>JAUIMM010000550.1:3340000-3977500 GCA_031769625.1 Taudactylus pleione
TAGTAGTAGTAGCAGTAGTAAAAGCAGTAGCAGTATTTGCAGTAGTAGTAGCAGTAGTAGCAATAGCAGTATTAGTAGTAGTAGCAGCAGTAGTAGTAGTTGTAGCAGTATTAGCAGTAGTAGTAGCAGTAGTAGTAGTTGTAGCAGTATTAGCAGTAGTAGCAATATTAGTAGAAGTAGCTGTAGTAGTAGCATTAGTATTAGTATTAGTAGTAGTAGTAGTTGCAGTAGTAGTAGCAGTATTAGCAGTAGTAGTAGTAGTTGTAGTAGCAGTAGTAAAAGCAGTAGCAGTATTTGCAGTAGTAGTAGCAGTAGTTTGCTGTAGTAGTAGCAGTAGTAGTAGTTGCAGTAGCAGTAGTAGTAGTAGCAGTAGTAGTAGCAGTATTAGCAGTAGTAGTAGTAGTAGTAGCAGTATTTGCAGTAGTAGTAGCAGTAGTTGTAGAAGCAGTTGTAGCAGTAGTAGTGGTATTAGTTGCAGTATTAGCAGTAGTAGTAGCAGTAGTTGTAGAAGCAGTAGTAGTAGCAGCAGTAGCAGTAGTAAAAGCAGTAGCAGTATTTGCAGTAGTAGTAGCAGTAGTTGTAGAAGCAGTTGTAGCAGTAGTAGTGGTATTAGTAGCAGTATTAGCAGTAGTAGTAGTAGTTGTAGAAGCAGTAGTAGTTGCAGCAGTAGCAGTAGTAAAAGCAGTAGCAGTATTTGCAGTAGTAGTAGCAGTATTAGCAGTAGTAGCAGTAGTAGTAGCAGTAGTTGTAGAAGCAGTAGTAGCAGTAGTAAAAGCAGTAGCAGTATTTGCAGTATTAGTAGTAGTAGCAGTATTAGTAGTAGTAGCAGTAGTAGTAGTAGTAGTTGCAGTAGTAGCAGTAGTAGTAGCAGTAGTAAAAGTATTAGTAGTAGTAGTTGCAGTAGTAGTAGCAGTATTAGCAGTAGTAGTAGCAGTAGCTGTAGTAGCAGTAGTTGTAGTAGTAATAGCAGCAGTAGTAGCAGTAGTAGCAGTTGCAGTAGCAGTAGCAGCAGTAGTAGCAGTAGTAGTAGTTGCAGTAGTAGTGGTTGCAGTAGTAGTAGCAGTATTAGCAGTAGTAGTAGCAGTAGCTGTAGTAGCAGTAGTTGTAGTAATAGCAGCAGTAGTAGCAGTAGTAGCAGTTGCAGTAGCAGCAGTAGTAGCAGTAGTAGTAGTTGCAGTAGTAGTGGTTGCAGTAGTAGTGGTAGTAGTTGCAGTAGTAGTTGCAGTAGTAGTAGCAATAGTTGCAGTAGCTGTAGTAGTAGTAGCAATAGTAGTTGCAGCAGTAGTTGCAGCAGTAGTAGTATTAGTGGTAGTAGAAGTATTAGTAGCAGTATTAGTAGTAGTTGTTGCAGTAGTAGTAGTTGTAGTAGTAGTTTCCTCTGGGAAAGGCAGCCAGCTTGGCACAGCAAGGGGGCATGGCACAGTTTTGTGGGGATTACCGGCACTGTGTTGCCGGAGGCGGGACCACAATGATGGGCAAATCACATCATCAGTTCCCCCCGGACCGGCCACCTATTGCAAGGTGAGAGCAGATGCCGGTGGGGGGTGCAGTATTTGCAGTAGTAGTAGCAGTAGTTGTTGCAGTAGTAGTAGCAATAGTTGCAGTAGCTGTAGTAGTAGTAGCAATAGTAGTTGCAGCAGTAGTTGCAGCAGTAGTAGTATTAGTAGTAGTAGTAGTAGTAGCAATAGTAGTTGCAGCAGTAGTTGCAGCAGTAGTAGTATTAGTAGTAGTAGAAGTATTAGTAGCAGTATTAGTAGTAGTTGTTGCAGTAGTAGTAGTTGTAGTAGTAGTTTCCTCTGGGAAAGGCAGCCAGCTTGGCACAGCAAGGGGGCATGGCACAGTTTTGTGGGGATTACCGGCACTGTGTTGCCGGAGGCGGGACCACAATGATGGGCAAATCACATCATCAGTTCCCCCCGGACCGGCCACCTATTGCAAGGTGAGAGCAGATGCTGGTGGGGGGTGCAGTATTTGCAGTAGTAGTAGCAGTAGTTGTAGTAGTAGTAGTAGCAGTAGTAAAAGCAGTAGCAGTATTTGCAGTAGTAGTAGCAGTAGTTGTAGAAGCAGTAGTAGTAGTAGCAGTAGTAAAAGCAGTAGCAGTATTTGCAGTAGTAGTAGCAGTAGTAGCAATAGCAGTATTAGTAGTAGTAGCAGCAGTAGTAGTAGTTGTAGCAGTATTAGCAGTAGTAGTAGCAGTAGTAGTAGTTGTAGCAGTATTAGCAGTAGTAGTAGCAGTAGTAGCAATATTAGTAGAAGTAGCTGTAGTAGTAGCATTAGTATTAGTAGTAGTAGTTGCAGTAGTAGTAGCAGTATTAGCAGTAGTAGTAGTAGTTGTAGTAGCAGTAGTAAAAGCAGTAGCAGTATTTGCAGTAGTAGTAGCAGTAGTTTGCAGTAGTAGTTTGCAGTAGTAGTAGTAGTTGCAGTAGCAGTAGTAGTAGTAGCAGTATTAGTAGTAGTAGTAGCAGTAGTAGCAGCAGTATTAGCAGTAGTAGTAGTAGTAGTAGTAGTAGCAGTATTAGCAGTAGTAGTAGTAGTAGTAGCAGTATTAGCAGTAGTAGTAGTAGCAGTAGTAGTAGCAGCAGTAGTAACAGCAGTAGCAGTATTTGCAGTAGTAGTAGCAGTAGTAGTAGCAGTATTAGTAGTAGTAGTAGTTGCAGTAGTAGTAGCAGTATTAGCAGTAGTAGTAGCAGTAGCTGTAGTAGCAGTAGTTGTAGTAGTAGTAGTAGTAGCAGCAGTAGTAGCAGTAGTAGTAGTTGCAGTAGTAGTGGTTGCAGTAGTAGTGGTAGTAGTTGCAGTAGTAGTGGTAGTAGTTGCAGTAGTAGTTGCAGTAGTAGTAGCGATAGTTGCAGTAGCTGTAGTAGTAGTAGCAATAGTAGTTGCAGCAGTAGTTGCAGCAGTAGTAGTATTAGTAGTAATAGAAGTATTAGTAGCAGTATTAGTAGTAGTTGTTGCAGTAGTAGTAGTTGTAGTAGTAGTTTCCTCTGGGAAAGGCAGCCAGCTTGGCACAGCAAGGGGGCATGGCACAGTTTTGTGGGGATTACCGGCACTGTGTTGCCGGAGGTGGGACCACAATGATGGGCAAATCACATCATCAGTTCCCCCCGGACCGGCCACCTATTGCAAGGTGAGAGCAGATGCCGGTGGGGGGTGCAGGCAGGTGGCACCGGCTGGGAGACTTACCCACTCACCCGATTTTCCGGAGGCTCACAACCATTTTGGGAGAGTAGGCAAGTATGAGTAGTAGTAGTAGTTACAGTAATATTTATAAAGCGCTGAAATATTCAACATTTCTATACAATGATATAAAGAAGAAGTTAAAAATTGCCTTGACCAAATGCTCTTACAATCTGAGAGATGTGGAGAACAAATGAAACAGACAGTAGTGGAATAACACATGTAACTGCTGGTAGGCAAAGTGTATGGTGCTAGGTTTAGTCAACCATTGTCTACTGGCATTTATGTGCAGCTAAAGGTGATGTGGTGCAGTAGGAATGAGGAGAGACAGTGACTTACTGTAGTCATTGTAGAAATCTTTTTTTATGTAAATGATAATAATGTGTACAGGTTGAGTCTCCCATATCCATAATTCTTGGATATTGGAATATTCCGTATTTTGGAATATTTACATACTGTACCATTATCTTGGGAAAGGGACCCAAATCTAAACACAGAATGTTTCGTATACACCTTATACACACAGCCTGCAGGTAATTTTATACAATATTTTAAATAATTTTGTGGCTCAAACAGTTTGTGTACATACATGAAATTAATTTATGTTTCATATACACCTTATACACACAGCCTGCAGGTAATTTTATACAATATTTTTAATAATTTTGTGCCTGAAATAAAGTTTGTGTACATTGAGCCATCAAAAAGCAAAAGTGTCAGTATCTCAGTCATGCTAAAAAAAAATCAGTATTTTGGAATATTTGGATATGGGAGACTAAAGGTGCGTACACACTGGGCGATTAAAGTGGACGATTATCGTTATCGTTCAGTTGTTCACTTTATCGTCCATTTTTTCACCAAAACAATGAACGATAATGACGAACGCCCAACGGTGCGCGTTCCCGCAGGTCGTTCGTCCTTATCGTTCATCTGGCAAAAATGCAGGCCAACCTGACGATATTGTCAGGTTGCTGCATGTTGGGGAATGGGGAAGAGTGCCCGTTGCTGAACGATATCTTCAATGATATCGTTCAGTGGGTGTGCTCAATGTCATGAACGACACTGAGCACACCCTGCCAGGGACACACTAGACGATATCGCCCAGGGAGCATATCATTTAGTGTGTTTGCACCTTTAACCTGTATTTTAATATTCATGTGGGTCATATGAAATCTTTTTTTTGGGGTTGTGGCTTATTTTGAGATGTATACACACTTTAAGAAATAATTGGCTGTACAAAATATAGATCCTCTCAATCAATGTTTTTTGTGGTCAGGACCTAATTTCATGGTAAACAAATAAAAATATGTAACATATGAACCCTTACCCAGATATAATTGTTCTAACGTGATTATATTGAGTATGCAAGGAGTTAATCTACCGTGTCCATTTGCCCTCCAGCATCTGAAGCAGCCCTTATTGTCAAATAAAATCACTATTCATATCAGATAAATTGTAATCTCCAATTTTCCCCAGGCAATAAAACAAAATGTTCCCATGCAATAAATTACAGTTTCATATGTATACAGTGGAGATTAAGACTGATTGACAGGCTACATAAACAAGCCCTATACCATTTTTGGTCAGATTCTGTACCCAGCAAATCTGCTGGTTGTTTATTTATAAATCCTCTCCCTGGTGTATAGAGAGGCACCAATCCTGCAGTGACCGCTGCAATTTCCATTCCAAGTGTGAAAATAACTCAGAGTTTTTCTAAAGTGTGCCCAATACAGGAAGGCATATGCTAGTCATATGTATATATCCTGTTCTTATTTACAGCCTGTGAGCAAACATGGATTTCTCATTTCCATTTTGCTTACACGATGATATTTTCTTGTTATCTGCCTGATCACACTAAAGTGACTGGAATAGCCAGCATGGTGCACATACAATTACAAAGAATTTTATTGTACTTGTCTACTCTCCCGGATTGTCTGGTACTGTAGCTCATGGATTTTTAGGAGTCTCAGGGGCCTATTTATCATACCTAAAGTAACATTTTTACCCCCCTTTTTACTTATTTATGTTGTTTTTAAGTTTCACAGCTTTTCATCTAACCTGAAACAAAGGAGATATCACTGATATCTCCTTGTTACAGTCCTGCTGCATTAATTTCCACACTCCCCTTACCTTAGCAATACTATTCATCAAATTCCGAAAATGATGTATTTTTGAAATTTGATGATGTTACTGTACGCCATCCTGAGATGGCATACTGCCCCAATAGTGTTCACAAGCTGCCATCTACATGGCATCTTGTGTAGGAACGGGACATACTTACATGCTTTCAGCATGAGCACGACCTCCTCTGTCGCTCCCTACTCTAGACACCTCCGTCGGCTCAGTCCTCCGGGTCCCTCCAGCTCCCTCTTCAGTCAACTCACTCCTCCGGTCCCTCCGGCTCCCTCCTCCTCTAGGTCCCTCTGTCTCCGCCGGCACTTGTGTGTTCTACCCGCTGCTGCATGCTGCTGCTGACAGGAAGCTTCTCCCCTCTGTTCCCTGGTGGCACTTGTAAGTAAGCTTAATAATTAACTGTTTATTTACTATAAACAGTTAATTGAAGAAGCACTTACAAGTACCACTGGGTAACAGAGGGGAGGCGCTTCCCGTCAGCAGCAGCATGCAGCGGCTGGGAGAACATAGATAAGTATCTTGAAAAAATAAAAATAAAAAATATATATTATATTCAATTACCGCAGCTGTAATCAGTGATGCGTATGCACCACTTCTGTGAATGGAAGCAGTGCATGAGCAGAACTGATTACAGCTGCGGTAGGGTAGGGGCAGGAAGGGAAGAGTATCTCTTTTCCTAAAAACTGTCATAGCAAAAATGACAGCTTTTTGGATTAAATACTTATGGAGAGGAGGAATGATGAATTCCTCCGATAATTAGGTAAAACTCCATGTGAGTTCTAAACCTAATTACAGTATCTTTATAGTTTTTTTTAATAATAATGAATAGGTCCCTGAGACATCCTGCCCCATTACCTACTGAAAGATGGAGCGAGGGTCTAACAACACGATTCCTAAAAATTTGCTTCATCCTCTATACACTCTCCACATAGACTTCCTCTCTGGGATCTCCCAAAGGACAGGACCATAAAGTGGTCTCTAATATATAACAAGAGGACATCCAATTTCATTGATTTGATATGTAATAGAAATGTCCAGCGCATCAGTCACGATCTACCGGTCGATCACTGGGTGATACTTGGTAGATGACGATCATAGTAATGCTGCCCATCCATTACACAATGCGGGGACGACGGCACGATTACGACGCCGTCGTCTCCCGCTGGGTAAAGTGCATACACTGAACGTTCTCTCATTCAGTGTATGCAGATCAATCATCCCCAAACATGGCAACCTGACGGCGGTCGTCAGGTTGACCGTCATGTTCGGGCGATGATTGATGTTAAAAACGACCAGCGGGCGCGCGCATCGCTGGTCGTTTTTAACCTTTTACTGCCCGATTTGCGGGTGATTACCAAGCGATGGAGCAATAACGACCGTCGTTATCGCTCCATCGCTAGGTTTAATCGCCTAGTGGATGGGCAGCATAAGAATAATTGCAGCAGTACCACTACCATTTATCTCTGCTGGTCTGCAGACTTGCACTAAGCTTTATTTTCTCATTATCAGCTACATTCCTTACAGGCCCGAGAAGAGAAGAAGAAATAGAGGCAACAAAAGTGGAGAAAAGCATAGATAAGAAAGAAGTGAAAGGCAGGCACTGTGGAATAATGTGAAATGGAGGCATGAAAATGTGGCATAATGTGAACTCATACCTCTTTTCCACCAAAAACCCGGGTTTGACCTGGGTTTTTATACATGGTTCCAACCCAGGTCAGACCCAGGTCAGACAACATTTACACAGCACTGTCGATCTGGTTTATTCTCAAGTCAGCCCTGTTCACACTGAACCTGGGTCTGTCCTGCTAAACTTGTAAAGTCATAAAATGTGGGAGGTGACTGCTCCACAACCACCAATCAGCTCATTTTAGGCATGACCCAGGTTGGATAACCCGGGTCACACCGTTTACACTGCACCATTACCCAGGTCCATCCTGGGTCCGACCCTGGTAGCTACCTGGGTTGGATTGCCAGGTCACTTGACCCAGGTTATTTTTCAGGGACCCTTTTACACTGAGTTGTGACCAGGGTAGACCCAGCAATAACCCTGTTTTTTTGCTCTGGTGTAAAAGGGGTATAAGTGTACAGTGGTATAATATGAACAGGGGCAGTCTGTGTTATAATGTAACTGGGGGCACATTAATTTAAAATGTATTATATTTTATTTGTCGAAAGAGTAGTGTGCTACTGCACAGACTACAGTCTTCCTGTCCCTCTAGGGAGGCTTCATGCCCTGTTCCAAGATGGCCAACCGAGATCCCTACTGACCATGTGCAGAGGCCATCTTGCCCCTATTGCGTAGGAGTGACATGGTGGGAGACCGTTGTCTCCAACTAAGGGCCGTATTCAATTAGTTTTGCATCGGCGAGAAAGTTCCTCCTGCCTGACTTTTCACCACCTTTGCGTGTTTTGGACGTGAAAAGTTTTCGTGTGCACTCCCTATTTACTCCGTATTCGATTGCCAAACAGGCGAAAACGGGACCCGGCAAATGTGGAACAGGCAGGTTGAATTGAGGGATTCACTCTGTACCCCTGAAAAAGATGGTCTGACTTTGGAAATCATTATGGTAGTTTAGTATTAGCCCTAATTGAACTAGTTATAGGGTACGTAAGTGGTGGTAATTGCTTGCTATTAGCGTCTTGGTAAAAGTGGTAAAGAATGGCATAAAGCAGTGTTTTTTGGAGCAAATAAGTAGTTCCATCAAATTTGGGGTATTTGAAAATGGGTACAGTACTAGCATATTTTAATGTCTTAAAGTGAAGTTCTAGAAAAAATTCAATTCCTCCATCATACAAGCACCTGCAATCCCAAAAACACTTGGCCCCTTCTTAGAGCACCCCCAGAAGCTTATTTTGCTAGTTTTTGAAGTTGTCCCCCCACTATTTTCATTTTTGCCCCAAATTTCTAATGCATTTTTTGGGGTGTTCCTGGAATTTTTTATTTCTTTTTGTGGATGAATTGTCCTTTTGGGGTGTGTACCAAGGGTTCTGAGTGGTTCCCAACATCTGCACCCCAAAATATAGATTTTGCACTTCTTTTCTCCTGCTATTCTGTGGAGAAAAAGTTCCGCCTGTTTCAGTGCATTGACTTTTCGCATAGGCGAAAACGGACTGGAATTGAATACGGAGATACATTTTCAGGCAAAATTTTCGTCAAATACAATGCGAAAACGTCTATTCGCTCCGAATTGAATACGGCCCTTAGCTTCTATAGAGATCACGGTTAATACCTGCTAAAGTTGCTCCAGTATCCTGCACCACTACCTGCAAGCAGCATACACTCACCGGCTGATGAACTGTATAGAACCAGGCTCTGCTCCACCACCAGTGTGCACGTAATAGTGAGTACTGCTGTATCTGCTGTTTATCAATATATCAACATCAGTGGTTAGGTAACTGGGCTTTTCTTAATTTGACTCATCTGCTGGTGTGTGCCTATATAACTCTGCAGTATCAACACCAGCACACACATAATTTCATCACTATTAAGTATTTTGTGTGACAAATATCATTTATTTTATTTTTTTACTGAAAGTGTACTGAACACACTTTGGTGTAAATATAGGAATAGGTGTTGTAGAACAAGGTTAGTTTTGACACATGAAAGTACTGTAGATCACTTGAAGTTGGACATGACTGATATTGATATATATATATATATATATATATATATATATATAACTCCCTCCCAAATCAGAACATATGGCCTGATTCAGAGAGGGACGCAATACAGATGTTTATGCAGTTGAGCGATTTTCGATGACAAGCGCATATGTCTGATCCGCAATGTGCATTTGCCACTTTCCATTACTGTCATCGCTAGCAGTGAGCATTTATTCGCAAAGTGATTGACACTAAGGGACCGCTTTGTGAGTGGCAACGGGGATGATGACAAAAATGCAGGCTTGTCATAACTATATTCAGAGCATGTCTCTGCCTGCAACTGCGATCCCATACGCAGAAAAAATGTCTCCTGTGTCGCAGTCCAACGATCAACTGATCTTTCGACCAAGCTGTACTTTTGTACGCAGTCGCTTGGATTTGTGAAGCTGCTAGTGGGCAAATCAATACTAGAGATGTGCGCTGACCCCTTTGTTTTGGTTTTGGATCTGGATTTATCTTTGCGTCTTGGTTTTGGTTTAACAAAAAAACCCTAATAACATGTTTTGGTTCTGGATCTTCTTTTTTTTTTTTTTTTTTAAATAGATAAAAAATTTTAAAAACATCTAAAATCATGTAATTTATGCAATCCAAAAAACCAAAATGCGGATTTAAAGTCTAAATTCTGAACCACAAAAAGATCAGAACCGCGACTCGGATCTACCTGGTTCTCAAGAGATCAGAACAGCGATTTGTACGAATTCACGTAGTTCAGATGGATTCAGATTTCTGGAGAGCTGAACCGCACATCTCTAATAAATACAAATCCCAACGGCTGCGACATTTGCATACTTTCGCACAGCCGCCGTGTACACATTTGCAGCATTATCCAGGGCTACAACTAGGGGGGAGGCTAGAGGTGCATGTGCACCGGGTGCCAGAATGCAGGGGGTGGAATTGGGCTGACTCAGCCCCTACACACCCCGCGCAGTCTTGTAGTGCGCAGTGACTTGAGGGATGCAGATTCCATGCGGACGGCTCCGTTCTGCATGGGCTCTGCTGAAAATGGCCATCCAAAAATGGCCGCCGCCAAGGAGAAGATTGATGCTAGAGGTCCTACTGGACCTCTAGTGTCTGTTAGGCTAGCGCAATTCACATAGCGTTCCTGAAAGTGCCGGGAACGCTGGCGCTGCCGGGAGAAGGTGCAGAAAGCTGCATCTTCTCCAGTGAAACCCCCTGGCAATGAGCATAAACCCCATGGCAATGAGCATGAAACCCCCTGGTAATGAGCATGAAACCCCTGGCAACGAGCATGAAACCCCCTGGCAATGAGCATAAACCCCATGGCAATGAGCATGAAACCCCCTGGCAATGAGCATAAACCCCATGGCAACGAGCATAAATCCCATGGCAATGAGCATGAAACCCCCTGGCAATGAGCATGAAACCCCCTGGCAATGAGCATGAAACCCCTGGCAACAAGCATAAACCCCATGGCAACGAGCATGAATCCACCTGGCAACGAGCATGAAACCCCCTGGCTATGAGTATGAAACCCCCTGGGAACGAGCATGAAACCTCCTGGCAACGAGCATGAAACCCCTGGCAATGAGCGTGAAACCCCCTGGCAACGAGCATGAAACCTCCTGGCAACGAGTATGAAATCCCCTGGCAACGAGCATGAAACCCCTTGACAACGAACATGAAACCCCCTGGCAACGAGTATGAAACCCCATGGCAACGAGCATGAAAGCCCCGACAACAAGCATGGAACCTTAATGAGCAGGTAATTTTAAAGTAATTAGAAGCCTTACTGTGGGGCATAAAATGGTGTCGGGCAAATATGTAAGTGACACTTTGGTAATAGGCATTACAGTGTGTGGTGTAATGTGTAATGGGCATTATGGTGTGTGGCATAATGTAAGTCACTATACCAGGGACGTCTGACTAGTGCACTGTATCATTGAGGAGCAAGGACAAAATCCAGGTACGGGAAGGGAGGGGGCGCAAAATTACTGCCTTGCACCGAGTGACAGATATCCTAGTTTCGGCCCTGCATTATCGTCCATCTCTGAATCAGGCCCATGAATGCAGGTTTCAATACGCTGATCTTTTAATCCATGGCAATATCTAGTTCCCATGTCCAGGGAGCCACAACAAATGGTTCTCAGGCCAAGCATGTCTTGTGTACAAAATTCTACAAAGAATGCTGATTATGACCATATAGCAGGAAAAGCCCCTGGGCCTAATAAACATTAGAGCTATGGTAAGAATGATCTAATTTGAACTCATTTGAAAAAAAAAAAAAAAAAAAGGAAAGAAATAACAAAAACACTTTTTATATCTATCTTATATTATAATCCTTATTAGATAAGATACTGTAGTGGCATATATATTTATCCTGTCACCCAATATAACACAGGGGTTGACACCAGTGAAAACAGTCAAAATAAAAAAAAGAGAAGGGAAGGGGTATCTGGGAAAATATTATATATTCTATAAACCAACTGTAGATGATAAATATGGGAGAGTAATTTTCTCCTTCTATTTATTAATTGTTGGAGGTCTTACAAATGCTGAGTAGTGGTTTATCTGGTTCTGTGTAAACTTACGTGGTTTTTATATATTGAAAAGTTGATGTGATTCTCAAGTTTTGATATTCAGATTTCATTAAATAATTTGATAACAGAACTAGCTAGGCATATAGTGTGAATAAGTATTTTGTCTAACTTGGTTATTCAATAATTATTGGAATCCATAGTAGCGCGACAAATTGTGCGGTTAATCTAGAGAATTTATGTCTGGAACAATATTGCTGCAATTGGAATGATAACCTCTGTACTATAGACGCTGTCCCCCTATTTTCCTTTTTCTGGCTGTATACTGTACCTATTACCAAATTATTCCTGGTTTATTCTTTCCCCTAAGATACCATAATTATGTGTATAATAAAAGGGATAATTCTACAATATATTCGCCCTATTTTTTCTGTTAGTGAGTCAATTTTCTACTTTCTTAGAACAGATTCTGATACCACATTCTAGGTGACTATGGGCCTGATTCAGACCCACTCGCGAGCGGCTGTCCGCTCGCAAGTGGGTCGATGTTCTGGACTGAGCATGCGCACGACGGAGGGAGCTCCGTCGTGCGCATGCGCCAGACGCGACGAGCGAAGGAAAGTCCTTCGCTCGTTGTGTCTGATCAAAGGGGGTGTGCTGTCGATGTTGATTGACAGCACGCCCCCTTTGGTAGGCGTGCCGGGGGCGTGCCTCCCTGACGGGGGCGTTCCCGCGGGAACGCCTCCCGTCAGAAGCCGGCCCACTGACATCACTAGTGATGTCAGTGGGAGTGATTTTGGCTCTGATAGAGCCAAGATCACTCCGGAGCTTGCGGTTGAAAACCTCAACCGCAGGCTCCAGCTCGCAGTTTCGATGGTCGCGATGGTCACGACCATCGCGGCCATCAAAATGCACGCTCGTATAGCCTGTGGGTGGTGACCCACAGCTATACGAGCGTCCAGGAGGACGCTCCATTTTCAGGGAGGCCGGCCCTCATTCAGAGCGTGCGCTCTGCTCAGAGCGTACGGCTCTGAATGAGGGCCTATATTTTACACGTTACCTAATTTGCACTTTATTTTATGAGTATATAAGAAAAAAATTTGATTTTAAACTTACAAGCATACCCACTATAGTGATACTAAGAGAGCCCCAGAAAGGAGTCTTCTTGTCTTCTCTGCACAAGAAATTCGGTATTTACCAGTGAAAACAGTGCCTGCAGTATGTTTCAATCATTTTTTCAGTGGAATGGAGAAGCCTATTTATCAATTATCTCAGCGCTAATTGTACCTCCATGATACCTGTTCTGTGATCTTCTTTTCAGGATGACAATAACAAAATCATTTAAAAAGGCATTATTCTTAGAAATAACATTTTGTGTCTGTATGTAGATTTTTGTGTCTCATCATCGGTGGGATGTACTAAAGGGGGAAATGCGGTAAAACTTCAGAAAATGCAGTTTTCAGGGTGTTATACTGCATACCCCATATGTATTAAGCACCAGAATGCTATGCATACCGGTGCTTCGTCCCGATGGGTAACGCCGTCTTCAGGTGGTGTTACCCAATAGAAGCCTGTTGGGTTCTCTTCGGGATGCTCCCTCTGAGAGGGATCCAATCGGATCCCTCCCATCACCCCCAGTGGCCCGCGGCCTTCTGCGCATGTGCAGAAGGACGCCAGAGTGACTTCTGGGTGTTAAACCTGGAAGTCCCTCTAGCCGGGGGCATCGCAAAGGACAGGATATAAAGTACCAGCCAATCAGCGCCTAACATTTTCAAATACAACCCGTAAAGTGACAGTCAGGAGCTGATTGGTTGGTACTTTATCTCCATCACTTTATCTCTCTCCAAGACTTTGTACATAGACCCCCCTGACTGAAATAATAGCCACGCCTCTTGCATGCCACTCTCTCTGGTGGTGTGATATGCTAGCTCTGCTCTAGAAATTCTGCGTTTGACCCTATCCTTCCACCATACTTGGCACTGCTGGCACTCCAAGGAGCTCCCACCCACCCCAATGCCCTTGCTTGCAACAGATCTATCTTCATGCAGGCAAACCTGGGGTTTTTTTGTTTGATTTTTTAATAAAGAGTGGCAGAACCAGACCTTTAGATGTTTGAGGAGGATCCAATGTTCTCTATAATGTCTGTAAAAGGCCAAGGAACGCTCGCTGATATTAGATAAGAAGATTCCTAGAAAGCCTGCTGATGCTTTTCTTCTACTTGTGGCCATATGGTTGTAAAAAAAAATAATTATAAGGTGCTAAAAAATACATTTAAATTGCATTTTTCTGAATATTCGCCATTGAAAAGCTAATTAATTATCTTCAACTGAATAAATGTTGCATTTAAACGTCACTTTTTTATAACAAACCTAATGGATGTCCAAAAGATTTCTGTGTACAGCAGATTGCTCTGATCCGATAATTCTGTTCTTGGAAATTATTGGTGTTAAAAAAAATAGCTAATTGCCAAACCAGCTGTAGTTGAAATATTATTTTCTTCATCTATTTCTTCAGTGGGAGTGGCTGCCAGTTATATTTTATATAGTTATTACTCTGGTTAGTCAAAAAGTTATTATATATACAATTGTCTGGCAGCAAGTGTTGCATTATGAACACGGGTTGTGAAACTCCACCACCTTAGTTTCCCGATATTAAAAAAAAAAACACTGAAAACTGTTCCACTCTAAAGCCTGTATCATCATCTAGCAGTTGCTCTCCCCTATGGTCACCATTCTGCCTGCCACTGTCTGCACACTGATAAGATGACGTACATGTTTCTTTAGTAGAAATGTGTTGTCTATATAGTTATTAGAAACTCCTGACAGTGCAGCTACAAATTAGTTTCTCATCCACTTGTATAACAATAGCACAAAGAGACAAAACAAATCTGTTAGTAATAGTAGTTTGATACCTCTTCCAGGCGCTCTTCATTATGTTGTTCTAAAACAATTCTTGCAAAATCTTCTGATATATGTCATTCAACTTCCTCTTTTTCTTTCTAGTTCTGTTCCAGTGAAACGCGCTTCCTGATTACCAGAGCTGTCCCTGGTTGGGCAATATTTAGAAAGAAAACCTGTCTATCTGTAGACTGCAGCAATGGGATTAAAATGGGTCTCTTAGGATCATGTCTATATATTGCAGGGAAAGGATAGATCTACTGTACAAGCATTTGCAGGTAGGGTGAGCCATACCTCCAAATACAGATGTGTGTTGATCCCTGTGTTTTGATTTTGGATCTGGATTCTACTCTGTGTATTGGTTTTGGTTTTGCAAAACCACCCTCAAGTGTTTTGGTTTTGGATCTGGGTTTTTTTTTTACAAAAAAAATGGAAATAATTTTTTTTAAAAAGACATCTAATATCATTTTTGCAATCCAAAACCCGAAATACAGATTTAAAACCGGAATTCTGAACTTCGGGAAGATCACACTGGCATTCCACCATGTTACATGGCATGTTCAGCACTCTATCAATGCACGCAGCAATGAAGGGACATCACTCAAGGACACCACTCAGGATATTTCTCAACTGTCCCTGAATCAGGACAAAGGTCCTTATAACTGAGATCTAAATTAGAAGAGTTGGATCATTTTGGACTCCAATACTTCTCAGCATCAACGGATGCACTAACTATGTATGGTGTTGCGGATGGTGGCATGACCTGTGCCTTGTGAAAATCACCTATTCATACCATCTGTGTGAAAGAACATTGCTTAGTGTTTACAGGATGATTTCTGCAATAAGTGGTAAGCTGCTTTGGGTAGAATAAATATTGAGGCTCACATAGCATTGCACACTTTATGGCTCATCTATATTATCATTGATTCTGACCTGTCACATATCCATCATGTGCAGTGGGAGCAGGCACGCAACCTGGTTCCCACTGCTACAACAAAGAGGGGACTGTCCTGGAGATGGATAGTCCTGACAAAGGTTAAGTATAGTGGGCGGGGTTGGGACTGGCATATGCAAAGCTTTTATTCTATTATTAGTTGAGATGTGCGCTGACCACTGTGTTTTGGTTTTGGGTCTAATTCATCATCGGGTTTTGATTTTGCCAAAATCACCCTCACATATTTTGGTTTTGGATCTGTATTATTTTCAAAAAATTATAAAAACAGCTAAAATTACATAATTTTTGCCTGTTTTTGCTCCTATAGTATTACTAACCTCAATAACATGAATTTCCACCCATTTCCTTTGCAGTCAATTTTGACCACCTCACAGCACTGAGCTTGCTGGCTGACTAAGCTAGTGGGTGGCACAAACACATGGCAGTTCAACATCCAACATGGCACATATAGGGAACAAAGTGGCACTGCAGTATCAGACAGGATGGCAGTTTAATAAACTATACGACCCCTTAGAAAGAAAACAATAATGTTTTAATTAATCAACTAGATCAGAGGCCTGAGGGAGGTGGAGTATGTATGTAGTTGACTGCAGGTAAAGGGAGTAAGGATTGATTAGTTTGTGAACTTAATATTTTTATTCCAAAGCAAATTTATGAGGGAGGTGGGGAGAGCATTATAACTGGATGAACATGTCCCATGTTTTGCTCACAAATTAAACTTGGTGGTTCAGATTTTTTTTTAAATTAAAGGGGCATACAAGAGATGCTTTCTGTGGCCATAAAAAATCTGGACATTTTCAGCATTCAGCACCCGTATGTTGAAGATTTCAGTGGCTGTGGCAGTTCAACTTCCAAAATGGCACATCTAGGAAACAGAGTGGCACTGCAGTGGCAGACAGGATGGTAGTTTAAAAAACTATATGAACCAGTATGTGGCACCAACAGCACACACCAGTTAAACAAAAAAAAAAATATATATATATATACAGTATATATTTTTTGTCACTAAGGACAACACACATTGCCCAGCACCTACAGCATGCACAAAGTTGTACAAAAAAAGCAATTTAAAAAAAAAATGTTGTTACTAAAGACAACTCACACTGCGTAGAATCACACAGAGCATGGCACCAACAGCACACATTTTTTTATCTTTTGACACTAATGACAACTTACACTGCACCAAGTCACACAGTGTGCGGTACCTACAGCACACCCCAGTTGTAAAAAAAAAAAAAAAAAAAAACAATTAAAAAATTTTTTTTTACTAATGACAACTCACGCTGTGCTGAGTCACACTGCTTATATTTGTGAATGCAGTGCGGCACCTAAAGCACACACCAGTTGCACAAAAAAACAACGATTAATAATAATTGCATAAAGGGTTAAAGCTGCACCATGTGCAGTTGTGCACCAAAGGTTAATGCTGCAGTGCTAAGTTACTCAGCACCAGTGTGACACTGACAATATAGTAATAAATTATTTAGATGTTCCTGCACTACGAAAATAGAAAACAAAGATTTGCTATCTGCCTACATTTAACTAGCTCGGCCAGTATTATTCTAGGGTGCCACTGCCCATAAAACTAAGGGCCTGATTCAGACCCACTCGCGAGCGGCTGTCCGCTCGCAAGTGGGTCGATGTTATGGACTGAGCATGCGCACGACGGAGGGAGCTCCGTCGTGCGCATGCGCCAGACGCGACGAGCGAAGGAAAGTCCTTCGCTCGTTGTGTCCGATCAAAGGGGGCGTGCTGTCAATGTAAATTAGAAGAGTTGGATCATTTTGGACTCCAATACTTCTCAGCATCAACGGATGCACTAACTATGTATGGTGTTGCGGATGGTGGCATGACCTGTGCCTTGTGAAAATCACCTATTCATACCATCTGTGTGAAAGAACATTGCTTAGTGTTTACAGGATGATTTCTGCAATAAGTGGTAAGCTGCTTTGGGTAGAATAAATATTGAGGCTCACATAGCATTGCACACTTTATGGCTCATCTATATTATCATTGATTCTGACCTGTCACATATCCATCATGTGCAGTGGGAGCAGGCACGCAACCTGGTTCCCACTGCTACAACAAAGAGGGGACTGTCCTGGAGATGGATAGTCCTGACAAAGGTTAAGTATAGTGGGCGGGGTTGGGACTGGCATATGCAAAGCTTTTATTCTATTATTAGTTGAGATGTGCGCTGACCACTGTGTTTTGGTTTTGGGTCTAATTCATCATCGGGTTTTGATTTTGCCAAAATCACCCTCACATATTTTGGTTTTGGATCTGTATTATTTTCAAAAAATTATAAAAACAGCTAAAATTACATAATTTTTGCCTGTTTTTGCTCCTATAGTATTACTAACCTCAATAACATGAATTTCCACCCATTTCCTTTGCAGTCAATTTTGACCACCTCACAGCACTGAGCTTGCTGGCTGACTAAGCTAGTGGGTGGCATGCCTCCCTGACGGGGGCGTTCCCATGGGAACGCCTCCCGTCAGAAGCCGGCCCACTGACATCACTAGTGATGTCAGTGGGAGTGATTTTGGCTCTGATAGAGCCAAAATCACTCCGGAGCTTGCGGTTGAAAACCTCAACCGCAGGCTCCGGCTCGCAAATTCGATGGTCGCGATGGTCTCGACCATCGCGACCATCAAAATGCACGCTCGTATAGCCTGTGGGTGGTGACCCACAGCTATACGAGCGTCCAGGAGGACGCTCCATGAAAATGGAGCCCGGCCCTCATTCAGAGCGTGCGCTCTGCTCAGAGCGTATGGCTCTGAATGAGGGCCTAAGGTGAAAGCCAAGGGGACTCCTCACTCCTCCTATGATAGCTCTCAACTTAGCACTCAGCATACGATACATCCAGCATCTGCTGTGAAACAGAGGCCGAATCCCCGTGGGAGGGACTTATATCAGATCCAAAATACTCTAGATCCGGGAAGAAGATGTTTTATGTCCTTTTGGAAACCATATCAGACGGGAAGATCGAGCTGGGACTCAGATCCCTTTGTATATTTAAAATTTAGGGCTGTGCGCTGACCCCCATGTTTTGGTTTTGTATTTCTATCTCCTCGTGTTTTGGATCTGGATTTGGTTTTTCCAAAACCACCCCTTGCGTATTTTGGTTTTGGATCTGTATTTTTTTTTTAATTTATAAAACTGCTAAAATCACATCATTTGGGGGTTTTTTTGTTCCTACGGTATTAATAACCTCAATAACATTCATTTCCACTCATTTCCAGTCAATTTTGACCACCTCTCAGCTCAAAATATTGTTTTCATCTGGTTTAGGCCCAAAATTTGCACAAAGCTAGCTGGCTAACTAAGCTAAGCACCAACATGTGGCAGTTCAACTTCCAAAATGGCACATAAGGAAACATATGTTTTTATTATTCAAGAGGCCAGAGGGAGTTGGAGTATGTATGAAGTTGAAGGCAGGGAAAGGAAGATTTGATTAGTAGTAAATTTAATTAAATTTTTCGATTCTGAAGTAAATTTATGAGAGAGGAGGGGAGGCATTTACAAAAAATATTTAAATCATTCACATCAGTCCTTGCCCCAGGAAGAATCCTTGAGTGCTATGCCTGCTGCTGTTGCTGCTGCTGCTGGGAGTGGATTTTCATCACAGAAGAGGACCAGGAAGACTGCTAGTAGTACTTTAAAAACAATTGACTCTTAAACAATCCTTTGCAAGGGGGAGCAAGTATGACAGCATTCACCCAGTTGCATAGCGAATCACTGATGCCATAACATCAATGCTGGTATTAGGTGTGCATACAATATTTGCCAATTATGCAGTGGGTTTTGGACAGTTAATTGAGGTCCTGTGTCCCCGCTACCAAATCCCATCAAGATTCCACTTCACTAGAAAAGCAATTCCCAACCTGTACAGGGACATAAAAAAAACTTAATTAGTGGCCTCCAAAATGCCATTGTACCCACTGTCCACTTAACCACAGATATTTGGACAAGCTGAACAGAGCAAATGCAAGATTTAAGATATAAGGTTTAATTCATACATTGTGTCTTTCTTCCCAATGGACATAGATCTAAAGAGATGCAAAGAGCTGTTGGTAAGCAAATTGTCAGCTCAAGTGGCACATGAGCGATGGCTTCTCCTTCAGTTTCTACAACAAGTGCATCTGCGAGAAAAAAATAAACTTTCCCAAAAGACCCACTGGTGATGCAGATGAGTCAACACAAAACACAATAACTTTTTGGATGGATGCGCTGCAGATGACGTAACAAGGACGATATTCCTAGATGGTTAAGGTTCCTACCTCTACTTACTCTGGCTTTACAAAGGGTACAGATGACTTGACAATTGTTGTCCGGATTTGGGTAGAAATAGTTCCACACATAAGAAGTGGATTTTTTTTTGGACCATGGGCTTTTCCTTATCATGGGCAATAACTGTTTCTTCCACTGGTGCCTGATTTACACAAACAACATCCCCATCAACAACATCCTTATTAGCGTCAGCTACACAAATATCCTGCTCATCCTGGTGCACTTCCACAGAAGCATCCTCGATTTCTATGTCAGCATGTTCACTTTTGCTTACATCATCATAAGAGGCAGAACCACCAGTCATAAATAAAGGCCAAGGCCTTAGCCTTTCCTTGCCACTTCATGTGGTGAAAGGCATATTGCCAATTTTATTTCTTTCTAGACTGCAATTCCTTAAAAGATTTCTGCAAAAAAATGTCCACATATTCTGAAAGATGTGATGTCAATGATTCAATTCCTGCAACAATCGGTCTACCCAGTGGTTTTGTTAGACATTTATGGATCTTTGGTAAAAGGTAGAAGGTGGGGGTACTAGGACTGGTTTTCATTAGATATTGGAATTCTTCCTTTTTAATAATATTATTATGTAGACCAAACACTAATAACATTCTTAGTTCATCCGTGTATCATTCCAAAGGATCTTTCTCCAAGGTTTGATATGAATACTTGTCATTAAGGGGTCTGGCAGCCTCTTCTAGATAATATGATTGATCCATAGCAACCAGTCCCCCCCTTTGTCAGCTTGTTTAATTACTATATCTGTGTTCTTCTGTAACTTTTTCAAAGCCTCCTTCTCACGGTTATTCAAATTCTGTTGTTTCACATGTTTTATATCTTCTTCTGACAATTCCTTTTTGACCATTTCATAAAAAACATTAATATGATTTCCTTTTGATTCTAGGGGATGTCAATTTTCCTTTAAAACCAGACTTAGAGGGTTCTTCATTAAAATTCCTTAAAGGTACTTCTTCTTCCCTCAGAAAATGTCTCTTGAGTGTCAAAGTTCTCACATAGTTGTCGATGAAAACATCAAATTTGCTAATTTTGAATGTAGGTGTGAAATTCAGACCTATTTAATAGGGTAAACTCAGGTTTGGTTAAAGTATGTTCTGATAGATTAAAGATGTCTTTTTCTTTGGGATCTATTGGAGACTTCTCCTATTGTAACTCCGTACTCCTGCTCCCACGTTTTCCTCTTCTTCTCTAAAGCGTCTTTTTATGGGATAGACTATCCTTGTAGTTTCTAGCATACAAAGAAGACTAGCAGGCGCTATGAGGTGTTGCACATGATCCTCATGAACCAGTGAGGGCGGAAGTGAAGGAGTCCGGGCGGAGTATCGTCAAACTGATGCTTGATGCAGGTCACTGGTGAGGGCGGAAGGAAGGATGAGTACCCGTGGAGACACATGGCTTCAGCCGGTAGTGACACTTTGAGGTCGGGTGAAAGTGGCATCAGACCACGCAATGTCAGGGAGGAAGTGCCCTTCCAAGATGGATGTTTTCACTATTAATTAATCTTCTAAAACTGATATTTTTAGTATACTATGATGGCGATCAGACTATTTATATGGACAAATACATGTCATTGTTTAAATCAGCCTAATTTGAACAGTATTTAGTGCAAAAATTGGTGGGAACTGGATATTGTGGCTAACTGCTCCTAATTAGTCCCTATTAGTGGGGTATAAAAATGCTGTCTCCCCACTATGTCTCTACTCCCTTGATGAAGTCTTAAGCAGACAAAACGCGTTGGAACCTGTCTATCCTGCTACATGAACTATTACCTTTTTAAACAAGATAAGCAGCTCTTTATTGTATTTTTATTTATATTTTGTTGTTTTTATCTGACTATGTTTTATACAAGGCAGATTACTTTCTTTATGTTTTTACTCCATTATATATCTCTTTTTATATACAGTATTTATCTGATTGATTTATCATCACTGTTCACCATTATCATTTTTATCGATATTATCATTACATCATTTATATTTGAGACACAGGGCCTCATTCAGAGCCGGTCGCACAGAGCGTGCGGTCGCTCAGAGCGTGCGGTCGCACAGAGCGTGCGGTCGGTCTGAATGAGGGGAGGACGTCTTGAATTTTCAAGACGTCCTCCTTTGCGGTGGTAAGGCTGTGGGTTAACACCCACAGCCTTACGACCGCCTAAGGTGATGGTCGCGATGGTCAAGACCATCGCGACCATCGGGGCTTATGACGAGACCCTAGGGTAGGGTCTCCCTTGTCGTAAGCCCCAGAGAGCTTTCGGCTCTGTCTGAGCCGGAAGATCTCCACTGACATCACTAGCGATGTCAGTGGGGCCGCCCCCAAACGGTAGGCGTTCCCATGGGAATGCCCCCGTTTGGGCTGCCACCCCCCCGACCGGCGCTGTCGGTCGTAGCGGGTCTCACTAATGCGCACAAGGGCGCTGGTGCCGTCGTGCGCATGCTCTGTGGGGGGCCATCGACCCGGTCCGAGCGCATCGGCGCTAACGACCGGGTCTGAATGACCCCCATAGCACTTGCACTTTATTGAATTTAGAAATATCACGTCACTGATACATTTATACATGAATTTATGATTGGACTTTTGTATATTAATTTATTGCACGGCATTTTAGATATAATAAGTAGAAACCCGCTAAGTCACTCTCTAGTCAATTTCCCTTGTTTATACTAATAATATATTTAGGAGCAAAATTTGGCATAAACCATAGCAACCATTCAGACAGTTGATTAGATTGTGACTTGCATTTCTCAGATAATTGCTAATTTCTGAGTTGATATGTTTTATTATAAGGGGTATATTTACTAAAGGTTGATTTTAATCGATTTTGATAGCTTTAAATCGATGAAAATCGATCAACATTGATGTTGTGTTTCTGGGGCTAAATCACACCTTTACTAATAGGCAATATTTGATTTGTTTATTTAAGTATTAGTAAATATGTGATTAAGGCCCTAATTTAGAGACGGAAGGTAATGCAAACGCACCTGTATGCTCTCACAGAATCGCAATTGCTATAATATGCTACTGCCTTCCAATCCACAGCCGAGCATAGGGACGCCCACTTCTGCCTTCTCATATCTGTACAATGATGTGCAACAGTGTAAACATCAGTACCATCGACACACAGCAAGCAGTAACGCAGTATGTAAGCCAAGTCTGACCAGCCAGCTTTCCTGACATGCTTAGAGACCTCATACTGCATAGGAGGATGCAATCAGGCCCGTCAAGAGCCGCATCGGGCCCCGGTAAAAAAGGGGTGTGGCCTAATCGAGGGATGTGTGGCCACGCCCCCTTAGGTTAAAAAAAAAAGTTTTGCAGGGCTGGCGATGGGGGGCGCAGTGAGCCCCCTCAGCCTGACACATAACCTGTTGGGGTTGCAATCAGCTTGATCGCTTCCCCCATAGGCATACTATAGGAGACTGCTGTGGCTGCTTCTTAGCAGCTGCGAGCAGTCTCCAGGGCAGCCCAGCACACAGCAGCGTGTGCTGGGCTGCTGTGTGATGTAAGAGGGGAGGGAGCGATGCCGGACCCGGGCCCCCGCTGGGCCGCTCCAGCAAGCCCGGGTAATTTGTACCCACTCCCCCCCTCTCGGCGCCCCTGGATGCAATTGCTAATTTATACACGCCCACAAAACAGCATTTCAATGGTCAGACGCTCCTGCTTTTTTTTCAAGCCACCCCCCATTACCACCCCCAAACACTGACCGCCTGTCACTCACTTAGCGAGTGCGTTTGTAATTGTAATGCATTCGCTGTGCATGTGTAGTGTGGTGTTCTCACATGAGCATTAGCAAACAATTGCTCGATCTGCATAATAAATCGTCATTGCATCTGTCTCTGAATCAGGCCCTTAGCCACAGAAACATAACATCGATGTTGATTGATTTTCATTGCTTTTAAATCGTTGAAAATTGATTAAAATTGACAAAAAGTAAATATATCCCTCAATATTGTACTTTAATGCAATGTTAATTAATGAGGTTAAGATGAGCAGCGTTGGACATGTACATTCAGATGAGCGCCTGACCGCTGCCAGCCCTGCAGATTAAATGCACAGCTTACAAGATTCATTGGAACAAAATAAAAACAACAATGTATGAAACTGCATTAACTTACAATATGGTTCATCTTTCTGTGTATATACAGTATGTCTGTTTATGTGTGGATATATACAGTATGTGTTTATTTAAAGGGGTCAATTTATCAATTAATATTTGCGGGATGTTCCCAGAAAACATCTGTTTTGGGGGGATACCAACAAATATTAAGGATCTCCAGAATGTATGAAAGGGGGGAATGCAGCAAAAATCTCTGATATATGCTTCAATCCCTTCAGTTCCAACACAGCCGCAGCCTTTTTGGATTCTATGGGGGCTGCAAAGCTGTCAGATTTACCAAGCTCCGGAATGCAAAGCACTGTGGTGCTTGGCCCGATAGGATAACGCCATCTCCTGGTGGCATTACCCTATAGTAGCCCCCTCTCCCTAGCCCCATAATGATGCATCCGACGGCCGCTCTTGCACAGTGTATGCCAGAGACCCATACCAGGAAGCAGTGTGGTAGCATTATACGATCACACTGTTTCCAGCTCTTCACCAGGATGGGCTCTTAATTGAGCCGGTCTCCTGGCAACGGGATTTTAGTACATTTGTGTGAATATATTGTGGATAAAAATGTGGATTGTTATAAATATGCACCTATGTGTGGATATATACAATATGTGTGGAATATGGATCCAATTTGGTATCTAATTCTATTGATATTCCCATGTAGAATTACACATTTTCACTCAATATATTCTCTGTTTATTGTTATGGAGGAGAGATTATTTTAATTGTAAATATTGTTTGAATTATTTGAATAATTACTTTTGTTTTTCTTTTCATTTCTATCCCCATATAATTCAAATCAAATGAAGGAATATATTGACTTGGTTAAAAAGAGAAAAAAAAAATCCAAGTATTCCTGGTTAGCAGTGGCGTAACTAGGGTCTTTGGTGCCCAGGGCAAGATAAAAAAATGGCGGCCATCCCATCTGTGTGTGCGAACCAAAGCCAAAAAAAATATGGCCGTGACCACTGAAAAATGGGGTGTGTCAACATGACACGCCACCGTTTCTCGTCACTCTGGGAACATTCCTTTCCATTCCATATGCACCTTAATGCCCCCAGAAGTAATGCACTTATGCAATGCCCCTAACAGTAGTGCCCCTTATGCAATGTCCCTAGTAGTAGTGCCAATTATGCAATGTCTCCTGTAGTAGTGCCCCTTATGGAGTGTCCCCAGTAATAGTGCCCCTTATGCAGTGCCCCCAGTAGTAACCCTTTATGTTTTGCCCCAGTAGTGCCCCTTATGCAATGCCCCCAGTAGTGCCACTTATGGAGTGCCCCCAGTAGTTCCCCTTATACAGTTCCCCCAGTAGCGCCCCCTATGCAGCACCCCCAGGAGTATTGCCCCTTACACATAAAAAACACAGACACACACACACAACACTATACTTACCTGAAGCTCCACTCCTGCATCCGTCTGACTAATCCATCCTCGGTCCTTGCGCTGAGCAATATGGGATAGATGTCATGACGTCTCTCCCTTCACCCACTGCGGGAGCCGGAAGGCAGAGTTCAGGAGTGAGCTCCAGCCTCTGGCTGCCACTACAGGGAAGGAGCTGTTGGGTGCCTGTTGGTAACAAAATCTCAATGGAGTAAACAGTGGCAGCGCCTCTCCAGCTTGGCACCAGCCCTCTGTGCAGCAGAGTGTGCCCATAGTGTACAGAGCATGCGCAGATCACCGGAAAATGGTGCCACTGCCATTTTCCCGGTGTTTTCCCTACTGCACATGCGCAAAATGCCGGGAAATTGGCCGAGGCTGCAATTTTCCAAGCGATTTTGACAGCGCTGATACTGGCAGATGAGTGGTATTACAAATATGAGTGCAGGATGTGCAGTGTGGGCCCAGGGGCCCGTGTGTCACGCACACCCTGCACCCATTATAGAACGCCCCTGACTGTGAAGCTCTCTGCATTATATGGCACTCACTACGACGCTCTCTGCATTACTAGGTAGTCACTGTGATGTTCTTTGCATTATATGGTGGTCACTGTGATACTCTGCATTATATGGCACTCACTGCAACACTCTGCATGATATGGTGCTACTGATACCTATGTTTTGTGAGGTTACGCCCCTTCCCCATGAGACCACGCCCCTCTTTTGGATGCTCACCTTCAGCGCGAGCATATAGGCCCTCATTCAGAGGCGGTCGGAGGATGCAAGCGGTCGCTCAGAAACTGGGCGGCCGCTTGCATCCTGACCGGCCGCCTCTGTTTCGGTCATTAGGCTGTGGGTTTACACCCACAGCTCTACCGACCGCTAGGGTGATGGTTGCAATGGTCATAGACCATCGCGACCATCGGGGCTTACGACGAGAGCTTCTGGCTCTGTCAGAGCTGGAATGCTCTCCACTGACATCACTAGTGATGTCAGTGGGGCCTCCCCCAAACGGCAGGCATTCCCATGGGAACGTCTCCGTTTGGGCTGCCACCCCCCCGGCCCGCCTTCCAAACGGGGTGAGCTGTCAATCAACAACAACGAAGGAGCCGGCTCCCTCGTGCGCATGCGCACTGGACAAACATCGAGGCGGCCGTGCGGTCGTAGACCGTACGGCCGCCTCTGAATGAAGCCCATAGTCCCTTACTTGGACGGGGGGTTGGGTCATAGAATATTGTTGCACGCTGGGCCCTGGTCCCACCACACACTAATTCTGCCACTGTAAGACACTGATGTTACAATGTTACAACCACACAAACATGTAATAAATAATTACTATATATATTGAAGTGTTCAATAGAAACAAAGAACTGTCTTTTATACTTACTCTGAGGAATAAAAGTAGGTTGATTTTGACTAATATAAAATGGAGTGGTCCTCTGGTTTATATTATACAGTTCCAAGTACTGCAGAATATATGGAAGTCCCAGACAGTAGGAAAAAATCTTTGGGTGTCTGTAATTGTGCAGACACAGTAGTAAATAAAGAATAGAAATATAGGAAGCGCTGCCAATTGGAAATTGTTCACAATAATCGATTTCAATACAGTTCATTAATGCATAATAAAATAGCCATATCATAAACACAGTAAACACAATAAACCCAATACACAATTGACAATCACATATCAAAATCTAAAAAAAGATCAGTCTTGATCTGAGCGTTTTGTAAATAGCAGCAAAAGTAAAATATATAGTCGGAACCTTCAAAATGGTTTCGATATAATATTATGATGCTCCACACTCCTTTAAGCTGGCCACACACATGGCGATCTGCACACCAGAGCCGGATTAATAATGGGGCTGATGGAGCTACAGCTCCAGGTCCACGATCAGAATAGGCCCACACAGAAAGATCTGTGCTGTGTGCGCTAGACAGGATTTTTTTCCGGCTGTCCGAGGCCCTGCCCCCCAGCCGCGCACCACAACCCCCCTTTCCCCCACCCGCTGCACCGGTGGCTCAGAAGCCGAAAGCAAAAACATGATGGCGGCGCATGGAGGGCTTTAGTTGCCCTCCAAGCGCCACTAACTTACAGTCACTCAGCAGCGGTGCCACTGCCTCCGCGCCACGTGATGCACTGCGTGTCACATAGATGCCACCCGTCACCACCGCACTGAAAGCCTGAAGCAGCCCGTCTCTATGAGTATGTCCACCAGGCACAAGCACGAGCAGACTCAGCAGCTTGCAGTAGCAGCAGTTCTGAGGTAACCTGCATGTCAGTCCTGAGGTAACCTGCATGTCAGTCCTGAGGTAAGCTGCATGTCAGTCCTGAGGTAACCTGCATGTCAGTCCTGAGGTAAGCTGCATGTCAGTCCTGAGGTAAGCTGCATGTCAGTACTGAGGTAACCTGCATGTCAGTCCTGAGGTAACCTGCATGTCAGTCCTGAGGTAACCTGCATGTCAGTCCTGAGGTAAGCTGCATGTCAGTCCTGAGGTAACCTGCATGTCAGTCTTGCTGCCTGGCTCCTGCTGTGTATACAGTCATACATAATGCAGGGTGAGCAGAGTTTGTCATAAAGTTTAATAATTCTATACAAATACATATTTAAAATATATACACACATATTTATATATAAGGTGTGTGTGTGTGTGTGTGTATATAATATATGTAGGCCGTGTATGTATATATAAATATATGAACATACAACACCAGGAGCTATTTTAAATATAAAATAAAAGTTGTTTGTAAATAATGTATAAAGAGTCGCTACCCAATAAATAGCTCTGATATTACTATACTACATATATATATATATATATATATATATATATATGTATTTTTATGTATATCTATATATAAGAAAAATGTTTTATGTGTGTACAAATATATATAATATATATGTGTATATATTGTAAATACATAGGGCTCTATTTACTACAATCCGCATATTGAATGCGGATTGTAGTGTGATATTACCGAGTGAATTCGCATTGCGAATTCAGGCAATATCACAGGGATTTACTATAAATCCCTTGCAGGGACAGAGCTTGCGATAAAGCTCTGTCCCTGCGGATCCCATCCGCACTCTAGTCGCGGTATTTTCGGAAAAAATACCGCGACTAAGAGCCCGCGCATGCGCCGACCCACCGTCGCTGCTGCCCCCTCACCGATGCTAAGCCCCGCCCCACGGTGCTAAGCCCCGCCCCCCGCAATCACGGACCCCCCGCGACCCCCCCTCCCTTCATTACACTTACCTGCATCCTCCTGGCCTCCGGTGATCTTCTCAGGGCTTCCCGATCAGGTGATCTCCCATACTGCACTGGGGCCCGATCACCTGATGACCGAGCCCCAGTGCACTGTGGGAGACCAGCTGACCGGAGTGGAGACATCACCGGAGGCCCGATCACCGATCCCTGGATTCAGGTAAGTAAAAAAAAAATGTTTAATTTTTTTTTTTCTTTTTTTTACAGTAATCAGCTTGCGGTCTGCTTAAACCACATAGCTGATTACTGGTACCGGCTCCCACCTCTGCTCTCCCTGTTAGAGCAGAGTGGGAGCCCGGTAACCGGGGGAGACCCTGGATAACTCCACCTCCAGGTGGCGTTATTATCATAGGGCTTCCCCCGGTATTTTTTTACAATTTATTTTTAGTAACTATGGTCGGATCACATTTCCCATTACAATTATGGTAAATGCGATCTGCTTTACTAAAAATAAGTGATAATTAGGGGTTGGAGTAGAATTTTACTAATTCTACTCCAATTGCCCTATAGTAACTACAGGTGATACTAAAATAATGTGAAAAGGGTGTGAAAACACCCTTTTTCACTTTATTTTAGTAAAAATAATGTTAATAAATAGAGACCATAGAGAGAGCATATTTGATTTTTGAATGTGTGAAACAATGGAAAATAAAAGTGCAATATTTTCATGAGATAGGAAGGGGTAGGTGCAAGATTAACATTTTGTCAGGTTGCATACATACATAGGGCCTGATTCATTATCAATCACAACTACGCAACAGGGCAATTGTTGCGTTCTGCGCATGCGTACGCATCGCAGTGCGCTAAGTGACAACTGCGATCGGGACTACGATCGCAGAGGCCATGCAGATCCATTGCAGAGTGATTGACAGGAAGTGCCATTTGTGGGTGGTGGCGCGGGGGGGGTGGTCGGAGAAACGCAGACGTGCCAACGCGTTCACACGCCACAGTGTGAAGACTCATAGCGTGCATGGCTGTTAGCAATTTCTGAGTAAGGCCAGGACTTGTGCAACTGTGCGTGAGGCTGTGATGGAACTCAATTGTACCGATTGGTTTCGCTATTCTGCTAAGTATTACGGATGTGCGTATGGTAAAGTGGGCGTCCTTATATAGTGCTGAGTTTGCATTGTGATCGCAGTGGTTTGGCTCAGGGGCGTATCTATAATGGGTGCAGGGTATGCGGGGAACACGGGCCCTTGGGTTCAGGGGGGGCCCCACACCGCACACCCTGCACCCATAATATTACTTACCTCTCCGAAGTCCCACGTCGGCGCGGGGGTCCGGCGCTGTAAAACGACTGGAAAATGGCCGCGGTGGCCATTTTCCCGTCATTTGCGCATGCGCAGTACAGGGAAAATGGCTGCCACTGCCATTTTACCGGTGACCTGTGCATACACTATAGCGTCTGGGCACACTCTAGTGACCAAAGTCTATAACTCCGGCACTAGCCACGCACAGTTTAGTGCACTGCCGGCCACCGGGTGGAGAGGAGGGGGTCCGTGTCGGAGACTGCACACGGGCCCCTCCTCTCTAGAAACGCCCCTGGTTTGGCTTGCTATCGCAGTTGAAATACTGACACTGGGCTAACAATTGTGCAGCAGAATCCCATTCACACTCTGTTTACAGCTCACTTGTAGTGTGGATGCTCCGTGTCACCTGAAGCTCGTGAGACCTTTGACGTCATCATGTGCGATGAAGTAGCACCATGGTAGTAGGTCCGGTGCAGGGGCTGGCTGGCAACTTTTAGCCTGGGGGAAAATGCATGCAGGCGGCCCTGGCAGAGGAGTAGCGTGTAGCCAGGGTGCCCGAAGAACGTGCGTGCTACGGCGCCCCCCCAGCCTCCCCCCTCAAGTGTTCCAGGGAGGAGGCGGGTCCATATGGGATTAATGTAAAGTAAAAATAAAGATATGGGGCAGCCCCATTGTGGTGCCTATATGCAGTGCCCCCCTGTGCCCCAGGAGAGGACCCCTTTATGCAGGCCTCCAATAGTGATCCCCCCTATGCAGTGTCCCTTGTGCCCCCAGTAATAAGCCCCTAATATAGTGCCCCCAGTAGTGGTACCCCCTATGCAGTGCCCCTTATATAGTGCCCCCAGTAGCAGTCCATCCCCCCTGCTGTGTCCCCAATAGTGGTAACCCTTATGCAGTGCCCCTTAAATAGTGACCCCAGTTGTAGACTCCCACCTATGCAGTACTCCCAGTATTTCCCTTTTTATAGAGCCCCCAGCCAGGGGCATAGAGAGCCATGCCGGGCCCCGGTAAAGAGGGGGCGTGGCCTAATTTCAGAAGGTGTGGCCACGCCCCCTTGAAAAAAAAAAAGAGTTTTGCAGCGGCTCTGCGCGCCGGGGAGGGGGCGCTGTGAGCCCCTCAGCCCGGCGCAAAGCCAGTGGGGGGCGCGATCAGTGTGATCGCTCCGCCCTTCAGGCATAGGAGATTGCTGTGGCTGCTACTTAGCAGCCGCAAGCAATCTCCCGCTGCAGCCCAGCACATGCTGTGTGCTGGGCTGCTGCAGAGGGAGGGAGGGAGGAAGTGAGGGGGGGGCGGCGCCAGACCCGGGCCCCCGCCGGGCCCCTCTGGAAGCCCGGGCCCGGGTAAACTGTACCCGCTTCCCCCCCTCTCAGCGCCCCTGCCCCCAGCAGTGGTCCCTCGATGCAGTGCTCCCAGTGGTAGTCCCCTCCCTCCTATGTAGTGCCCATAGTAGTAGTCCCCTCCCCCCTATGCAGTGCCCCTAGTAGTTGTCCCCTCCCCTTGTAGTGCCCCTAGTAGTAGTAGTCCCCTCTTGTAGTGCCCCTAGTAGTAGTAGTCCCCCCCTTGTAGTGCCCCCAGTACTAGTCCCCACTTGTAGTAGTAGTCCCCCCTTGTAGTGCCCCCAGTAGTAGTCCCCACAGTTGTAGTCCCCACAGTTGCAGTCCCTCCCTTGAAGTGCCCCCAGTAATAATCCCCAGTAGTGGTCTCCACCTTGCAGTGCCACCAGTAGTGGTCCCTCCTTGTAGTGCCCCCCCACTGTAGTTGCTCCCCCCTTGTAGTGCCACCAGTAGTGATCTCTCCTTTGTAGGGCCCCCAGTAGTGGTCTCCCTCTTGTAGTGCCCCCAGTAGTAGTCCCTCCCTCTTGTAGTGCCCCCAGTAGTAGTCCCTCCCTCTTGTAGTGCTCCCAGTAGTGGTTCCCCCTTTGTAGTGCCCCCAGTAGTAGTAGTCCCCCCCTTGTAGTGCCCCCAGTAGTAGTAGTCCCCCCCTTGTAGTGCCCCCAGTAGTAGTAGTCCCCCCCTTGTATTGCCCCCAGTAGTAGTAGTAGTCCCCCCCTTGTATTGCCCCCAGAAGTAGAAGTCCCCCCCCTTGCAGTGCCTCCAGTAGTGGTTCCCCCCTTGTAGTGCCCCCAGTAGTAGTAGTCCCCCCCTTGAAGTGCCTCCAGTAGTGGTTTCCCCCTTGTAGTGCCCCCAGTACTAGTCCCCCCTTGTATTAGTAGTCCCCCCCTTGTAGTGCCCCCAGTAGTAGTCCCCACAGTTGTAGTCCCCCCAGTTGTAGTCCCCCCCCCCTTGAAGTGCCCCCAGTAATAATCCCCAGTAGTGGTCTCCACCTTGCAGTGCCGCCAGTAGTGGTCCCCCCTTGTAGTGCCCCCCCCCACTGTAGTCGCTCCCCCCTTGTAGTGCCACCAGTAGTGATCTCTCCCTTGTAGGGCCCCCAGTAGTGGTCTCCCTCTTGTAGTACCCCCAGTAGTAGTCCCTCCCTCTTGTAGCGCCCCCAGTAGTGGTTCCCCCTTTGTAGTGCCCCCAGTAGTAGTAGTCCCCCCCTTGTAGTGCCCCCAGTAGTAGTAGTCCCCCCCTTGTATTGCCCCCAGTAGTAGTAGTAGTCCCCCCCTTGTATTGCCCCAGAAGTAGTAGTCCCCCCCTTGCAGTGCCTCCAGTAGTGGTTCCTCCTTGTAGTGCCCCCAGTAGTAGTAGTCCCCCTCTTGCAGTGCCTCCAGTAGTGGTCTCCCCCTTGTAGTGGCTGCCCCTCCCCCAGTAGACACTCATAATAATAAAAAATAAAAACACTTACCTCAATCCCCGCTCCTGCCGTCGCCATCCACTCCTCTGTCTGTCCTTCCTGGGCCGGGCCGCTCTGCATTATGGGAGAGTCATCATGACATCATGACTCTTCTCCCATTGCCCACTGCGGGAGCCGGAAGATGGAGCGGCTCCTGCAGTGGGCGCAGCAGCTGCTAATGAGAGTCTGACAGACTCTCATTGGCTGCTGATCAAAACAAACACACAGCTAGCGGTGCCGGCAGCTGTGTGTTTGTCACTTGTGTAGCGCTGACCAAACTCCGTCCGGTCAGCGCTACACACACGGTGCAGTCTGTGTCACAGTGACACAGACTGCCCGCGGCCCGCATGACGCTGCGGCCCGGGGGGCACATGGCACCCTGCCCCCCAGCCCAGCCCGCCACGGTGTGGTTATTAAGTATTCTGTCTGTATGCATCCTGCTGAAAATTTGGATCTTGCAACTCTATCTATCTATCTATCTAACAATCTATCTATGAGACTGCAGTCCCCAATGGGGACTACGGTCTGACCCCTATGTACCAAATTCCAAAATGCGTACCTTTTTACAGTTGGGTCCCATACTTATAGAGCCATTTTTGCAGTCACAGTTAACATATTTAATTTAATATTTATTAATATTTAATAATGTGCATATTAAGTTATATTCAGATAAAATATTTTAGATTTATTTAGTTTATTTATGTTTTCATGCTCTGCACCTTTTACTTTATTCAACGGGAAATATTGAAAAACTAGCAATTTTCAGGTGTGTTTCTGTTAAAGCACTTTGGCACTGATTCAGAGCCACTCGTAAGCGGCTCCGAGCGATGTTTGCCCAACTGCGCATGCGTACGGATCGTTATACGCATGCGCGAACCAGTCAGTGCGGTCGAAATTCATGTGCTCGCAAAATAGCGAATGCCTGCTAATTTGAGTGACAGAATGAGGCGTATGTGGGTGGTAACAGGGGAAGGGGCTTGAAAACGGGGAGTGGAAATCCGATCGCAGGCGTACTTAAATGTCAAAACGGGCGTTTTAAGGGTGTGCATAATTAACAAAGCAGCGTCATCGACCACGTCACTTGGTTTTTTTTAACTCAGAACTGCTCGCAAAATAGTGGTTGAAAAAACCAACCACAAGAATAGCGAGCAGTTCATACGCTGGTGATGTACTCGATTAATCTAATAAATAGAGGACATGACTTATGGTGCGAGCGGCCAGGGGGCGTATTTTCCAAATTTACGTTCGCATGTTTTGCTCGCTCGTTCAGACTTAGAGGCGTGAACGGACCGCAAAGTGCGAACGGTTCATTTGAATAGCCACCCCTTTTTAGAAAACGAACGACCGCAAATAGCGAGCGGCTCTGAATGAGGGGCCTTTATTAGTAAAATTTGTTGCATTTTATTAATAAACCATAGTTTGTATTTTTTATTTTTTTTTAACAGGTGGTGTATGCTTTATATAATCAAAGAGGGGAGGGAGATTGAGATGGTTGAATTTAGGCAGGTAGCTATGCTTCATAGTGCTAGCTACACCCCATGGCACAGACCACACCCCCACATCACTGCACACCCCCATATCAGTAATCACACCCCCTGCAGCAGCACACAATAGGACCTTCATAAAATTCAGCTCCAGGCCCAAGAGAGTCTTAATCTGGCACTACTGCACACGATCAGCCGATGTGTACGATTTGTGGGCCTGATTCAGAGCCGGACGCTATTTGCGGACGCTCGTTCTGAAAAAGGGGCCGGATATTTAAATAGAGCGCTCGCTCTTTGCGGTCTGTTGACGCCTCTATGTCTGAGCGAGCGTCCGAAACATGCGCTCGCTATTTTGTAAAGACGCCCCTTGGCCGCTCGCATCATACGTCATCTCCGCTATTTATTAGATTAATCGAGTACATCGAAAGGCGTATGAACTGCTCGCTATTCTTGTGGTAGCATTTTCCTACCGCAATCATGCGAGCAGTTCAGGCTAAAAGACAACCAAGTGACGTGGTCAATGACGCTGCTTTGTTAATTATGCACTCCCACAAACGCCTCATCCTGTCACTCAAATTAGCAGGCATTCGCTATTTTGCGAGCACACGATTTCCGACCGCACTAACTGGTTGGCGCATGCGCATTACAACCTATGCGCATGCGCAGATGTGCGAACGTCGCTCGGAGTGAACGAGCGGCTCTGAATCAGGCCCTGTGTACGATTTCCCTTGAAACCCTTCTCGGCAGCTCTGCACACGATCTGCACACAATTTGTTGTCCAATCTACATACGATCTCTCCTACATCCAGACTTTCACAGTGCATCGCCTCCTAGATTGTCAGATCTGCCCTACTGCACGGCAGACCTGACGATGCGATGTGCGACCAGCGGGGACGCTCATCGCAACGTGATCGTGAGTGGGGACTCACGATTTACTCAGGATATGGCCATATTTAACACGATCTGTCATTCCAATGTGTCAGAATCTGCCAGATCGGGTAAAATATCGCTATGTGCGTGGCCAGCTTTAGACATATATGTCCCAATAACACACTCTGTTGCATTAATTTACTTTTCTTCTAGATCACAAATTGAGAAAAGATGACATCCTGTTAGTTTGATGGACAGTTCTCTGTTTTGTATCCAATCCACATTTGTCTGTCAGTTTTTATCCATAACACTTTGGACCTCATTCAGACCCGGTCGCAAGTGCTGCGCGTTCGCAACCGGGTCGACGTGTTTGTCCTGCGCACGCACAGCGGCCGCACAGTGCGGCCGCTGCGCGTGCGCAAGCCCCGGAGCGAGAAACTCTCTCGCTCTGGAGCTCACTACAAAAGGGGCGGCTATCGATGATGATCGACAGCTCGGCCCATTTTGTAGGTGGGGCGGGGAGGTGGCTACACAAACGGAGGCGTTCGCTTGCCGTTTTGTGGGCGGCCGCACTGACATCAGCATCGATCAGAGCAGGAAGCTCCCTTGGGCTTGCGGTTGCCGAGACCCAACCTTAGGGTCTTGTCGCAAGCCCCGATGGTCGCGCTGGTCTTGACCATCGCGACCATCACCCTGGTCGGTCGCTAAGCTCTGGGTGGTAACCCACAGCTTAGCTAGCAACCAGGAGACCGCACAAAAAAAAAGAAGCAGCCGCCCTCATTCAGAGAGAGGGATTGCTTCTTGCGACCGCCTCTGAATGAGGGCCTTTGTTTGGTCTGTAAAAATGTGTGTAGCAATGCTTTTGGTTCCTTAATAGATGGAGGGAACTGATCATGGGCATATGTAAGTTCACAGGAACTTATATATCAGTCCACTTCAATAGGGGGACTTTTCATGTATAGGTAAATAATCCTCCCATGCTGTTGAATGGGATATGAATGCCCAGCCAAATGAATAGTGTCACTGTTGCCCTTATACCAGCCTCTGTAATATATGGTACTTAGCAGAGGTCTTGTCACCGACCAATTCATAATACTCATTGTACACCTCACTTAGCTGTATTTCAGCCTGCAGTGATCACAGTGCTTGCGGTGGAGTAGGGTCTACCTCAAGCGCGGCGTGCAGCTCCGATGGCTCTCAATGGTTCTGATTAATCATACACTTCCTGGAGATGACATGTGTTAAGAGAGAAAAGTGGGCGTCTTTGTCCCGGCGTGCGCTCACTCTGCCGTCACTCTCTAAGACATAGAGGGCATCCTTACACCAGAGAGTGCGATCGCGGAATATGCATACCCGGCCCCATTTGGAAGCGAGCGATCGCGGTTTAGCATCCGGGTCTGAATTGACCCCAGTGATCTATTGTGGCTTGGGTTTGGTTCACTCCCAAATTAATAATATCACAGTAAAAGTATAAAAAAATATCACAGAAGTTTGTCATTAGAAGCAGCTTTGACTGAAGAGAGAGGGATGGACACCTGTTCAGTTAGACTACCAGGGGGAGGGGCGGGATCTTGCCTATTATTTGTACAGATGTATCCGTATCATCAGGAGAGGGAAACATTTTCTAATTTATACCAAAGAACAATCCACCCAACTCTGCTGCCTCCAAACTTTTCACTCTCATTTTGTAGTCATTAACTAAGTTTTTTCTAGTCATTAATTGAATTTTCATATGAAGAAAAAATAAAAAGCGAAAGGAACCAACTCTACTATAGGTCAGTTACAGATATGAGTCACAAGTCAGAAGTAAGTAGCAACATGACAAAATAACACAACTTTGATACAATCTCGATTATATGTGTAGAAGGCAGATTATGTGCAGCGCAGAACACCGTGCTCATCAACAGAAACACGTAAGAACGAGTGTCTGGGCAGCTCCCCGAATATTATTACACAGGACCAGACAACATCTCCACTCATGCAACCATACTGGGAAAAGCATCACAAGGACCACAACTTAAGGTATTTGTTCAGGGCCTTACTAGGGGTGTAGAGATACCTCTCATAATTTATGATGTCATTTATTAATACAATACATTTGTAAAGATCGAGGGGGTATCCCCAAACCAATGCTAGCTACAATAATCTTAGCTAGTGTCAGCAGCTTGAAGATATATGTGTAACATTAAAGGATTCTTCCAAAGCAATACTAAATAAACCCATCAGAGGGTCAAGTGGAGGCAGGGCAGGGAGGGTTCCACATATGCAACCACAAACTAGGGGTGTGCACCGGCCACTTTTCGTGTTTTGTGTTTTGGTTTTGGATCTGGATCTTTCTTCGTGTTTTGGATCTGGATTGGTTTTGCCAAAACCACCCTTCCGTGTTTTGGGTTCTGGGTTTTGTGTTTTGGATCTGTATTTTTTTGAAAAAAAGCATAAAAACAGTTAAAATCACAGAATTTGTGGGTTTTTCTGCTCCTATGCTATTATTAACCTCAATAACCTTAATTTTCACTCATTTCCAGTCTATTCTGAACACCTCACACCTCACAATAGTGTTTTTATGTCCAAAAGGTTGCACCGAGGTAGCTGGATGACTATGCTAAGAGATACGAGTGGGCGGCACAAACACATGGTCCATCTAGGAGTGGCACTGCAGTGGCAGACAGGATGGCAGTTTGAAAAACTAGGCCCCAAACTATACATAATGCAAAGAAAAAAAAGAGGTGCAAGATGGAATTGTCCTTGGGCCCTCCCACCCACCCTTATGTTGTATGAACAGGACATGCACACTTTAACAAACCAATCATTTCAGCACCAGGGTCTGCCACACGACTGTGGCTGAAATGATTGGTTCGTTTGGGCCCCCACAAAACAAGCTGGCAATTAATCTGTCCCTGCACAAACTGGCTCTACGGAGGCAAGATGTCGTCCTCATCCTCCTCATCCACCAATTCCTCACCCTCTTCAGTGTTGTGTACATCCTCATCCTCACAGAGTATTAATTCGTCCCCGCTGGAATCCACAACCACAGGTCCCTCTGTACGTTCTGGAGGCTGGTCTCCCTGGAAGAGTTGATAATTCATTTTATGAACATCATCTTCTCCACATTTTGTGGAAGCAACCTCCTACGCCTTTCGCTGACAAGGTTCCCGGCTGAACTAAACACTTTCGGAGTACACACTGGAGGGGGGGCAACTCAGGTAAAATAGAGCCAGTTTGTACAGGGACCTCCAAATTGCTTCTTTTTCCTGCCAGTACAGGTACGGACTGTCTGACATGCCTACTTGGATGCTGTCACCGATGTAATCCTTTAACAGACAGACGCACGCTTGTCGCTGCTTTGAGGATGCAAGTGCGGCTACAGCCCACACAATTCACAAAGACAGAAAAAAGAAGAAGAATATTTTTATTGTTTGTGTAGCACACTTTGAGGGTGTCACCACCCTTTAACAGACAGACGCACGCTTGTCGCTGCTGCTTTGAGGATGCAAGTGCGGCTACATCGCACACAAGTCACAAACACATAAAAAAAATAGTTTTTTATTTTTTGGAGCACTTTGAGAGTTACACCACCCTTTAACAGACAGACGCACGCTTGTCACTGCTGCTTTGAGGATGCAAGTGCGGCTACAGCCCACACAATTCACAAAGACAGAAAAAAGAAGAAGAATATTTTTATTGTTTGTGTAGCACACTTTGAGGGTGTCACCACCCTTTAACAGACAGACGCACGCTTGTCGCTGCTGCTTTGAGGATGCAAGTGCGGCTACATCGCACACAAGTCACAAACACATAAAAAAAATAGTTTTTTATTTTTTGGAGCACTTTGAGAGTTACACCACCCTTTAACAGACAGACGCACGCTTGTCACTGCTGCTTTGAGGATGCAAGTGCGGCTACAGCCCACACAATTCACAAAGACAGAAAAAAAAGAACAATATTTTTATTGTTTGTGTAGCACACTTTGAGGGTGTCACCACCCTTTAACAGACAGACGCACGCTTGTCGCTGCTGCTTTGAGGATGCAAGTGCGGCTACATCGCACACAAGTCACAAACACATTAAAAAAATAGTTTTTTATTTTTTGGAGCACTTTGAGAGTTACACCACCCTTTAACAGACAGACGCACGCTTGTCGCTGCTGCTTTGAGGATGCAAGTGCGGCTACAGCCCACACAATTCACAAAGACAGAAAAAAAAGAACAATATTTTTATTGTTTGTGTAGCACATTTTGAGGGTGTCACCACCCTTTAACAGACAGACGCACGCTTGTCGCTGCAGCTTTGAGGATGCAAGTGCGGCTACATCGCACACAAGTCACAAACACATTAAAAAAATAGTTTTTTATTTTTTGGAGCACTTTGAGAGTTACACCACCCTTTAACAGACAGACGCACGCTTGTCGCTGCTGCTTTGAGGATGCAGGTGGAATCTAGACGGGATTTGGAACCGGGGACACACTACCTCCATCAATTGTCTAAATCACACTACACTAATGGCGGATACCGGACGCACGTCTAACACCAACATAGCAGTCAAGGCCTCAGTTATACGTTTTGCTTCAGGATGACTGCTGTCGTACTTCATTCTCATCGCTAGGGACTGTTGGAGGGTCAATTGCTTAGTAAAAGTAGTGGTGTTCCTACTTCCTCTCTGGGATGATGAACAACTCCCAGCAGCAGCAACAGCACTAGGAGGAAGTGGTTCTTGATCTTTCCCTATTTTATTTTTATCGGAGAAAGTTTGGTCCTCCATTTATGTTATATTGATATATACATGCGGCTAAAGCGCACACAAACACAGAAAATATTTTTTTATTTTTGCTGGAGAGTAGTGCACTTTGTGGGTTACACCATCCTTTAAGAAATGAGCCAGCCGGCTCTTTACTTATGGGACACAGGCGCACGCTTGGCGCTGCTCCTTTGTTGATGCACGTGCAGCCACAGTGCACACAAGTCACAAACACAGAAAATATTTTTTTTTTTGGTTTGGACTGGAGTGTACTTTGGGAGTTACAGCACCCTTTAACGGTCAAGCCAGCCGGCCCTTTACTTATGACACAGGCGCACGCTTGGCACTACTTTGTTGATGCACGTGCGGCTACTGCGCACACAATTCACAAAAACAGAAAATATTTTTTTTTTGGTTTGGAGTGTACTTTGGGGGTTACAGCACCCTTTAACGGTCAAGCCAGCCGGCCCTTTACTTATAACACAGGCGCACGCTTGGCACTACTTTGTTGATGCACGTGCGGCTACTGCGCACACAATTCACTAACACAGAAAAAATATTTTGTTATTTGGTTTGGAGTGTACTTTGGGGGTTACAGCACCCTTTAACGGTCAAGCCAGCCGGCCCTTTACTTATGACGCAGGCGCACGCTTGGCACTACTTTGTTGATGCACGTGCGGCTACTGCGCACACAATTCACAAACACAGAAAATATTTTTTTTTTTGGTTTGGACTGGAGTGTACTTTGGGGGTTACAGCACCCTTTAACGGTCAAGCCAGACGGCCCTTTACTTATGACACAGGTGCACGCTTGGCACTACTTTGTTGATGCACGTGCGGTTACTGCGCACACAATTCACAAACACAGAAAATAATTTTTTTTTTGGTTTGGACTGGAGTGTACTTTGGGGGTTACAGCACCCTTTAACGGTCAAGCCAGCAGGCCCTTTACTTATGACACAGGTGCACGCTTGGCACTACTTTGTTGATGCACATGCGGCTACTGCGCACACAATTCACAAACACAGAAAATTATTTTTTTTTTTGGTTTGGACTGGAGTGTACTTTGGGGGTTACAGCACCCTTTAACGGTCAAGCCAGCCGGGCCATTACATATGACACAGGCGCACGCTTGGCACTACTTTGTTGATGCACGTGCGGCTACTGCGCACACAATTCACAAACACAGAAAATTTTTTTTTTTTTGGTTTGGACTGGAGTGTACTTTGGGGGTTACAGCACCCTTCAACGGTCAAGCCAGCCGGCCCTTTACTTATGACACAGGCGCACGCTTGGCACTACTTTGTTGATGCACGTGCGGCTACTGCGCACACAATTCACAAACACAGAAAATATATTTTGTTATTTGGTTTGGAGTGTACTTTGGGGGTTACAGCACCCTTTAACGGTCAAGCCAGCCGGCCCTTTACTTATGACACAGGCGCACGCTTGGCACTACTTTGTTGATGCACGTGAGGCTACTGCGCACACAATTCACAAACACAGAAAATATTTTTTTTTTTGGTTTGGACTGGAGTGTACTTTGGGGGTTACAGCACCCTTTAACGGTCAAGCCAGTCGGCCCTTTACTTATGACACAGGCGCACGCTTGGCACTACTTTGTTGATGCACGTGCGGCTACTGCGCACACAATTCACAAACACAGAAAATTATTTTTTTTTTGGTTTGGACTGGAGTGTACTTTGGGGGTTACAGCACCCTTTAACGGTCAAGCCAGCCGGCCCTTTACTTATGACACAGGCGCACGCTTGGCACTACTTTGTTGATGCACGTGCGGCTACTGCGCACACAATTCACAAACACAGAAAATTATTTTTTTTTTGGTTTGGACTGGAGTGTACTTTGGGGGTTACAGCACCCTTTAACGGTCAAGCCAGCTGGCCCTTTACTTATGACACAGGCGCACGCTTGGCACTACTTTGTTGATGCACGTGCGGCTACTGCGCACACAATTCACAAACACAGAAAATAATTTTTTTTTTGGTTTGGACTGGAGTGTACTTTGGGGGTTACAGCACCCTTTAACGGTCAAGCCAGCCGGCCCTTTACTTATGACACAGGCGCACGCTTGGCACTACTTTGTTGATGCACGTGCGGCTACTGCGCACACAATTCACAAACACAGAAAATATATTATTTTTTTAGCACTTGGGGGGAGCACCCCTGATGGACAGAGCACCCCCTGGACAACACTACAGCACCCCTTTAGGACTGGGACACTGCACAGGACTTTGGAGTGGACACAGCCCCTATGGAGAACTGACTGCACAACACAGTCCAGCCAGCCCCTATGGATTTGAAGTAGTGGACACAGCCCCTATTAACAACAGCAGCACAGCACAACACAGCCAGCCCCTATGGACTTTGAAGTAGTGGACAACAGCAGCACTACACTACACTACACTACACAGCCCAGCCAGCCCTAACTCCCACCCTCCCTCTTCACTGTCCACAGCCGAGTGAGAAAATGGCGCCGACGCGGGTACCTTATATAGGATCCAAAACCCGCGAGACTCGGAAGGCGGGATGATGACGTTTTGCCTCGATTTCAGATCCGAGTCAGGCGGGAAAAGTCGAGCCTGACTCGGATCGGACTCGGATCGGGGGGGCTCGGGGGGGTTCGGATTTCAGAAATCCGAACCCGCTCACCCCTACCACAAACCTTGGTCTGGAACTGTTAAGCGTCCCTACATTCCCACAGTAAATGCCAGTAAGCAGCATTGGAGACCGCACATCTGTGACAATGTGAATCATTCCTGAGACAGATATGAAAGAGGCTGAGAGGGGTGTAGTATATTCTAAGAAGAACATAAAAATGTGTTTGTTGGTATCCAATGCAACACCGTAGTGTCCTGAACACAACCAAGCATATAATCCTCAATGAGGGCCCTCAAATTTTCCTTTTTAGCGACAATAATAAACCCTCTGAGGAAAATTGTGAATATAGGACGTCATTCAGACCCGCTCGCGAGGGAAGGTCGCTCGCAAGCGGGTCGATGTTGGGCGAATGCGCATGTGCACGACGGAGGGAGCTCGGGGTCTCGCACCAAAGGGGGCGTGCTGTCGATGGTGAGTGACAGCATGCCCCCTTTGGTTGGCGTGCCGGGGGCGTGGCTGCCAGACGGAGGCGTTCCCATGGGAAATCCTACCGTCTGAGTCCGGCCCCACTGACATCAGTAATGATGTCAGTGGGAGTGATTTTGGCTCTGATAGAGCCAAAATCACTCCTGGGCTTGCGGAAGCGAGACCCTACCGCAGGGTCTCGTCGCAAGTCCGATGGTCGCGATGGTCTTTGACCATCGCGACCATCATCATGGACGCTCGCATAAGCTGTGGGTGGTAACCCACAGCTATGCGAGCGTCCAAAAGGCCGCTCCATGTTTAAATAGGATGGCCCTGATTCAGAGCGAGCGCTCTGGTCAGAGCGTTCAGCTCTGAATCAGGCCCATAGAGTGTAATAAAAAAACTGAGATAGTTTTTCGCTCTAGTAAAAAGTTTCTTAATGAGCAAAACTGAGAAGAGTCCCCAAACTGGGCACATCAAGCATGACGCAGTTGAAGATAATTAAAAAATAGTGAGTTGGATCATGTGTGGAATTTGAGTTTTTGGGGTATATTTTCTAAAGTGAGAGTTTTTAGAAGAGGAGATGTTGCCCATAGCAACCAATCAGATTCTAGCTATTATCTTCTAGAAGGTGCTAGTTAAATGTTAAGTAGAATCTTCAATAAAGCCGCACTTTAGTAAATTTACTCCTTAATAAAAGAATCTTGTTAAACATGGCCCAATGCATTCACCCCATAATGTGGCCAAAAAACACTGCCCTTAAAGCTGCCCAGATTGGGGATTGAAGTCTGACGGTTAGTAATGACAGCCAATTTACCTATTATTTTATAGCTTGTACTTGATAAATGCTACTTCAAAGCTGATTGGTTGCTAAGGGCAACTTCTTCACTGGTTCACTTCTCCACACTTTTCACTGCTTGATACATCGACTCCTGAGTGTGATCTCTGACATCAACAACTCCTCCTTTCCTCTCTGTGACCACAAACACCTCTTTTATAGCATCTCCCCACCCCATCAACACCTCACTCTTCTAAGGCAGAGCTCACCAAAAGAAACCTGATTCCTCTTGGCCTTACTACCCTCTCCTCTCTGGACCCACAACTCTATTGCACCACCATTCTTTCCTGCCCTGACTGGCCTATCACCTACATTCACAAACGTACCTTTGTTTTCTGCACCAGTGCCACAGCCATGACTCTAATGCTGGGTACACGCTGGCAGATATATTGGCCGATCAATATATCTTGTGTGCGTTGGTCAGTGTGTACCAGCATTGTGCCGTGTGTACGGGTAGTCAGCCGACTGCCCGCACACTTGCTGATGAGGCAGCGGGTAGGGGACGCGACACGCCCCCCAGCCAGCGGAACCCACGGCCAGGTGACAGATGTTGGTTGTTTAGTGTGTATGAACAAACATGATCTGCAGATATTTTGGTTAGGTGTCTACCCAGCTTAAGTCTGCAACAGTCTCCTCTTCAAATGTGGTAATCCAAATGAACCCTGCAAAAATGCTCTTGCACTACTGAGCATCTCTGGAGAAGATTGTATTCTTGTGCGACATAGTTCAATTCATATTAATTATCTGTTCCTCCAGCTCTAGTCTTTTACTAAAGAGTGCTACTTTGAATCTCTAATTTCCACCCATTTCTCAAAACTTTATCACCCTTCTGTCACTATCAACTCTCTCCTCTGCCACCCCCTCCCCTCAACCCTCTCCGCTCTTGACATCACCACCAAAATTTAGTTTATCCAATACAGAAACTCTTCCCAAAAGGCATCTTACACCACTTACCCTCTCTGGCCAACCCGTCTTATCCACCTTATTACTATCGCCAGACTCTCTTTCCACTTTCTCCCTTGTCTCTACACCCTTGCACCACCTCTGATCACTCTCCTTTGATATCTGCTCCCACCTTACCACTTCCTCAACCTATTGCTTTCTACTTGTACTTTCCATTTCCCCTTCAAGCCCTTGTTTCCTTCATTCTCAAAAAACCTTCCCTTGACCTCATTTCACCCTCCAACTACTGGCCTATCCATTTTCTTTGCATCCAAGCTTCTCTAACAGGTATTCTAACCATCCTCCTTCCTATCATACCCTCCCTGAATCACTTTAATCTGACCTTTGCTCTCTACACTCCATGAAACCACCCTCACCAAAATCTAATCACAGCTTCCACCTTAATAACATGTCCAAGATCAGGCCCTTTTGCACCTTGGAAGGAACTAAACTCCTATTCACTCTATCCTTATCTCTGGCCTCTCTATATCCAATCTCTCCCCAATGTAGTCTCTTCATAACACTGACACCTGACTTATTTTTCCACTGTGCTGCCTGTCTCTGCCAGTGTCTACACTGACTACCAATTCTCAACAGAATCGAGTTCAAACTCCTCACCCTTACCTACAAAGCCCTCAGACATTCTCTTCCCCCTCCATAACTATCTTTATTTCGTCTCACATTCCTGCACACACTCTCCGCTCTGTCAATGACCACCACTTCAGCTGACGGAGATTTCCTGGCCTTTTTTGTGCATGTGCGGAGCCCGGCTTGCGTGACCTCATGGACACGCAGATGATCCAATACTGCGTCCTAGGACACAGCACAGATCAGTAATGCATGCAGTAGGCGAGACTCCTTCTACTGCATTACCATATTAGTGCTATTGCACCTGCTACCATGTTAGTACTTGCGATAGCAACTCCATCCACTGCTGAATCTGGCCCTCCGACACCCAGGGGTAAATTTACTAAAGTGAGTGTTTTTAGAACTGAGTTTTAGAGGAGATGTTGCCCACAGCTACCAATCAGATTCTACTTAACATTTAACTAGCACCTTAATAGCTAGAATCTGATTGGTTGCTATGGGCAACATCTCTTCTAAAACTCACTTCTAAAAACTCTCTCTTTAGTAAATTTACCCCCTAGTGTCTACTATGCTTCAATGGTACAAATTAGGGGTGTGCACCGGCCACGTTTTGTGTTTTGGTTTTGGATCTGGATCTTTCTTCGTGTTTTGGATCTGGATTGGTTTTGCCAAAACCACCCTTCCGTGTTTTGGGTTCTGGGTTTTGTGTTTTGGATCTGTATTTTTTTGAAAAAAAAGCATAAAAACAGCTTAAATCACAGAATTTGTGGGTTTTTCTGCTCCTATGCAATTATTAACCTCAATAACCTTCATTTCCACTCATTTCCAGTCTATTCTGAACACCTCACACCTCACAATATTGTTTTTATGGCCAAAAGATTGCACCGAGGTAGCTGGATGACTATGCTAAGCGACACGAGTGGGCGGCACAAACCCGTGGCCCATCTAGGAGTGACACTGCAGTGGCAGACAGGATGGCAGTTTGAAAAACTAGGCCACAAACAGTACATACTGCAAAGAAAAAAAAGAGGTGCAAGATGGAATTGTCCTTGGGCCCTCCCACCCATCCTTATGGTTGTATAAATAGGACGTGCACACTTTAACAAGCCAATCATTTCAGCGGCTGAGTCTGCCACATGACTGTGGCTGAAATGATTGGTTCGTTTGGGCCCCCACAAAACAAGCTGGCAATTAATGTGTCCCTGCACAAACTGACTCTACGGAGGCAAGATGTCGTCCTCATCCTCCTCATCCACCGATTCCTTGGATAAAACAAGAAAAAGGGATTTAGGTGTCCCTTACGGTCTTAGCCAAAGTTTCTGAACTTGACAGTAACTTTTTATGAACGCGCTGCAGGTGTCGCATAAAGGAGGATGTTCCTAGGTGGTTAACGTCCCTACCCCTACTTATTTCACCTTTACATATGGTACATATGGCAAGACAGTTGTTGTCCGGATTTGGATAGAAATATTGCCAGACCAAAGAGGTGGAATGTTTGGTCTTCTGCCCAGGCATGACCGTGATGGGCTTTTTCATCCCACGGACAATAACTGTCTCCCCCGGAGCCTGATTTAAACAAACCACATCACCATCAGAATCCTCCTCGCCAACTTCCTCCTCAGTGCCAGCTACACCAGTATCCTCATCCTGTTGTACTTCAACAGTGACATCTTCAATTTGCATATCAGCAAGTGGACTGTGGGTGCTCCTTTCAGCACTTGCAGGGGGCATGCAAATGGTGGAAAGAGCCAACTCTTCCCGTCCAGTGCTGGGAAGGTCAGGCATCGCAACCGCCACCACACTTGGACTCTCCTTGGGGATTTGTGATATCTTCTTATAACGCACAGTTCTTCGCTGTGCTTTTGCCAGCTTAACTCGTTTGATTTTTTTAGCGGGAGGAGGGCTTCCATCGTCATGTGAAGCTGAACCACTAGTCATGAACATAGGGAAAGACCTTAGCCGTTCCTTGCCACTCCGTGTCGTAAATGGCATATTGGCAAGTTTACGTTTCTCTTCAGATGATTTAAATGTTTTGTTCAAGGTCATTTTCCTGAACTTTGTCATTTGGGATTGTATGTGCCCTCTACTATGACATTGGGCATCGGCCTTGGCAGACGACGTTGATGGCATGTTATCGTCTATGTCATGACTAGTGGCAGCAGCTTCAGCACTAGGAGGAAGTGGTTCTTGATCTTTCCCTATTTTATTTTTATCAGAGAAAGTTTGGTCCTCCATTTATGTTGTATTGATATATACGTGCGGCTAAGGCGCCCACAAACACAGAAAATAATTTTTTATTTTTGTTGGAGACTAGTGCACTTTGTGGGTTACACCACCCTTTAAGAAATGAGCCAGCCGGCCCTTTATTTATGGGACACAGGCGCACGCTTGGCGCTGCTCCTTTGTTGATGCACGTGCAGCCACAGTGCACACAATTCCCAAACACAGAAATTTTTTTTTTATTTTGTTTGGAGTGCCCTTTGGGGGTTACAGCACCCTTTAGCGGTCAATCAAGCTGGCCCTTTATTTATGGGACACAGACGCACGCTTGGCACTACTTTGTTGATGCACGTGCGGCTACTGCGCACACAATTCACAAACACAAAAAAATATATTTTTTTATTTTGTTTAGAGTGCCCTTTGGGGGTTACAGCACCCTTTAATGGTCAAGCTAGCCGGCCCTTTACATATGATACAGGCGCACGCTTGGCGCTGCTCCTTTGTTGATGCACGTGCGGCTACTGCGCACACAATTCACAAACATAGAAAATATTTTTTTTATTTGTTTAGAGTGTACTTTGGGGGTTACAGCACCCTTTAATGGTCAAGCCAGCCGGCCGTTTACTTATGACACAGGCGCACCCTTGGCACTACTTTGTTGATGCACGTGCGGCTACTGCGCACACAATTCACAAACACAGAAAATATTTTTTTATTTGGTTTGGAGTGTACTTTGGGGGTTACAGCACCCTTTAACGGTCAAGCCAGCCGGCCCTTTACTTATGACACAGGCGCACGCTTGGCACTACTTTGTTGATGCACGTGCGGCTACTGCGCACACAATTCACAAACACAGAAAATATATATTTTTTTTGTTTGGAGTGTACTTTGGAGGTTACAGCACCCTTTAACGGACAAGCCAGCCGGCCCTTTACTAATGGGACACAGGCGCACGCTTGGCGCTGCTCCTTTGTTGATGCACGTGCAGCCACAGTGCACACAATTCACAAACACAGAAAAAATATATTTTTTTTAGCACTTGGGGGGAGCACCCCTGACGGAAAGAGCACCCCCTGGACAACACTACAGCTACCCTTTAGGACTGGGACACTGCACAGGACTTTGGAGTGGACACAGCCCCTATGGACAACTGACTGCACAACACAGTCCAGCCAGCCCCTATGGACTTTGAAGTAGTGGACACAGCCCCTATGGACAACAGCAGCACAGCGCAGCACAGCACAGCACAACACTACTCTGCACTACACTACACTACACAGCCCAGCCAGCCCTAACTCCCACCCTCCCTCTTCACTTCCACAGCCGAGTGAGAAAATGGCGCCGACGCGGGTACCTTATATAGGATCCAAAACCCGCGAGACCCGGAAGGCGGGATGATGACGTTTTGCCTCGATTTCAGATCCGAGTCAGGCGGGAAAAGTCGAGCCTGACTCGGATCGGCCTCAGATCGGGGGGGCTCGGGGAGGTTCAGATTTCAGAAATCCGAACCCGCTCACCCCTAGTACAAATGAGTTCTAAAAACTATTTTTTTTCCATCATCCATCCTAACTTTTCCTTCTAGCATCTCCCATAACAACTCTCCATTTCCATGTGACCCTGTTTGTGTCTACCTATTCCCCTTTAAAATTTAAATTTCAAAACTTGATAAATTGGAGGACCAGTCCCCATTAGAAAAAAAATTGGGTCTGTGGTACGTAGTGTTACTGTACTTTGCTGAACTCAGATATATGTGTGATATCTCCTACATTCAGCTCTTGGTAGAAAGCAGTTTCATATGATTTTTTTATTTTTTATTATACAGTATACATGGGGAGTAGAGCAGTTTAATGCCTCATATCCACTACATGACATTACTGAGCGATTGCACGATTACGACATCGTAATCGTGCAATCGCTCAGTAATCAGGCACAAATCACGCACATTAATGTCAGAAACGACAAGCGATGTACGCTCCCGCTGGTCATTTCCGACATCAATCATCACCCGAACATGCTGGTCAACCTGAAGATAACATCAGGTTGAGCATGTTAGGGGATGATTGATGTGCCTACACTGAACGACTGAACGTGCAGTGTAGGCACAGCACCAGACTGTGATACAACTGCACAATTACAATGTGAATGTGCCCCTTTACAGTAGAAAACTGGTGAAGTATGGTAAGTCTCATTCTCATGTGAGGGGTCTCCATACTGGTTAACCCATAATTAACACTATTCCTGGTATCCACTATTCACCACTACATCCATATAAACTTGTGCTGATTTGTTAGCTGTTCACCAAATTGTGGCACTAAAGCTTCTGCTTTCCTTACTGTAAATATGAACACATAATAAAAAAAGAATAACATTTAAATTATAAGGAGATCTTTGCTACATTGCTTGGTGCATATCCTACTGTACTAAACTGGGTTTTAGACTAGACATAGTTTACTTTCCAGTAGTGTAGGAAAAGGTGGACTTACAGTCTATGGGGTATATTTATCAAAGTTCGAGTTTACTTTCGTTTTGAAGTTTGATTTAGCTCACCTCAAACCAAATCAAATCGAAAGTACAAATCCCTCTTCAAATCCCTCATTTACTAAAATTAGATATTAGAAGCATTTTCTATATCGAAATCGATTTGGTTCGGTTTTGAATAGTGATTTGCTGTTCGATTTGGCATGTTCATGTACAAATCGAACTGCAAATCCCACTTCAAAATGAACTGCAAATACCCGACTGAAAAGAACTGCTTCATGCTTTCACTTTCAGCATGAGCAGTTCGCTTTTACACAGATACAGACATACATCAGTGAGATGCATGCATGTACCTTACTGTAACAAGCTTAGAAAGAGTTACATTTTTTTTTTAAATGATGTGGTGTCCCCCCTAAAACAGAACCAGCCCGACTTTTTATAGCCAGTCCTGGTTGTCTAAGTACAGGGGAAAACTTGCGTAGGGTTCCCCCTGTACTTAGCACAACCAGCACTGGGCTCTGATCCTGTCCTGTTTCTGGAATTACAAGGAAAATAATTTCGTAGGGTCCCCCTGTAATCTCCAGAACCAGCACCAGACCCTTTCTAGTGGGGTGCTGATGCCACAGCCAGGGGAGCCCTATCACCATGCCCCCCAGCCACAGCATCAGCCCTGACCACTAGTCAGCCCAGGCCAGGAATCCCTGGGGAGTTGAGGACCCCCCCAATAAAGGGGTCCCCCTCTCCAGGGCACCCCTAGCCTAGGCTGATAGCCCGGGACTATCCCCACCACCCCTGGGCGGAGGTTGGCGGGTTGATAGTGTAAGTGTAGTGCATTTGAAATAGTTTTAAATATTATCTTTTGCTGTGGAACTGCAGGTCCCAGCAAGCCTCCACGCATGCTGGTACTTGGAGAACCACAAGTACCAGCATTCGGGGCATTAGGTGCCCGCTGCTACCTTTAGTTCCACTGCAAAAGCAATATTAAAAAAACACAGGACACACACCGTACACAGTGTAAGTGTAATAAACATATATACACACACACATGTACTCATACTCACCTATGTATCCCCTTCTCCAGTATATTATCCATAGGGTACCTGTGGTAAAAAAACATAGTCACCTTCTCCTATGTGTGGTTCGGTCCTCTTCGGTCCAAAGTAGGTATCCCTGGTCTTCTTAAAATAAACCACGATGGTTGTTATCTCCCAAATGAAGAACTCAGACGCGGCTCTAGCCTTTGCAGAGCAATGTCTGAGTGTTCATTGGCTGAGAGAGGTCAGCCCCGCCTCTCTCAGCCAATGAACGTCTCCCTCCATTGAAGTCAATGGAGAGCCGCAGGGTAACTAAAGTATATTTTGTGGTTACCAACATTGACTTCAATGAAGGGAGCTGTTCATTGGCTGAGAGAGGCGGGGGCTGACCTCTCTCAGCCAATGAACACTCAGATACGCTCTACAAAATCAGAAGCCACATCTGAGCACTTCATTTGGGAAGTAACAACCTTTGTGGTTGTTACTTAGTGCCTGGTTCATGTTTATCGTTTTTTTTTTATTTTAAGACCATGGATGCCTGCAGGGAGAAGTGGACCACTCCAGGTAATATAGGTGAGTACTGTATGTGTGAATGTGTATGTATGTATTAAAAGTTTAATTTCATGGTGTGTGTGTCTTGTATTTATATAAACATTTCTTTACAGGTGAACTACAGGTACCAGTGGGCCCTAAATGCCCCGCATCCCGGTACTTGTGGTTCTCCAAGTACCAGCATGCGGGGGAGGCTTGCTGGGACCTGCAGTTCTACTGTAAAGACAATGTTTACACTTATTTATTTTTACACTACACTTACACTATCAACCCGCCACCCACTGCCCGGGGGTGGTGGGGATAGACCCGGGCTATCAGCCTAGGCTAGGGATGCCATGGAGAGGGGGACCCCTTTATTGGGGGGTTCCCCAACTCCCCAGGGATCCCTGGCCTGGGCTGACTAGCAGTCAGGGCTGATGCTGCAGCTGGAGGGCCCAGTGATAGGGCTCTCCTGGCTGTGGCATCAGCCCCCCACTAGAAAGGGTCCGGTACTGGTTCTGGAGATTACAGACGGACCCTACGCTATTTTTTCCCCTGTAAATCCAGAACCAGGACAGAATCAGAGCCCAGTGCTAACTGTACTAAGTACAGTGGAACCCTACGCAATTTTTCCCCTGTACTTAGACAACCAGGACTGCCTATGAATAGTCCGGGGCTTTTTCTGTTTTAGGGGGGGACCCCAAGTAATTTTTTTTCAAAATTTACAGTAAGATAAATGCATGCATCTTACTGATGTATGCATGTATCTGTGTCAATCCGTCCTGCTCATGCTCAAATCGAAAGCATGAAGCAGGTCTATTGATTTGGGGATTTGAAGTTTGATTTGAAGTTCGATTTTGTGTTCGATTAAAAATCGAATAATACTAAATAAGGGATTTGTGTGTTGGTCTGTGTAAAAGTACAGATGTTTTTCTGATGTTCGATTTGAGTGCGATTTGAGTAAAATTCGGTTCGATATTACATTCGATTTCGCCTTTAGTAAATACATGCAAAATCAAATGCAAAATCAAATGCCAAATCACTCAAAACTCAAAATTGAACTTTAGTAAATTACCCCTATAAATAATACACACATATATACTCTGTGTGTGTATATATACATATTATATATATATATATATATATATATATACAGTGTATATATATATATAATATATATATATACATGATATATTACCCTTTATTTATTTGGTGCCACAAGGGTTCCGCAGCGCCTTACAAATAGTGGAGTACGGGATGCCAGAGTTCAGGATCCCGGCGGTCATAACCCCAACGCCAGTGTCCCAAAAGGGTTAGGATACCGACATCTGTCAGTCAGTATCCTAACCCTCCTCCTGTCTCTACCCCTCTCTCCCCGCTGCCTAAACTTAACCCTCACCCCCTAGTGCCTACACCTAGCCTCCCCCCCCCAGTGTCTAATCTTAACCCTCCCCCTAGTGCCTATTCCTAACTCTAACTCTCTCCCTAAACCTAATACTTACCATTGGGACGCCAGCGCCAGGATTCTGACAGGTGTCGGCATTCTAAGCGCCGGCATTCAGGCTGTTGGGATTATAACTACATCCAGGCTGAGAGTGACCTCCGTCCTACTGCTGGCTGCCCTCGACTGTCTGTGTTTGTCCGGGCTGTCCTCACTCTATCTCTGGTCTCACTCGGTGGTTGGAGGCGGCGCCCACACTCCGGTCTGGGCACTGACTGGGCATGGGATGGGACAAGCGCGCTGCGCACAGCAGCTTCACAAGGTACCTAAACTGCACCTCTGCGGGGGATGACCTCTGCGGGGGTGCCAACCAAAGGGGGGCGCCACCCGGCAGTGCCTCCAGTAGCCAAGGGGTGGACAAATCCCTCGCCCCACAAGTGTAGGGCAGACCACAGTGAGAGCGGTCTGCCCTACACAGTTTACAAACACGCAGCCGCCAGCAGCGGCTGTGTGTTTGTAATAGCAGCCAGCTAATGAGAGTCAGACAGACTCTCAGCTGCTGCGTCGTCCGCGGAGGGAGACGGCTGGTGCTCACTAATGAGGTCCGTCTTCCGGCTCCCTCTGCAGCATGTGATGGGAGACGTCATGACGTATGATGTCTCTCCCATGCAGGAGAAGAGCGTCCGGGACTGAGCGGACAGAGGCGGTCGCGTAAGGAGCGAGGATCAGGTAAGTTTTTTTTTTTTCTTTGTGTGTGTGTAGGGGGGGCATTGAAATAGGGGGTGGCCGCTACTGGGGGCAATTTATGGGTGCGGGGGTGCCTGCTACTGGGGGCTCTGTATATGAGTGGCCACTACTGGGGACAATTTAGGGGGTGGCCACTATTGGGGGCACTCTATAGGGGTGGCCACTACTGGGGGCACTCTATAGGGTTGGCCACTACTGGGGGCACTGAAATAGGGGGTGGCTGCTACTGGGGGCTCTGTATATGGGTGGCCACTACTGGGGACAATTTAGGGGGGTGACCACTACTGGGGGCACTGTATAGGGGTGGCCACTAATGGGGGCACTCTATAGGGTTGGCCACTACTGGGGGCACTGAAATAGGGGGTGGCTGCTACTGGGGGCTCTGTATATGGGTGGCCACTACTGGGGACAATTTAGGGGGGTGACCACTACTGGGGGCACTGTATAGGGGTGGCCACTACTGGGGGCACTGTATAGGGGTGGCCACTACTGGGGGCACTGTATAGGGGTGGCCACTACTGGTGGCACTGTATAGGGGGGACTACTACTGGGGGCACTGTATAGGGGGGGCTACTAATGGGGGCAATGCAGCATAGGGGATTGCTACTGGAGGGTTACTACTGGGGGCACTGCATGGGGGGGCGCCAGTCCATTATATTGCCAGGGGCACTTGGATCCCTAGATACACCCCTGCATACACACATAGCGATGTGCTCACGATCCGACCTGCACGATTTCCCCTGAACTCTCCCCAGGCAGCTCCCCAGCAGTCTTGGTCACGATTTGGAGTAAAAAATATCCAATCTAACTTAAGATCTATCGTGCATCCAGTGTGTCCCAGATTGACAAATCTGCCCTACAGCATGGCAGATCTGGAGATTGCAATGTACGACGATAGGGGGCACGCATTGGCATCGTGATCGTGAGTGGAAACTCACGATTTGGCCATATTTTACACGATTTGTCATCACAATTCGTCGAAATTGGCCAAATCGGGTAAAAAAATCGATATATGTGTACGCACCTTAAGACCTGTCACGCTGGAATGGCAAGGGAGGGGGCTGGAATGAAGTGTGTATTATGTGAATCTTGGCCCTCATTCAGAGCCGTTCGCTATTTGCGTTCGTTCGTTCAAAAACAAGGGGTGGCTATGCAAATGATCCGTTCGCACATTGCAGTCTGTTCACACCTCTAAGTCTGAACGAGCGAGCAAAACATACGCTCTTTTATTTCTTAAAAACGCCCCCTGGCCTCTCGCACCATACGTCATGTCCGCTATTTATTAGATTAATCGAGTACATCGAACAGGATATGAACTGCTCGCTATTCTTGTGGTTGGTTTTTTCAACCGCTATTTTGCGAGCAGTTCTGAGTTAAAAAAAAACAAGTGACATGGTCATTGACGCTGCTATATTAATTATGCACACCCATAAAACGCCCGTTTTGACCTTTAAGCACGCCTGCGAACGGATCTCCACTCCCCGTTTTCAAGCACCTTCCCCTGTTACCACCCACATACGCCTCATTCTGTCACTCAAAATAGCAGGCACTCGCTATATTGCGTACAAATGTTTTTCGGCCGCACTGACTGGTTCGCGCATGCGTACTAAAAACCGTACGCATGCGCAGATGTGCGAACATCGCTCGGAACAAGCGTACTGACGCTAGCGAGTGGCTCTGAATGAGGGCCCTTGTTTTTTCAATGTGTTCAGGGCCGCCAAGAGCCAAGGCAGGCCCCGGTAATTGGGTGCGTGGCCTAATCTCGGGAGGCGTGGCCACGCCCCCTTGCCGAAAAATAAATAAATGAAAAAGATTTGCAGCGCCGCTAAGCGGTGCTGCTCGCCAGGGATGGGGGCGCTCTGACCCCCCTCAGCCCGGGGCAAAGCCAGGGGGGGCGCGATCAGTGTGATCGCTCCCCCGCACAGGCACAGGAGACAGCAGCCACGAGCAGTCTCCAACTGCAGCTCAGCACACGCTGGTTTGCTGTGAGGGGGGGGCGGCGTCGGACCCGGGCCCCCGCCGGGCCCCTCAGGAAGCCCGGGCAATCTGTACCCTCTCCCCCCCCCTCTCGGCGCCCTTGAATGTGTTTTATGTGGTTCTGGATTTAATAATGTATTTGAGGCGGATGTTGTTTTAATACGTAGTTTATGTGGCTCTGGCTTAAAATATATTTTATTGGTATATTTTACATTTGGGGTGAGCGTTCGGGCGTAAGACCCCTGGGGCTGGTCTGGCTGGGCCCCCTCATGGCATCACCATTTAATACACAGAGTTGCTTTTTACATCACATATTATGTTTGTATTTTTTTCATGTAATAATTCACATATTTTAACCCCTTTTTCCAACACTCATTAATTAGTCTTACACAGCTATACTTTACACTGCACTGTCACTCTTTTTCCATTTTTCGTGTGATGCCCTGGGGGGGTCCTGGGCTGGACATTTTTCGGGGTGCACCCCTTAGTGTTAGGGATGTGAACCCCTTAGTGTTAGGGACTGCTAGAGACAGAGAAGCCGTGACGTGGCCTAGCAGCTTCCCATGTATTTGCAAATGCATGCAACTAATATCTCTGATTTCTATGACCATATAGTCTTCATATATTGTTGCAGGTACTATTCAGTGTGATGAGGAACAATAGGGGGTTAAACCCCCCTCCTTTTTCTACCTAATATATTTTATGTGGAAGTGGTTTGTTGCAGTGTAATCCTGAAGTGGCTTTTTCAGTGTACTTTATTTGGACCTGGCTTATTTCAATGTATTTTATGTGGATCTGGTTTGTATTTTCAATGTACTGGGTTCGCCCACAACATGACTAAAAATGGGTGTGATACAAGGTCATACGCCTGCAAATGTCACAACAAAGGCATGCACATACAAATGCGGGATGGGCTTGTGACAGCTAGGCGACACCCTATGCTGTCCGTCTTTAATTTAACTACATATATTTTTCAGTGCTTTGCCTCTGACAGGTTGCAGTAGTCACAGCGGCTGACATTAGTCACAGCGGCTGACATTCTGTGGTATTTTGAGACCACGCTCCCTTACTGTGATACCACACCCCCTCGCAATGAGGCCACGCCCACTCCACAATATTACTGCTTCTTGGGGGGGGGCGCATTTTGACTGCTCGCACTGGGATCCTCAGACCCTAGAAACTGCCCTGGATAGATAGATATGAGATAGATAGATAGATAGATAGATAGATAGATAGATAGATAGATAGATAGATAGATAGATAGATAGATATTAGATAGATAGATAGATAGATAGATAGATATGCACCATGTTTATTTTTCCTTTTTTTAGGGGGGGGGGGTCACCAAATTATATCTTGCCTCCGGGTATCTGGGATGAATTTACACCACTGCTACAAGTCACATCATGTTGGGTGAGGAATGAACAGGTATGAAATAAACATTGTGAAATAAAAGTATTCCACGCTGTAAAGGAGACACCGCAGCTACATTATATCAGTATATCTGATCTTATATATAGCACAATTTCACCCATTTGTTCACAATACAGGAACTTCAATCTGTTCTAAATATAATTAAATTATGGCAAGTAGTTTTAGAACTAAAAGTCCCAGCATGGCCTGACCCCCAGTTGGGTGCACGTTCTCCAAAAATATCTTTAAAGCTACAGATACCCTATTACCTCTTCTGCCACAACACTACAGAGCTGTAAACGTATACCTGTGTAGAACTTATGGTACATCTGGATGATGCATTAGTTTATATAATACGTAAGAACAAGTTAGATACTCCAGTGTAAGACTGAGCAATGAATGTTTTTCTTATAGACATCATCATCTCTGACAGGAGTTTACTGATGAATAACCTAATTCAGCCACAGCAAAGTAAGAAATCCTACCGTATAATTATACTGCTTGTGTCCTCACCCTGCTGACCCCTCCTCTCTTCTACACAGCACAGATGACAGTGATATATATAGTGGCTCAGATCACTGTACCAGTTCTGTTGTAGTCCATCAGTGATCTGCTCGCTGATATACTGTAACAATTACGGCACCTCCCCGTTCACATGATCTTTAGTGATCTCTTCACTTCCCCAGAATTGCACTTACTCAAACCCATGATTAGGGCAGATGAATTGCTGGCCTGGCAGACTGCCCATTTCATATCCCTCTGCATCCAATGGGTGATTCACTCTTCTATCTGAGATATCTGCCAGCCCGAGGTTTTGGCTGGGAAGCAACCACCTAGCCTGAAACAAAACAATGAGCAGGAAACTTTATTCTGGCTATGAGGATACTGTCAAGAAAACCAATGTAACAGAACATAATGCAAGCCGCTGTGGCCACATAATTGTATCGTATCCCCAAGTGTCAAACATTTCACAGGGTTTTGAACATTATTATGGGGCCTATTCATCATGTTAATTATCGGGGTCTGAACGGACACCGATAATTAACATTCTAATTCGCCGCGGCCACCGGAGCAATTCAGCATTGCTCCGGCGCAGTGGCAGCTGATGTGAAATCAGTTGCCCCCGAGAGCGGCTTCACTGCTCCTTTTTGGAGCAGTGAATATTTTCACTGCTCCTGTCGGAGCAGTGACGGCGGTGCGCATGCGCACAAGAGCCGCAACGTCCGGCGGAAGGAGCCGGACAAGGGCGGAGGGTTCCGAAAGGATCCCTTCTCGCAACCCGGACCTACTCCCCATAGGGTAGAGCGGGTTGCGAACCCAAATCGGGGGTATTCGCCATCTGAAGATGGCGAATGCCCCGGCAGTCAAGCTCCGAAAATATAATATTTTCGGAGCTTGATGAATTCTGTCCCCATACTAGTGTATGGGGACAGCGGGCCATGCCGCAAGCAGAAGGTAAGTAGGAGATATCACAGATATCTCCTGCTTAACCCTCTTAATGAATGGCCCGAATACTTAATTGTCACAATTGCAGGTAAAAATTTGCTTTTTCACCTAATTTTGTGACAATTAAGTGATGATGAATAGACCCCTATATCCTGCTGTTACACTTCCAGCAATGTGCCACACACAACGGGGCTGACTTTGTACCTAGAACAAACCATGGTGCATATATATGCAGTGTCGGACAGGGGCATGAAGGGCCCACCGGGGGAATGCAGTGGTAGGGGACATGCTTAAAAGGTGTGGCCAGCCACCACAGATGCTTAGCTAACCAATAGGCAAATCTTTGTATAGTTCCTATAGAAAGGAACCAAGCACCCACGTTGATCAGTGGTATTACTCCATCAGGTAACAATGTATGATTGGAGGTCTGGAACCTGACACTTAAAGGAGGGGGGTGGGCCCTCAGGCAGTGGGGCCCACCGGGGATTTCCCCTGTTCCCCAGTGGGCCAGTCCAACCCTGTATACATGTATTGTTTATGTATGCAGGCATGAGCGTAACTGCCATAGGCACAAGGGGTTCAACTGCTATGAGCAGGGCCCTCTAACCTTTTGTGCTTCTCCTTATTTATACTTTTATCTACTCCCCACAAGGGCACCTAAAACTTGGTTGCTTACGCCCTTTTGCTTATTTGAGTGTTATGATCGCTAATGCAGCAATATGCATAAACCTTGTCTTTGTCCTGCATTGTATTGTACTGTAAGTCACTGTTTTTTTTTTCACATATTTATGTACTTTGTAATGCGCTGCGGAACACTTGTGGCGCCATATAAAAAAAGGATAATAATAACGTGAAATACACATTTTTCACTATTGGGTGGTACATAAGGGTCTTTACAAACTTTTGCAATGTGGCCTTCAATTACCTAGTTACGCCCCTGCATGCAGGGTAAATACCGGCTGCTTTGCATGTAGCATTTGACATAGGGGTGTGCACCGGCCACTTTTCGTGTTTTGTGTTTTGGTTTTGGATCTGGATCTTTCTTCGTGTTTTGGATCTGGATTGGTTTTGCCAAAACCACCCTTCGGTGTTTTGGGTTCTGGGTTTTGTGTTTTGGATCTGTATTTTTTTTTAAAAAAGCATAAAAAGCTAAAATCACAGAATATGTTGATTTTTCTGCTCCTATGCTATTATTAACCTCAAAAACCTTAATTTCCACTCATTTCCAGTCTATTCTGAACACCTCACACCTCACAATAGTGTTTTTATGTCCAAAAGGTTGCACCGAGGTAGATGGATGACTATGCTAAGAGACACGAGTGGGCGGCACAAACACGTGACCCATCTAGGAGTGACACTGCAGTGGCAGACAGGATGGCAGTTAGAAAAACTAGGCCCCAAACTGTACATAATGCAAAGAAAAAAAAGAAGTGCAAGATGGAATTGTCCTTGGGCCCTCCCACCCACCCTTATGTTGTATAAACAGGACATACACACTTTAACAAACCAATCATTTCAGCACCAGGGTCTGCCACACGACTGTGGCTGAAATTATTGGTTTGTTTGGGCCCCCACAAAACAAGCTCTATGGAGGCAAGATGTCGTCCTCATCCTCCTCATCCACCGATTCCTCACCCTCTTCAGTGTTGTGTACATCCTCATCCTCACAGAGTATTAACTCGTCCCCGCTGGAATCCACCACCATAGGTCCCTCTGTACGTTCTGGAGGCTGGTCTCCCTGGAAGAGCTGATAATTCATTTTGATGAACATCATCTTCTCCACATTTTGTGGAAGCAACCTCCTACGCCTTTCGCTGACAAGGTTCCCGGCTGCACTAAACACTCTTTCGGAGTACACACTGGAGGGGGGGCAACTCAGGTAAAATAGAGCCAGTTTGTACAGGGGCCTCTAAATTGCCTCTTTTTCCTGCCAGTACAGGTACGGACTGTCTGACATGCCTACTTGGATGCTGTCACCGATGTAATCCTCCACCATTCTGTCAATGGTGATAGTATCATATGCAGTGACAGTAGACATGTCAGAAATTGTTGCCAGGTCCTTCAGTCCGGACCAGATGTCCAAACTTGGTCCTGCCTGCCCTGCATCACCGCCAGCGGGTTGCTTAGGATACCTAAGTTTTTTCCTGGCAGCCCCAGTTGCGGGAGCTGTTGACGTGTCACGTTCCGCTTCAGCTGACAGTGTTTTCACCAGCAGGTCTTTGCACCTCTGCAGGCTTGTGTCGGCAAGAAAGAGAGACACCACATAGGCTTTAAACCTGGGATCGAGCACCCTGGAATCCTGGCAAAGCGAATGAAGGGCTTCATCCACAAGTCCCACATGCCGAGCGGAATCGCTCCGTCTTGGCTCCTCCTTCACTTTCTCCAGCTGCTTCTGCAAAAGCCTGATGAGGGGAATGACCTAACTCAAGCTGGCAGTGTCTGAACTGATTTCACGTGTGGCAAGTTCGAAGGGCTGGAAAACCTTGCACAACACGGAAATCATTCTCCACTGCGCTTGAGTCAGGTGCATACCCCCTCCTTTGCCTATGTCATAGGTGGATGTATAGGCTTGAATGGCCTTTTGCTGCTCCCCCATCCTCTGAAGCATATAGAGGGTTGAGTTCCACCGTGTCACAACCTCTTGCTTCAGGTGATGGCGGGGCAGGTTCAAGAGTGTTTGCTGGTGCTCCAGTCTTCGGCACGCAGTCTCTGAATGGCGAAAGTAGCCAGAAATTTTTCGGGCCACCCAAAGCGTCTCCTGCATGCCCCTATCGCTTTTCAGAAAATTCTGCACCACCAAGTTTATTGTGTGAGCAAAACATGGGACATGCTGGAATTTGCCCAGATGTAATGCCCGCACAATATTGGTGGCATTGTCAGAAATCATAAATCCCCAGGCGAGTCTAAGTGGGGTAAGCCACTGGGTGATGATTTCCCTCAGTTTCTCTAAGAGGTTGTCGGTGGTGTGCCTCTTACTGAAACCGGTGAGACACAGCGTAGCCTGCCTTGAAACGAGCTGGCGTTTCTGAGATGCTGCTACTGGTGACGCTGCTGTTGTTGCTGCGTAAGGTGATACATCTTCCCAGTGGGCTGTCACAGTCATATAGTCCTTAGTCTGCCCTGTTCCACTTGACCACATGTCTGTGGTTAAGTAGACATTGGGTACAACCACATTTTTCAGGACACTGAGGACACTTTTTCTGACGTTTCTGTACAGTCTCGGTATCGCCTGCCTAGTGAAGTGGAATCTAGACGGGATTTGGAACCGGGGACACACTACCTCCATCAATTGTCTAAATCCCACTGCACTAATGGCGGATACCGGACGCAAGTCTAACACCAACATAGCAACCAAGGCCTCAGTTATACGTTTTGCTTCAGGATGACTGCTGTCGTACTTCATCCTCCTCGCTAAGGATTGTTGGAGGGTCAATTGTTTAGTAAAAGTAGTGGTGTTCCTACTTCCTCTCTGGGATGATGAACGACTACCAGCAGCAACAGCAGCAGTGGCAGCAGTAGGTGTAGCAATGCAGGATCCTCCGGAGGAATCCCGGATAGGAGAGTCAGTCATGCCAGTGACATGGCCTGTAGGACTACTTCCGATCCTGACTAAGAAGGAAATTGACGAGGAGGGAGTTGACGGTGTGGTTTGCAGGCGCTTGGAGGATACAACAGGACAATGGGATTTAGGTGTCCCTGGACTGCTTACGGTCTTAGCCAAAGTTTCTGAACTTGACAGTAACTTTTTATGAACGCGCTGCAGGTGCCGTATAAGGGAGGATGTTCCTAGGTGGTTAACGTCCCTAACCCTACTTATTTCACCTTTACATATGGTACATATGGCAAGACAATTGTTGTCCGGATTTGGATAGAAATATTGCCAGACCAAAGAGGTGGAATGTTTGGTCTTCTGCCCAGGCATGACCGTGATGGGCTTTTTCATCCCACGGACAACAACTGTCTCCCCTGGAGCCTGATTTAAACAAACCACATCACCATCAGAATCCTCCTCGCCAACTTCCTCCTCAGCACCAGCTACACCAGTATCCTCATCCTGTTGTACTTCAACAGTGACATCTTCAATTTGCATATCAGCAAGTGGACTGTGGGTGCTCCTTTCAGCACTTGCAGGGGGCGTGCAAATGGTGGAAAGAGCCACCTCTTCCCGTCCAGTGCTGGGAAGGTCAGGCATCGCAACCATCACCACACTTGGACTCTCCTTGGGGATTTGTGATATCTTCTTAGAAAGCACAGTTCTTCGCTGTGCTTTTGCCAGCTTAACTCTTGATTTTTTTAGCGGGAGGAGGGCTTCCATCGTCATGTGAAGCTGAACCACTAGTCATGAACATAGGGAAAGACCTTAGCCATTCCTTGCCACTCCGTGTCGTAAATGGCATATTGGCAAGTTTAAGTTTCTCTTCAGATGATTTAAATGGTTTTTTCAAGGTCATTTTCCTGAACTTTGTCATTTGGGATTGTATGTGCCCTCTACTATGACATTGGGCATTGGCCTTGGCAGACGACGTTGATGGCATGTTATCGTCTATGTCATGACTAGTGGCAGCAGCTTCAGCACTAGGAGGAAGTGGTTCTTGATCTTTCCCTATTTTATTTTTATCGGAGAAAGTTTGGTCCTCCATTTATGTTATATTGATATATACGTGCGGCTAAGGCGCACACAAACACAGAAAATAATTTTTTATTTTTGTTGGAGATTAGTGCACTTTGTGGGTTACACCACCCTTTCAGAAATGAGCCAGCCGGCCCTTTACTTATGGGACACAGGCGCACCCTTGGCGCTGCTCCTTTGTTGATGCACGTGCAGCTACAGCCCACATAATTCACAAACACAGAAAATATTTTTTTATTTTGTTTGGAGTGCCCTTTGGGGGCTACAGCACCCTTTAGCGGTCAATCCAGCTGGCCCTTTATTTATGGGACACAGGCGCACGCTTGGCACTACTTTGTTGATGCACGTGCGGCTACTGCGCACACAAATCACAAACACAAAAAAATATATTTTTTTATTTTGTTTGGAGTGCCCTTTGGGGGTTACAGCACCCTTTAGTGGTCAATCCAGCCTGCCCTTTATTTATGGGACACAGGCGCACGCTTGGCACTACTTTGTTGATGCACGTGCGGCTACTGCGCACACAATTCACAAACACAAAAAAATATATTTTTTTATTTTGTTTGGAGTGCCCTTTGGGAGTTACAGCACCCTTTAGCGGTCAATCCAGCCGACCCTTTATTTATGGGACACAGGCGCATGCTTGGCACTACTTTGTTGATGCACGTGCGGCTACTGTGCACACAATTCACAAACACAAAAAAAATATATTTTTATTTTGTTTGGAGTGCCCTTTGGGGGTTACAGCACCCTTTAGCGGTCAATCCAGCCGGCCCTTTATTTATGGGACACAGTCGCATGCTTGGCACTACTTTGTTGATGCACGTGCGGCTACTGCGCACACAATTCACAAACACAAAAAAAAAAAAAAATTATTTTGTTTGGAGTGCCCTTTGGGGGTTACAGCACCCTTTAGCGGTCAATCCAGCCGGCCCTTTATTTATGGGACACAGGCGCACGCTTGGCACTACTTTGTTGATGCACGTGCGGCTACTGCGCACACAATTCACAAACACAGAAAATATTTTTTTATTTTGTTTGGAGTGCCCTTTGGGGGTTACAGCACCCTTTAACGGACAAGCCAGCCGGCTTTTTACTTATGGGACACAGGCGCACGCTTGGCACTGCTTCTTTGTTGATGCACGTGAAGCCACAGTGCACACAATTCACAAACACAGAAAAAAAAAAATATTTTGTTTGGAGTGCCCTTTGGGGGTTACAGCACCCTTTAGCGGTCAGTCCAGCCGGCCCTTTATTTATGGGACACAGGCGCACGCTTGGCCCTACTTTGTTGATGCACGTGTGGCTACTGCACATACAATTCACAAACACAAAAAAAAATTTTTTTTTATTTTGTTTGGAGTGCCCTTTGGGGGTTACAGCACCCTTTAGCGCTCAATCCAGCCGGCCCTTTATTTATGGGACACAGGCGCACGCTTGGAACTACTTTGTTGATGCACGTGCGGCTACTGCGCACACAATTCACAAACACAAAAAAATATATTTTTTTATTTTGTTTGGAGTGCCCTTTGGGAGTTACAGCACCCTTTAGCGGTCAATCCAGCCGACCCTTTATTTATGGGACACAGGCGCATGCTTGGCACTACTTTGTTGATGCACGTGCGGCTACTGTGCACACAATTCACAAACACAAAAAAAATATATTTTTATTTTGTTTGGAGTGCCCTTTGGGGGTTACAGCACCCTTTAGCGGTCAATCCAGCCGGCCCTTTATTTATGGGACACAGTCGCATGCTTGGCACTACTTTGTTGATGCACGTGCGGCTACTGCGCACACAATTCACAAACACAAAAAAAAAAAAAAATTATTTTGTTTGGAGTGCCCTTTGGGGGTTACAGCACCCTTTAGCGGTCAATCCAGCCGGCCCTTTATTTATGGGACACAGGCGCACGCTTGGCACTACTTTGTTGATGCACGTGCGGCTACTGCGCACACAATTCACAAACACAGAAAATATTTTTTTATTTTGTTTGGAGTGCCCTTTGGGGGTTACAGCACCCTTTAACGGACAAGCCAGCCGGCTTTTTACTTATGGGACACAGGCGCACGCTTGGCACTGCTTCTTTGTTGATGCACGTGAAGCCACAGTGCACACAATTCACAAACACAGAAAAAAAAAAATATTTTGTTTGGAGTGCCCTTTGGGGGTTACAGCACCCTTTAGCGGTCAGTCCAGCCGGCCCTTTATTTATGGGACACAGGCGCACGCTTGGCCCTACTTTGTTGATGCACGTGTGGCTACTGCACATACAATTCACAAACACAAAAAAAAAATTTTTTTTATTTTGTTTGGAGTGCCCTTTGGGGGTTACAGCACCCTTTAGCGCTCAATCCAGCCGGCCCTTTATTTATGGGACACAGGCGCACGCTTGGAACTACTTTGTTGATGCACGTGCGGCTACTGCGCACACAATTCACAAACACAAAAAAATATATTTTTTTATTTTGTTTGGAGTGCCCTTTGGGGGTTACAGCACCCTTTAGTGGTCAATCCAGCTGGCCCTTTATTTATGGGACACAGGCGCACGCTTGGCACTACTTTGTTGATGCACGTGCGGCTACTGCGCACACAATTCACAAACACAGAAAAAATATTATTATTTTTTTGCACTTGGGGGGATCACCCCTGACGGACAGAGCACCCCCTGGACAACACTACAGCACCCCTTTAGGACTGGGACACTGCACAGTACTTTGGAGTGGACACAGCCCCTATGGACAACTGACTGCTCAACACAGTCCAGCCAGCCCCTATGGACTTTGAAGTAGTGGACACAGCCCCTATGGACAACAGCAGCACAGCGCAGCACAGCACAGCACAACACTACACTACACAGCTCAGCCAGCCCTAACTCCCACCCTCCCTCTTCACTGTCCACAGCCGAGTGAGAAAATGGCGCCGACGCGGGTACCTTATATAGGATCCAAAACCCGCGAGACCCGGAAGGCGGGATGATGACGTTTTGCCTCGATTTCAGATCCGAGTCAGGCTGGAAAAGTCGAGCCTGACTTGGATCGGCCTCGGATCAGGGGGGCTCGGGGGGGTTCGGATTTCAGAAATCCGAACCCGCTCACCCCTAATTTGACAGCTTTATTTTTACAATATAACTCAGATGTCAGCTTGGACACGCCCCTCTCAAATCTTCATCTATTAGTATATTATAAATGTGCCCACGTGCGGTGCAGTATGGTTTTGACAAAGTGCACAGTACTTGCTTTCAATTGTTATGTTCCCAACTCAGAATCAAAGTGCCGATAGTGATAGTACATACATGAACTGATGACTTCCTGTGTATCTGGTATTTTTATGTGTATTTTATATTTTGTATTCACACACTGTAACCATTGAGGTGCACCAATATAGCTTCTTCCACTCCAATATACCTTTCTGCTAGTGCTTTAAGTACTATAATGGAAAAGCAGATAAAAGTGCTGTATAAATCATACCTACCTAGTATTTCTAATTCCTCTTCATGAGAAGCCCAAAGATTAGATGCAACTGACCACTGAGGGGGCGAGTTGTTCTCTTTGAGTCCCACTATTATCATAGCATAAGCCCACAAATTACGGGTCTAAAAAGAAGAGGTGGGTCCAAAATTATGTGATTTGCATCATATTGGCCCTGCCCCCTCCTTATGGACCAGCGATTCTCTGTATCACTCTCCCCATCCTGCCCACTTTACTAGGAAGCAGGCAGGATGTAGGAGATCCACCCACTCTTCTGTGGGTCTAGGGGACTACCCAAAAAAATTGGATCAGACGTTGAGTAGGTAAGTATGATATAAACAGGGGCGCCAAGAGGGGGGGCGAGCGGGTACAATTTACCCGGGCCCAGGCATCCAGAGGGGCGTGGCACCACCACCCCCTTCCTCCCTCCCTCACAGCAGCTGATGCAGTGGGAGATTGGTCGCGGCTGCTAAGCAGCAGCCACAGCAATCTCATATGCCTGATGGGGGGGTGATCACACTGATCGCGCCCCCCCTAACTTTGCGCCGGGCTGAGGGACTCACAGAGCCCCTTCCCCGGCGTGCAGCGCCAGTACTCCAAAAGTATGCTTTTGGGAGGGTTTTTGCTGAAGGGGCGTGGTCACGCCTCCCACGATTAGGCCACGCCCCTCTTTACCTGGTCCCGGCGGCGCTCTCTATGCTCCTGGATATAAATGAACATCAGTTTCTTTATATAGTAGTTGGATGCAATGCCAGGATTATGAGATTCATGTCATAAAGTCCCAGGACCCAGGGCCGGCACTACCATCAGGCAGCTGCCTAGGGCGCCTGCAGTTGAGGGGGCAGTACTGAGGCTGCCTGCACAGTAATAAGGATGTATTTGTAAGAGACATCCTTTTAATTAACACTGGCAGCGGCCTTGGATCCTGTAAGCCGCAGCCGCTGCCCCACTTGTTAGTTGCTCTCTGGCTGAGACTGCAGTGCAGACATGTCACAGGCTGGCATGTTTGTGCAGCACTGCAGCCAGCAGCAGCAGTGCCTGACCCCTTCCCATTCCTTCTCTGGATGTGGCTGTTCCCTTCCCCGGGACCAGCCACCGATGTGCTGCTGTCAGTGAGTCCCTTCTCCCACCCACCCTGAGGCTCTGTCCGCTACCTCCTGAGGCTCTGCCCATTTCTGATCTTGTGACTGATTCCTCCCCAGCCAGCTCCATGGGGTGAACCCAGTAATTTTATGAAGAGACCACAGAACTCTCCTACATTGCAAGGTAAGTATCTGGAGGGATGGGGGCTTTGTAGTGTTATATGGAAATTGGGTATATACAGGGGCGATTCAATACATACGCTGGTTACGCAGCTGAGTAGGGCACTACGTAGAAGAAGGAGCCCTGACCTGGCTGCGGCCAGGGGCATGCAGAGTTACGCTTGAGCGAGCGGGTGGCAGTCAGACTGTGCTACTGTGACACACTGTGGCTGCTCCTGATTGGCTGCCGGTCCGTGAGACGCAATTGGCTCACGGCCGGGGGCCGCGGACAAATTCATAAAGCCCACCTTTACAGATCTCATCATACCGCCCATCTCTTATCATCCCGGCTTTACAGTTACACCCACCCTGCCCGCCCGGAGGAAATGCGGTAAATGCGGCTGAGGCAACCGTGGGACACATCCACCATGACTGTAGCTGCCATCATAGTGCAGCAGCTTGAGGCAGCCACGGCACAGCAGCTGAACACACCCCAACTGTAAGTTCTCACCTCCTGTACTCTCATATAATGAAATGTCAGATCACCCAGGGCTTATTTAGCCAACATAATACAACAGCCAGATCATTACTCCTCACATCCACCCCCACACCTCCCCCATCACCTAATCACAGTCCTGTCTTTGTATCCTCACCCCAACTCCCCCATTGCCTATACCCAAAGACAGGACTGTGATTAAGTGTAGGCAATGGGGGGAGGGTTGGGGTGCAGATACAAAGACAGGACAGGAATTGAGTGTAGGCAATGGGGGGGTTGGGTTGAGGATAAAGTACTGTCTTTGTATCCTTCGGAAAGGTTTAGATCCCCTTCAGTATTTATACCTGGAAGTGACATGTAGTGAGGGCGGAAGTGCGGTTCCATGCCCATAAAGGCCACCAAAAGAAGAAATTTGGCCCCTCGTGGGCTCGCTACGCACGCCACGCTTCGAGCACAGATTTAGATTCCTCCTCTATGTCCACGGGGATAGTACGGAATTACGTTGGACAGTAACTGATGACATCAGGGTACAAATACTGAAGGGGATCTATCCACTTCCTTGTATCCTCACCCCGAACCACTCCACATTGCCTACCCCTAATCACAGTCCTTTCTTTGTATCCTCATCCCCATGTTTTTCCACAAGAATTGCTATCACACAAAAACTACATTTATCACAAGTGCTTGGGAAACATATTTGTGTTTTCAATCTTTATCTAATAGGAGGTTGGTCACCTACAACCCACACAGCATTTTATTGTAAATTTAAAATTGCTGCTGCTCCGCCCACTTGTTGCGTCACCCTGTCGCAGTGGCTGGTGCTCAGTCTGTCACACAGTCCCCAGCCTGTAGTAACTGTAGTTTATTCATAATTTTATGAAAAACCACCTTGATAAGTAGGCCCCAGAGTGCTTTAATTCCACTGAGGGGCGCCAAAATCTGTATTTGCTTATCAAAATAATTAGGCTTGGGTCGGCCCTGGGTATATATTAAATAATATTATATGATGGATGGGTGTTGTATAATAATATTGTGTGGGGTGGGGGGTGTATTACCAATATGGGGTTGAGTACTTGTATGTTATATTGAGCTATATTTAAGTTATTTGGGGATGGCATACCTCCAAACATTTGCAGTCAAGGAAAAAGCGGGCATGGCCTGATTGTAAATGGGGTGTGGTCTGATGACACGCCCCCGTTTACATCACTAATGGGGCGTGCCCAGCATCTCCGAGATGCTGGGCTGCCCCCGGGCTTCACCCATACTGTGAATAGATGCTGTGTGCATGCGCACAGCATCTATTCTCGCTCTGCACACACGCATACACGCTGCTCAGCATAGGGGGGTAGCAGCGGCGGCACTTGTAACAGTATTTTTTTTCTAAAATACCGTGACTAGTGTGCGTAGGGGATTCGCAGGGACAGAGCTTTCTCGCAAGTTCTGTCCCTGCAAGGGATTTGTAGTAAATCCCTGTGATATTGCCTGAATTCGCAATGCAAATTCACTCGGTAATATCACACTACAATCTGCATTACAAATGCGGATTGCAGTAAATAGAGCCCATAGAGAGTGTAGTAGTATGGTGTCTACGAACAGAGTATTTAAGAGTTCTGATTAAAGATAACTTTCAGATGCTGTAAATTGTCTTATTACTTGTCACTTAACCTTGTGTTTGATCATCAGCTAAGCCTCTCACTGTAATGCATTGTGACAGAGCTTACAGTATCTGTCTTTTATCTTGTTTGTTTTGAGGTCTCAGTGTATCTCCCCTTCTCTCCGTGGGGCCCATATGTCATTGGTCACTTTTGCAATGCGATCAGGGCATGCCAGTAACGCCCCTGATCGCATTGCAAAAAGCGATCTCTTCGGCTGGATGTATCATCCGGGACATGCAGGGACACGGGCTCTGAAAGGAGCCCATCCCTGCCATGTCTCCAGAGAGCGGACGGCCACTGCAGGGGGTGGTGCAAATGCGCAGTCCCATGGACTGCACATGCACATCCGCCGTAGCCGGGGAGGGTTCCGGCGGATACTTCCGCCGGCTAATAGTGCATGGTGTAGCCCTTAGGCTACAGCGGCTAATGCCATGCTCAGATGTCGTTAGCTGCTGGGGCCAATATCTGGAAGGCATCGCAAGAAAGAGAGTTAATAAAGGTAAGTTTTACCATAACTCTCATTTTCGTCTTCATGGTCCATAGAGCTCCATAGGGAGACCTTGGGGTTGTCCCAAAGCAGTTATTCAAGGGTGGGGATGCTCCTGCGCTGAAAGGAGAATCTGGTATCCAATTGAAGCATCAAGAGAGGCAAATGTATCGAAGGCATAGAACCTAAGAAAGGTGTGGACAGAAGACCACGTGGCTGCTTTACAAAGCTGTTCAGCTGAGGTGCCACGGTGAGCTGCCCACGAGGGACCCACAGAGCAAGTGGAATGAGCAGTGACAGTAGCCAGTACAGGAAGGCCTGCCTGCATGTAAGCCTGTGAGATAGTCATGCAAAGCCAAATGGCTAATGTCTGTTTATTGGCTGGACATCCCTTCTTGTGAAATCCATAGAGCTTAAAAAGTGAGTCTGTTTTCCGAAGAGAACTGGTACGATCCACGTAGATCCTGAGAGCATGGACCACATCTAAGGAAGCCTCACCAGCCAAAAGGTCTGGGACTACACTTTCCTCATTAATATAGAAACGAGTAACAACTTTGAGAAGGAAACCAGAGCGAGTCCGAAGAACAACCCTGTCGTGGTGAAAGATCAGAAATGGAGAGCGACAGGAAAATGCCCCTAAATCTGACACCCTACGGGCGGACGCTATAGCTAATGAGGAAAAGAGAATTGCTGTGAGCCACTTGAGCTCCACAAAATCCAAGAGTTCAAATGGAGTGCCTTGCAGGGCTTGGAGAACTACTGACAAATCCCATGGAGCCACAGGAGGGACAAAGGGGGGTTGTATATGGAGGACACTCTGAAGGAAGGTGTGGACATACAGCAGTGAATCAAATCTATGCTGGAACCAGATGGACAGAGCAGAGACATGCATTTTCAGTGAGATAAGGTGGAGTCTGAGATCCAATCCAGCTTGGAGAAAGACCATGACTCTAGCAACCCGAAAACACCTAAGGGTCATAGATGTTTGTATCACACCATTGGCCAGGCTGTGGCTACCAGCAGGACTGTGCCTCCATCTTGCTTGAACTTCTGAAGGACTCAAGGAAGAAGGGAGACTGGAGGAAATAGGTATGCTAGATGGAAGGTCCACTTCACTGAAAGGCATCTATGAAGGCTGCTTCTGCATCCCTTGTTCTGGACCCACTTGTGACTTGTGATTGTGTTGGGAGGCCATGAGATCCATCACTGGTAGGCCCCATCTGCTCACTAGGAGTTGAAAAACTTCTGGGTGGAGAGACCATTCCCTGGCATGCATGTCATGATGGCTGAGGAAGTCAGCTTCCCAATTGAGAACTCCCAGAATGAATACTGCTGAGATGACTGGGAAGTGGCCTTCGGCCCATGAGAGAATGCGTGACACTTCTGCCATTGCTGACTGACTTCGAGTCTTTCCCTGGTGATTGATGTAGGCCACTGCTGTGGCATTGTCGGACTGCACTTGCACAGGTTTTCCCTGAAGTTGAGGGCCCTGTAGATAGCTCGGAATTCCAGCACATTGATTGGCAGGGTCGACCAACGAAGAATGGCCCTGGAAGGAGTGTTGACCGGTCACTGCACCCCAGCCCCGGAGGCTGGCATCCGTTGTAAGGAGTACCCATTCCGGGATCCAAAAGGGGTGATCTTTGGTTAGGTGCAACATCTGTAACCACCACGAGAGGGACTGACAAACCTCCGGAGAGAGAACCATCATCTGAGATTTGATCCAATGGGGCAACCCATTCCACCTGGAGAGGATTAGTTGTCCCAGGGGCCTGGAGTGGAACTGAGCGAACTCCACCATGTCGAAGGTGGATACCATGGACCCCAGAATCTGCATTGCTGAGTGGACTGACACTAGGCGTTTGCGGAGGAATCTGCGCACACGTAATTGAAGTGCAGAGATCTTGTCTGCTATCAGGAAGATTCTCTGATCCTGTGAATCTAACAGAGCTCCCAGATGGACCATCCTTTGTGAAGGGTTCAGGGAAGACTTCTTCCAGTTGATTAATCAGCTGTGCCTTTGTAGGAAGGCAATGCTTACCTGAAGATTGTGTCGAAGAACCTCTGGGAATCTTGCTAAGATCAATAGGTCATCCAGGTATGGCAGCAGCCTGACCTCCTGACCACGCAGGTGGGCTGCTATGATAGCCATAATTTTGGTAAATACCCGTGGAGCTGTAGAAAGTCCAAAGAGCAGAGCCTGGAATTGGAAATGTTGCTGTAGGATAGCAAACTGGAGATATCGCTGATAAGAGGGCGCTATAGGTACGCGTAGGTAAATGCCCTGAATATCCAGAGATACCATAAAGTCCCCAGGCTCCATAGCTAGGACAATAGAGCTTAGGGTTTTCATCCAGAACCTGGGCACCCTGATGAATTTGTTCAGGGATTGAGGTTGAGGATAGGCCGAAGAGACCCATTTGGCTTCTGAACCAGAAACAGGGTAGAATAATAACTTCTCCATCACTGTGACAGCAGGACTGGGATTATTACCTCTGCTTGCAGCAGTAACCGAATTACTTTCTGGATGAGCAGGGCCTTGATCGGGTCTGATGGAGGGCCTGTGCAGAAAAATTGGTAGGGTGGCCATCTTAGAAATGAGAGGGCATATCCATGAGAAACCACTTCTCTTACCCAAGCATCTGTGGTGGTTTGACACCAGCAATGTCCAAACTGAAGAAGTTGGCCTCCTACTCTGGGGTCCCCCAGGAGAAGGCCCGCCCCATCAGGCTGAAGGCCTGTCCTCATGTTTTGAAGCAGGACGTCTAATGGCCCAGGTCTGCTTGGTCCTGGGCTTTGCAGCCCTAGTGAAAGCCGATTGCCTGACCCTTAGGCTTTCATTGGGGACATTGTCCGCGGTTTTGCAGTAGTTGCTGATGGCAGAAAAGCAGTCTTTGATTCCACCAATGTGGCTACAAACTTGTCTAAGTCTGGGCCAAACAGGATTTCTCCATTGTAAGGTAATGCCTCTAAAGCCTTCTTAGAGTCTGCATCCGCCTTCCATGACCGCAGCCAAAGAATGCGGAGGGAGGACACTGATGTGGCCAATGCTCTAGAGGCCAGGAGACTAGCATCCAAAGTCGCTTCTCCAATATATGAAGCTGCCTCTCATATGTGAGCTATATAGGATATTTGATTCCGAGAGGCCTCTAAGGGAAAAAACTCCTCCAGGGCGTCTGCCCAGCTCTCAATTACTTTAGCCACCCAGGCAATAGCCATGGTCGGATGAGCAATAGCTACTGACAGTGGGCCTAATTCAGACCCGCTCGCGAGCGCTGAGCACTCGCAAGTGGGTCGATGTTGGCCCAGTGCACATGCGCACGATGGACCCGGCTCCGTCGTGCGCATGCGCGAGACCCGGATAGCGGCGGGCAAGCCGTCGCTATGGGTCTCGCTACAACGGGGGTGTGCTGTCAATGGTGAGTGACAGCACGCCCCCTTTGGTGGGCGTGCCAGGGACGGGGCTGGCCAGACGGAGGCATTCCCATGTGAATGCCTACCGTCTGGGGCCGGCCCCACTGACATCACAAGTGATGTAAGTGGGAGTGCTTTTGGCTCTGATAGAGCCGACAGTACTCCAGGGCTTGCGGCAATGAGACCCTACCACAAGGGTCTCTTCGCAAGCCTGATGGTCGTGATGGTCTTGATCATCGCGACCATCTTCCTGGCTGCTCGCTATAGCTGTGGGTGGTCACCCACAGCTATGCGAGTGGCCAGGAGGCCGCTCTAAAATTAAGAAGGATGGCCCTGATTCAGAGCGTCCGGCTCTGAATCAGGGCCAGAGTACACAGATTTCAGGCTCAATCTTTCTATCCAGGGTCCTTCAGTGAGGAGGCTGTAGGGATAGGTAATGTAGAGTTTTTAATCAATAGTGTAACATTGGAATCCACTGCTGGGGGGGCTTTCCATGTTGCACAATGAGCTGTAGGAAAGGAATAACAAGAGGTCAGGCGTTTGTCATGCTGAAACCTCTTACCCAGCATCTGCCAAGCTGCCGCCATGTGTTCACCTAGTTGATCTGAGAAAGGTAACTCTTCTGAGGCCACTTTTTGATGTTTAAACAGTGGGTGCTTTGATTTGGGGTCAGGCTCATCATCTTCTCTCTGTAGGATAGATCTGACAGCATGCACCAAAGCAGGTATATCAATCTTAAAGATTGAATCTCTTTCTCCCCCGAGGGGGACTCAGGGCCTGCTTCAGACCCACTCGCGAGCGCACAGCGCTCACAAGCGGGTCGATGGTCCCCCACTGCGCATGCATGAGACCCGGCCAGCGACGGGTGCTCCGTCGCTATGGGTCTAACACCAAAGCGGGATGGTTGTCGATTTTGATTGACAGCTTGCCCCGTTTTGGAGGTGGGCAGGGGGTTGGCTGGCCAAACGGAGGCGTTCCCGAAGAAACGCCTGCCGTTTGGGGGCGACCTCACTGACATCACGAGTTATGTCAGTGGTGAGCTTCCGGCTCTATTAGAGCAGAAAGCTCACTGGGGCTTGCGGGAACGAGACCCTACCACAAGGGTCTCGTCGCAAGCCCCGATGGTCACCCACAGCTTAGCGAGCGGCCTGGAGGCCGTCTTTAAAAAAATACAGGGACGTCCTGATTCAGAGCGAGCATCCAGCTCTGAATCAGGCCCTCGGTATTAGAGAGATCAGCATCGTCTGCCTCCCCAGATGACACCTCAGAATCTGAGAGCTGCGTAGACTGTTAAGATAGCACAGGATGCTTAGTAATCTTACTGGGTAGGGGCTTCTCATCTTGCAACATGTTTTGAAAGGCTGTAGAGAGAGCCTCTAGACTCTGTACAGAAGTAGAGAGCATGTCTACCCATGTAGGGGGCATAGGAGGTACCTGTATTGCTTGTACCTGTTGTGGCAACCCCATAGGGGGAATTACTGCCGGGATTGCTAGGCAGTCCGCAATAGTAGCCAGCACCTGAGAAAAGGAGCTGAGGGGGGCTCCTGGGAAGGGGCTGGAGGGTCTAATTGGCCTGGTTGGGAATAACACCTTCCACATAGCCAATCCTGAATTAAATCCTGTTTTTTTAAGCCTGCAGCACATACAGTACTTTGCATGAGAGCAGGATGAGAGCAACAGCTTGCTTGTTACTCTTGCCTTTGCTAGACATAGCTGCAGCGTAACATAGCACACAATATGGCACTGAGCAATATGCAAACACAAAGTATAGGAAAGTATTCTAACTACAAGTGGTTATTCAGTATAGTGATCCTGCCTATGCTTGGATAAGCTGCAGGAGAGCACAACACAGAGTATGGCACAGTGCAGTGACCAACAGTATGTGACAACCTTCACAAATACAAGAAATGTGAGGTACAGAAAACCCTGAATACACCTGTATATAAGGGTAAGAGAGATAGAGAAAAGGGAAAGGCATAGAGAAATTATACAAACAGACAGCGCTAGTATAAGTCACATACAATGCAGAAAACAGTGTAACTGCAAAGGGGCACTACAATCAACTACTCAGACTCAGTATCTGGTAGGCCATAGTGCTACATAACTTGGCTCCAAGGAGAGGTATGTAGGGGGGCCGGACCCAGCATTTCCCAGAGAGAGCTGTGGCTGAGTCTGTAGAAGATGGCCCCCAGACACCTCTGAGGGCCGGGGACGGAGGAGGAGAGCAGCAGAGAGAAGCTAGACCTCAGAGGAATGGCGTCCAGAGCTGAGGGGAGGGGCTGCTGTAATAGGAAGAGCTGACCTCCCCAGGCTGATTTTTAACCACCATGATGCTGGATTCCCGCACCATAAGTACCCTGGTGGTCTAGTGGATCATGCGGACGGAGCCGGTGTTCACGCTCAGCACCCCCAGTCTGTCACCTCAGACTGGAGGTAAGACTGCCCAGCCGCGAGCAACTGCGAGTGGTGACCTGACTTACCTTCCCCTGGAGTCCAGGTTGCAGTCTGGATCTTCCCGCGGGGCCGGCTAGCAAGGTCACCGGGGTGCCCGCCGAGAGCACCAGTCGCAGCTGGCATTTCGGCGCCCAGAGGGGTGATGGAGCGGCAGCTCAGACGTCCCGTGGACAGTGTGATGCTGCACGCTCAGTAGTAAAAAATAGAAATAAAGTAACTCATAAAAATAAAGCTTTGGGCTGCACATGGCGACAATGTCAACATTGTGGTATGGATTTTGCAAATGTTGACATTGAAAATGTCAACACACTTCATCCCTATGTGAACTGGATTTCTGCCTAGGCAGCCCACTGTTAGAAAGGTGAACCGACACCAAGCAAACTGATTTGCCTCAGGCTCATGGGTGTACAGGGGGAAGGGACTGTTGCATCCTGGCAGTTAAAAGCTTAACTGTTTGGTGTCCAGTCCTTATCCACCACCTACACCCAAGGGTCTCCCTGTGGAACCCTATGGACCCTAAAGAAGAAAACTGGCATTTGGGGGAAATATTTCCTATAAATGAAATGTGTGGTTTGTTCCAATGAGTGTGCAGGCAATTCATGTTCAACTTGTTTCCCCTTTAAATGTATAGTTTACACACTTACTGGCTCTACAGACTTATTCAAAGTCACTTATCACTCAATCACTCACTCGGTAACCATCTATGATGGTTAAACGTCGATGGTCAATGACCATCCCTACCTCATCTATGTGCCAACTACCTCCTTCTGCTCTTCTGATTAGCTGCACATGGTCCTCAGAAAGAAATGCTAGATAGACCCTGATTAATAGTGTATCTATGGTGATTGCCCAGGGGCCCACACACACTAGGGGGCCCCCACATATAGCTAGGGGCACTGTGGTATATGTGAGTGGATGTGGTATATTTAGTTGACATTCATAATCATAATGCTAACATGCAATGCAACATGTCGACATTGACCGAAAGGTCGATCCATCATCCTAGTGTGTACCCAGCCAGGGCTTAAAGTGGTCCTGGAGAGGTGATGGAACTCATCTCTCCTGCCGCCTACTCCCAACCCACCGACTGCGCCCCCAGAAGCTTTAGGGGTTATGACGGTGTGAAATACATTTTAGGTGCTTTTTAGCACTCCTGCCATCAGCTGAGACTACAATGTTAGATCACTTAAAAAAAAATGTTTTCTATATTATCAGTGTTATTTTTCTGCTGTGCCTCTGAGTTTTTTTATGGGGTCCCCACAAACTAGTCTGTCACTTGATTGCCCAATGTTTTCTTGCGACCCCTATGTAATGCCTCCGCTTGATTCATTCCTTACCTATATGCTGGTTTCTCTGAAGAAATTGAGCCTCCCTAGGCAGACAGTGAGTGGCTCTCTGTCTGTGGGACTTCTGTGCAGGGACTTGGTGGAGGTAGAACTAGTTCCACCTACCATTAGAGGTGGCGGAACTCAGTTCTACCCCATTCCTTCCCACTTTAACCCCAGTACCCAGCACAGCCCTAGCCTTCTCCTCCAGTATGTGCAAAATGTCTACATTTCACATATCAGCATTGTGAATCTGACAACATTCTGCACATGCCGACAATGTCAACATTGTGGTACCGACATTGCAAATGTTGATATTGAAAATGTCAACACACTTCATCCCTATGTGAACTGGGGTTTCTGTGTAGCATAATGTTAACTAGTGGCACTACAGTGTGTTTAATACATTTGTGGTCCTGGGAGTATTTATACATTATACTCATGCATGCCCACCCTCCCGATTTGGTCGGTAGCCTCCCGAATATCCGGTGCCGCTCCCGACCCCCCAGAAAGGCAGGCAAGCCTTCCGGCTGCCGTCTGCCCCCCCCCCCCCCGACTGCCTAGTAGACACCACCGCAGGGGGGGGCGATGACGCGATTCGCGCTGAATCGCATCATCGTGGCTCCGCCCTCTGCCTCACAATGCCTTTATTTTTGGCATTGTGCAGAGGGGGCGGGGCCACGATGACACAATTGTTCGACACCGTCCGTAGTCCCACCCCCAACACGGACCCTTTGCCCGGCATCACGCCCCCCACTGTTTGCAGGCATTCAGCTCGTTCCTGGAAGGAGGGAGCTGAATGTCGGCAAGTATGATTATACTTTATAATAATATCACCAGCATATCACATTGATAATTTTATTGGTAAAGTCCTACAAATTAGTTGCCCTGAGGCCCCAACAAGCCTTAATCTGGCCCTGATGCCAGGGTCTGCCACTGTAGTACAAGACCACACTCAGTACTGACCGCACAGACCAGAGTAAAATAAGTAAAATCATCTAAGGCAGTTCTATGATGGCCCTATGATGTCATAGGGGCTACTGGGAAAACTCCTGGTGAGGCTGGGGCCAAACTGCTCTTCCCAGTGAATACTCAGGACACAGTACTCAATGTATTCCTTCATTTTACCATACTTATGGGTAAGACAAATACTTGGAATGTTTGTCATCAGAGAGGTCTTTGCTGGCAGTTACTGGTGCTATTGTGATGACCAGCAGGAGATTGCTGAAGAACAGTGGAAGGGGGATGGAATTCAACATTAGGAACCAGAATAAAAGAACAGGATGGATAGGGTGGGGAGTTCATGCAGAAATTTACTTTGCTAAAGAATGATAAATGCTATGAATGGTATGAACAGAGTAGTATAATGAGGTCAAGGGCCCAGCAGGCAGCTGTATAACTGAGGGTCAAATAAAACACAGGAGGATTAGAGTATGTACTATAATCAATATACCGGAAGGAAAACAATAAAATTACACATTATTATTACTATTATTATTATTATTATTATTATTATTACTATTATTATTATCATTATTATTATTATTATATAGTGCCACAATATTATTACACAGTTTAAGAGAGACTGTTTAAACATTCACATCATTCTCAGCCCCATTGAGGCTTACAGTTTAAATTGTCCAACACACACACACTTGTCCATTTTGTTAGCAGCCAATTATACTTATAGTATGTGTTAGGGGTGTATAGGAGGAAATCAAGGCAAACCACAGGAGAACATACAAACTCCGCATAGGGGAGTGTCAATATCAGAGCAGGGTCCACTGTTGCCCTCATCCCCCAAACATGTGACTTCACACGAGGGCATGAATAAGTGTAGAGCTGTCTGGACAATCTGGGCTACTCTTACATGCCCCCCGCTAGCCAGATGCAGCGGTGACAGTGCCACCCCCTGGACCCTGGGTGATGGCACAGCTTGCAGATGCCTCCCCTGCCAACCAGGGCTGTAACGAGGGGTGACATATGTCATTACAGAAGGCAGAGGGGCATTGAGGACAGCACCATAGCTGACCTATGACTCCTGCATCTGGCTAGCAGGGTGCCTATCTAGCCAGAATCACTGCTTCAGTGCCACCCGAAGTGTACTTTGGACGCCCCAGACAGGCACCCTGCAGCCTTTACAGCCACTGGGAGCATTTTCGGTGCTGCACTTTCTGGTGCAGGTGGCACCGCCTAGCTGTGTTACATTATAATGTCATGCTCTCAGAGGGGAGTGGAGATACAGGGCACCCGGCCACCTTGTTACACCACTGCTGTCATCACTGTTTCATCAAAACTTCCGGCACTTTTTCCACTCAAAATATCTGGCCCCGGTGCCTTTGCCGAATGCAGTGTGAATTCTGACCCTTTTCTGGATGTCCAGATTAATGTTGTTAATGGAGTGATCATGACAGAACACCAAGTGGCATCCCTCCCCACAGTGTCACCTGGTGCAGGGAGGGATGCTGAGCTTGCGGCATAGCTGGCGAAAAAAGTGGGCATGGACTCGCTGACAGGGGGCGTGGCCACGCGGAAAGGTGGTTTGGCCTCGCGGCCCGAACCCAGTAGTCCTGACTCCCATGCTTTTTACTGGGGGGGGGGGGGCCCGGGGGGTGCAGAAAGTGCGGACTGCTCTGTGTGCAGTGCCAGCTCCCTCACAGTGTCAGGAGCCGAGTGCTGCACTTAATACTACAGAGCAGTCACTGAGGGGGAGTCTGCATCTCCACTGGAACTCTCTCAGATGATGAGAGTGGCTAGAATAATGAGTGATAGCTCCAAAATTTCCGCTCGTCTTGATGAGCTGATGCTGAAATTCCTAGCAAAGGATTATGACTATGGGCTCTATTTATTAACATTATTTTTACTAAAATAAAGTAAAAAAGGGTGTTTTCACACCCTTTTCACATTATTTTAGTTTCACCTAAAGTTACTACACGGCAATTGGAGTAGAATTCGTGAACCCCTAAGTATGACTTATTTTTAGTAAGCAGATCGCATTTCCCATAATTGTAATGGGAAATGTGATCTGGCCAAAGTTACTAAAAATACATTGTGAAAAAATACCGGGGAAAGCCCTGTGATAATAACGCCACCTGGAGGTGGCGTTATCCAGGGTCTCCCCTGGTTACCGGACTCCTGCTCCGCTATAACGGGCAGAGCAGAGCCCGGAGCCGGCCCCAGTAATCAGCTGTGTGGTCTAAACAGACCACACGCTGATTCACTGTAAAAATAAGTAAAAAAAAAGTTAAAGAAAACCCAAACTTACCTCACTCCAGGGACTGGAGATCGGGGCTCCGGTGATGTCCTCTCTCCGGTCAGCTGGTCTCCCATGCTGCACTGCGGCCTGGTTGTCACCTGACAGGGACCCAGTGCAGTATGGGATCTCAGCTGACCAGAGGACATGGAGGACATCACCAGAGCCCGGATCATGCAGGTAAGTGTAATTAAGGGAGGGGGGGGTCACGGGGGGTTCGCGATCGTGGGGGGTGGGGCTTAGTGACAGTGCAGGGCTTGGCAACAGTGGGGGTAGCAGCGGTGGCTGGTCGGCGCATGCGCGGGGCACTTGTCACAGTATTTTTTGCGAAAATACCGTGATAAGGCTCCTGAGGGGATTCGCAGGCAGTGACGTAACTAGGGAGGGTCGGGCAGGGTGCGTGCCCTGGGCGCCGTGGGACGCCACGGTCCGACCCACACTAATTAGCCACCAGTGTAGCGCCGACCGCAGTGAGTGCGGTCAGCGCTACACATTTACACAGGACCGGCGCTAGGCTTCCAGCGCCGGTCCTGTGCTGCACAGCTGAGCCCGTTCCCTCCCCCTGAGTGCTTGCCAAATAGCGCTAGGAGGCGGGCTCAGGCTGTGCATAACACACGCATCGCCGCCAGCGCGTGTGTTAAACAGCAGCCAATGACAGTCAGATAGACATTCATTGACTGCTGCAGCACCCACTGCAAGAGCCGGGTTTCCGTCCGGCTCCTGCAGTGGGTAATGGGACAGACGTCATGACATCATGACGTCTCTCCCATAATGCTGAGTGCGCCAGCCCGGGAGGACTGGCGGGCGGCAGCGGCGGGAGCAGTGTCGTGGCCGGAGCAGCAGCGTGGATTCAGGTAAGTATATTTTTATATATACTTTTTTTAAACCTGTCTGCACTACTGGGGGCACAACGGGGGAGGGGGGTGGCTACTACAGGGGGGACCTCTACTGGGGGTGGCGGCGGCGGGAGCAGTGTCATGGCCGGAGCAGCAGCGTGGATTCAGGTAAGTATATTTTTATATATTTTTTTTTTTAAACCTGTCTGCACTACTGAGGGCACAACGGGGGAGGGGTGGCTACCACTGGGGGCACCATTATTGGGAGGACATCTACTGGGGCGGGCTACTACTGGGGGCACTTAATCGGGAGGGGGAACCTCTACTGGGGACTACTACTTGGGGGGGAACTACCACTGGGGGCATTATAAAAGGGGCCTACTACTAGAGGCACTGCACTGGGGGGACCACTACTGGGGGCAATAATAGGAAGGGCCACTACAGGGGGCACTGGATGGGGGGATCACTACTGGGTGCCTGCATAAGGGGGACCACTACTGGGAAAACTGCATGGGGGGGACTACTGCTGGGGGCACTATATAAAGGGCACTGCATAGGGGGGGACTACTACTGGGGGCACTATATAAAGGGCACTGCATAAGGGGATACCGCTACTGGGCACACTGCATTGTGGGGACTGCTACTGGGGCACTGTGTAAGGGGGAACACTACTTGGGGCACTGAATTTGGGGGGCCACTACTGGGGGTACTGAGTAAGGGGAACTAATTGGGGGCTGTATAAGAGGGACCACTACTGGGGATACTGTATAAGGGGCACTACTATGGGCCTGCATAAAAGGGACCACAACTGCATACTGGGGGTACTGTATAAGGGGTACTACTGGGGTTAAGGTGCATATGGATAGGAATATTCAGCGTGAAAATAAAGGGGTGTGTCATGTTGACACGCCCCATTTGTAAGCGACCACGCCCATCTTTTTTGCCCCGCGCGCCTTTGGCACGTGCACATCGGGGGGTGTTGGAGGGCTCCCTTTTCAAATTTGCACTGGGCTCCAAATACCCTAGTTACGCCACTGTTCGCAGGGACAGAGCTTTCTCACAAGCTCTGTCCCTGCAAGGGATTTGTAGTAAATACCTGTTTTATTGGCTGAATTCGCAATGCGAATTCACACAGTAATATCACACTACAATCTGCATTACCAATGCGGATGGTAGTAAATAGAGCCCTATAACCTATTACTGGAACATAAACAAAGGGTGTTATCTATTTCCAGATCCCAATTTCTGCAGTCTAAAGGTGCGTACACACTAGACAATATTTTGCACGCTTTACCAGATTTCTATGCACCGGAACGACAAACCCACTGATGATGCCGATGCGAGTACACGCTGGTCGTTCGACGTATCTTCAGATCTTACCCATAACAGGCAAGATCTGCCAATCTCGTACACGATCCGTGGCATATCGTTCAGTGTTTATGCCTGAATGATATGTCGCTCGGACCCACAAGATGCCTGACGTCATTATGACACAGATACATAGATGGATCAGTGAGATCCGTCCATGCTTCTGTGTAAAAAAAATTAATAAAAAGTGTAAGAATTAAAAAAAAACAGCATGCCCCCCTCCCCCAAGCACAACCAGCTCGGGCTTTTCACAGCTGGTCCTGGTTGTGATAATACAGGAGACAAATGATGTAGGGGTCCCCTGTATTTAACACAACCAGCACAGGGCTTTTCAGAGCCAGTCATGGTTGTCAAAATACAGGAACAAAAGACGAAGGGGTCCCCTGTATTTAGCACAACCGGCACTGGGCTCAGCTGAACTGGTCCTGGTTTTGGAACTACAGGGGACAAAAAGAGTAGGGTCCCCTGTATTATACCGAACTCTTTCTAGTGAGGGAGCCCTTTCACCTGGTCCCCCAGCCAAAGCATTACCCCTGACCTCTAGTCAGGCATAGCCAGGGATCCCTGGGGAGGCACCCACACTATCAACCGAGCACCCACTACTCCAGGGGTGCCGGGGATAGCCCCGGGCTATCAGCCCAAGCCTGGGGTGCCCTGGAGAGGGGGACCTCTTTATTGGGTGATCCCAATGCTTTACTCCACCGCTAGAAAGAGTTTGGTGCTGGTTATGTATAATACACGGGACCCCTGCTCTTTTTTCAAATTTGAGGTACCTGAAAATTGGTCCTAGCATCTTTTAATGTATCTAAAGTGAAGTTTTAATAAAAGTGAAATTCCTTCCTCATATTAGCACCTGCAATCACAAAAATACTTGCCCCCTTCTTAGAGCACCCCCAGAACCTTATTTCACTAGTTTTTGAAGTTGTCCCCCCACTTTGTGCTTTTTTTCCACAAAATGAAAGTACTTTTTTGGGGTGTTCTTGAGTTTTTTTTCTGGATTTTTTGATGCAGTTGTCCTTTGGTGGGCTGTCCCAAGGGTTCTGAGTGGTTTCCCCACCTTTGCACCCCAAAATAAAAATGTTGCACTTCTTTTCTTCTGATATTCAGAGGCAAATCTTTTTAGTGTATTACATTGCATTGACTCCCTGCGTATGCGAAACCCGGCTTGAATTGAATACGGAAATAAGTTTCCAACAGGCAAAAAGACGCAATTGCCGATACTTTTTTGCGGATCTCAGCTTTTAGCGTCTAATTGAATACGGGCCTTAGTCGGAAATATCGCACTACAACTGCATTTTAAATGTTGATTATAGTAAATCATACATGCCTACCCTCCCGGTTTTCACGGGAGGCTCCCGATTTTTTGGGTAACCCCCCGCACTCCCGGAAGGGTAGGCATTTCTTCCGCATTCTGCCCACTTCCTAGTGAAGTGGGCAGAATGAGGAGAATACCCACGGTGATTGCGGGTCTCCGTGAAGGGGGCGGGGCTTAAGATGTGATTCTGCATGAATCACAGCAATTGGCCCCGCCCCTATGTAAATTTTACCCAATCGCGGGAGTTTTGCAGTGAGGGGGCGGGGCTTAATGACACAAATCGTTAGGCATCGGCCCCCTGCTGCTTCTCTTACCCGGGCTTCTCCCGGCAAGAGATTTTTAAAGGTAGGTAAGTATGTAGTAAATAGGGGCCATAGGGCCTGATTCAGAGCCGTTCGCTATTTGCGGTCGTTCGTTCAAAAACAAGGGGTGGCTATTCAAATGATCCGTTCGCAAATTGCAGTCTGTTCACGCCTCTAGGTCTGAACGAGCGAGCAAAACATACGCTCGTTTATTTGTTAAAAACGCCCCCTGGCCGCTCGCACCATACGTCATGTCCGCTATTTATTAGATTAATCAAGTACATCGACCAGCGTATGAACTGCTCGCTATTCTTGTGGTTGGTGTTTGCTACCACAAATTTGCGAGCAGTTCTGGCTATAAAATAACCCAGTGACGTGGTCAATGACGCTGCTGTATTAATTATGCACACCCATAATACGCCCGTTTTGACCTTTAAGCACGCCTGCGTTCTGATCTCCACTCCCCATTTTCAAGCACCTTCCCCTGTTACCACCCACATACGCCTCATTCTGTCACTCAAAATAGCAGGCACTCGCTATATAGCGTACAAACGATTTTTGGCCGCACTGACTGGTTCGCGCATGCGTACTAAAAACCGTACGCATGCGCAGATGTGCAAACATCGCTCGGAACGAGCGTACTGCCGCTAACGAGCGGCTCTGAATGAGGGCCATAGTCCTTACCTGAAGATGTTATTCAGATTCTTTTTCTGAAGATGTCGCTTTTCAGGATCTTATTGGAAGATATAATCTAAAGTCCATGTCAGTAGTCATTATCCAAAGTTGCTTAAATAAATCAGGATAGGAACTACTCAGAGAGCAGCAATGTAGGAGAGAATATCACCACAAAATGGCTGCCAGTAGCTGGGCATCCTTTATATAGGGCTGTGACCTGCACTGTGACATCACAATGCATGCAGGCAGCAGCTAGAGATGGCTGTAGCTTAGATCAGCTCTGGGCCCAGATACCCGGCAGCAGCACTCTGGTGAAATTACAGAAGCTGGGGCTCAGAAGGTAGTGTAGGTAGAGGGCCGAGCCCCATAGCAACCGCACTCTCTGCACCTGTTGTAGCTATGCCCTTGTTGGTTGATGTAGGTAAGCGTAGTATTGTGCAGTATTGTGACACATTAGTTTAGGATTAACAACACACTTTATTAATCAAGTGAAATGCTACATTTGGTGTGCAGCCTATTCTAACAATACACTCTAATAAATGTAACCTGCACGGACACAGCAATAAAATAAATATATATTACACAGAAAAAGAATAGCAACATAATAAACCACAGTACTGTCCCTTAAGGGGTCTATGTACTAAGCCTTGGAGAGTGATAAAGAGGAGAGAGATAAAGTACCAACCAATCAACTCCGGACTGTCACTTTACAGGGTGTGTTTGAAAAATAAAAGTTAGGAGCTGATTAGTTTGGTCTTTATCTCTGTCTAGTTGATCTCCAAAGCTTAGCACATAGATCCCTTAGTGACTGATCAGAACTGACCAGCTCCTTTCTACTATTTGAGCTTTATGTTAAATATATATAACCTGGGGCCTAGTTTCACTCAATTTTGGCGGCAGAAAAGACTGATGTGGGGGGGTCAGAAAGCCCTCCACACCATACACCATCCAATGGCTACAGGCCTAATTCCTGAATATTATTAAGGGCATGACCTTGCACCATCTTTTAAGATGGAGCATGGACTAGCTGCAAATATCTAATGTGCCACTGTCTAGTGCCGAATAGCTAATGTACCACGGCCTACCCCCGACTACTACTGTACCTCAGGCCTATTGCCTAAATTTATCAAGTACCCACGGGCCTAACACACCACCTAACAGATGCCACAGGACCTAGGCCTGTTTGTGCCCACTGACCTAGTGCCTCAGGGTATTGACCAGGCATGATCAGTGTACTGGCACTGGTAGTTTAGTGTTAAACGGTGGTTGTATAGTGTACTTGCGGGCATATAGCAACACTACTAGGTTTCAAAGTGCTGACTGTCAGGTTACAGGCTGTGTTTGAAAAATGACAGGTGGGAGCTGATTGGTTGGTCGTTTATGACTCTCCACTTTATCACTTTCTAGAACTTAGTACATCTGCCCCAAGGTTCCTAATATGTATTAAAATGGTCCGCAGCATATATATCGGAACAGCTGTCCTGTGCGTAAGTAATGTGATAAGGGGCTGGACATATCACATAGTATATATAATACATGATACATTCTGCCCTCAAAGGGAGATGTATCGTACCTTGGAGAGAGATAAAGTGGAGGAGTTACCCATAGCAACCAATAAGATTCTAGCTATCATTTATCTAGCACCAATTCTAATTTTCAGCAGAAACAAGCAGGAACTCAGTTCCTGAACCTCACATTAACTATGATGTTTTGTCCTGGGCCAAATGTATTTCACATAATATAAGTTTTATTTTAAAGTCCCTTTTGAGTGCCTTCTTTTCTAAATACTAAATATATGTATATAATATATATATATATATATATATATATATATATATATATATATAATTGATTTTCTATAGCTCCACCCCCAGTAGCTCCACCCAAAGTTCCTGGGTGGAGCTACTGGGGTTTTTTCCAGAAAAATAGCCCTGTCTAGCACAGTTAGAAGCTGATTGATTGGTTGATTGGTCGCTTTGGGCATCTTTTAAATTTTATCTCTCTCGAAGGTTTGATATATCTCCCCTCATAAAAGCTGTATTCATTAAGGGGCTGATGCAGGCTTGGCATCAATTGCGCACCAATTTGCAGGCATAAAATGTGTTTGCTAAAAAAGCTGCACTTACATGCATATGTACAGATACAAGCAGGTTAGTCCAGTATAACATGTTTTTACTCACTTATTTTGCTTGCAAAATACACATTCACTATTAGGTCTAATATATGTGATAAAACTCTCCATCTTACACAAACACACCCTTACTGTAGTAATGCTCCTTTCTCCCTGTCCCACTTCTCCAGTCACAAGTGGGCATAAGTGCCAGAACCACACAAATATGCATAGGCACATATACATCTGGTCCCATTTCTGGACATGCAAAGAGCGATTGCGTTGGAATACCATTGACCATCGCTAATTAAGGATCCCTCCAGGGTTTTATTACAGGTTAGTAAATCAACTAACATTATAACTGGACTTTTTTGCCATCTAAAGACTTTCGTCCGGTACTCATTCATTGCTTCATGTCTATTATCTTAGTGCCACTGTCTATAGGGTTTACATTACCTATGCCTTAAAGATTGATTATTTAGTATATTCATCCTTGTATGATTACATATATTCAGGCTTGCCCACCCTCCCGATTTTGCTGGGAGCCTTCCCGAAAATCGGGTGCGGCTCCTGGCCCCGTGGAAAGGCAGGCAAGCCTCCCAGCAGCCGCCAATACCCCCGATTCCCTCCCCCCTGCGATTAATATTTAAACCCCCACAGCGGAGGGGGCCGGTGACGTAATTCACACTGAATCACGTCATTTTGGCCCCGCCCCTTGCTCCACAATGCCTGTATTATCGGCATTGTGTAGCGGGGGCAGGGACAAAACTACATGATTGTGTGGCCCCGCCCTCATCACGCCCACAAATGCTCATCACCCACCTGGCCACTCCCCCTGTCCTGCCGATCTGGCTGCTCCCTCCCAGAAAGAGAAGCCAGAAAGTTGGCAAGTATGCATATATTCATTTGGATTTTTTTTTTTATGTGCCCATACTCAGTGCTGGGTTTTATGTGTTTTTACGCTTTTTATTAAATTGCAATTGTATTATTTATCCTAGCGCTGCTTATTGCTTGTATATATTGTTACCTAGGAGGCTGACTACCTCCCTTTTAGCAGCTGCTTGGAACAGCGACATATGACAGCACCCTTCACTATATATTCTTTATAGTTATTATTCCTATGCAAAAAGCGATTGTATACAGTTTATGCTACATACAGGGGTGCTGAGAGGGGGGGAGCGGGTACTAATTACCCAGGCCCGGGCTTGCTGGAGGGGCCCGCCGCCACCCCCCCTCTCTCTAACATCACAGCAGCCCAGCACACGCTGCACAGCAGTCTCCTATGCCTGTGGGGGGAGCGATCACACTGACTGCGCCCCCCACTGGCTATGCGCCGCACTGAAATGATCACAGCACCTCAACTCCCCAGCGTGCAGCCGCTTCGTGGCACTGGAATTTTTTTTTCAAAGCGGGCGTGGCTGTCATCACGCCTGGCTACAGTACATAAACTGGTGTAGTTCTCACTCTGCATCAGTGTACACTGTACACCTCTCTGCTTTTCCTAATCGTCTTTAAAAACTTAGTAAAATAAGGTTAAACAATGGAAATTGATGTAACCACAGAAGATTATTTAAGTCGCAGAGGGGGAGATGTATCAATCCTTGGAGAGAGATACAGTGGAAAAGTTGCCCAAAGCAACCAATCAGCTTCTGTCATTTCATAGACTGTGCAAGATAAGTGACAGAAGCTGTTTGGATGTTCTGGGCAACTTCTCCACTGTATCTTTCTCCAAGGTTTGGTAAATCTCCCCCAGAATTACAGGCCTGAATGAAAATTACAAAGAAAATTATAAATTTCCTAGTGAGTGGTCCTCTAACAGCATTAAGTTTTTTGAATGTAAGTGATAATAATGCATTTAAGTACCATGTAATAATAATGATTGAATGATATTTTATCTGTTGCTATATAGGGCTGACCAAAAAAGACTACTGCAACTATGTGACAGAAAGTGGTAAGGACAATGCTCAGGACCAGCAAGGAAGGGAGGACACTAAACACATGTACAGTCTTTTCTTACTACAGAAAAAAACTGTTCTTTATACAATCTCCAGGATATGTATAATTAGGGTTATTATGCAACATGCAGCTAAGAAAAACAATGTGGTGTTTACATTCCAGTCATCTGTATACATAGTGTCATTTATAGATATCATCTCCTGTACTTGTAAGTCTTGAGAGCACAGAGAGGGCAAGTAGCAGAGTGGCGTAGCGGAAGCGTGCTGGGCCCATAACCCAGAGGTCGATGGATCGAAACCATCCTCTGCTAGCTTTTTTTTTTTTTTCTCACGGAAATGTTTATTTATACAGCATTTAAAAACATATCAATTAGCAGGTGCTTTGATATAAATACAAATGTTCTTTTAGTGATCGTTACAGCTATTTATGCTAATGCCATAAACAAACCACCTTTCTGGTCTTCAATAATTGAAAAAACAGACAAGCACACAATGAAATGAGATATGTATAAGATGTATGAGGACAGGCACGCTGCAGTGTTGTATGGTAAGGCTCCATAACATTATCCTTCCAGCTACATATTACTCTACATATTACATTCACTATTGTGATGCTCCCAGCGATCTGTGGTCACATGACACACTCATTGTCGCTGTGCAAACAGCAGCTGGCTGCATTTAACCCACTAATGACTATAAATCTCCACATTAGTCTCTCTCAAGCCATGAACACATTATTGTACCTGCTGAAGTGAATCTATGGATTTTTTTATCCTTTTTTACTTTCAAAACATGGACATTGCCAAATCGTCATCTAAGGATTTTGTGACATTATTGCACTGCACACATTTAGCTGGAATACCAAGAACATTTTATACAGTAGTCGGTTGCAGGGACTGATTCTGGGTCACACGGATCTCTGTTCATGGAGGTAAAAGGCGTGTTTTGCATATATAGCGTATGCGCGTGTGCGAATATACTGTACTCATTTCTGCATTTGTCTGTCCTATTCTGAGCTGGATGGAACTTTGATAGCAGGATGGTAGTTGCTCAAATTAATTTATAGAACCATCATAGGTGCATGTAGGGGAGGGCTTAATCTAGACCACAGGTTCTCAAACTCTGTCCTCAGGACCCCAAACAGTGCATGTTTTCCATGTTTCCTCACAGAATCATAAGTGAGATATTAGCTCCACCTGTGGATCTTTTACAATGTGTCAGTGCGTAATGAATACACCTGTGCACCAGTTAGGTGATGTGCAAAACATGAACTGTGCGGGGTCCTGAGGACCGAGTTTGAGAACCACTGATCTAGACTAGAAAAAAACAAACTCCCCACGTGTGATGGATCTATAAACTACCATTCTGTCTATCACTGTTCTGAGTGGCATGGATGGCATCAGTAGTCGGAGGGTATATTGATCCTTGTGGTGACATATTGGAGGATCTTGAGGTGCCTACAGGTGAGTTGGTTCTCAATTAAGATATACATAAGTGTATGACCCAAAGTAGGTGCTATTATCATGTAGTGTAGGACCACCAGAGCAGAGACGCCGTGCCATTGCTGACGGCTTACCACATGTTTGCAAATGTATGTAACTGAGATCTCTGCAGTATTAATAATATTATTATTATTATGATGATGATGATGTAAGATGTATGTATCTTTTGCTGGTCCATTGTGGTGTGCTAGGGGAATTTGTTTTTTCTAGTCCAGACAAAACTTTGCCCAACATGTCTTTCTGTGAAAGAGGGTATTCCTGGGCATGAACAGGGTGGTAACAGTGACATCGCATATAAGCACCCTGACTTGTGGGAGTGTTATATGGTAGTTCCATGGGAGTGTAGTGGACGTGTATATAAAGCTCTGTATGATTAGTGCATACAGGGAAGGAAAGCCTATTTCAGACATAGCTCTTGCACTTATCATCAGTAGTATTAGCACTTGCACCAGTCCCATGCTAATTGCGGTGCTTGGTGTGAAACCAATGGGCGTCATGGAATCCATTTGCACATGGACAAATCCCCGCTTTAGTTTAACAGATCCCTACACAGCTGTCCGCAGCTACAGCAACTTTGCCTGTGACTTAGAAGGAGGCTAGTTTTGTACAAAGTAATTATCTCTTTATTTTAGTATTTTATAAGAAATCTTTAAACAAACAAAAATAAAAAACAGACAAATAATTGTGCAAAGTGTACATGTCCTCTGTGCGTCTTGCATTCAGCAAACTGGCTCATTGCCATCATTCTACATCATCTGCCTCACTACACTGTGGTCAGCATTCTCTATAGAGCAATTCATGTTCTCTACATTCCCTATAATGGCATAAACAATTCCAGAAAATAATGAATGATAATTATGTATGGATCATAACCCTACAATAATATAACGGAATGGCCGGGGGGTTTGAGAATCTCGATTGATGCTCCCAGCAGGGTTGTCTTAACAGAAGTGTGGGCCCTGGGCAAAGCAATGCACTGGGGCCCCTACCCGGGAAAAAAATGTAATTGGTCAATAGAATGAAACCCTCCTGCATGCCCATCAGACCTCCCACACATGCAGAGAGACTCTGTCTGACTGGGCTGCAGCCGGTGGAATTAAGTGAATCTGGGACTGAGGTGAGTACTCGTCACGGGTGGGGGGGGGGCTATAGGGAATGAGGTGGGGGAGGTTAGATCGGAATACAGTACACCGGCGCCCGTCTTATAAAAATATCACAAATTTACCAACTGGCTGCGGCTGCAGGGGGGCGGGCCCCTACAAGGTTCGGGCCCTTGGGCAACTGCCCAACAAGCCCAATGGAAGAGATGGCCCTGGCTCCTGGCTATCCAAAAGGGCATTCAAGTCTCCCGCAGCTGCCCGGGGCTGCCCATTGTGCTTGGGAAGTAGGCGCCGCCGGGTGAACAGCGGGCAGCTGCACGTGGCCGATGACGCAATTTGCCCTGAATTGCGTCATCGAGGCCACACAACCCTTCCCCCCGCTTAACAATTCTGGTAATTTCAGCATTGTATCATGGTGGGAGAGGGTATAGGGCTACCAGAATGTCAGTCATATGACGTGTGGCAAGCTTGGCATCAATTCATGGAATACTTTTCCATTTGCAAAACAAAATGTCATCTCAGCAAATCCTTATCTACGGAACATAATTTGCAAACATGGCAGATGCATGTCATATCTGTACAATAGACGAGGCGTCATACAGACATGAACTTGCACAAACTTTCAAGGAAATACTGAGATGACAAAATGTGACAATGTGATCTTGCAAAGAAATATGTTTCAAAATAAGACATTGCCTAACGCACACAAATACAAAAAATAATGTTGGCACCTAATAAAACTTACATTACTGAGGAGAATAAGAAAATAAGAAAAAATAAAACATGGATGCAAAAACACCTTGAAAAAAGGCCTTGGTGGTGGGCGAAACGTGTTGCTGTCTCATTATTTTGCGCGCCATGAATCCAGACGCAGTTGCGTACAAAATGCTACAGCAGCTTCGGTATCCTGCGAAAAGGATCTCCCGACTGCTACACATGCTGGTCTCTGAACATGATTATGTACTAAGATGCTGACGTTACTATTGTGTTCCGGCGACTATGGCCCGTATTCAATTGCAGGCAAAAAGTCCCGGACTTTTCGCCTGGTGTACTTTCTGCCTACATCACTTGTTTGGGCTCTGGAAAAGTATCACTCTCGTCCCCACTTTCCACCCTATTTTATTGCAAAGGACGCGAAAACGGGACCTGGCAAAACTTGGACAGGCGGAAAGTCCTGTCAAAAACGGGGGGAGAACAACCTGACATCCTCCAAAAGATGGACTGACATGGGGGATCACTATGGGTATCCCCGAATAGCTCTGTTGAAGGTATTTGGGTTACCTAAATGCTCTCAATAGGTCCGTATTAGCGTCTTTGCATAAGTGGTGAAGAATTGCATTTAGAAGAGAAACTACGGTAAGTACTCCCAGCAAATTTGGGGTACCTGAAAATGGGGGGTAGCATATTTTAAAGTTGCTAAAATTAAGTTTTAAATATCGTAAAAAATTCACCTGCCGCAAGCACCTGCAATCTTAAAAACACCTGGGGCATACTTGGGGGACCCCCTGGAGTCTATTTTGCTAGTATTTAAGTGTGTCCCCCAACTTTGCTTTTTTTTGCCCCCAAAACGAAAGTACTTTTTTTGGGATTGTTCTGATGTCTTTTTTAAAAAGAATTTGATGCAGTTTACATTTGGGGGCCTCTCCTAAGGCTGCAGCGGGGTTCCCGCAATGTTGCACCCCAAAACTGCACTTTTTTCCGCCTCCAGTCAAAGGCGAATCTTTTTCGCCTAATTGAATGCATTGAGTTTCCGCTTAGGCGAAAAAGTCAATGCAATCGAATTGGGCAGAAAGTCTCCAACTGGCGAAATTATGTCATCGGCGAAAACTTTTCGACGATCACGGCTTTTCACCTGCAATTGAATACGGCCCTAAGTAGCAGCTACGACAGAGATGCAGTATTGTACTACATCAGCAGTGCCACAGCTCTGAGGCTCTGCAAATTGATTGACCGCTTTTACGTCACTGGGTAGATATACAAGGCCTCTACCTGTGATACAGCAGGACATACTTATAATTCAGCTTCACAGTGCATCCAAGCACCCTGCTTACAAAGAATCAATTCAACCTGTTCTCTACACACGGACCTTACAACTGAGGCTTTCACCGGTTTGGCGACAACTTTGTAAAAATTAATCACACAAAAACGTAGCAATTATAGGACCGTGGACTCAAAAAGGTTCTTCTATATATAGTACTGTTTTTAACTTGAGCAGGGTGATTGTAATACCTACTTGTTTCTGCCTTATTTGAACTGCCGTAGAGCTGATGCATTGGGGTAAATTTAGTAAAGTGAGAGTTTTTAGAAGTGGAGATGTTGCCCATAACAACCAATCAGATTCTACTTAACATGTAACTAGCACCTTCTAGAACAGGGATGGGGAACCTCAGGCCCAGGGGCTGTATAATGCCCTTGGAATTATTTGGCCTGGCCCTCAGAGCTTTTTTTATGCTAGCCTCATCTTGCTAGAAGGGTCCCTAGAATGGCCTTAGAACACATCAGATGATCACACCGCTGCCCTTACAGCTCCCCGGAGCTCTGGGCATTTCTGTAATCAATGGTGATGGTGACCCCGCCCCCGTGTGACTTCATGGCCTGCACTGGGCCCGCAAATAATGTTATATATATCAAAATGGCCCTCTGCGGAAAAAAGTTTCCCCACCCCTGTTCTAGAAGATAATATCTAGAGTCTGATTGGTTGCTAGGGCAACATCTCCATTTCTAAAAAGTCTCACTTTACAAAATGTACCCCATTGACTCTAATTTGTTTTATACGCATGCAGAGTAGCAATGGTGCATTTTCTAATCCTATATAATCTTAGTCTATAATATCTAGTTTTAGAATGTTTATATGTTTATAATACTTCTAAGATCAAGCTCATATACTGATAATTGGTTATTGCCTTTTTGTATTAGTTTTATTTTCTATGGTGTGGTTTTGTTATATTATTGATGTAAAATACATTTTATTGATTATATCAGCCCATATTGAAGCTTTTATACAAAAGTATATCTCAGTGTCATGTCTCTTCCTTTTGTGGCTATAGCTGCAGAACTATACCTATGGTCTCTGGTGACACTCAGGAGCTGGGCTCTCTCGTTGTTTTCATGGATGCAGGGCCGGCTCCAAGGCTCTGAGCACCCTGTGCCGGCCCGGTACGCTGCGCCCTTCTATTGCAAAATTGAAATTGGGGGTGTGGCCTCATTACCATAGGCCACACCCCCTACATGACATTATTTGGAGGTGTGCCCACATGGCACGCCTCAAAGTAACGTCAGGCTGGGGGTGAAGCCCAGCCCTCCATCACTGGCTGGGCTTCCCCCAGCCCTCTCCAGCCTGTGAAAGGATGCCGCGCGCATGCGCGCTGCATCCATTCACACTCTGGGTGTCCGGCACCGCCACACAGCTGCGGCGGTGGGGGTCCCCAACCTCCCGATTTCACCACCCGCGGGCCACTTCGGCCCACGGGTGGAACAGTGGGGACAGTACCGATGAAATCGGGATTTGGGGAGGGGTGCGCCCTCTATGGGTCGCGTCCCTGTTAGACCGCACTGGTCGAACACCCCTAGAGCCGGCCCTGCATGGATGCACAAACAGGTCAATTTACATTAAATATAGAAGGATATTTCCTGCATTTAAAGTTAAACTGCTTCTTTACATTTAAGGATGCAGGAAAAAAAAATTGTAAAATCGTATATATGCATATAAAGGAAAGATTTAATAAAACTATTAAGTCTATTCTATCCACAGAGTTATATTCCGTAAACCAGTTTGTAAACTGGACATTTAATGAAAAGAAGTTGGATGTACTAACTTTGTTTCATATAGAAGAGTGACTCATAGCGCAATTACATCAGTATGATAAGAGCCTCATGTGCTTTTGTGGGATTCTGCGTCTTCCACTATCTAACGTTCTGTCTGTGGTTTCCTGTTTGCCTCCTCTTCTCTCCTCAAATCAACTTGGACACATGAAGCCATGTAGTGTAACAAACCTCCCAAATTCTCAGGAGGAGGGCATGGCTGGAGCAATGTGTAACAAAGCTCCCAAATTCTCAGGAGGAGGGCATGGCTGGAGCAATGTGTAACAAACCTCCCAAATTCCTAGGAGGAGGGCATGGCTGGAGCAATGTGTAACAAATCTCCCAATTCTCAGGAGGAGGGCATGGCTGGAGCAATGTGTAGCAAATCTCCCAATTCTCAGGAGGAGGGCATGGCTGGAGCAATGTGTAACAAACCTCCCAATTCTCAGGAGGAGGGCATGGCTAGAGCACAAATCGAGCCAGATCATCACGCCCCAGCAGGTGGTTTGCTGCGCTCATTGGAGGCACCTGCCATCACTCCATGAGATAGTGTATTACCTCACAATCCCATACAAATTGGGATGAAAGTCTCTGGGGCCCCCTGCACCCACCAAACACCGGTGGGTCTCTCGGAGTGAACATAATCATCCCTCCCTTGTTACACTTAAGGGTATATTTACAAATCACACATTTACTAATACTTAAAAAAACAAATAATTGTTAGTAAATGTGAGATTTAGCCCCAGAAATGCAACATTTGCAGCAGCAAAGTGGCGATAACCTAAATCAGCATCTAATAGGTGCCTGGGGACACACAGCCGGGAAGTTGCGTCGACTGCCTGATCAACGCAGGTTATCTGGATATTCTCCATCGATTGAGGGGAAATATACTCGCAGCAATCCAGTAAGTACCCACTAAAAGGCTTATACTGCACCTCCCCCCCCCCCTGAAATATTTGGGGACAGACAAGGTGGAACAGGTTATACAGCAGCAGCTTGGATTAAAAAACAGAGAGACATAATCCTATTCTGGTGCTTGACAGTAAATATTTAAAGGATTTTTCAGAACGCGATTTGTGTTGAATCACAATACCTGTAATCACTGCATAGTATAGCAAAGGCAGGAACACAATAACACAATTGCCTAATGCTCCTTGATCTGCCCACTTTTGTCACACCATGAGCCCTGCACAATCAACCCGGCTGCATCCTCCCAAGGGTTGGCAAGTATGACATACTTACCTACTGTCCCGGAAGAGTCAGGAGGCTACTTAAAATCGGGCTGAAACGCGTCATTGTAGCCCCTCCCCCTGCTATGCAATTGCTGTGATCTTTGTAGTGTATAGCGGTGGGCGGGACCATGATGACGCAATCACGTCACCATACCTTCCCCCCCACAGTCCACCTACACGGCCGCCCTGCCCCCTCTAGGCCGACCTGGCTGCCCCCACCGTGGAGCTGGGGGCAGAAAGTTGGCCAGTATGCACAAAACAAATACACAAAATTATATCAACAATCAATACAGGTGGGATGAGGTTTTCCTTAACAATATACTTTTATCTACTGCTGTAGTAAAGGGATAACTCTGCAGATTTGCTTTTTAGCATATAAAGGGTTATTTACTATCACTGTGATAAAAATAAGTGTTACATTACTCTCTGTAGTTCCTTCTCGTTCATGAAGATACTTTCCTTGTACATATATGCCGAAAAATAACAATGTAGTATTTTCGAATTATAATGAATAAGGTCCACCAAAAAACGAGAAATATGATGACATTTCTGTGCATTAGTTTTCTCTTGTTTTCCCAAGGAAAAAAAACAGAGTAGATAAACACAAACAAAGAAATCTGGTGTTTATACTCTTACTAGCTGTGAGGAAAAAGATGAGCCCATCAGAGAGTCTTTTGTAGAAAGAGTGAAGAGAGAATCTACATTGAGGGCTGTAGATAGCCGGCCTGGGCCCTATTACTATCGAGGGGGTGGAAGGTGGCCTAATCCTACATTCCCATCTGCACAGAGAAAGTGTGAGCCAAACTAATTTACAACTTCCTTGAAGGCCTCTCCTCCAGGTTTATTACTCTTGTGTCTATCATCACTTTATACAAAAACAGGTGAAAATGAATATTTTCACCTAATTTTGTATAATTTAAGCATCAACCCCATTCAGCAATCATGTAACACAGGATATATCACAGATATCTCCTGGTTACAAATGTGCCCCGATAATTTCCACAATCCCCATACTTTAGCATTTTTTTCTGAAATTGTGAGTGATGCTGTATGCCACCCTGAGATGGCGTACAGCATCAGATAACATGCACAAGCTGGCGTTTACACAGCAGCTTGTGCAAGAGAAGGGATCTATTGGGATCCCTCCAGCTGTCTCTACATCTCTGTCACTGGCTCCCTCCTGTTCTCTTCTGCCGGCGGGAGCTTGTGCTGCAAGGGTGCCGGGAGGGAGGTTTAGGAGCAGCGGCAGTCGCGCGGGGGGGGGGGTCGGGGTTAGACTCTGGCGGTGGGTTACAGGGGAGGGAGGGGGGGTCGGCTACAGATGCAGTTGGCCGCAGGGAGCCGGAACTGACCGGCAACCACAGAAGGGATAGGGGCCTGGGGCTGACACTGGCAGGTGCAGGGGGACGGACAGCGGGACCCGGCGCATGAAAGTTCCAGACTGGGGCAGGGGGCGAAGAGGGAGCATTACCCACAGCAGTGGGTGGGGAGAGGTGCAACCACGGCTGGGACAGAGTAGACACCTGAAAGCTGGGGCACAACGGCGGTGGGGGCTGGCACAGGACAGTTACACTGGGAGGGGGGGGAGAAGAGTGAGGGTTACCCACAGCGGTGCAGGGTGAGGGGACACCGAGGGAGAGGATAGAGGCAGACTGCAGGCTGGGAGCTACAGCTTTCTCCCTCCTCCCCTATCTTCCTACCTCCGGTGGCTTCTGTAACTACTTCTTGCCACAATCTGCAACACTGCCGGTGGCTCTCCACTGACGCCGGAGGCAGGCTGCGGTGCTGGCAGGGAGCGGAGACACTAGGAACAGGCTGCGGGAAGAGGAACCCAGGAGCAGCGGCCAGGGAGCAAAGAAAACAGTAGGATACAGACAGAGGCTGTGTGTAGAGAAAGGGTAGACATGGGGCAGATGCTGCTGGTAGAAAGAGGGGTGACACGGGGCAGAGACTGTGGGCTGGGAGGGAGGCAGCACAGATAAAAGAGAAAAGTATCACAATTCCGAAAAACTGACTCCACAAAAAGAACAGTTTTCGGAAGTGATACTTTTGTTAATGAGGCATGATGATGAATGCCTCTGAACGCTACTTGGAACTACAGCTCCCTCCCTCCTCCCCTGCACAGGACCCACAGCCTATCTTCCTACCTCCGGTGGTTTCTGTAACTGCTCCTTGCCACAATCTGCAACACTGTGGCGCTGGCAGGGAGCGGAGATACTAGGAACAGGCTGTGGGAAGAGGAACCCAGGAGCAGCGGGCAGGGAGAGGAGAAAAAAGGAGGATACAGACAGAGGCTGTGTGTAGAGAGAGGGTAAACATGGGGCAGATGCTACGGGTAGGAAGAGGGGTGACACGGGGCAGAGACTGCGGGCTGGGAGGGAGGCAGCACAGATAAAAGTACCACAATTCCGAAAAACTGACTCCACAAAAAGAACAGTTTTCGGAAGTGATACTTTTGTTAATGAGGCATGATGATGAATGCCTCTGAACGCTACTTGGAACTTGCAGCGAGTTCAAAACATAATTATCACGAATGATAATTATGTAATGATGAATAGACCCATATAACTTATCACAGTAACTCTCAGTGCTTCCAGACTCTTTGCATTAGTGTCACTGCCTCTTGTTAGGCCAGTGATGTGGGGACAGGCAGGTATGCTGGGGTTCTCAGCTGGAAGTGTCAGTACAGCCCCCAATAGATGTTCTCCTCTTTCTTGTCAGAGTGTGGAGGATCTGTAACCTGATTGATTTTTTGGGGATAACCATGTCATTAAGGACACTTTCTTGGCCATCTCCTGTCTACAAACTGTCCCCTCTTGGGGGTCTTTTCACTGTCCCCAATACATTTCAGCTCTTGGTAAGTGACTGAAAGGCCATAAGGATCAGGTTTAGGCATTATGTCATATAACAGGGATGGTTTCACACTGACCAGGAATGGGGACTACCTTTCGACTCTCTTTCTATCCACTTTCCTCCGAGCAGGTTATTTTGTTGTAACGTGTATCAAACATTCACAACAGAGGGAAACAGATTATCAAAGTCATTCACAGACACTTATACAGGTGGTCCATCATCAAACAGCAATCCTGGTCAGTCACCTAACTTCCCACTTTCATCTATCCCATAGCCCCCTGTATTGGTCGGCTCCAGGCAGTCTTATACCCCTTTTACACTAAATTCCCGGGTCTGACCTGGTATTTGGAACAAGGATCCAAACCAGGTCAGACCCACAACATACCCCCTTCAGACAGTGGCCCTGACCCGGGTTATTATTTCCCGGTTGGCGCCGTTCACACTGCACGCGGGTGCAGTGGAACTGGTCTGCCGGCGCTTGGAGATTACATCATCTCCAAGTGTTGGAAAATCTGGAAGTCTCCATGCTGTAAACGGGACCTGGGTCGGACTGCAGGGTTACACGGGTCGTTGCCATGTTAAACCCTGCAAACTACCCGGGTTGAATTGCCAGGTCACTCGACCCGGGAATCCAACCCTGGCCTCAGCAATCCGGGAATCCAACCCCTCGACCCGGGAATCCAACCCTGGCCTCAGCAACCCGGGTCTAAGCTGCTAGTCTGAATGGGGTATAGAGAGATCAATGCAGATCATGGAAGTTCCCTTTTATCACAATGAAAGAAAATTATTATATTAGGAGCTGTACATCCCGAGATCCAGCCCCAAGTTACCCCTAAGTAGTCTTTTCCAGTGAAAATAGTCTAAGGCAGAGGTCCCCAAAATTCACAATTACACTCCGCATTTGAAGGATATCCATGTTTGAGCACAGGTGACTTAATTAGTACCTCAGTCAATTTGTTTTAACCATCTGGACTCAAGCATGGATACTCTTAAATCCTACATACTACAGAAACAAATGCAAACCTCAAACATATCACCATGTTTAGCGGTACTGAAGAACTGGACCCTCCAATGATCCGCCCAACCTCTGAGACATTTATCCATCGCTCTCCTCCCTTCTTGCTATCCCCCCCCCCCCCATTTTGTTCTGGATGTTTCCCCTTTTCGCTCTCTCTCTTTCCCCTTCTAGCTCTGCCTCTCTTTTCGCTCTTCTTGCCTCCCCACCCCTTTTGCTCTCTCACTTCCCCCTTTCTGCTCTTTCTCTTTCTTCCCACTTTTTGCTCTGTCCCTTCCCTATTGTACCCTGTTGATGTACAAGCACCTTCCCAGTACTACCAGTCTGAGATCTCCCCTGAGCTGCCCCTGTGACAGCAGCACATCACACACACACACCTCCATGTCACTGTCCTATGTCACCCATCCCGGCACAGACTCTTCTCAGCTGCTCCAGTGGCGCAATCGGTTAGCGCGCGGTACTTATATGACAGTGACCTGTGAGCAATGCCGAGGTTGTGAGTTCGAGCCTCACCTGGAGCACATGTTTTGTTTAATTCCACCTTTTTCTTTTATTCCATAGTCACCAACATAAAAATGTAAACCTGATCATTTATATGTTCTAGAAACAGCATTTCTACAATTGAAGTCAGGAGTTTTACTTTATTTACTTTCGAGCGTTATATAAAAAAAATTAAAAAAAATTAAGTCTAGGGGAAAAACAAAAACTGTTTCTGCCCGGTCTCGAACCGGGGACCTTTCGCGTGTTAGGCGAACGTGATAACCACTACACTACAGAAACCTGTATACACAGACTCTCCCAAATAGCATGCTAGAGGTTACAGCTCCATGTGTTCCCGTTATTATAGTGCTACAAGCGATTCTGGGAGCAATATTTCAATGGCAGCAGAAATGTGCAGCTTAATTGTGGTGTAAGACAAGGAACAATCATCTATTTCTTTAAATGTTATTCTTAGGGAGCCGGCGGCGCTGTCGCCAAGATAACTATATGTGAACGCTCTGCATTCTAGGAGGGCTGACTCTACGGCAGCCACTGTGGACGCTCTGTCATCCCGTGCAGATGGCTCTATGGTGCTGTGAGGCGCACACAGGATTCCTGGGCTTGGAGGTGTAGGCGCTCTGATCAGCGGCAGGGCCGTCTCTATGGTGTCGCCGCTGACAGCCGCCCTCTGTGACGCTGAGGTGCGCCCGCCGTGTCCATGGAAATCATGAAGACGTCGGCGGCGATGTGCTGCGGGGAGAGCTCGGGGATCCCGGGCCTGGGCAGCGTTATCTCTGTGACACCGACCCTGTCGTGGCTGCCGGATAGTGTCCTGCTGGAGGTGCTGAGCTTCCTGTCCGTGCGGGACCTGATCCGGAGCTGCAGGTGAGGGGACATAATGAAGTGACCGTGCTCCTCTCCCCAGGTGTCACCACTGTTCCTTTGTTCTTCTGCCCCACACTAAGCCTACTCCCAGGTAGCCACGGTGTGGAACTACAAGTCTCAGCAGGGGATGTGGATCTATGTGGTTCACATATGCTGCTGCAGAGCCATAGGTTGCCTGTTACATAACCACTGGGTGTAGGTATGGCTGTCATAGATAAAGTACCAACCAATCAGCTCCTAACTGTCACTTTACAGGCTGTGTTTGAAAAATGACAGGTTGGTTGGCACTTTATCTCTGTCCACTTTATCCCTCCAAGCGTTGACAAATCTCCCCCATAGTGCCTACTATTGAGAATAATCGCTAGTAGTATGTAAATTATACTTCTTACCCTTTTAGGATTCGATTTTATTGACATTTATGTGCATGGCATTTATTCATGCTTGGGGGTAGCCCAGCCTCGCTGTGAGTGCCCCCTACAGTGATGAAAATGGCTTGCTTCTCAAGGACATGCCCCCTTTTCTAGTGACCACGCCCCTTCTTTGGCATGCGCAGAGGAGTGCCCTTCTATGATAGCCGCCCTGCCCCCCCCTAGAATGAATACTGCTCGTGTATCGATAGAATGATTCCTGCTACTTAAGGAGAATAGTTCTTAAGGAAAAGCAGCAAATAACCAAGTAGATATACTTACTGTATACATTTGGTAAATGACAATTCATGGAACTTAAATCTATATGGCCGCGATTCAATTCAGTGCGATGATTAATAGCGGTACGCTGATAAATCGGATAATGCTGGTTCTAGCGACTTAACCTAGGTGTTTAGAAGCGAGAACCGTCATTCTATGACTAAATTCACCGCGTGGCCTGCACTTTTCTTGGGTTTCTTCTCGCACCCCCAGGAGGATGCGAGAAGAAATCCTTTAAGCTGGGTACACACTGACAGATATATTAGGCGATCAATTGATCTGCCAGTATATCTGCCGACCGCCCGTCCACATGCAGCTGAGGCTGCATGTAGGGGGGCGGACACGCCCTCGACCCGGCCACGGTGGCCAGAAGCAGATGACGGCCGGTCAGTGTGTATGAATGACTAGCATCTGCAGATATATCTGTATAGTGTGTACCCAGCATAAGTCGGACCAAACCTCGCGCTGAATTGAAGAGCTCTGGGAGCTTCCTCCCAGGGCTTTTCGTCATCGCTTTGAATTGAATTGTGGCCTATGGGTATGAGGAGACTTGGGGGAAGAGCAAATGAGGTGGAGGACAGATTGCAGATGATGGTCCGTCCGTGAGATGGGAAGGAGTCTTAAAGAAATTGTGAAGGAAGCAAAGCCTGGGATGTCATTAATTATCCACTGCCAGAGACTGCCAGGTAAGATAAGAGGGAGCAATTTAGTAGCATAAGAACATGCGGATCATCAGTTGGGATGTGGATTTCGCTCAACATAGAAATGTGATTGAACAGTTGGAAGAACCTTTAATCATGGGGATGGAGGGGTCCAACTTCACCTCCTTACTTGGATAGCTGCAGGTAAGGCAATGTCTGACTGTGTGAGCCATGTTTCTGTTGTTATCAGAATCACAGGCTGGGCCTCTAACTAGAAGGTTATACTGGGACTTGTAGTTCTGTTGCAGCTTAAAAGCCATGGTTTGCCTTAGCCTTTGCCTGAGCGCTACCATCAGTCCTGTGTCATGCCAACAGTAAAGCATCCTGAGACTTTTCATGTGTGGGGTTGCTTCTTAGCCAAGGGAGTGGGCTCACTCACAATTTTGCTTAAGAACACAGCCATGAATTAAGAATGGTACCAAAACATTTTCCAAGAGCAACTTCTCCCAACCATCCAAGAACAGCTTGATGATGAACAATGCCTTCTCCAGCATGATGGAGAACCTTTCCATAAGGCAAAAGTGATAACTAATGGTGTCCATACACAGTGAGATTCTTTTACACGATTTGGCCGTTTTCGATCATTTGTAATGACCAATCATGTAAAAAGTAGCGTTGAAGTCAGTGGTGGGAACCGTTCATTGGCTGAGAGGCGGAAGGCTCGCCTCTCTCAGCCAATGAGTGCTCAGCGGTTTGGTTTCCATAGTGATACCCCGCCGTTGAGCTGTCATTCGGGAAGTACCGTCCTTACAAGACGGTACTATTGTCTGCTGGTTCGCATATTTCATTTTTTTTTTTTATTTGCTAAGACCCCATGGATAGCCTACTTTGGAACAAAGAGGACCTGAACTTCACATAGGAGACGGTGAGTATGGATATTTTTTATTACAGGTACACTATGGATTCTACTATGGAGAAGGGAACCGATGGGCTACATAGGTGAGTATGTATGCATGTATGTTTAATAAACGTATACTTTGTACGGTGTGTGTCCTGTGTTTATTTTAATATTGCTTTTGCTGTGGAACTACACTTACCAGTGGGCCCATAATGCCCCGCATGCTGGTACTTGTGGTTCTCCCAAGTACCAGCATGCGGGGGAGGCTTGCTGGGATCTGTAGTTCCACAGCAAAATACTATTTTTACTTTTATGAAATACACTACACTATCAACCCGGCACCTTCCGCCCCAGGGGTGCTGGGGATAGCCGCGGGCTATCAGCCTAGGCCTTGGCTACCCTGGAGAGGGGGGACCCCTTTATTGGGGGGGTCCCCAGCTCCACAGGGATCCCCGGCCTGGGCTGACTAGTGGTCAGGGTTAATGCTTCGGCTGGGGGCCCGGTGAAAGGGCTGCCCTGGCTGTGGCATTATCCCCCTGCTAGAAAAAGTCCGGTGCTGGTTCTGGATAATACAGGGGGACCCTACTCATTTTTTCCCCCTGTATTTCCAGGACCAGATCAGTACGGGGGACCCCTACGTCGTTTGTCCCCCGTATTGTAGAAACCGGGGCTGGTTCTGACTAGCCCGGTGCTGGTTGTGCTTAAGTACAGGGGACCCCCACGTCGTTGGTTCCCTGTATTTAAGCACAACCAGTATGGGTCACTAAAAACCCAGGGCCTGGTAGTTTTTTTTTGGGGGGGGGGGATGGGCACGCCATTTTTTTTTTACACAGATTTTTATTTTATCTTTACCGCAGCAGCACAGACAGGTGTCTCTGATCCCGTCCGTGCTTTGTGTCATTGACACATGCATGTAGCAGAGATCTCCCTGGTCCACGCTACATGCATCTGTGTCATATCGCACTTGATCTATTAATTATGCAAATCATTAGATCGTGCACAATAAATTGGGTGAACATCGTGCAGTTTTTGCTGCACATCGTTCACTTCAGCTGCCGGAGAGAGTTGAAGGGCGATTCCATATGAGATCGCATCATATGACTCAGGGAACAAAACATCAAAATTTTGGGTCCATGGCCAGGAAACTCCTCAGACCTTAATCCCATTGAGAACTTGTGGTCAATCCTGGAGATGCGGGTGGCCAAACAAAACCCCACAAATTCTGGCAAACTCCAAGCATTGATTAGGCGAGAATGGGCAGCCATCAGTCAGTATGTGGCCCAGAATTTGATTGACAGCATACCAGGGCGAATTGCAGAGGTCTTGAAAATGAAGGGTCAACACTGCAAATATTGACTCTTTGCATAAACTTAATGTAATTGTCAATAAAAGCCTTTGACACTTATGAAATGCTTGTAATTTTATTTCAGTATACCATAGTAACATCTGACAAACAGGTCTAAACACACTGAAGCAGCAAACTTTGTGAAAACCAATACTTGTGTCATTCTCAAAACTTTTGGTCATGGCTGGACATCTAGCCTCGGTAGCACCGAGCGTCTTTTCATGCAACTTTTTCCCCTAAAATGTGTCTTCTTTGTAAGGATGCGGATATGACAAACAAGCAGCTTATGCTGTAAAATGATATGCAGCATTCCTATAGTCTGTGTGCTACTGTGGGTAGATCTGCATGCAAAATACTACGTTAGTGTCACAGCAGCTGACACAGTAACGCCTACCCTACAACGTGACCCGCTCCACCATTTATGATTGCAGCCACCTGCGTTTAACTAGTTATTTGATGAGAAGGGAACTTCAACACAGGTGGCTGCAATCATAAATTAGGTGGGAAGTCCAGGAGCAAAGCATTTTGTACCTGGTGGAACGGGTCATGTTGGAGGGTCAGAGTAAAGGCACACATCCACTTGCAAACATCAAAACAATTGCACGCTTACGACATTGTAATCATGCAGTCATTTGTCAGTCTGTGCTGTGCTTACACTGAACGTTCACTGTAGGCTCATCAATCATCCACTACCATGCTGAACCTGACGTTATCGTCCGGTTGTACAGCATTTTCGTGCAATGATTGATGTCAGAAACGACCAGCGGGAGCGCTCTTCACTGGCCGTTTCCGACAAAAGTGCACGATTACTGAGCGATTGCACGGTTACGATGGCGTAATCGTGCAATCGCTCAGTATTATCGCAAAGTGGATGTGTGCCTTATCGTAGCATTTCACATGCTGACATAGGGACGGATTCAACTAGAGGCGAAAAGCATTCGCCGATGCGATGTTTTCGCCTCATTCGACTGTACGCAAAGTTATCGCGTACTTTCACAATGTGCTCCCGCTTTTCACCCTATTCAATTGCAAAACAGGCAAAAACGCGGATGTACGAATGCTGGGAATGTCGAAACTAGCGAAAAGGACTGCTTTTTTTGTGGAAATCAGTCTGTACCCCAAAAAAAGCCTAAGTGATCCTGGTAATCAATATAGAAGTGTTTAAATAACTGGTAATAAATTAATAGCTCTAATAAAAGTATTTTGTGTACCTAAAGTGAGTCAAAAGACACATTTGCATTAGTGTGGAAAAATGAGAGTGTTATTTTTTTGGTGTTAAAAAAAGTCGTAGTTAAATTTGGGGCACTAGTATATCTTTGTGTTAATAAAGTGCATTTTAAATTACTTTAAAAAAAAAAACACCTGCTACAGCTTTCTGCAATCCTAAAATATCTGTCCCATCTATACGGCCCCCCAAAATACCTGACCCAGTACTTTAGACACATTTTCCATCACTGTTTACATTTTCACCCCAAAATTAACATGACATTTTTAGGGGGTATTTCGATATTTTTTTTCCGTTTTTTTCCCCTTTAATAGTCATTAGGAGGGGTGTCCAAAGGGTTCTGAACCAAGTCCCCACTTATTTAGCCCAAGTAGAGATTTTGTACATCTTTTCTCCTGCCTTTAGGTGGAGAAACTTATTTGCCTGTTTTAGCCTATGGAGTTTTCCAACATGCGAAAACATTCCGGAATTGAATAGGACGATAAGCGGGAATGTGGTGTAAACCTCGCAACGGCAAAACTTTTTCACCGATCGCAGCTTTCGCACTAATTGAATACGGGACATAGCCGCAGTAGCACGCAGAAAGGGAAAAAGATGCTCTGCGTTACCAAGTCGCACTGCGGTCACGCTATGTGTAACGTGACTTGTAGCGCACGGAGGATAGATGTATGTGAATATATCTGTACATTTCAAGCTAAGCTCACCTCTTAATGGTTTTTTTAACAGTCATCTATATGGTCAGCTCTTGTAACGTGAATTTTTGTTTTTTGTAAGGGTCTGCAAAAGGTGGAAGAGGCTGGTTCTGGACAAATCTCTCTGGAGATATGTTGACTTGACACCCTACAAGGTCAGTTAGTTGTCTTTATATTTTAATTATGGCTCATGTAAAATGTCCTGTTGCTATAAACGTTCTTATTTCTGAACTGAGACGCAGTTGAGAAATGTCCTAAATAAAACCTCACATCTGTGCATGTTGTTGTGGTTTCCCAACGTTCGGATCATGTGACTGCTGACCACAGAAGCTGTATGCACCTGCTTGTGGGACCTGTATGGTAATGACAATTGTATGGAACACCTGCTACTGCTAATGGGTATTTGTTCCTTTTAAGATGGCATTGGTGCCTCCACCTGACGGCGAAGATTTCAATGGCAAACACAAATTTAAGAATATTTGGTGTGTGTGTGTGTATATATATATATATATATATCACTAGAGAGCATGTAAAATGCTTTCCATAAAACAAATCTTTATCTAGATCAGGGCTTGACAAATATCGGTCGCCATGGCGACTAGGATTTCAGTCCGAATGAGTAGATTTTACTGTGATCTGCTCTACACTTTGATCCTGATTGACTGTGAGTGATGAGAGGGAAGTTTCCACACTGTATGACTATCCCATGTAGCTATAGTCATGCTGAATGAGGACCCATCCCTGTTTCTGGATTGGAGGAGAAGGTTTGAGAGCGCTGCAGAGTTCAGCTCCTTTAAACCCGTTCCCGATACCATGGCTGCCTAATCCCAGTTGTCACTGAAGAGGCAGCGATAGAAGATCCTGTTGTCTGGTGGGGCCATCACTATGCAAGGCTATCAGTCAGCAGCTAGGGAGCCACCCGGGCATGCATACTACACGGGATATGTGGTCAGGTAATTTGCATGTGTTGGGAACTGTAGAGCCGTGGTTCCTAGCCAGATTATGTCGCTGGATTGTGTTTCGTGTTGGTTTGCACTCTGCGTCCGATATTACTGGAGAGGTCCTGGGATGGAAGAGGATGTCTTCCAATAGCAGTTGTTCCCGACCTCTCAGATACAGTACTAGTTGACAATACGCCGACTCACCTAGAGTAAGAAGGTGGTGTAATGTCTTGCTGTGGATGCCTTTGATATTTGGAAGAGGGAACGCATGGTGAATGGTGGCCGCGGCACTGAAGGTGTTAAACCCCGTGCTGCGGCGCCATATTTGAAAATATAATTGGCTCAAGACACCAATTTTCAATGTGTGATCAGCGCTAGGTGCCGAGTTTTAAATTGTTTTTTAAATGTGATGATCCTCTCTGGTGGCTGCGGCAATGAATGAGCTACTGCAGCTGGGACTTGTCACACACAGGGGGACTGGGCTAGCCGGCTCCCCTTGCGGTGCTAGTCAATCCCTGGTGGGACTGTTCGCTGAACGCTGGGGATCGGGAGCTTGGACCCCAGCACTACTAGGCAGTTTAGTGTGGAAAGAAGGGCCAAGTGAGCCATGTCCAGAGGCTCCGGCTAGGCATTAGGAGCCAATCGTGCTGGGGTACAAGAAAAACAAGCTCTTGGTACCTTCCAGTGCTGAGAGGGATTGGCAGCTGAGCGCTGCAGCCCGGACTGAGTCCAGCGGCTGGAGCAGTTTGGGCTGTTAAACCCCGACGCTACATCAGAAGAGAGCCCTCAGCAGACCCACACTGCAGGGCTAAGTGTTGAACGCTGGGGACCGGAGGCCTAGCTGCCAGCACCACAGCCCTGGAATAATTACAGTGCACCGTTTACAAATGGTTAAATAAAGTACATATGTATAAAATGTGTTTTAAAATGTATGTGCAGCACTGAGCCAGAAAAAGCAGGTCCTGAGCTGCAGTGTGTAACAGCACAGAATGTATATAGTGCAGGAATATGTTTTAAATGTATAATTTCAAGTAAATTGCACTTACCCAGGAACACGGACTGCCTCTCCATGCAGACTCATCCCTGAAAGTGGTGTAAGGATGTGCATGGGTAGTTGGCCAATGCAGTCAGCTAATTATTTCCAAAGACGTTCCCTCCGTGGCCAGGAAACCTTGCCTGGGACCTTGGTTGCCCATCCCTGGAGCTCATGTTCAGGCTATGGCTGGCAGGCTTGGTCCCTAAGCAGATTCCTGGAACCAGCGTTTTGGAGGGTAGATTTTTTTTTTTTTTTTTCATCCAGACATGTCGGCAGGTGGGCTTAGACACAGAGGAGTGACTACTCCCCACTGTCCATTAGGGACAATGTTAAAGGTGAGCATGCTAGGCACATGCACTTAACTGGATTTGGTAAAAACCACAGGGCGGACTTCCCCTGTGGTAATGTGTATTGGAGTAAGATAAAAGAAGGCCTGCGAGCCTGTTTTGGGTGGGTCTTTTTGGACATCAATAAGTAATGAACTGCTGTAACATCTGTATGCTGTATTCCCTGAGCATTTGCAAAGGGAAAGACTATTTAAGCAATAAACATCTTGCCTTTAAGACGACTGCATCTATATCCTGCAACAACAGAATTGCACCAAATGCTATTCAGTTCTCTGGCTGTTCTGGATTGGCCCAGTGTCTCCAAGCTCAATCCCTCTGCCAGCTACTGTGTAGTGTTTGGTCCATTGTGAGAGATCAGGGTGTATCAGCCGACAATCGGGAGAGTGGTCACTGGTCGCAGCTTGTCTACGCATAAGCAGCAAAGGCGGTTCCAGGTGCCGACGTAGGAGCCCGGGAAAAGTGGTTCCTGGTGCCCATGTGGGAGCCTGGGTGGAAATAAGTGGTTCCAAGTGTCGGTGAAGGAATTAGTGGTGGCAGCGATGTTACACGCCCACGGCGCAGTGGGCAGAGTCATTAACAGACGGTTACTGACTGTAAGAGGGAAACCCTTTATACCCCAAGGTCCAGCGGGATCAAAAAACTAATCTGTGGAAGCAAGGTCATCCGGTCACATTAGTTCTATGCCAATATTTTGTATTTAGCAGCAATGTGTGTTGGTTTTGCACATAGTGTGGAGTGGAGCACTCTGATTTTCCATCCAGCCCATATGGCAAACAACCCTTGATCCCCTATTTGGCTTCATTTTAATGTCTTCCCCCTAGAATACTATTATTAATTGGAGGCACTACAGTTTGTCTGCTCTGAATTGGAGCCACTACTGTGTGGTATACTATGAATTTGGGGCCAGTGTGGGGCATAAGGTGGGGTCTGATGGGCATTGAAAGGACCTGTGTGGTTGTTTGATTGCATATAGGGAGGTCTGGTGGGCATTGAAGGGGGGCAAATGTGGTCAATACAAGTTTTCACCTATTTTGGTTGGGGATGATCTGAGGTTGACAAAAATTTGTTGACCCCTGAGCTAAATACAAACGTATTATAACCTCTTTACATACACTTTATCTTCTGGTAAAGCGTAGACCAGTCTAGAGATTTAGCAATTGAAATATGTTACTTAACAGATACACTTATACTCCCTATTATACTGGTGCTAATACTGGTTATCTATATGTGGGCACAATTGCTTAACCGTTATAAGCAAGTAATCACTATATACTGTAGCAGGGCTCGACAAAACCTGGGGGCCAGGTCGCCATGGCGACCAGATTTGCAGCAACTCCCTGGCGCCGCTGGTGTAGTGCCGTCCACACTACAGAATAACAAACACACAGCCACCAGCGGCAGCTGTGTGTTTGTTATAGCAGCCAATGAAAGTCAGACAGACTCTCATTGGCTGCTGCGTCATCCATGAAGGGAGCTGGCAGGAGCTAACTCTTGAGCTCCGCCTTCCGGCTCCTGCAGTGGGTAATGGGAGAGACGTCATTACGTCTTTCCCATAGTGCAGAGCGGGCCGGGAGGAGCGGACAGCGGTGGTCATCGGCAGGAGTGGGGATCAGGTAAGTTGTGGGGGTTTTTTGTGTGTGTAAGGGGCACTGCATGGGGGGGTGGCCGCTACTGGGGACACTATACGGGGGGCCGCTATGGGGCACTGTACAGGGCGGGGCCGCTACTAGGGGCAATGCATAGTGGGGACTACTACTGGGGGCACTGAATAGGGGGGACTACTACTGGGGCAATGCATAGGGGGGACCACTTCTGGGGGCACTGATTAAAGGGGCGCTACATAGGGGGACTACTACTGGGGGCACTATATATGGGGACCACTACTGGGAGCAATGCATAGGGGGGTGGCCACTACTGGGGGCACTGTATAGGGGGGCGCTACTAGGGGCAATGCATAGTAGGGACTACTACTGGGGGCACTGCATAGGGGGGACTACTACTGGGGGCACTGTTAATGGGGCACTACTGTGGACACTGCATAGCAGACCACTACTGGGGGCACTGCATAGGGGTGCCCAAAGCATATTCTTGCACCTGGGCCCATCCTTCTCTAGTTCGGCCACTGCTGGCGGTGGCTTTGCTTGCCCGGGGGTTTTTTGGCTGCGGAGGGGTGGTCTTTCTGGGGGTTGGTTGCCTGGAGAGGGGGAGTTAGCTGTTCAGTAATGTAGCTGTGGGAGGGTGGTTTACCTGAGGTGCCCCGTTAGTGGTGTGTCCATGGGGGTTGGTTGCCCGGGGCGTAGGTGTTCAGTAATGCTGCCCCGGGGGAAGGGGGGGTCTGGCTACTACACTTTCACTCTGGCTCCTAGATTTTAGAAACATTTGTCAAGCCCTGCTATATAGACAAAAGTGATTAGACATCCCCGCGCAAACAGAATTCATACCATTGCCCACGAGTTCTAAATGGCCACTAATGTGGCGTTTTCGATAAGAACACTTCGTAGGGAGGCCCATGCACTTGCAGTTCTACGGTAAGAACAAATGTTTTTTATCAGGACGACAATGACCCCTATCATGCGTCCAGAACGACGCTAAACTGCTATACAGAAAATTTGGTTTCCCGGCTGGACTGGCCAACTCAGAGACCAGATCTTAACCCATTGAAAACCTCTGAGACGAATTGGAGCGGCCGACTCAACCTTCAGTGTCACAGTTTGTCACTGTACTTAGTGCACAATGACAAAACATACAGCCTGCTGTTTGCCAAGAAGGGTGTCTGCAGTACTCCCTGCACGTGATGGATCTACAAAGTTCTGATGTCCATAAAATCTCGTTGCTCTATTTGCTGTCAGTGTCCAATCACTTTAGTCTACACAGTGTATAACTGTGTACAGAAGTATTTATGCCACTTCTATCTGAGCACTCTATAACATGTATTTATATATGCAGACATAACATAATAAAACCTTAAATCAATTATACTCTTATTGATAGTTAACGTGCAAACATATACAATTATTGATAAACTCCATTATCTATGAGGAATAGTTAGGCAACACTTGCATTGTTATAATTTACTCCTACAGAAGTGTCCTCATACATCTATCCCTATTGCGCTATATGGCACAAGACACTATGCCTCATTTTTCCTCAGTTTAGCTATTTTTCCCTAACTGTGTTACTTTTTCCGTTTAGTGTCTTGATTCGTAAATACTACAATAAGAATTTAGGATTAGGGTTTTTTTGTCGCAGAGGAATTGGTATAAAGACACAGATGATGCATGACGCAGGTCACTCATATCGGACCTGGTTTTTGCATGTTTAGCCTGGATTGTGTACTTTTTCCTCAATGTTGTATCTCAGTTCGCTTATAGAGATCAATTCAGTTAGCAGCGAGTTTGCGAAAGTGAACTTGTTTCGTGAAACTTGCCTACATCGCTTGAAATGCCAGATCCAATTAGAAATGGCAATTTGCTGTAGTCGCAGTGAGAGTGCGCGACTTTTCTACAAAATGTGACCTGGGATAAGTGCATAAAAAAGTGGGGAAACCTTCCTGGAGCCCAAAAAGTGACAACTGAGATGGCAGGGCCCTATAGAAGGCTGTTAGTAGCCATAAGGAGAGTACTAGAGGCTTTTAAAAAGTGTCATATTGCTGATTTTTGCACTTTCTATAACACCTTTTTAAAGCCATGGGGTATATGTAATAGACTGCAGGTATTGGCGAGTCCCATGCGAGACTGCCCAATGTCTGAAATTAGAAGTCATTTAAAAGGCAAAATCAGCCTTCTCATTGGGAGGGGTGTACCAGAGATTCTGCATTGGGTCCCAACATTTTTACCTTAAATGAAAGATTTTAACAACCTTTTCACTGGCTCAGAGGGCGCGCACAAAAACACTTCCTCTGAAAAATCAATGCGAGCTTGGAATTTAATTGCAACTGTACTTCGCAGGGCGAGTTCGGCCTTAGGAACGGCTCCCATGTAGTAAAGGCTGTAGCGCGCTCATCTGGTATTTGGAGCCATCTGAGGAAAGGTGTGTGGAGACACATCTGTGTAAGAGGATACTAGATAAAATTGTGGTATCCGTCTTAGTCCACTCTTCCCACAGTGATCAACAACTGATTTCCATCTCTCAGTGGTAATACCAATCAGATAGCAGATCTCAGAGCATGAGATTATCACTGTGGTCATATGTCTAATACTAGTACAGTAAAAGTGGAGAAATTCAGAAAAGTAACTATTATCAATAATCCCATCACAGATCACATTACTGCAGTCATTGCATTGAGGAGCTAACACATTATTGTTTCTTTATTCTTTCAGCAGATGTTCCTTTTTTTTTCAACTTGGGCAGTGATCATTGTGTTACTTATCTGCTGTCTATTAGATATCATGCATCTTCTCACTTGCTTGGAAGCTGGAGTCCCACGGGTTCTTACTGTAACTTTGTATTCCTGGTTGCCACAGTTGCCTAATTCTACTCTCTACAGACCAATTAGAGCGACACACTCCTCACTTTGTCTCGCTGGAGTCTCTTTGCATCTGGAACATATTTTATTGCAATGAAAGGGCTGCAAATATATATTATTTTTTTATATGTACATTTCATTTTTGCATGCAGGGTAAATACTGGCTGATTCTGCATGTAGCCCACAAACGCTGGACAGCTTTATATCTACACTACAGTTTGAACACACTCCTCCCAAATCTAAATCTCCCTGCACATGTTGCACCTTCCCCACCTGCAGAGCAGCATAGTGTTGCCAAGGTGCAAAGTTACTCATGTTTTTTCGCTTTGCTCCCAATTTAGAATCTGCGCTCTTGGTGCTACCCAGGGGTTACATGTATTTGAACGCTTCATTAACATTAAAGCAAAAACGCTGTTGCTTACAATAAATTTGTTGAATTACAAATAAGTAATAAGAATATAAGGGGGTGATGTATCAAAGCTTGGAGAGGGATAAAGTACCGGCTCCTAGCTGTCACTTTACAGGCCGTGTTTAAAAAGTGACAGGAGTTGATTGGTTGGTACTTTCTCTACTTTATGTCTCTCCAAGATTTGATACATCCCACTCTCTTGTCTCTATGTGAAAGAAAACAATAATAAGGTATTTCCATTGTTATATAGCCTTGCCACCAACTAGTTGAGAAATGGAAAATGTGCCCTTTTATATGTGAGATGTTCTACCTCCATACATAGTCTTACAGACTATGTATATCTTCTTTAAAACCTGCGTTTTCTCCTTCTCCTGTACAGCCACACGTTTCTCCTGTGTTTTCCATCTGTGCTCCATTCAATTCAGTATATGACTTGTAACGGTTTTAACAATACAGCTGTAGGCCGGTCACATGAGACAGTGGTCGGCTCCTGTCAGGGCACACAACCAAAAACACTGCCTCCGAGCACAACTGTAAGCATGGCCGATTAGCACATGATGCAGCATTTGTATCAGTGGAAACCAAACAATACATTATAATTCACAATAGTCTATTCATCCGCAACCACCAAGGTAGATAGTGCAGACAATTCCTAAGTATCTGCAAAATCACCAAGATCTGATCTGTCATTTTTGGGCTGAATTCAGTTCTCTACGAGCGACCGCCACAAAACCTTCCGGAACCTTTGTGAGGTATGTCTCAGAGGTCAGCCTACCGTAATTAGTATTTATATGCGCATCCACCGCTAATCTCACCCCGTAGCTGTATGATCTAAGGCTGGACACAACAATATAAATATAATACTGTTTCTCTCCTAAATAGCTGCAGCCTATCCCTCTGCTGATAACAAAAAGAAATGGGAGTACGTAAAGATGGCAAATATTTCCGACTTGAATAAGTAAAAGTTCTTTAATATATACAGTCTTCTGCCATATTCAACATTAAAGTGTAAGTTCTACTCGCCAGAAGCATACATGCCTACTCTCCCAGGAACTGCGGGAGGCTCCTGATTTTTCAGGTAACCCCCAGCACCCTCAGAAGAGTAGGCACCTCTCCAGCATTCTGCCCACTTCCTGGTGAAGTGAGCAGAACAGGGAGAATTTTCCCGGGGCTCGGCAGTCGGGCGAGTAGGGGGCGGAGCTTAATTATGCGAATCGAGAATATTTGATCCCTTAGGGGGCTTAGCGACCTGAATGGTCCAACCCCTCCCCCATCACTGCTCACCCGCTTCTCTAAAAGTAGGCAAGTATGACCAGAAGGCATTTTTCATTTATTATTTTATTATATTTTACACTTGTTTTCTGTTTGTTCTCACATATTTAAAGTTGTGGTTTGTGGGGTTTTTATTTTTTCTTTATTTCTGGTTGATTTTAAGTGGGCGGAACTATAACCAACATATATAGCCAGTTACCAGCCACCTGTTTGATGTTGTGGAGAAGAAAACATAAGTGTGTAGTATTGCCCTGTTTACATACTTTTATCCAGTTTCAATGTGCAGGACATGAATAAAATAATCTGCTAAGGTCTGTCCCCCCTGCAGCGAGCTTTGGGACAGGCCTTAGCCGGAGAGGACAGAGCACCCGCAAGGAACAGGGTAAGTATACAACTGTGTGAGGAAGGGGAAAGAGCGGGAGGCTGGTGCCATTCCAATATACTAGTCCATTATATAATTCTGATTGTTGTCCCATCTGTGACATGCTCAGTAGGCGTGGGAACTCTCAGGTGATGACATCACTTACACAGGTGGGAGAGGTTAGAGTTCAGACCAACTATCGGCAACAGTGTTTGGTTACTTCTTTCATTTCACAATCCACAGAGACAGTGGTGAGATGGGGAACAATCCAGAATTAATTTCTCATAAATGCTTTGTGATACCGTATGGCCTCCTAATGGCTGACCCAAAATTGATCTCTCCGATCACCCATTAATTCTCATGCAAAGCATATGGATGTATAGATACTGCCCACAATTAATATAGGTACACTACTCATGGCATGGGGAGAAGGATTCCGTTAATAAAAAACAAAAAGGGTTCCAAAATCTGCCAATAGGGGAAAATATGGCACAGTAACAGGTAAACTGCATGAAAAGGTATATAATGAATAACTAATAAAAACCTAAAATTAAATGTACATTTTAATTTTTCCCTTTTGTAAAAACTGAATGTGAAACAGAACAGATCTTAAATTTTGAATTCCTAAATGAAAAAAACTGCACTGCACTCCAGAGCAAAACATGTCCATAAATCAAAAGTTTTAAATTTTTTCAGTAAGCAAACAGCTATAAGGCACAGTGCAAATTCCTCTGGCACCCTAGTTCTGTTTCTTCAGGTTTTACAATATATATATATATATATATATATATATATATATATATATATATATATATATACTTAAGGTCACCTAATGACACCAAATTCTAATGAATAGTTTTTGTTGGAGGCCGCCTTTTAACATTAAAATGTGATTTATCATTTAAAAAAGAATGCACTTGAAGTACACAGCTTAAACATTATAGAATACTGTTTAAGTTATAAAGAAAAAAGGAGAAGTGACCAACAGAATTATTAAAAGGGTAATTTGCTATTTATTTTTGACTCTGTAGCCAGTGAGTCCCATGCAACTGTGTATAATATTAATTGGTGATATTGCTTGATGATCTGTCCGTAACTTTCAATCATTTGTATTTGACAGCTGAATTCGAAGATATTGTGGCATCTAGTGAGGCACTGGCTCGGAACCAGCCTACAAACACTGAAGCTCAAGGGTCTTTTACATTCAGTGAAGAAACAGGAGTTCCTAACTCCAGCTGTTCTCCAAGTTCTGGAAAAGCGTTATCCCACCCTTGAAAACCTCCACCTCGAGGAAACGAGCCTCCGTTCTCTCAGCTACGACTGTTTACCTTCCACCTTGAAGACCCTGGAGCTGTCACAGTGTGAGATCCCACTAACCTGGTTCAAAGTGTCACCCACCAAAAACAAAACTGTCCCAAAATTGGAGAATCTTATTGTGAACAATGTGTCGTCATTCTCCAGCCACCATTTGGAAACCATTTGCAGTCAGTCAGCGCTTAAGACCCTCTACCTTTCAGGCACGTACAGAGTGAATGATGTAGGTATTCAGAAAGCAATTCCTTACCTTAAAGGATTAGAGCACTTAAAGCTGCACGATTGCAACATAACAGACATCACTCTGCACTTAATTGGCTGCCACTTGAAGCACTTACGGACCTTGGCTCTGACAGATTTCCGCTCTCTAACGGACGCTGGGCTGGCGTGCCTGTCCGGTGTTAAGTCACTGGAGAAGCTGTGGCTGGAGTACTGCTTCTGTTTTTCCTCAAACTCCATAATAGCTGTGTGTGTTAGCTTGCCCGCCCTAAACTATCTCAATCTCAATGGGATCTTTTTTGAGGCCAAAGGCATAGACGAGGTACGGAAAAGCCTCCCACATTGTGTGGTTACTAACTCATTCCCTGAAATGGATTCCATGCTGAAGAGTAAATAAAAGCCATGACGAGCTGATCTAGTGAGAAGCTGTGCAGCTCTTATCTTACGCGCAGCATTCTAGAATGGGCTTATATCTAACACATGCAGGGTCATAGCCACCTATAGTGACCATAAGCCTTCATTTCTTGTAGATGTATGTACCTACGATGAATGAATTCCGCTTTACAACTGATGACACCAGTTCTAGTGAGGTCCCCATCATGATCTACGTATTTATTAACCCAATAGTCGCCCTTTGGATCCATGAGCTCTTTCTACCATGTCTTCATTTACTTCACTTAAATGTAGGCTTCTCCTTACAAATCTATGGTATTGTGTCTTCTCCAACACTGGGTAGATGACTCATTAAGGGGGGTTCCCAAGTTTTGGGCACTGCAAATTTTAGTAAAGCTATATCTGGTTATTTATACTGCTAATGTAATTCACAGATTATATAATTGAATGTTAATGGTGCTTATCAGAGCAATTGGGGTTTGAGTTACGGCTGTGTTGGTAGTTGGTGTAATTTCCACTATGCACTTCAGACCTGTCAATGCAAAGCAGAACCTTGGCCTGTCACTGGTTCCAAGCACTGTGCATAGGTGACTGGTGTGTTGTAATGAGGTTATCCACTTTAGCGTGCGTCTAAATCAACCTTTTCCCATTAAACGGACTGTGGCATAGTTCCTCCCTTGGGGACCCCACACCTCTGCCAGTCCCTTTAGGAGCTCTTTGGGTTTCTGGAGCAGAAGAGATCTTACCCTAGTGAATGACAGCAGTCTGCTGACTGCAGGAGGAGGATTAGGGGAACCGGACCAAAGTCCTGTTATTGGGAACGAGGAAGATATGGGCACATTACTATTGAGGGCAAACCTTTTTACGAACACTGCAGGGACTTTTTGTAGAAGACGAGGATAATAATGATAGTCATAGGAATAGTAATGGTGTACAAAATCTTTTCCTGTTATCGTATGGTTAGTTTGACATGTATATATTTGTAAATGTGACAACTTGCCTGATGTTTACGGTTCTCCAATAAACAGGACCTTCTGCCTTGGCATGGCATAGGAGTATGTTTGGCATGGCATAGGAGTATTTAAAGTTATTTGATGTTTATTTCCTTTTTTGCTGTTTGACTAAAATTCTACAGGGATTGTTATTAGCACTTCAGTAGTGTTTACCAGCCGTTAGGTCGTTATGCCAGAATGCACTTACACTACAGGGCCAAATGGATGTGGAATTATTGTGTTTGGCCATTTCAGCCACACCCATTGCTAATGGGTGCATAACTCAGGCAGACAGACATGCAGTCTCCATGGTCATACAGTAGCTGTAGGAAGTACCGTAGTGAAGAGCTCAGTGATTTGAACGTAGCACTGTCGTAGGTGCCACCTTTCCAGCCAATCTTTCAGACCTGATAGATCTACTCAGGTCATCTGGAAGTGATGTTATAGTGAAGTGGGAATATCAGCTCAGCCCTAAGCCACAAAGTGATGGCTCACACAAACTCACTAATGCATGTAATGACATTCTGGAGCATTGTGTGCTTCCAGCTTTGTGGCAAATCTTTCCTGCTTCAGCATGAAAATGTCCTGTGCACACAAAGCCCGGTCAGTCAAAAAGTGGTTCTCCAAGTTTGGTGTGGAAAACCTGACTGGCTTGCATAGAGCCCTGACCTTCCAAATGCACCAAGCACCTTAGGGATGGCTGTATGAATGGGAATTCCCACAGCGGTGTCCTGAAATGTAATGAGAAGCCTTCACAAAAGAGTGGAGGCCCTTCTAAGAACAGAGGGGGGAAAACTCCATATTAATGCCCATTATTTTGAAATGGAGTTCAACAAGCACATATGGGTGCGAGGTTTAGGTGACCACATCACATACCTTTGGCAATGTAGTGTATGTAGTTCTGGTAAAGGACAAATTAAATCAGCAATCCCTCATAGCTTTTTGTTTTTCTTTATTTTCTCTTTATAGCAAGTTAACTACCTTTTTGAAGCATGCATCTGATTAGGAATTGTAGAAGGATAACTAAGAGAGGACTATCTCCTTTATATAATTTCTTTGGAGGGAAACTGAGTATAGCTACTAGTCAGTCTGCTACACATACTGTACACAGGCTCTCACCATGTCATGTGATGTAAGGGGGGGAGGGGTTACATTTGCCAATGGACACAGAGTTCAAAGTGATGTTCCAGAGCCCCTCTGTTCACTGCACCGCATGCCCAGCAGCTGTGGGCCTGATTCAGCACGGATCGCAAGTGTTTGGGGGCGGTGACGGGGGAGCGGTTTCTGAAACGCAGGCGTGCCTGTCTGTTTGAACGCCGTTGCATGGGCGAGCATAAATTAGCCACTGCGATTGCCTACGAAACTTGAGAGCCTTCTGCGTACGACAAGACTTGCAGTTTCTGCGACGGTTCTGAGCTGCTGTAATTGTGCGTGACGAACCGATGTGCTTCGATGTTACCGATGTATACGCAGGACTGCGAGGTTTTACGGATGTGAGAAAGCAGTAGTGGGAGTCTATGCTGGCTGAGCGGTGGCAGACATTAGCATATTTTTGCAGCTGCATTGCGTGCGATAACATAGCTGCGGTCGCAATTGCGATCCATTGCTGAATCAGGCCCTGTGTTTACCATGGTAGTCACATGATGCTGTGGAAAAAGCAGAATGGTCAATAGTTAATACTAGTAGTCTTTAACTCTTAACTGGCTAATATTTTTTCCAAAAACTGTCGATAAATTGTCGGGGGTTTGTTCATGATTGAATTAGGTCATCTATTTATAAATTTTCGAACACAATTTTATTAAAATAAAAATATATATTTTTTAATATACATCATTAATATAATTTTTTTTTTTAATATTGATCAACTGTGTATCAAAAACTTTGCCTTTCCCCAGCGGCTGCTCCTTGAGCAGCTGCTGGGTAAACAGGTACGCTGGGGTTGGGGCTCAGGGCTGCTTAATTTTAATTTCCCCAGCATCTGCTCCTCTCTAAAACCGCTGGGTGGGTGCTACCAGGTTGCCCTATCAACAGTGATCGGGCTGCATGACAGACACTGGGGAGGGCGCAAGGATGCAGAGGGGGCCTGGAGGTCCCTATGAGATTGGCGGCTGCTGGAAAATGATCTTCCGGAAGCTGCCCGGTGGGTGTTTCTGACTGGTCGCAAACTATGTGACCACGCCAGGTAAGTGGTTAAGAAGCAAACCAAAAGTTAATTAAGAACCTGCTTCTTACAGCTTGCCACGGTGGTTTGTATTTTAAACAAAAAAACAGAATTATCATGGGAATTCTGCTTTAAAACCTAACCAAACATAAATAATTAGATTCTGTAGTAGAGAGTGATCTCCACACTTGTGCCTCCAGCAGGAAAGTATAAAGGTTATCCCAAGAACAAGAATATTGATTTTCCAAAATAAAAGTATAACCTTTTAAGTCCAAGGCAATAAAACTTGATAGAGAGGATATCTACAAGCCCCAAACACCCTCCATACCCCACACTGACCGTATACCAACATTCTGGTTCTTACTAAAGGTCTCTCAGCAGACCAAATGTTGGAATAAATGACCATTTATACTTCTCCCTTGTTCCCATTTTGCGAAAATTCTCAAGCAACCCATAAATTATGTCTGGAGGCGGTGAGCAATAATCTTTACTTTTGATTTTGTTATGTACTAGCTGATCTACCCGGTTTTTATTTAGGGGTAAATTTACTAAGATGGGAGTTCTATTAAGAAGTGATGTTGCCCAAAGCAACCAATCAGATTCTACTTCTCATTTATCTAGCACCGTCTAGAAGATAATACCTGGAATCTGATTTGTTGCTATGGGCAACATCACTTCCTAATAGAACTCCCATCTTAGTAAATTTACCCCTTACTGTTTCCATTTCCATCTCACCTCTCCACATTAATCCTTCACCTCTATAGTAATTCATCACTGCTATAGTAAGACATTACCTTCCCTCACCTGTGTAGTAACAGAATTCCATCCCTCGCCCATTTTGTAAGACATTCGACATTCCCCTCCCTCACCTGTGTAGAAATACAATCCCTCCCTCACACATAGAAACACATTACCCTCACTCACACCTGTAGTAACACATTCCCTTCCATCGCCCATGTTGTAACATACCCTTCCTTCACCCTGTAGAAACACATTTGACAATCTCCCTCACCTGTGTAGTAACACATTCCCCTACCTCACTATTCAAATAAGGGAACCACACCAACTGCCAGTGATGTTTGGCAGCACTTGAGGTGACAGTTGGTGTTTTGAATTCTGAACTGTGCTACAGCCACGATGAGACAGTCAGGCAGGACATTGCACAGGGGGAGAAACATTTTGGCCCTTTTTACCCCCTTTGGAGTCGAATTTTAAAAAATTCCTTCTTAGTAGACACCTACGTTATGGAAGGAACATACTCCCCGATTTTCATGTTTCTTGGTCCAGGGGTTTGGGCTGGGCATTGATGAGTCAGTAAGTCAGGACATCTGATTTTATATATGTATATATAGATATGGAATGTCTTCTAGTATGCCCTTCCGCTGTGAAATCAGTGCTCCACACAGGCTGCAGTGGAAAGGATCTGCCATTATGCCATTTCTGCCTTTCAACATGAATCCTATGGTGATTACTAATGATTCTTGAACTATATTTTATGTCAGCTGGCTGCAGATGCATTACTCCATTACTGCCTCTTCTCTAAAGGCCCCCATACATGGTGCGATATGCACCTTGCGACACAACGGTTGTTCCGATGGCCGACATATTGGGCGGTCCCCACACACTGAGAGATCTGCTGCCCGACCGCCCGATATGCCGGCAATCCCCTCCCCCACCCGTATAGCGCTGCATGGGATCGTACATTGCATCCCCAGGTCAAGTGAACATGCAGTAAGATCTGGAGTGCGATGTACGACCCCACAGGAGCGTGCACTGGTCGATATCATGCCCACACACGGTACGATATAGCAGCGATATCGTACTAATCCGTCGGATCGGCAGCTACATCGCACCGTGTATGAGGGGACCTTAACTTTCATCCTCTATTAAGCCCAGATTCAATTAAGAGTTCCTCGGTAGGAACTTTGACTAACCAAATATTGTTAACATAAGCTTGTGAACCTAGTATGTATCATACCATACAGCACAAGCTGTGCTGGTTGTTAGTACATATATCAGTTGGGACTCTGTATTCTTTTAACGGGTTAGCAGTACTGATTCACTATAGTGATGGTGTGCCAGTAAAACCGAGTCACTTAGGCGTTTGTATTTTTGCTGTTCGGCTTGGTACAGCGTTTGTCCAGTGAGGTTTAGAGATTTCGGTAGTGTTCCCTGCAACATAAAGGTTACTGCACTTTATTTCTGTCCCCCCATTTTCTTCTCTCCTTTAGTTCATGAAAGATCCGGTTCTGACTATATAATTATATAAAAATATAATGTAAACTAACTTCTGTAATACATTTTTCAATTTTTTTTTTTTTTTCTATTTTCCCTACATTGTTACTGTACTTTGCGCTTTAGAATAAGATATTATTTTTAAATGCTTCTTTTAAACTTTAATATATTGACATTTATTTTTTCAGAATATATATTTAATGCAGCCGTATATTTAACTTAATATTTTTTTCCTACCTTAACCTTATATTGAGATTGTTTTTATGCTTGTCGAAAAGTATAACTGACCGTTTTTACTTTCTGCACTTTCTTGTGACATCATAGAAGGTGTGTGCAGCCATTTTGAGCCTCATGATTCAGCTATATCCCAGATGTTTGGTGAATAGAAACTATTTTTTCACTGTTTTCAGCTCTCAAAATGGCTGCCTGGATGGTGTGCAGGTAATTAATACACTTGAAGGAATTTCACCATGTACCTGTATTTTATTTTATTATTATTTTAATTTGTGTGTTTCTAGCTAAATGTCTGCATATCTTGTATTATTTAAAAATAAAAAAACCTGATGTATTTAAACAAACAAAAAAATCTGCTGCAAAGATTTTGCTTTAATAAATGTTTGTTTTGCATTAGCGGGGATCTGATTTTCTATCTCTTTATACTCATGGCTGCTTGTTTGACCTTGTGAGTTAATACATGTGAAAATTATAGCAGGTGAATAAATGTGTAACTACCTTTCTAGCATGTGGGGTGAGGGGGGTGGGGGTGTTGCCCCACTTTAAAATTATTTGTGAGGGGTTTTATATACATGGGGGTGGATATTTGTAGACAATGACTTACCCTCCAACATGACCCGTTCCACCAGGTACAAAATGCTCTGCTCCTGGACTTCCCTTTGCCCTTATGCATTGCCCCCTGGCTGAAGTAGTGCCCCCAGACTGGTCCCTTATGTAGTGCCCCCAGGCTTAAATAGTGCCCCCAGACCGGCCCCTTATGCAATGTACAATTGCAGTCACCTGTGTTGAAGTAGTTAACTGATGAGAGGTGTTTCACCACAGGTGACTGCAATCGTACATTAGGTGGGAAGTCCAGGAGCAGAGCATCTTGTACCTAATGGAACGGTCATGTTGGAGGGTCTGCAATGGTGGGTGGTAGGGCTCTGCCACTGGGAATCTATTACCACAAGGGGATGGGAAATAAGCTATTGGGGTTCTGTTGCTCCTGGGGGATCTGTTAATACTCAGGGGTGGGAGGGTACAATTACAGTGGGGAACTATAGAGATTACATTTTTTTTTTTTCCAATAACATCTTTAGATACATTTTTAATAATATATTCTAAATTGAATTTTTTCTTTTCTTCTAAATTACAATTTCTGAGCGGTTTTGGGGGAAAAAAATTGCCAGTTAAGTGGTTAATGGTTTTTTCTTGCATTACTTGGTATGCTTTGGATAATATTTAGCTTGGATGGGAGATTTCAGGCACTTCCACAAACCCATAGCACTATAAATGTAATGTTATTTAGAGGGAGATGTATTAAGCCTTCTAAAGGGTGGAGACGTTGTCCATAACATCTGTGGATTCAATTAATGACCAGACTGTTGACACCCAATATATACTTACATGGTTCTTCCCAGGTTGTTTTCTGCGGGCGCATCGCCCGGCAGAAACAGCCTGCCGCCTGGAACTTTTCCCCGCCGACCTCCGCTGTGGAATGCTGGCCTTTGAAGTGACCGAAGGCTAAAGAAGCCTCCGATGGCTCCAGAGGCCAGCGTTCCCAGTGGTGCACTGCGCGGGTGACGTCATGACGTCACCCTCGACGTGAGGAGCCTGCCCTTCGCACCTGCTGGATCTAGTTAGATCCAGTCAGTGCGAGGGAGCGGCCAGCAAGTAAAGGTAAGTGCTGGGCTGGGGCCAGGACCAGTCTGGGGGCACTGCATAAGGTACACTATTAAACCTGGGGGCACTGCATAAGGGGACACTGCATAAGGAACACTATTTAAGCCTGGGGGCACTGCATAAGGGGCCAGTCTGGGGCTCTATTTAAGCCTGGGAGCACTACTTCAGCCAGGGGGCAATGCATAAGAGCAAAGTTAAACTACAGGGAGCAATGCATAAAGGGGAAAACTACAGGGGGTACTGTATAATGGGCACTTTTGAGAGCCAGTGGGGGAGCAGCCTGAGACCTGTCAGGCTGGATTGGTAAGGGAGATACCCCTTTTCCCGGCGCGCGCATAATTGCGAAGGCCCCCACCCGGCTACTTCTGTATGCCACCCGAATGGAAAAAAATTCTGGGGAGAACACTGACATACATACACACCTGTTCAATTTTGCTGCAGATTTCCAGTTTGCATCTGCTGAAAGGATTATGTCACTGTACTCACTCTCACTCACTACAGGCACGTACACGCTTCTATATTGGTTGGTGATTGGGTCTCCTGATTTTTCAGCAAGTTTAAATATCTTTTGACAAGACTAGAGAGCCAGGATTGGATGAAACCAGAGGTCGTGTAAGCGTGGTAGATTAGTGAGGAAAAATGATGGTGAGAACCTGTGCAATTCACTCATCTGACGTCATGCCGCATGTGGTACATAGGAGACCAGCATTGAACAGCACAAGGGACTGGCTGAAGGGTGCATCAGATCACCAATCGGAGTAAAGGTGACCAGCACTTCTAGGACTAACCCAAGCATATTCCCATTACTAAGGGAAACTTGTGCAGCGGTGAACCTGTTCCAGACCCCAGCACTTTCAAGTAGGGAAAGCCTTGTTAATAGGACCTTTCAACAGTCAGTGTTGTGATTTTAATTGTCATACTTTTCACAAAAAAAGCTATAAACATCTTACAATGTTGTTGGTCTAGTTTATAGTACTTTAGTTGCAGAACATTCAGACTTTTTATATTTTATTTCACATGAAATGTAACCATTTGTTTTAACATTTCACTAGCCTTACATGATTACAACTGCTTTCCACCTACCCCATCTTTTTATTTTATTTATAAATGACTAATGGATTCAGACTACCTTAGCGTTTTGACCATGGATATACAGTGCCGTAGAGAGTGATCACGGGCCCTGGTACTGCGAGGGGGTGTGGCCAATCTGGGGAGGCGTAGCCACGACTTCTCTTACAAAATGTGAAAGAATAATATGGCTGCACAGGGAGACGTTTGTCCTTAACAGCTGCTGCAGCCACAGAACAGTGGGGCGGAGGGGACATGAGGGCGGGGGGGCGTGTGCTCTCAGGAGGAAGACTCTCCCCATAGGTGCCGACTGCTGTGGGAAGAGCAATGTGATCTGTAGGATGCACCCTGCCTCCTGCAGATCACACATCCCCGCACGCAGCAGCCTCCTGAGGATAACAGCCCCACACACACAAGCCTTTTATTTTAATTAGCTCAGGTATATAGATACATATTTTAAATGAATGGTAATAAAAGCTTATTTTTAATACATCTTATACTTTATGTGCACCATATATGGACCACTTTTTCTCCTCATTTTGTTTATGTATATTTAGTTGTTTATGGGAGCACCCCTTCAGTTATTACAAAATATTTGGAATTATAATTAAGAGGGGCTTTTTTGATATCTATCCTTTGATATACCAGTGCAGGGGGCTTCCACACTTTGTTCTTTGGATTCTTCCTGATCAAACATCTCCAGCTGTCTCCGGTTTGATGGGTGCCTTTTCATAGATTTTCCTTAGGATTCATATCCGGGCTCATAGAAGGCCACTTAAGAATAGTCTAATGTTTTGTTCTTCTTTAATGCTTTTAGCTGTGTGTTTTGGGTCATTATCCTGTTGGAGGACACATGACCTTTGACTGAGACAGGTTTCTGATACCGGGCAATATGTTTTGCTCCAGAATGCCTGGATAGTCTTGAAATTTCTTTGTGCCTGCACAGATTCACGGCACCCTGTTCCAGATGCAGCAAAGCAGCCCTGAGACTGAGCCTCCTCCATGTTTCTTAGTGGGTATGGTGTTCTTTTCTTTAAAGCTTCATTTCTTCATCTGTGAGCTGATGTGACTTGCCAAAAAAGCTCCTGTTTTGACGCCTCTGTTCAAAAGCCATTCTCCCAAAAGTCAGTATGCACTCAAGCAAATTCCAGTCTTTTTTTTTTTTTTTTTTAATCATGGAGCCCAAAAAAGCGTTGGATGGTGCGTATTTTGACCTTGGAGTTCAGTTTGTCATTGCTGTAACAGGGCTTTATGGTACCCTGTGCCAACCACGCCTCTGACATCGTGATGTTATGCGAAGGGGCGAGGCTATAGTGACGGGAAGAACAGCAGCACCATGGAAGCATCTTCAGGATGCTTGGGTGTGCTGTAAAGGCTGCAGGGTGCATGTCTGGAGTGTCCAAAGGTTGCTCCGGTGGTGCTGCAGCAGGTGGCAGCACCACTTGCACCACCCTAGTTACGGCCCTGCCATTTGTATAGCTTTGGAAATTTTCCTAGGCTCTTTCTCTTCCATTCTTCCTATCCTGTTTAATCTGGGTTTCATTTCCCTCTTGCGGCTGCATCCTGCAGGTTGGCTACAGTTCCATGGACTTTAAACTTCTTAATAATACTTGCTACTGTAGTCACAGGAAAATCAAGCTGCTTCCGAGGGTCTTATAGCCTTTATTTTTAGCATGCTAGTCTTTCATTTTCTTTCTGATCTCCTCAGATAACTCTCTGCTTTGCTTTCTCTAGTCCATGTGGTGTGGTGCACAGGATGATGCCACACAGCAGGATGACTAATGTTCTCCATTTAAATAAGCTGAATGACTGATTAAAAGACTGGAGACCTGTATGATGCTAATGTAAGAATGCAATTAGTTTGTAATAACACCATAATACAGCTATTTTTATTTTCTAAGAGGTACCCGGTCATTTTAAAATATCTTTGGAGAATAAACAAAAACAGTGATTTATCTCTGTTTTCACAGTTTGTTTGATTATTATTATTATTATCCTTTATTTATATGGCGCCACAAGTGTTCCGCAGCGCCTTACATAGTACATAGAACTAATAAGTGAACAAGAAACTAGTAACTTACAGTACATTACAGTGCAGGACAAGGACACAACTTATATACATTGCTGAAATAGTGATTAAAGCACTCACAATAAGCTGCTGGGAGTTGGCGGTCCTGTGTTAGGTGCCCTAATGGGGAGTAGAGAGTAGAAGAAAATGTAAAGAGAAGCACATGAGGGAAGAGGTCCCTGCTCATGAGAGCTTACATTCTATGACTAGCTATTTGGCTCTTCTTCGCATGGGAGCAATTTTGAATATACTCGATAGTCTTTTTTTTTTTTTTTTGTTAACCAAGGTCTTATAAGGTTTCCTGGTAGACGACAATAGTCGTTTTTCCTCCTGACGTCAACACAAAAATATTTAGTTTTGACGTGACATGCAAAAAGGCCAGGTACAGTTGCCCATGAGAAGAACAGTCTCCACTTAGGTCAACTCCAGCCACGTTAATTGTCTGCCCCTGTGCTTTATTGTCATGTCAAAGCAGACTCTTACCGGGAATTGGAATCGTTTGAAATTTAAGGAATAATTTATTCATATAAACTAAATGGGAATGGTAATAAAAGGGAAAAGCTGAAATTTTGTAACAGTGATCTGGGCTTACATCAATTTTTCTGGAGAGACCAGATAACCAGTATCAATCTCTACATGGTATAAAATAAAGTCCATCGTTGTGTATCTTTAACGGTTAAAGCAGCAAAAGCAAAGAAAGTCCTCGGACGTCCGTTTTTTTTTCATTGACTTGCTTTACTAAAATCTTCACTGCTCGGCTCCCTTTTGTCATACATTAATGTTTCATACATCGAAACCTTCCTCCACATACAGATGTGCCCAGCTAGTTTGTTGCTCCATACAGCCATGTAGCGTGCCATGCATCTCGCGCCAAACAGAAGTCTTGAGTCGTGCCACACAGAATGTTTCTTAACCGAACGTAGTGTAGAACTGGAAAAAAGTCATAACGTGTAATACAACTTTCTACTTCAGGGTCCATAGGGTATCCACAGGATACCTTGGGGTATAGGTGTGACGTCAGTCGCAGGGCACCAAAGAGTTAAGCTTTCAGCCTCCCAGGATGCACTAGGTCTCCCTCCTATACCCCGCCCCCGGGCCAAGGCACCTCAGTTTAGTTTGGTGCCCGGCCGGAGTCGGGTGCACCTGTTGGAGTGGGGGCTAGAAGAGCCCCTGAAGCTTATTCTTCATGCAGCTGTGGCTGCACAACTGGATGTACAGCATGGACAGTCAGTCCTGACGTCCATGCTGTCTTCCCTACACCCCGCCGGTACCAGAACGCCGGTACTGATCCGGGGATGCTGGTGGGCGTCTGGGGTCACAGCTAGCGGTGACCCCAGATGCTCCGGACCATGGCCGGATTCAAGGGGGACAGAGGTAAGCAGCGGGGTCCCGCGGTGGGTCCCCGCTGATCACATGGTCCTAAGTCCCCAGGCAGGGGGCTCCCTGGGGACTGGCTGCAGCGTGGAGCCAGGCGACCAACCTGCGCTTCCACTACCCCCTGGGACAGCGGACCGCAGCAGAGCGGTAGCGCTGCGGCGTCCCCGGGGTTAAATGCATGCCAGGGGAGCGCGCCTTCCCTGTCTCACAGCCGGCGCCTCCCCCGCTGCACACAGCCCTCTCTGCATGCTGCCGACTGGTCCTGTGGCAGCGCTCCTCCCCCAGGCCAGCCTCCTCTCTGCTCCTCGGCGGCCATCTTCTCCAGAACGCATGGTGAACGCTGCTGGAAGCGCTGGACGGAAGCATCGTGGTCTGGGTCCCCCCGCATACCTCTCCTCCGCTGTGGCTCAGGTCTGTGTATGCAGTGCTGTGTCCTACCAGGCCCTGTGTCTGTGTAGTTGAGTGATCAGCGCTGTTAGTGCAGGAATTGTTATTTCTCTGCACTGTATGTGACTGTGCTAGCGCTGCTGCCTGTAATCTTTTCTTCATCTAAACTGTCAGCTTTATTACTGTCCCTGTTCTTTCTGCTAAAGCCCTTGCGGTGCGGTGCTGCAGGGTGGTCTCTCGCCTATTTAATACTTAATTGGTGAGAGAGGTCACATACGTGGTGCCATCATGTCTGAAAGTGATTTTCCCCTCCGGCTACAGTGTACCACGTGCAAAGTACCGTTAGCGGAGGGGGAGGGTAGCGCGGAGGGCCTTTGCCGGCAGTGTTTGTCCATGGCGCGGCCTATTACGGTTACAGCACCGGTACAGGAGCCGCCCTGGGCTTGTTTCGCTCAGGCGTTAACAGCTTTAGTGGGCCAGTTAGCTCCGCAGCCCGCGTTTACTCCGATGGGTTTGTCCCAGCAGTCTGTGGTGTCGTCACCCATGCAGGGGTTCCCACGACAATTGGTGGTACCCCACAGTCTCCCTATTTCCCCGCTCCCGGGTTCTCAGGAGCCAGCGTGGGTTAACTCCCTGACGAGTTCTGTACAGCACTTGTCGGATGTGTTGCAAGGGGAGTCTGTGATGCGGTCTCATAAAAGGCCGGTGGCGTCTCTGTCCGCTCCTTATGAGGATGACGAAGGGACGTCTGATGATGGGGAGATTCTAGATCCTTACGATCAGGAACCTCTCCATACTAAGGACGCTGATGCTAAGTCCAAAGTATATATTCCTGGACTTATTCGGGCGGTCCGCACAGCCTTGGTGATTGAGGACGAAGTTCCCCCAGCGGCTAAATCTAAGTATGCCTTTTTCAAAGATGTGAAGGGCGATGCCACAGTCTTTCCTCTTTCGGGTCAGTTGGTGGACCATTTAGAGGAGGCGTGGAAACAACCTGGCAAAAGATACCAGCCGCAGAGACGCCTGGCGGTGGCTTATCCGTTCGCGGATAATTATTTTGCGAAGTGGGAATCCCCTCCACAGGTGGATTCTCACGTGACCCGTCTTGTCCGTAGTGCCACATTGCCGATGCCATCCATGTCCTCCCTTAAGGATGCTACGGACCGCAAGGTAGAAATCTGCCTGAAGTCCGCTTATTCCCTTGCAGGGGGGGCAGCACGGCCGGCTATGGCCATTTGCTGGGTTGCCAGAGCGATGGAGCGCTGGGCGGATTCATTAGAGGCTTCTTTTGAATCCGACTGTCCGGCCGATCAGGCGGAGTTGATTGGCAATCTCCGTGATTCGGCCACCTACATCAACGAGGCGGCTCTAGACATTAGTACTCTGGTGTCTAGTATTTTTTCAGCAGCGGTAGCTGCTCGTCGCACCTTGTGGCTGCGATCCTGGAAGGCGGACGCAGATTCCAAGAAAGGTCTGGAAGCGTTGCCGTTTACCGGAGAAGTTCTCTTCGGTCCGGATCTGGATAAGATTGTGGCCACGCTGGCGGCAGCCAAATCTGCCTGTCTCCCGTCGGCCGCTGCTCCTTCTGGTTCGGGACCATCGTCCTTTCGGTCATCTAGGGCCCAGGGCAGGCCCAAACCACAGTCGTTTCCTCGACAGGCTGGCCCTAAGAAATCGGTCAAGCCCCGGAAGCAGGCATGGAGTACCAGACGTCCGGCCCCCAAGCCAGATGACAAGCCTGCGGCCTGACGGTCCGGGCCTCCCTTTGGGGGATCCCAGGGTGGGAGGCCGCCTGCTACAGTTCGCCCAGTGTTGGTCGACCACTACGACAGACACTTGGGTTCTGGAGGTGGTTTCTCACGGATACGCCCTCTCCTTCCGGCACAGACCCCCGGCTCGCTTCTTCACCACGGGTCTCCCATCAGACCGGAACAAGGCTACGGAGCTGCGGAAGGTATTGCACACTATGCTCCAGGCTGGAGTTATAGTGGCGGTTCCATTCTCCCAGAGGGGCCAGGGTTTCTATTCAAATCTATTTTTGGTACAGAAACCCAATGGGTCATATCGTCCGATTCTCAACCTCAAAGCACTCAACAAGTCTTTGCGGGTCCCGAAGTTTCGGATGGAGACCCTACGGTCCATCATTCTGGCGCTGGAACCTGGGGACTACTTGGTGTCATTGGACATACAGGACGCTTACCTGCATGTCCCTATTCTTTGGCGCCATCAACAGTTCCTCAGGTTCGCAATCAGCAGCGACCACTTCCAGTTTCGGGCGTTACCTTTTGGCCTGGCAACAGCACCACGTGTTTTCACCAAGGTGATGGCGGTCATGGCGGCTTCTCTGCGGCTGCAGGGAGTCCGCATGTTGCCGTATTTGGACGACCTGTTATTGGTGGCAGGATCTCCAGAGCTCCTGTTACGCCACTTGGACCTGACCATTGCACTGCTGCAACGGCACGGCTGGCTAATCAACTGGCAGAAGTCCACTCTAATCCCGTCTCGGAGGATTCTGCATCTTGGAGCCTTATTGGACTCGGGACAGCAAAGGATCTTCGTGACGGAGGACAAGATCTCTGCTTTACAGTCAAGGGTGCGCAGTTGTCTGCACAGCCGCCGGGTGTCCTTACACTCGGCGATGAGGTTACTGGGCTCCATGGTGTCGGTGTTCGACATGGTGGAATACGCCCAGTTTCACTCCAGATCTCTGCAGCACCTGATCCTGTCCAAGTGGAACTGGCTGACTCAGTCTCTGAAGTCCCAGACGATTGTGCTCACCCAGGAGGTTCGCCTGTCCCTTACGTGGTGGTTACAGACGACCCACCTCAACAAGGGACGTCCGTTCTGGGTTCCAAATTGGGTCCTGTTGACAACGGACGCCAGTCTTCGGGGCTGGGGAGCAGTTTCGGGTCCACACTTGTTCCAGGGCAGGTGGACGCCGACAGAAGCGGAGCTTCCAATAAATATCTTGGAACTCCGTGCGGTCTTCAATGCTCTCCAGCAGGCACAGCGGTTTCTCCAGGGTCGCCCGGTGCAGGTCCAGTCGGACAACGCTACCACCGTGGCCTACATAAACAGGCAAGGAGGAACTCGCAGTCGGGCGGCTCTCGTAGAGGTCTCTCGGATCCTGGTTTGGGCGGAGCGCAATCTTCCGGCCATATCAGCGGTCTTCATCCCGGGAGTGCTCAATTGGGAGGCGGACTTTCTAAGTCGCCAGGACGTTCATCCGGGGGAATGGTCCCTGCACCCGGACGTTTTTCAACTACTGGTGGACAGGTGGGGTCTTCCAGAAATCGACCTCATGGCGTCCCGGCACAACAACAAGTTGCCGGTGTACGGGTCTCGCACAAGAGACGAAGGGGCGTCTCTGGTGGATGCTCTGTCCGTCCGGTGGACGTTCCGGTTCGCATACCTGTTCCCTCCGGTCTCCCTTCTTCCACGGGTAATCCGGAAATTCAAACAGGAAGGAGGGACGCTCCTGTTGATAGCTCCCGCGTGGCCCAGACGGCACTGGTTCTCAGACCTTCAGGGTCTGTCCGTGGACATTCCTCTGCGGTTGCCGCTACGACCGGACCTTCTGTCTCAGGGTCCTTGCCTTCACCCGGACCTGACTCGGCTGTCTTTGACGGCGTGGCTGTTGAGACGGCCATGCTGAGGTCCCGGGGGTTTTCCAGCTCTGTGGTGCGTACCATGTTGCGAGCTCGGAAACCGTCTTCCGCGAGGATATACCATCGCGTGTGGCATACGTTCTTCCAGTGGTGTCGACCGAGAGGTTATGCACCGCGGGAGTTTCGTCTGTCTCGGATTCTCGCCTTCCTGCAAGCGGGACTAGATCATGGGCTTCGCCTTGCTTCTTTGAAGGTACAGGTTTCGGCCCTATCTGTCTGGTTTCACCGTAGGATTGCTACAATCCCGGATGTGCGCACCTTTATGCAGGGTGTTCTCCGCATTCAGCCGCCCTTTGTTCCACCTGTGGCGCCTTGGGATTTGGCTGTGGTCCTGAGGGCTCTCCAAGGACCGCCGTTTGAACCACTGGGCTCAGTGGATCTTAAATGGCTAACAGCTAAGACTGTTTTCCTTCTGGCCATTGCTTCGGCCAGACGTGTTTCTGAGTTAGGGGCTCTTTCTTGTAGACCCCCTTTCTTGGTTTTTTATGGGAACAGGGCAGTGCTCCGCACTCGGCCCGAGTTTCTTCCCAAAGTTGTTTCCCAGTTTCATATTAACGAGGAAATAGTTGTTCCGGCCTTTAACTCACCGGGTCTTTCCGTGGGTGAGGCCTCTTTGGATGTTATGCGGGCCTTAAGGACTTATGTTGACCGCACTTCTTCGTTTAGGAAGTCGGACACTTTGTTTGTCCTCTTTGGCTTCCGTAAAAAGGGTTGGCCTGCTTCAAAGCAAACTTTGGCAGCCTGGATCCGTATGGCTATTTCTGAAGCTTATCTTCATGAAGGCCTACCGGTCCCTCCTTCTCTGAAGGCTCATTCCACTAGGTCTGTGGGTCCTTCGTGGGCAGCTCGACGTGGTGCCTCGGCAGTTCAGATCTGCAAGGCTGCTACGTGGTCTTCTGTCCATACCTTCGTGAGGTATTACAGGTTTGACACCTTCGCCTCTCAGGATGCTTCCTTCGGGCGGCGGATTCTCCTTTCTGCACAGGAGCGTCCCCACCCTTAAAGGATACTGCTTTGGGACATCCCCAAGGTATCCTGTGGATACCCTATGGACCCTGAAGTAGAAAATATGAGATATGGTAAGAACTTACCCTTGTTATCTCTATTTCTACGAAGTCCATAGGGTTCCACAGGACTCCCGCCCTGTCGCACCTGTGCTGCAGATGGGCTTTGCTCTGGTCACCGGTTTTCCGTCTCCCTCTGGTGAGAATGTGATTCTTGTATGTGTCCAGATCTTTGTTCTCTCTCTTCCTTCTCCTCCTCCGGCCTATGGCTTGGTAACTAACTGAGGTGCCTTGGCCCGGGGGCGGGGTATAGGAGGGGGACCTAGTGCATCCTGGGAGGCTGAAAGCTTAACTCTTTGGTGCCCTGCGACTGACGTCACACCTATACCCCAAGGTATCCTGTGGAACCCTATGGACTTCGTAGAAATAGAGATAACAAGGGTAAGTTCTTACCATATCTCATATTTTTTGTCCACCAGGTGTCACTTTTCCTAAACTACACAGCACATGCGTCAGTGTTCCAATGCATCTTCTGTATCACCATCCGATGATTGACGGACAGAAGTGATTGGGTACAATATAGTATAGCATTTTGGTCATGGAATCAGGGCTGTAGAAGAAATATGTAATAAAATGTTAAATAACAGTATGTGTGTGAATCCTTTTAGTGTTATATATTTATTTTTATGTCTCATGGGCTCAGACAGGGGTCATAGACATGCACAGCTTTCACTGAGACTTGATGACTCGGTAGGTCGAGCGTCTTTTATGCGACTTTTTACTTTCAAATGCATCTGAATCATACAGCGAATTGATAGCACAAGCTGCTTCTGCTGATTAAAATGATATGCAGCATGTCTATATTCTGTGAGCCAGTTTGGGTGTATCCGCACGCGCTATGTTATGTTACACTAATGGCGACTATAACACTTTAACGTAGTGATTTGCTTGCAGATACACCCATACTAGCGCAAGGAACATAGGCATGCTGCATATCATTTTAATCAGCAGAAGCTGCTTGTGCTAATAAGACGTATTTTAGGGTACAAAGACTCATAAAAGACGCTCGGTGCTACCGAGTCACACAGCACTATGACCTTAGAGTCAAAATATTTCTCTCGACATCCCACCACTTGGCATTTCTGCTATACAGTAGACAATGTATTGTACACATAACGGGGAGCAAGTTTTTCATAATGAGAGATCATGTCAGGTTCAATACAGTAAAATACACTACTTTGCACTTCCCTTCTCCCTTCCTCTCTGTATGGCCACCCAAGTTCCTTCACCACCTCCCCCCACCATCACACAATTACTATTCAACTCCATTGAGCTCATTTTATGGCTCGCCACCACTCCCACCATCATTCGCTTCTATTCAATGCTGCCGCATGCTTTGCCCACTATTGACATTGTACACATTGCCTGTTTTAATTTGCACACTTCACATCACACACACGACAGGTGCAGCTCTCAAAATGGCTAGGGTGTGTAGGCTAGTGGGTAAGGTCTGTGCCTTGCACCTTTTGGGGTCTGGGGTTCGAATCATGGAAAGGGAGTTTTTTTTTTTTTCTTCTTTTGAATCTTTATTACTAGTTTAAATATAAATCACTTGGTGGTGTGTGTGAATTATGTTATGGCGTGAGCGTCTTTTATGCAACACTTTACCTTCAAATGCATCTGAATCGTACAGCAAATCAAGTTGATAGCACAAGAAACTTCTGCTGATTAAAATGATATGCAGCATGCCTATATTCTGTGAGCCAGTTCGGGTGTATCTGCACGAGAAATGTTACGTTAAACTACTAGCGACTATAACACTTTAAAGTGGTGATTTGCTTGCAGATACACCCATACTGGCTCACAGAACATAGGCATGCTGCATATCATTTTAATCAGCAGAAGCGGTTTGTGCTAATAAGATGCATTTTAGAGTAAAAAGTCACATAAAAGACGTTCGGCGCTACCGAGTCACAGCACTCCTGCGCTATGTGTGGAGCAACTTGTAGCGCACGGCGGATAGATATATGTGGACACATCTCTATTACTGTGCTGCAAAGTACCTGTCCCCAAAAGTGACCCTACAGTAGATGCATATTACTGTACCGAGTCCCAATAAAGCAGCCGTACAGTAGCTAACTGATCAGTGGAGCACTCGCCACCTAGAGGTTAAGCAGTGTATTACATGCCATGGCTTATCTTTCATTGTAGAATACCACAGTATGCCACAGTACAGCCATCACGTAACGTTCCATGGCGCAACACAGGAGGCCTGAGTGGTGCGCTATGAACAACAAACAAGCTGGGCCCATCTGTATACTCTATAGAATAGTGAAAGACTGTATCATCAAAATCCGTCCAGTGGCTCTGGAGATTAGCCTTAACAGACAGACGCATACCAGGGACTTTATTTTATACTAAATATAGATATACCAAGGGCACGCAGGTATACATGAAACAATAGCTTTTAATTTGATCACTTTCAGGAGGAATGAAACTTTGTTTCAATGAGCTGTAATGGTACCAACATATTTGTCAGCGTCTATATGTCCAAATCTAGTGGTTTGGCCTAGTGCTATAGCACCATTGTGTAGATAAATAAATTGGCCAGAACTGTTTCAGCAATCTGGCTAAAGAATGGCTTATAAAATCTATATGTGACTGCGTAAACATACCAGTGTGTTAATTGGCCAATAAAATGTTCTTACATGTGAAATAAAAAAGGAGAGTTATGGTAAAACTTGCCTTCATTAATTCTTTGAAGTCCATAGGGGCCACAGGGAGACATTGGGGTGTAGGTGGGACCTGGAGGACTGGAAACCAACAGCAAACCTTTTCAATCCCAGGATGCTCTGGTCCTTCCCCCTATACCCTGCCCACAGCCTGAGGGCACATCAGTTTTGTTAACAAGCCCAAGGCAGGACAGGAGAGAAGGAAGACTGGTACACTGAGGAATCACACTCTCATGCAGAGAAGGAAACAAGTGACCAAGAGGAGAAGCCCATAGAAGCCAGGTGTGTCAGGGTGCCCTGTGGACACTATGGACTTCAATGGGAGAGTTAATGAAGGTAAGTTTTACCATAACTCTCCTTTTCTTCTACAGGGTCCACAGGGAGACATTGTGGATGTCCCAAAGCAGTTGTTCAAGGGCGAGAATGCTCCTGAGCTGATAGGATGCTTCCTTCGGACGTAGGGTTCTCCTGAGAGGCAAATGTATCAAAGGCAGAAACCTAAGAAAGGTGTGGACAGAAGACCAGGTGGCTGCCTTGCATAGCTGTTCAGCTGAGGGGGCACGCCCGGGCTGCCTGCGAGGGACCCACAGAGCGAGTAGAATGAGCAGAGACTGTAGTCGCACAGGAGGGCCAGTTTGCGTGTAAGCCTGTGAGATAGTCGTATAAATCCATCTGGCTAGAGTCTGTTTGTTAGCTGGCCATCCCTTCTTATGGAATCCATGTAGGACAAAGAGGGAGTGCGATTTCCTGATGGAAGTAGTACAGTCCACGTAGATCTTCAGAGCGCGGACCACATCCAAAGAGGCCTCACCCGCCGAGAGGTCTGGTGAATTAAAGGCCGGAACCACAATTTCCTCATTAAAGTAGATGCGAGAAACCATCTTGGGAAGGAAGCCTGAGTGTTTTCGAAGAACAGCCCTGTCCTGATGAAATAATAGAGGGGAGCGACAGGAAAGCGCAGTGAGCCATTTGACATCCACTGATTCAAGGGGTTCGAATGGAGGTTCCTGAAGTGCTTTGAGCACCACTGACAAATTCTATGGAGCCACAGGAGGGACAAAGGGAGGTTGTATATGTAGAACACCTTGCATGAAGGTGTGAACATCTGGTATAGGAGCAATTCTGCGCTGAAAACAGGTAGACAAAGCAGAGACCTGCACTTTGAGAGATGCTAGGCGGAGGCCTAGGTCTAGTCCAGCCTAAAGAAAGGCAAGAATACGAGAAACTTTAAAGACTTGAGCATCATAGTTTCTTGGAGCACACCATTGGAAATATGTATGCCATATTCTGTGGTAAATCCTGGCTGAGGCCGGTTTATGTGCTCTGGACCACAGAGCTGGAGAAACCCTTAGCCATTAAGAGGGATGTTTCAAGAGCAACGCCGTTAAAGATGGATGGGCCAGGTCCGGATGTAGACATGGACCCTGAGACAACCCGTCTATTCGTAGAGGAAGTTGAAGAGGAACATCTATGGAGAGCCTTTGAAGATCAGAGTACCACTGACGTCTGAGCTAAGCCGGAGCTATTAACAGGACTGTGCCCCCCTCCTGTCTGAACCTCCAAAGCACTGGAGAAAGCAGGGATACTGGAGGGAAGAGATATGCTAACTGGAGGTTCCATTTAACCGACAAGGCATCTATGAAGGGTGCGCCGGGGTCCTTTGTTCTGGCTCCATAAACTGGAAATTTGTGGTTGTGTCTTGAGGACACGAGATCCACTTCTGGACGCTCCCATTCTGGATGTAGGGACCATTCTCCTGCGTGCATGTTGTGACGGCTGAGGAAATCCGCTTCCCAATTGAGAATCCCTGGGATGAACACTGTGGAGATAGCTGAGAGATTGTGTTCGGCCCATGTGCGAATGTGGGACACTTCTGTCATTGCTGACTGACTTCGAGTGCCCCCTTGGTGATTGAAGTAAGCCACAGCCATGGCGTTGTCGGATTGTACTTGTAATGGCCTGTTTTTCAGAATGTTCTGAGCCAGAGTGAGAGCTCTGTTTATGGCTTGAAGTTCCAGGATATTGATTGGTAGCACTGCCTCAACTGGGGACCTTCTGCCCTGGAAGGAGTGCTGGCTGGTTACTGTGCCCACCCTCGGAGGCTTGCGTCCGTGGTGAAGGAGAGCCCAGTCCAGGATCCAAAAGTGACAACCCTTGTTCAAATGGGAAGTCTGTAGCCACCAGGCTAGGGACAGGTGAACCTCTGGGGTGAAGCTCATCATCTGGGATCTGAGCAGATGTCGTAGCACGTTCCACCTGGAGAGGATAGGTGTTGTAGTGGCCTGGAGTGAAACTGGTTGAATTCCACCATGTTGAAGGTGGACACCATTGATCCCAAGGCCTGCATGGCAGAGTGAATTGACACTCGGCGATTGTGGAGCAGTCTGCGTAGCCTGTGCTGCAGTGCCGAAATCTTGTCCGATGTTATGAAGAGTCTCATCTCAAGAGTCCAGGAGGGTTCCCAAATGTACCATCCTTTGAGAGGGTTCCAGGAACACTTTTTCCAGTTGATCAGCCTACCGTGCATTTGTAGAAAGGCAATGGTTACCTGCAGATGTCGGTGAAGTGTCTCTGGGGAGCTGGCCAACAGTAAGAGATCGTCCAGGTATGGGAGCAGTCTGATCTCTTGACGATTGAGAGGTCGCCATAACTGCCATGATCTTGGTAAAGACCTGAGGGGCCATTGAAAGGTCAAATGGCAGAGCCTGAAATTGGTAATTTTGCTGCAGTCTAGCAAACCGGAGATATTGTTGATGAGAAGGCACTATAGGTACATGTACTATAGGTAAGTGTCCTGAATGTCTAGGGATACCATAAAATCTCCAGGCTCAATAGCTAGGATAATAGAATGGAGGGTTTCCATACGAAACCTGGGAACCCTGATAAACATGAGACTTGAGGTTGAGGATAGGCCACTAAGACCCATTGGGTTTATAAACTAAGAAAAGGGTAGACCCCTTGCCCCGTTGTGAGGTGGGGACCTGAATTATTACTCCTGATTCAGTAAGTACTGAATGGCTTTTTGGAGAAGCAGGGCCCTGGTTGAGTCCGATGGAGGTCCTGTGCAAAATAACTGTTGCGGGGGTTGCCTCAGGAAGGAGAGGGCGTATCCGTGGGAGCCCACTTCTCTTACCCAGGCATCTGACATGGTTTGATGCCAAACTTGCACAAATTGAAGAAGTTGGCCTCACACCCTGGAAGCCCCCCAGGGAGAGTCCTGTCCCATCAGTACAATCAGCTGGAAGAGGATGAAAGGAACTGAACTGTTTTGGAATTGAAACCTTTAACTGGGCATATGCTGAGCTTCACTCATGTGATCAGATAGCTGGTCAGAGTGAGGGAACTGGTAAAACTAGCTTTTGTTGTGCGCATTTTTTCTTAGAGCGGGTTAATCCTCTTCTATTTGTAAAATAGTTTTAACAGCTCTCACAAGAGCATGTATATATAGTTTAGAGGGTGGCTCCTCTTCTCCTGAGACGGAGTCAGAGTGAGAGAGGTCTGCCTCTTCTGCCTCCCCAGATATATCGGAGTCATATAACTGTGTGGACTGGGAAGATAACACAGCACGTTTAGTAGGTAAAGGTTTATCTTTTTGCAGTATTTGCTGAAAAAACGTAGAGGTATTAGCCAAAGTCTGTACTGAGGTAGACAGTGCGTCTATCCATGTGGGAGGCAAAGGATTTGCAGGGTGTACCTGCTATGGCCATTCCATAGGTGGAGCTACCACGGGGACTGCTATGTGGTCCACAAGTTCTGCCAGCATTTGCGAAAAGGCAGCCCAGGGTGGGTCCAGAGGGAGAGACACAGGGGCTGTGTAACTATTAATACAGAGACCATCCTGAATTAGGTCCTCAAGCTATCAGAGTAGGAGGAGCAGCATAAGGCTGCTTGATATTCTTTCCTCTGCCAGACGTAGTCACAAGAATAATAGAATACACAGTATGATACAGTGCAATGACCACCTTGCAGTATGTGTAATATGGCCCAATGGGAATTGGATTGAAATACCGGCAGTGACAGACCCGACAGCCTGGTGGTAAGTATGCTAACCCTCCCCTAGGGGTGCCTAACCCTAACCACCCCCCCCTAGTGCCTAACCCTAACCTTCCCCCCCATGGGTGCCTAATCCTAACCCTCCTGGGGGGGTGCCTATCCCTAACCTTCCCCCGGGGGTTGCCTAACCCTAAGTCCCCCTGGGGGTCCCTAAAACTAACCCCCTCCCATATCCCTGGTTTAAGTATACTTACCTGGCAGAGAGGACGATCGGTCCGGCGTCCTCGACATCGGGATTAACATAGGCGTCGGTATTTTGACGCCTATGATAAGTCCCTTGCCGGGATTACGTTGTCTGTATTGAGATCGGTGGTCATGCAGCCTCCAGACTCATAACTACATCCCGGCCCAATGTAGTGCTCAACCGCAGTATATATGTCACAGTGTAGTGTGCAACCGCGCTATATAGTAGGTAAAATGAACCCCCAATACCTTAGTATGTCAGTATAGTAGAAAAAAAGGGACAAGTATAAACTGACAGTATAGAATATAGATTAGCGCTAGCACAAGTCACATACAAACGCAGGAAACAAAGCATTACATGTCTACAATGGGCACTAAAATCAGCTACACAGACCACAGTGGCTGGTAGGATATAGCGCTGTATAACCTGGCCCCTGGGTATACAGGAAGACTAGACCCAGCGTTTCCCGGAGACCTGCTTGCCTAAAATGGCTGCCGCAGAAGGTGAGGGAGGAGTTGCTCAGGTAATACCAAGACTGCAGTGGAATGGCGCTCTGAACGGGGAAGGGGTGCAGGGAGAGCACTTTATCCCCAGGCTGATGTTAACCACCGGGTCCCCTGGCCTTTACAATATGCCTCTGCGCCAGTATCGTTATGCCCCGGTGGTCTACTGGAGTAGTGGGTGAGCCAGTGTCCACATCTACGTCTCCCGTCTGTCTCCAGAGACCGGTGGCAATACTGCACTGAGACGTGTGTCCCTGCGAACTGGGTTCCACCTTACCTGTCCCCTGGATTCCGGGCTGCAGTCTGGGGTCCGGGAAGCCTGCCAGCTAGCCCCCCTCGGAGCCCTATGGGTACCTAGCACAGGCTTGGTGTCACAGCGCCGCGGAGGGTTATGGACCCTAAAGAAGAAATGTATATTTTCATATGCTGCCTGAATCAGTCACCTACAGAGTGAGCGCTTCTGCGGTTATCAGTACTGTGCATTGTCAAGTGGAGAACATACGCATCTCTGCGTAGTCCCGAAGTCAGCAGGTCTCCACTTGTGGCTAATGGGTGTAATTGGGCAGCAGCAGGGCGTTGTCACAAAGCATAATTTGTGGCCAGGTAGGATGATTTGCAGCCTAGCAGTGGTAAGCATACCAAAGATCCAACGATTTCAGGACTGGTGCAAATCTGCGCAGGTTGTGATGACGGCTGCAGGCCACAGTGACACTGACAGTTACCCGCCAATCTATCCTGCTCCAGCCCGGCTGCTGCAGGAGGTGTGACTGGATTGTCCATTGTGCGGGCGGAGCCTGCTGGAAATTGATAAAGATAAGTAAGACAAGTGGGGGACTCTGAGGCTGGCATATAAAGGGGGACTGTGAGGCCGGCATATCACGGGAGGCTCTGAGGCTGGCATATAAATGGGGACTGTGAGGCCGGCATATCACGAGAGGCTCCGAGGCTGGGATATTAAGGGGCTTTGAAGCTGGCATATGAAGGGGGCATGATGAGGCTCTGATTGGCATATATGTGATATATAGGGGCACTCTGGCATAATTATGATGTGCTGGATCCTTTTTTTATTTTATTTTTTCAGCATCATGGTTAATTTAGCCTTAAATCCAGACAAATAACCCTTCAGTCTGGTGTAACAAAATGATAGTTATTAATAGCATTTGATGTGCAAAACTGACTGCGCCAAAGAAAGCTAAAACTTATTATTTTCACAACGAGTGGGAAATGGTGTATTTTATTTGTTATGGTGAAAGCCAAGTGCAGTGCCTCAGTGTCATTACCAACCAGGGTAACTGGGAATGTCACAATAGTGCTGTTCATTGTAGTAAATATTGATTACTGATTTTCCAACCTAAAGTGAAATACTTAAACTTAAGGAGCTGAAATCCAAATTACCCGTGTTTCCCCGATAATAAGACACTGTCTTATTATTTTATTTTGTTCAAAAAAACACCATAGGGCTTATTTTCGGGGTAGGTCTTATTTTAATTAACATTGACAGCAGTGCCCCTTATGCTGCCCCCCCCCCCCCCCCTATACCCCATATTTACAGCCATAAGTGGGGTGAATATATTGTGGGTGATGGAGGAGGTGCCCCTTTAGTGCTGGCGCCCCGGCGGCAGGCACCTCCATTGTCTCCCATACTTCTGCCCCCCCCCCCCTGTAGCAGTGTCCCTTATGCAGCCTCCCTTGTACGGTAGCAGTGCCGCTTATGCAGGCCCCCACCCTGTACCAGTGTCCCTTATGCAGCCTCCCTTGTACGGTAGAAGTGCCGCTTATGCAGGCCCCCCCCTGTAGCAGTGTCCCTTATGCACCCTCCCTTGTACGGTAGCAGTGCCGCTTATGCAGGCCCCCACCCTGTAGCAGTGTCCCTTATACAGCCTCCCTTGTACGGTAGAAGTGCCGCTTATGCAGGCCCCCCCCCTGTAGCAGTGTCCCTTATGCAGCCTCCCTTGTACGGTAGCAGTGCCGCTTATGCAGGCCCCTCCCTGTACCAGTGTCCCTTATGCAGCCTCCCTTGTACGGTAGCAGTGCCGCTTATGCAGGCCCCCCCTGTAGCAGTGTCCCTTATGCAGCCTCCCTTGTACGGTAGCAGTGCCGCTTATGCAGGCCCCCCCTGTAGCAGTGTCCCTTATGCAGCCTCCCTTGTACGGTAGCAGTGCCGCTTATGCAGGCCCCCCCTGTAGCAGTGTCCCTTATGCAGCCTCCCTTGTACGGTAGCAGTGCCGCTTATGCAGGCCCCCCCTGTAGCAGTGTCCCTTATGCAGCCTCCCTTGTACGGTAGCAGTGCCGCTTATGCAGGCCCCCCCTGTAGCAGTGTCCCTTATGCAGCCTCCCTTGTACGGTAGAAGTGCCGCTTATGCAGGCCCCCCCTGTACCAGTGTCCCTTATGCAGCCTCCCTTGTACGGTAGCAGTGCCGCTTATGCAGGCCCCCCCCCTGTAGCAGTGTCCCTTATGCAGCCTCCCTTGTACGGTAGCAGTGCCGCTTATGCAGGCCCCCCCTGTAGCAGTGTCCCTTATGCAGCCTCCCTTGTACGGTAGCAGTGCCGCTTATGCAGGCCCCCCCTGTAGCAGTGTCCCTTATGCAGCCTCCCTTGTACGGTAGCAGTGCCGCTTATGCAGGCCCCCCCTGTAGCAGTGTCCCTTATGCAGCCTCCCTTGTACGGTAGCAGTGCCGCTTATGCAGGCCCCCCCTGTAGCAGTGTCCCTTATGCAGCCTCCCTTGTACGGTAGCAGTGCCGCTTATGCAGGCCCCCCCTGTAGCAGTGTCCCTTATGCAGCCTCCCTTGTACGGTAGAAGTGCCGCTTATGCAGGCCCCCCCTGTACCAGTGTCCCTTATGCAGCCTCCCTTGTACGGTAGAAGTGCCGCTTATGCAGGCCCCCCTGTAGCAGTGTCCCTTATGCAGCCTCCCTTGTAAATAGCAGTGCCGCTTATGCAGGCCCCCCCTGTAGCAGTGTCCCTTATGCAGCCTCCCTTGTACGGTAGCAGTGCCGCTTATGCAGGCCCCCCCTGTAGCAGTGTCCCTTATGCAGCCTCCCTTGTACGGTAGAAGTGCCGCTTATGCAGGCCCCCCCTGTAGCAGTGTCCCTTATGCAGCCTCCCTTGTAAATAGCAGTGCCGCTTATGCAGGCCTCCACCCTGTAGCAGTGTCCCTTATGCAGCCTCCCTTATTGCAGTGCAAGCCCCCCTATAATTGATCCCCCACCCACCAGTACAGTACGGTACTTACCTGACTCGCCGCCGTCCGGGATGTCCCTCTCACTTGCGCGCTGACTGGATCTAACATGATCCAGCAGGCGTGGCCACACAGGATCCTCAGCGCGCAGATGACGTCACCCGCGCACTGCATGACTGGGAACGCTGGCCTCTGAAGCGTTCCCAGCTCAAAATGGGATTTTGGTAGGTCTTATTTTCCGGGTAGGGCTTATTTTGGACCGGGTTACAAAAGTAAGGGTAGGGCTTATTTTCGGGGTAGAGCTTATTATCGGGGAAATACTGTAGCAGCTCAGCAGTGTCAAGTTTGTTTCATTCTATGCTAAGGGGAGATGATCTGTGTGTGAGAAAGAAGGGCTATTCTGTGCTAGGGCAGGGGGACGTTACTGATGATGGCGCAGGGTGATGGCGCTCGGGAGACGCAAGAGGATGACACTGTGGGGAGACACAGGTGGATGGTGCCAGAGAGAATTGGGGGTGGCACTGGAGGTGCAGGGGGATAGCGCTGAAGAACCACATGAGAGGGGATAGGCTGGAGACACACCAAGGCGGTGGTGCTGGAGACACACATATAGGACGGTAGTAACGCTGGTACTATTAGAAGAAAACACTGGAGCACAGTAATCTTCAGTAAGATAACAATTCTAATGAAACCATAATATGATACAAATGATACCAAATGAGCAAATATATTTATTAATATAAAATTGTTTGATATAGGAAACTCCCATTTTCTCCTGCCCCAAAACTTCTGTTACTATGTATTATCTGGTTGAACCTCTGTTGCATGAGGATGACATTGGCTTTATTATTGCTACACAAACAGGCGGCTTCCGGACCATGTGATCTCCTGCATGAATAGTGAATACCGACTCAAAACACTGCATGTCCAAGAAAGATCAAATTTTTACAGAGGTTCCCCATTGCAGAGAAATCATATAGGTAAGAAAATACTCATTCACATGCTTGCTGTGCTTATTTACTGGAGAGAGTGATTGGGGACATGGCTATCATCTCCTGGAGCTGTGGGCATGCCCCCAGCATGAAAAAATGGAGGAAGTGGCTTGCGGGCATGCCACTTCACATTAGGCCACACCCCTTGCAATTAGGCCCCACACACTTTTCCGGGCACACGCACATAGGGCCTCTTCAACATTTTTTTCCAGGGCCACTATGAACTCCCAATCCGCCCCTGGTTATCCCCCACAAAAAAGTATTTTTGCTCTATATTAAAAATATATAGTTGCATATACAATGACTCATGGGGAGATGGCACTTATACAGCGGGGGCCCATTGGCACTCGGGGTGGGCTCTTCCACTAGGACCTATTATGAGTAGTGGGGTGAGGGGTGATAATGTTTTGGATCATTTGCCACTTGGGAGGCTATTTTTACTGGGGAGTGGGAAGTGATTTTACGATGGGGGGCCATGGACAAGGGGGGGGGGGGGCGGAAAACTCCTAGGTATATCTTTAAACTAATTTCTGACCGTTTTTGTGGAAATTGTAAGTCAGTGATTCCCAACCTCAGTCCTCAAGGCACACTAACAGTCCTGGTTTTAGTGATATCCATGATTGTGCACAGATGGTTAAATCAAAATAACTGAGGTACTAATTAAGTCACTTGTGCTCAAGTATGGCTATCCCTAAAACCTGGACTGTTAGTGTGCCTTGAGGACCGTGGTTGGGAACCCCTGCTGTAAGTGGTTCAAAATAGGAATGGTATTAAGAAGGTGTGGTAGATCGCGTTTAGTTTTGACTAACATATTCTGCTGTATCCCCCACCATTTGCTTTATAAAATAACAGTAAATGGTAAGGGTGGGTTTAGAGCCCAAATTCAATGTTTTCCTTTATGGGGGGGGAAATGGAATTAGCACACTAGAAGTGGTTTTGTGAGTGTGTGGAGGAGGGTAGTCCTGGTTTTTGTTGGTCATTTTTCTCTTTTTGGATTTCTTTTTTCCATTACGTTTAATTGGATGAACTTTGCGACATCTTAGAGCTTTTTATGCAAAAAAAACCATCTCTGTTTACAGCAATGCAAGTGTAATTTAAACATTAAAATGTACAACGGTAATATTTGGGTTAAAGACAGTCACAGTATTCCCCCATATCGGCGTGACTTCATTAAGGCATAATGGGGATGATCCAAAACTGATAACTGCCAATACTCTGTCTGTAGTGACTTTTTACTTTGGCCAACATGTCGATTGCAAACTATTGAGGTTTCTGCACAGATGCACTTCACTACTGTAACTGTGGGTGAGCGCCTGTGTATTACAAAGAGGACTTATTGCTAAAACAAAAAATTTGAACTGCGTCTCCTCGTGTTACCTATTGGTGTGATCAAAGGGTGGTTTACACCATTGTAAATTCCACCAGACTCTTGTGTGTTTAATAACAGTATATAGATGTTCGATTATTGGCTTTTTAGCTAAGATCAAGAGTATTTCTGTCCTAGGAGGTTATGATCCAGACCTCCTATAATGGATAGACCAGGGCCGGATTTACCACTAGGCAACCTAGGTGCCAAGGGGCCCGTGGTCGGGCCCCCCCGAAATCCGGCCCTGGGGATCAACAGCAGTAACTCACAACAGCTAGGTCCGGATGTAGAGCTGGAAGACATCGTCGGCATCTTCTCCTATTTCTCCCTAACAAGCATTTGCCTCCAGGCGCCATCTGGAGGATTTTCAGCTACCTATCCTATACTGAGTGTAGTCCTGCCCTCTGAAGTTCCAAATTACCTTCTACTGCTCTGCCACAGTGAACTGTGACAGGGAGACAGGTGAGTGGTGCATTGTGTGCTGAGTGAGTAGAGTGATGCAGTGTGTGCTGAGTGAGTGAGTGGTGCGGTGTGTAGTGAGTGAGTGATGCGGTTTGTAGTGAGTGATGCGGTGTGTGCTGAGTGAGTGATGCGGTGTGTGCTGAGTGAGTGATGCAGTGTGTGCTGAGTGAGTGATGCAGTGTGTGCTGAGTGATGCGATGTGTAGTGAGTGAGTGATGCAGTGTGTAGTGAGAGAGTGATGCGATGTGTGCTGAGTGAGTAGAGTGATGCAGTGTGTGCTGAGTGAGTTATAGTGGTGCTGAGTGAGTAGAGTGATGCGATGTGTAGTGAGTGAGTGGTGAGTGAGTGATGCGGTGTGTGCTGAGTGAGTGATAGTGGTGTGGTGTGTGATGAGTGAGTGATGCGGTGTGTGATGAGTGAGTGAGTGATGCGGTGTGTGCTGAGTGAGTGATGCGGTGTGTGCTGAGTGAGTGAGTGGTGCAGTGTGTGGTGAGTGAGTAGAGTGATGCGATGTGTAGTGAGTGATGCGGTGTGTGCTGAGTGAGTGAGTGATGCGGTGTGTAGTGAGTGATGCGGTGTGTAGTGAGTGAGGGATGCGGTGTGAAGTGAGTGAGGGATGCGGTGTGTAGTGAGTGATGCAGTGTGTAGTGAGTGAGTGATGCAGTGTGTGCTGAGTGAGTGATGCAGTGTGTAGTGAGAGAGTGATGCGGAGTGTGCTGAGTGAGTGATGCGATGTGTGCTGAGTGAGTAGAGTGATGCAGTGTGTGCTGAGTGAGTAGAGTGATGCAGTGTGTGCTGAGTGAGTTATAGTGGTGCTGAGTGAGTAGAGTGATGCGATGTGTAGTGAGTGATGCGATGTGTAGTGAGTGGTGAGTGAGTGATGCAGTGTGTGCTGAGTGATGTGATGTGTGGTGAGTGAGTGAGTGATAGTGGTGCGGTGTGTGCTGAGTGAGTGGTGCAGTGTGTGGTGAGTGAGTAGAGTGATGCGGTGTGTGCTGAGTGAGTGAGTGATGCAGTGTAGTGAGTGATGCGGTGTGTAGTGAGTGAGTGATGCGGTGTGAAGTGAGTGAGGGATGCGGTGTGTGCTGAGTGAGTGATGCAGTGTGTGCTGAGTGAGTGATGCGGTGTGTGCTGAGTGAGTGATGCGGTGTGTGATGAGTGAGTGAGTGGTGCCGTGTGTGCTGAGTGAGTGGTGCAGTGTAGTGAGTGATGCAGTGTGTGCTGAGTGAGTGATGCAGTGTGTGCTGAGTGATGCGATGTGTAGTGAGTGAGTGATGCAGTGTGTGCTGAGTGATGCGATGTGTAGTGAGTGAGTGAGTGATGCAGTGTGTGCTGAGTGAGTAGAGTGATGCGGTGTGTGCTGAGTGAGTGATGCAGTGTGTAGTGAGAGAGTGATGCGGAGTGTGCTGAGTGAGTGATGTGATGTGTGCTGAGCGAGTAATAGTGGTGCGGTGTGTGCTGAGTGAGTAGAGTGATGCGATGTGTAGTGAGTGATGCAGTGTGTAGTGAGTGGTGTGGTGAGTGAGTGATGCAGTGTGTGCTGAGTGATGTGATGTGTGCTGAGTGAGTGATAGTGGTGCTGTGTGTGCTGAGTGAGTAGAGTGATGCGATGTGTAGTGAGTGGTGAGTGAGTGATGCAGTGTGTGCTGAGTGATGTGATGTGTGCTGAGTGAGTGATAGTGGTGCTGTGTGTGCTGAGTGAGTGATAGTGGTGCGGTGTGTGCTGAGTGAGTAGAGTGATGCGATGTGTAGTGAGTGGTGTGCTGAGTGATGTGATGTGTGCTGAGTGAGTGATAGTGGTGCTGTGTGTGCTGAGTGAGTAGAGTGATGCGATGTGTAGTGAGTGGTGAGTGAGTGATGCAGTGTGTGCTGAGTGATGTGATGTGTGCTGAGTGAGTGATAGTGGTGCTGTGTGTGCTGAGTGAGTGATAGTGGTGCGGTGTGTGCTGAGTGAGTAGAGTGATGCGATGTGTAGTGAGTGGTGTGGTGAGTGAGTGATGCAGTGTGTGCTGAGTGATGTGATGTGTGCTGAGTGAGTGATAGTGGTGCTGAGTGAGTAGAGTGATGCGATGTGTAGTGAGTGGTGAGTGAGTGATGCAGTGTGTGCTGAGTGATGTGATGTGTGCTGAGTGAGTGATAGTGGTGCTGTGTGTGCTGAGTGAGTGATAGTGGTGCGGTGTGTGCTGAGTGAGTAGAGTGATGCGATGTGTAGTGAGTGGGGTGGTGAGTGAGTGATGCAGTGTGTGCTGAGTGATGTGATGTGTGCTGAGTGAGTAGAGTGATGCGATGTGTAGTGAGTGGGGTGGTGAGTGAGTGATGTAGTGTGTGCTGAGTGAGTGATAGTGGTGCGGTGTATGCTGAGTGGGTTTTATAGTGATGTGTGCTGGTAGTGGTAATGTCAGTGATAGTGTTTGTGGTGGTGATGTTTGATCTTTTGCCTCATAAACAGGGACATTGTGGGCAATGTCTGGTAGTAGCAATAGTGTGAACATGAACACCCTTCTTGTCGCCTGGTTCCCTAGCAGCATCTTATGCACCTGAGCATTTGTATGCCCAGCACATCATGTGCTTCAACCGCTTAGACCATGGGTTTAACATGGCAGGATTCCGTATGGGAAGAGATAGATTCCCTTTCCGTAGATGTACCATGAGGTCATCTGCCAATAGAGGACCAGTTCTCATAGTCCAACAGAGTGGAGGGATTGTAGTGAAGGACCTTCAGGTGGTCCACAGTATCCAAGGGCAAAGGAGGGGTGGATGTGTGATAAAGTTAAGCACACAGAAGGCAGGGGAAGTGAAGGGAAGTGAAGGTAGCGAGGGGATAATTGGGAGGAGATTATAGTTGTGAAATCCACTCTGGAGCTAATTATTCTGCTCCTAATAATGTGCTCTATTTCTTGCTGTTTTTATCAAGTGTTCTATACTCACTACACAAGTGGTTCTCAAACTCGTTCCTCAGGACCCCACACAGTTCACGATTTCCAGGTCACCCAGCAGGTGCACAGGTGTATTCATGACACATTTTAAAAGATCCACAGGTGGAGCTAATTATCTCACTTGTGATTCTGTGAGGAGACCTGGAAAACATGCACTGTTTGGGGTCCTGAGGACCGAGTTTGAGAACCTGTGCACTACTCAGTTTGCTGGGGTCCTGTAAAAAATGTTATTGTCAGATAGGGTCTCTGAGCAAAATAGTTTGAGCACCCCTGCAATAACAGCTGCTGAGTCTATTTCTTGCATGATTTAACATAAAGTAAAGCCACTAATGGATATTAAATCTGTATATAAAACCTAGGTCATTCAGAGATAAATCAATAACCTTAAATATACCCTGTGGCCATTTTATTAGAAACATCTATTGCTTATTAATGTAAATTTCTAAACTGTCAATCATCCGGCAGCAAAAAGCATGCAGACATGGTCCAGAGGTTCAGGTGTTGTTCAGGCCAAATTCCAGAATGAGGAAGATATGTGGCTGTAATTGTGGACTTATTGCTGGTTCCAGTTTGAGTATCTCAGAAACTGGTGATCTCCTAGGATTACTAAAGGAGCACTGATTTAATGCCACAATGTACCTGTTTTTTTAACCATGCCTACTCACAGAGCCAGATTAAGGCTTGTGAGGGCCCCGGGGGAACTTGTTGCCCCTCAGTGCCTTCCTATATGCCGCACGGTGCCCCACCGCAATGTGCCTCCCCCCTATATGCCACATGGTACCTCCCTTGCCCCTGAGTACTCGCCTCCTGTGGCCGGCTCCTCTTCAATGCTTCCATATCTGTGTTCTGCATGCATAGTGTGACACTGACTCTGCATGCAGAACACAGAGCCGTGTCATTCCCCATCCGGGAACAAGTGCCGCTGGCCACCTGATCACGGTAATTGCAGGGTCACACCGACCCTGTGTGGGAGCCCCGGGGTGAACACCCCTAATGCTCCCCTGCCCCTTAATCCGGCCCTGCCTACTCGCTTGGAAACTCTGGGGAGTCCTGAGGGCTCCCAGAAGAGTGGATGGACCTCCCAGGACTTGAGGTGCGTGGGGCCAATATGCAATTCTAGGTATTCACGTAATTTTCCCATCCCCTCTTCTTAGAAACGGAATTAGTTGTATTTTGCCACAAGGGATGGGACCTGATGGCGCGAATAGTCAGCTCACCACCGGCCACTCCTGGAGAGGAGATTATCAATATAGGTAAATATAGCTCAATCTGGTTCCAAGAACATGACATTGAGTTCACTGTACTCCAGTAACTTCCACAGTGTCCTTGTCTCAATCCAATAGGGCACCTTTAGGATGTGGTGAAGCTGGAGATTCACAGCATAAATGTGCAGCCGATCAGATCTGCAACTGCCTGATGCTATCATGTCACGATGGGCCAGAATCCCTAAGCAATGAAGACCCGATGCCTTTAGTCTTCACCCGACCCACGCCGGTACTATCCCTCTTTGGACGGAAGCTCCCCCCGTGATCCCGTCCTGCACCGCAGGTGAGCGGCTGGGTCACCCAGCCTCCACACCAGCGTCCGGGCGGCACACTAGTGTGGAGCACCCGTCCAGGACCTATACCCCATTACTCAGAGCCCTGCAGCCGTACTCTCTCTCCGGGAAGACATCCCCGGGGCATCCACCTAATTTCAACACCTGTACTAGCGGGACGCTGCTCCTGTATCTGAAAATTGTTTTTTTTCCACACCGGTTACCCCAGACTGACATTTTACTCAATCAGATCAGCCAGACTTGTGTCTGACCCGCCGTGGTCATTCAAGTCATTTACTGAACACTACCTGGATTTATCCAAGACTATTCATATGGATTTGTAGTCTGATCTTTGATTAATACTGATCTTGTGACGCATGCACAGGATTATCTCATAGATCAGAATTAGGATTTCATCAGTTTTTGTACATTATTGCATCTATCAGCAAAATCATTTTGATATATTACAGTGCGCTGATATTTTATTTACATCTATATTAATAAGGGACATTGGTTTATCATTATTGTATATACCCAGTATAGACGGCTCATTTATTCATGTTGAGGGATCCTGGACCATATCACTTTATTTCTATACATATTGTATAGGGTATAGCGCTTCAGAGCTACCATATAATACTAAATTTTGAAGGAGATGGGACATCTCCATTTTCGAAGCAGCGCCCTTATACATTAGCACACTTATCTAGAGCGCAAGTCTGTTTTCTATTCCATATAAGGTTGGATGTATGTGAGAAAGCAGCAGTGGGCGTCTTTATGCTGGCTGAGCTCTGGCAGGCATTAGCATATTTTCGCAGCTTAGTTGCGTGCGAATTCGCAGTTGCAATCCGTACTGAGGACCTGATTCAGACCCGTACGCTAGGACGCGTTCGCTCGTAGCTGGCCGATTTTTTCATTCTGCACATGCGTAGGCATAGCAGTGCGGGTACACGAACCATTGCGTTCCCTCCCTGCGCATAGACAGCCCAGCAGAGTGAGTGACAGGAGAAGCCGTTTGGGTGTGGTGACAGGGGCTGGCCATTAACAACGGGGGAGTGGAGGTTCGAATGCAGAGGTGCCTGAGCGTCTTAACACCGTTTCAGAGGCGTGCATAGTTAACAGGCAGCATCATAGTACACGTCACCTGGGGTAGTTCACACTGAAGTGATCGTAGTGCTTGCGGTATGGTATAGTCAACCTCAAGCGCTTTGTTCGCTTCCGATGGTACCCGATGTACCGATGGTTACATACACTTCCTGGAGATGACGTGCACAAAGCGATCGCACGCCAAGACATAGTGGGCATGCTTATGCTTTGCAGTGTGATCGCCTGCCTTGCTGGGTGTGTGCCGGATTTGTATACGCTGGGTGCGAGTGGGTCTAAATCAGGTCCTGAATGAAGCCCTGAGTAAACATGTGTTGGACAAACTGTGGTTCTCAAGTGAGGTCACTAGGTGTCGCTGTTACTGCATTAAAATCCTAAACATATTGGTAGCTGCACAAAAACGCCTTTACCATCCGTCTGTAAGAAATGCCACTCCAATACAAAAAATTATTTTTATTGTTCTACATGATGAACAGTTTTCCAAGGTTGCAGTAACTTGCGCAATAATATATCTAAGAGATAAATCCTAACATGTATGCACTATGCATTAATTTGACTATATTATGTTTTATCTTCCTCTCTAATACCACTATTTATTGATAGTATGATCTCTGGTATGCACATAACTGCCTCATCTGCAGGGTGACCAGGGATATTCTGCAATTATAGCCACACCCACCTCGGTTGATTAGAGTAATTAGCTATATCGTACGCAGTCTCATCCAGTTGATGATACAAATAGTGCATTCTTGTCTACTTTTGTAGTCATTTCAGGGAGAGGACCACGCACGCCGTCGTGTCCTATTCAGTCTAAGGGGAGTGTCTAGCCCCACCCATGGTGCATATCTAGTAGTGCCCAGGGGACATGTCCAGCACTACCTGGTGAACCTAAAGTACTGTACGCAGCATGCCACCAGAGGGGGTTTGTGTATTGTAAGCATATGTTACTTTTACATTCCTACATCTGTATGTTAACAGAGAGGGCAGTGGCGGATCTAGCAAGTGGTTGACCCAGGTAATAATGGTAATAGATCCCAGTGGCAGAGCCCCCACCTCCAGTGTCAATAGGTCCCCACTGTATTGGTACCCCTCTCCCAATGTGCCACTTTATATAGTTGTATATTTTTTATATAATTTATATACCCCCCCGGCCAAAAATCCTTTTTGTTGGGCATAAGCTATCCCCTATGCCAAAAGTTTCCTTCCTATTACATCCCCTCCCCCTGTGCCATAGACCCCTCCCTCACCTTATTGCAGAAGGCAGGGGATACTGATCATCCGTACCCCCCCTGCTGCAGCTGATCTGTGCACTTGTAGAGATCAGCATACAAGTGTTCGGGGGGAGAACTATGTTCCCCTCCTCACACTTTTGGTATACAGCGCATGCGCCCCAAAGTGCCATTTTGCATGGCATTCTGGGGTGTGATTTCTGGAGTGATGTCTGTCGCAGACCACACTATCAGTATTGGGGTGCCACAGCAAGAGGAGGAGATCTGTTCTGCGCATGTGCATAATGGATTTCTTCCGTAACAGCAGGGGAACGAAGTGGGATGGCACGGTCTCATGGGATGCAACAGTCAGTGGCAGATTGACCATAGACATCACAGGTGGGCCGGACAGTTTTGGGGCCACTGAAAACAATTTATTTTTCAGATTTTTTTTTTTTTTTAAATATGTGACCCAACCTACTCAATGAGAGCATATTAATGGCTGAAACTGACATGATTTGTTCATGGTGGCTGATCCCTCCCCAGGGACCAGCCACCTATGGCTGTGCTTCGCAGATCAGCCCACCCCTTCCTGATCCACTACTCACCCTCCCTTGGTTGCCCGCTACTGGCGTCAGGTGCTGGAAAGTAGGGATGTGAAGTGGGCCGCACAGGCAGCGTCTCAAAGCCGTGGTCACACATATACACTGACTGCCTGTCTATCTATTCTGCGGATGCTGGGATTGGCGGATGCTGCCCCTCCCGGTCACTGCGGCAGAGGTCACCCATCACTTCCGCTCCCCTGCCTGCAGACCCTCGGAGATCATCTTCTCTTTCATCACCAGGCATGAGTTAGCCAGCAGTGGACACCAAGCAATGCCTGCCGCTGGATGAATTCTGGAGTGTGCGTGCACCTGGGGGGCTGCTGTCTGGGGCGCTGCTGGGAGTTTACCCACCTGGTTGTCTGTGAGGGCTGCAGCATCTTTCATTGGAAGTACACCAGGTTATATAGCCAGGCAGACTGGAAGTATGGTAGGGTATAGGCTGGCGGTTTATGTATTCCCCTCTCTGCCCTTACAGGACCTGGTCAAACTTTGAGGCTCTGGAGCTGGGTGCCCTCTACTCCTGGTAATCCAACTCATGTAGTGTCTGCACATCTGTGAACAAGTTGTGACTCATGTTGTTAGTGTAGCTGGGGACAGCCCCATGGGTACTCACTGCTGAAAGTGGTACCTACACTGGGGCCAGCCCCATGGGTACTCACTGCTGAAAGTGGTACCTACACTGGGGCCAGCCCAATGGGTACTCACTGCTGAAAGTGGTACCTACACTGGGGCCAGCCCAATGGGTACTCACTGCTGAAGGTGTACCTACACTGGGCTCAACACACGGGACTAACTGCTGAGAGGACAGCTACACTGCGGTTATTACTCTGGGCACTTACTACTGAGGGGACACCTATACTGGGGGCAGCCATGAGCACTCACTGCTGAGAGGGTAATTACACTAGGGTTAGGCCCCTGCACACTTAGTGCTGAAGACATGGGTGGATTGACCATACAGTAGCTTCTCCAGTAATTCCCAGTGTACGGTTTTGTGTTTTTATTTTGTATATACTGTAAATAATATTTTTACATTGCCCAGTGGTGTAACTTCCCTATGTGCAGCCATTCAAATAGGCTACATAACACAGTCTTCACTTACTGTGTACTGTGCAAATGTCTCTGCCCCCCAGCTGAAATTCTACCACTTGTCCTGCCCCCTTTGAAGAATAAGCAGCCTTGCTTCTCCTAACCATGGCTGACAGGCAGCATTGCATTAAGGGCTACATGGGCCTGGGGCTGTCAATGTACAATGGCTTATATTGAGAAGGGGAGAATCTGTGACCAGTGCTGTGTGGGTGTGGCCACCCCCTTCACTCTCAGCCCCACTGTCTCCCTAAATACATAAAAAGAGAAAAGTTGCAGAATTTTGTGAAAAAAATAGAAATACCATTTTAATAGTTAAAATTTATGGCCGACTATTTGATGCTGACATGATGATAGGCCTATTTTTATGTGGATGCCTTAGCTCTATCGGCTCCATTGTTAATCTGGCCCTGCTGACAGGAGGAGAACAAACGCCCCAAGTCCAACAGCTGGGAAACTCCCTCACACTCGGTTACCAATGAGCCTGAGGATTCACCTCTGGGGAGTAACAGAGTGAGTCCCAGCCAACAAGACCTCCCCTGCTCAACATTTAATTGACTCCTCCTCTCTCATAAATGGGGTGAGGGAAATATTACATAATCGTCCAAACACACAGTGCACATAGGAAGATCCCTTTATCACACTAACAGAAACACACATTATTAACATTGCCAGCAATCAAAATACAATTGTGATTAAACCAGCTCAGGGATACATAATTTGGCATTCTCGTACTATAGTCTGCAGAATACTAACTTTAACCAGTAGCAGGTTATAACAAAACATACCTCTATATAAGAAGTAATTACACCAAATTACTGGATAATTTTACTAATCTATAGGAAACAATTATTTAAAATACTGATGTAGACTAGAATAACTATGAGCACCTATACAGCAGGGCGGATTGGTTGTAGGCGTCACTGGTAGATGTATTAAATTTGTTTTGTTCAACATATAACAGTAATTGGGTAACAAGGGCCACTCAAGTATGGTGATCTCCCATGCTGGTCTCCACACAGTCTGTTGGACACGGGCTATGGCCAGAGTGCTGTTTCATGAGTTTATCATCCAGAAGTGATCAAGCTACAAGTCTGGGTGCTATGTATATTATAATGTACTGTATGGCATCACCTTGATGCTCAATGTACTGTATAACATTCAGTGGAGTGCTGTCTGTACATTATGGCAGTCACTGGGATGCTGTATGGTGATGATGGGATACAGCCTTTGCTGTATGGTGGTGGCTGTTTGTGCTGTATTGTCACTAGGATGCTCAATTTAATGTATGCCAGTCCCTGGAATGATCTATGTACTTTATGGTGGTAACCAAGCTAGTGGTGGTGATTGAGATGCTCTTTGTACTGTAAGATGGTTACTGGGATCACAAGCAAGACCTATAGGTAGGGGCCCAATAGCAAAATTCCAAAGTCCCCCACCCCGGGCAAATTTTGATTGTAAATGACCTAATATCTATCTACTTAGCTGACATGCAGGATTAACTCAGTTGTAATTAGCATATAGTAAGCATTATAAATGAAAAATATATATATAAAAAAAAATTATATAGGCTCCCTAATCCTAAATTAAAAAGGGTACACAACTAGACAAGTTTCAGGCGCTACCAAATTGTCAGCATAAGAAATACCTCATACAAGTCATCTAATCCTGCAATAATATAAATATATAAACATGAAGGTAATGATCTTCTGCGCCAATTCTGTCCAAATGTGATTCTATTGTTTCCTGTTTCTACGTCTTCTTCCACATGGAGTTTCCTCAATGGAATAAAAACTAAATGTGAGCAGAACCTCTTCCTCTATTGCACGAGAACACTGGGTGTGGGTATACGGTGTTCCCATTTAAAGACACTGGTGACATTTATACAGCCTAGATTGGTTGTGTTTTATTTTGTTTGACCATTATACTCATACAGCTATTGTCTTTGTTCCCTTGCTTCATACCATTGAGGAAACTCCATGTGGAAGAAGACGTAGAAACAGGAAACAATAATATCACATTTGGACAGAATCGGCGCAGAAAATCATTACCTTCATCCCTAATCCTAAATGTTTCTGAAACAACATGGTATATAAGAAGGCTATGATTCACTAATAAATCAGTTACTGAAGAGAGATAAAAGCAGAGACGACTGGGCCAGTGACAGCAGATGCCCTGCAGCAGCACTCAAAGGCCGCCTGGGCCCCATAGCAGCCCCATTCTCTGTACCTACTGTCTGAGATTTGCTGCCATATATAGGACAGGTGTGTAGGCATACAGTATACTGGATGTTGAATCTGCGTCCAGGTCTCCAGTAGGATTGTGGTAACATTCTGGCCTGGAGTTGAATCCTCCACTTGGACAAGTGTGTATCCATCTTAAGTCATGCAGTGTCATATCAGATAAATAATTAGCTTTATCCATTGTTTTTAAATTAAAAACCGCAGGTAAAATGGAGGGAGGGGTAAGGATGACAGGCCAACATTTATTCTAAAGTCCTTACCTTAAGATGTTATTCAAATTCTTTTTCTAAAAATGTTGCTGTTCAGGACCTTATTGGGAGATATAATCCAAAGTTCATATCAGTAGTCATTATCCAAAGTCACCTACATAAAAAAGGAACTACTCAGAGAGTATCCATGTAGGAGAAAATGTCACCACAAAATGGCTGCCAGTAGCTGGGCATCCTTTATATAGGGCTGTGACCTGCATTGTGACATCACAATGTATACAGGCAGCAGCTAGTGATGGCTGTAGGTTGGATCATCTCTGGGCCCAGATACCCGGCAGCAGCACTCTGGTGAGAATAGAGAAGCTGGGGCTCAGGAGATGGCGTATTACTCAGTGCAGGGAGAGGGTGCCCGTAGCAGCCGCACTCTCTGCACCTACTATAGCTACACCCTTGGCAGGGATGCTGTTTGTGCTGTATGGCAGACACAAAGCTACTCTCTGTATTGTATGGCTGTCACGTTGGCTGTTTGCTAGCACAACATATGATTGTTTTGGTGCGCCAAATTTGAATGAGGCCACTTTCAGAATTTTTCCAGGGCCACTTTAAGTTCCCAATCCGCCCCTGGCGACCGTATCAGCTAAAGCCCAGATGGCTGCAGTCCCATCTCATGCGACCGCGCCAGCTAAGTGGTTAACAAATTAACTCTTAAACTTAAGTGTCTCCAATTAAGCATTTGTCAACGATACACTCCATCAGTATATGCTTGACTCCAAGCAGGATAAGGCTCTGCTGATGTAGTTTTACTGGTAGCCTCAGCCATGGCAGTCCATTTTTACATTTGACCGCATACCACAAAACTGCCAATAATTATACCATTATTAATAATAACAGGGTCAGACAAGCAAAACACAAAAAGAAGTTGTGCCAAATAAAAAGAAAAAGGCATAAATAAGGCAAAAGAAAATGACACATGTTAAAACCCCAAATAATGAAAAAAATGTATTTACTGATAAAATTAAGTTAGGGGGGAGGGGGGAAGGTTAGTGATAGTGGGGTACTCACCTCCGTCTGAATCCTCACTGTCTGCTTTCAAGCGTTGTTATGACACCCGCTCGGCTAACGTCCGGCGGTATATCATACCGATTCCCCTAACCCTCCCCCTCAGTGCCTAAACCTAACCTTCGTCCCACGCAAACTAAACCTAACCCATCCCCCCTAGAATCTGCTTACTTTCTGAAATTGTCTTAAGATTCAATATTGTGAAAAAATGGATGAAAACAAAATCAAAATGCCGTGACCCGGATTCGGCCACAACGCAGAGTACTAACCACTATACGATCATGGCAATTTAAGCGAGCCAGGTAGGAGTCGAACCTACAATCTTCTGATCCATAGTCAGACGCGTTATCCATTGCGCCACTGGCCCAGCTGTCTTATAGTATTTGAAGTGTCTTTCCTGGTTTGAGCCTGTTTTAGAGGTTTATGGTTATTGAAGTATATACAGAATCACATTTTGGGAATTGACTGTACACTATCTGCAGGGATTTGTTAACTGAAAACATTTTAGGTACAATTGGGGTCATTCAGACCCACTCGCAAGCGGCAGTACGCTCGCAAGTGGGTCGATGTTCCCCACTGCGCATGCGCACGATGGAGGGAGCTCCATCGTGCGCATGCGCGAGACCCGGACTGCGACAGCCAAGCTGTCGCTCCGGGTCTCGCACCAAAGGGGGCGTGCTGTCGATGGTGACTGACAGCACGCCCCCTTTGGTGGGCATGCCGGGGGCGTGCCTGCCAGACGGAGGCGTTCCCATGGGAACGCCTACCGTCTGAAGCCGGCCCCACTGACATCATTAGTGATGTCAGTGGGAGTGATTTTGGCTCTGATAGAGCCAAAATCACTCCAGGGCTTGTGGCAGGGAGACCCTACCGCAGGGTCTCCGTCGCAAGTCCGATGGTCAAGACCATCACGACCATCTTTTTGGACGCTCGTATATGCTGTGGGTGGTGACCCACAGCTATACGAGCGTCCAGGAGGACGCTCCATTTTAATGGAGGAGGGCCCTGATTCAGAGCGAGCGCTCTGGTCAGAGCGTCCGGCTCTGAATCAGGCCCAATGTTCCTAAGTTATATACTGACTATGGATAATAAAATTGCATTCAGTATAGCTATTTAAAGTCCATGGGAGGTATAAAGGTAATCATAGACTTGAAACCGGATTCCAAATATGATAAGATGTACAGTAGGCTTGTATCCTTTTGGAACTGCTACCTCATAATTCAAGATTCTGCAAAAAACTATATCCAATTCCTGATGCTATTAACCCACAAGGAACCGACATTTGCATCTAGTTCTCCAAACTTTACTTTTAGAAGCAAGGAGTCAAAGTTTTATTAAAACATAGGAAGGTTATTTTTTTTTAAATAAAATGATTTGTAGAACAATAGAAGACAGTGTGACCCAATGGAGGAAGACAAATGAACACAAGTACTTTTCTACAGAAAGAATGCTAGATCCATGGAAAGGTATCCCGCCAGCTGTACTGGGGACTTGTGCAGGAAAAGAATGCAGCATATAAGAATTGTAGGGTTGGGTATGGGTCAGAATCCTGAAGCCGGCTTCCTGACAGGGTTACAATCCCGACAAAATTAGGTAAGTATACTTGGTATACAATCGGGAAGCCTGCTTCCTGACAGGGTTACAATCCCGACAAAATGAGGTAAGTATACTTGGTATACATTCGGGAAGACCTGAAGACTGTCATATCCCAGCGAGGGATGAAATGCCGGGCGTCTAGATGTAGACGCCTGACATTTTCCCGACGCCGTGAAACAGGCGCCCGGCATCCCGATCGAAGGGATGCCGGGCGCCGTGAGCGAACAGCCGTGGGGGGGAGGTTTAGGGCACCCCCCCGGGAGGGTTAGGCTAGGGGGAGGGTGGGTTAGGGTTAGGCACCCACGGGGGGGGACATAGGGTTAGGCACCCCCCTGGGGGATTTAGGTTTAGGCAGCAGGGACGGGGGGGTTAGGGTTAGGCACTTGGGGGGGGAGGTTAGGGTTAGGCACCCCTAAGGAGGGTTAGGGGGTTAGGTTAGTAGATACTTACCTTAGGACGATCGGGATTTCCAGCGCTGTCGGGCTTTCGCTGCTGGGAACTCTGCATCTATTGGCCAGGCGCTGCCGGGAATTGAACCATGCGGCCGGCGGTATTTCATACCGATTCCGTATACTCTCCTTCCCGGGATGCAGCCAGGAAGCCGATGGTCGAAATGCCGACTGCCGGCTTCCCAACTGTGTAATCGCGACAGGTGTCTAATGACAGGTGTCTAAATCTCGACGCCTGTCATTATACCTACGCCGGGAGCCCCGATGTCCGGCAGATCGAATGAAGGTTTGCTTGGTGCGGACAGCCGCTGGGGGGAGAGAGGGTTAGGTTAGGGGCTCCCGGGGGGGAGTTAGGGCTAGACACCCACCCGGGAGGGTTAGGCTAGGGAAAGGGGGGTTAGGGTTAGGCACCCCCGGGGAGAGGTTAGGGATCCCCCCGGGAGGGTTAGGTTTAGACTGCGGGGAAGGGGTGATTAGGTTTAGGCACTAGGGGTGGAGGTAGGGTTAGGCACCCCTAAAGGAGGGTTGGGGGGGGAAAGGTTAGTGATAGCGGGGTACTCCCCTCCATCGGAATTCTCACTGTCTGCTTTCCAGCGTCATTATGACAAACCCGCTGGGCTAACGTCCGGCGGTATTTCATACAGATTCCCCTTCCCCTAACCCTCCCCCTCAGTGCCTAAACCTAACCTTCGTCCCACGCAACCTAACCCCCCCCCTAGAATCTGCTTACTTTCTGAAATTGTCTTAAGATTCAATATTGTAAAAAAATGGATGATTGAGAAACAAAATCAAAATGCCGTGACCCGGGGTTGCTGCGGCCACAACGCAGAGTACTAACCACTATATGATCACGGCAACTTAAGCAAGCCAGGTAGGAGTCAAACCTACAATCTTCTGATCCGTAGTCAGACGCGTTATCCATTGCGCCACTGGCCCAACTGTCTTATTGAAGTGTCTTTCTTGGTTTCAGCCTGTTTTAGAGTTTTATGGTTATAAAAGTATATACAGGATCACATTTTGGGAATTGACTGTACACTTTCTGCAGGGTTTGTTATCTGAAAACATTTTAGGTACAAAGGGGGTAATTCGGACCCGCTCGTGAGCGCAGGACGCTCGCAAGCGGGTCGATGTTGCCCCACTGCGCATGCGCACAACGGAGGGAGCTCCGTCGTGCGCATGCGCGAGACCCGGATAGCGACGGGCTCTCCGTCGCTCCGGGTCTCGCACCAAAGGGGGCGTGCTGTCGATGTTAATTGACAGCACGCCCCCTTTGGTGGGCGTGGCTGCCAGACGGAGGCGTTCCCATGGGAACGCCTACCGTCTGAAGCCGGCCCCACTGACATCACTAGTGATGTCAGTGGGAGTGATTTTGGCTCTGATAGAGCCAAAATCACTCCAGGGCTTGCGGCAGTGAGACCCTACCGCAGGGTCTCCGTCGCAAGCCCGATGGTCGCGATGGTCTTGACCATCGCGACCATCATCATGGACGCTCGCATAAGCTGTGGGTGGTCACCCACAGCTATGCGAGCATCCAGGAGGACGCTCCATTTTCATGGAGGAGGGCCCTGATTCCAGAGCGAGCGGCTCTGAATCAGGCCCAATATGCCTAAGTTATATACTGAATATGGATAATAAAATTGCAGTCAGTATAGCTATTTATTTAAAGTCTATGGGAGGTAACAATTTACGTTGGCAGCAATATATATTCTCCAGTGCTTTGGGCATTATCCAGTGCTTTGGGCAATCTTAAGATTCAATATTGTAAAAAAATGGATGATTGAGAAACAAAATCCAAAATGCCGTGACCCGGATTCGAACCGGGGTTGCTGCGGCCACAACGCAGAGTACTAACCACTTTACGATCACGGCAACTTAAGCGAGCCAGGTAGGAGTCGAACCTACAATCTTCTGATCCGTAGTCAGACGCGTTATCCATTGCGCCACTGGCCCAACTGTCTTATTGTAGTGTCTTTCTTGGTTTCAGCCTGTTTTAGCGGTTTATGGTATAAAAGTATATACAGGATCACATTTTGGGAATTGACTGTACACTTTCTGCAGGGTTTGTTATCTGAAAACATTTTAGGTACAAAGGGGGTCATTCGCACCCGCTCGTGAGCGCAGGACGCTCGCAAGCGGGTCGATGTTGCCCCACTGTGCATGCGCACGACGGAGGGAGCTCCGTTGTGCGCATGCGCGAGACCCGGATAGCGACGGGCTCTCCGTCGCTCCGGGTCTCGCACCAAAGGGGGCGTGCTGTCGATGTTAATTGACAGCACGCCCCCTTTGGTGGGCGTGGCTGCCAGACGGAGGCGTTCCCATGGGAACGCCTACCGTCTGAAGCCGACCCCACTGACATCACTAGTGATGTCAGTGGGAGTGATTTTGGCTCTGATAGAGCCAAAATCACTCCAGGGCTTGCGGCAGCGAGACCCTACCGCAGGGTCTCCGTCGCAAGCCCGATGGTCGCGATGGTCTTGACCATCGCGACCATCATCATGGACGCTCGCATAAGCTGTGGGTGGTCACCCACAGCTATGCGAGCATCCAGGAGGACGCTCCATTTTCATGGAGGAGGGCCCTGATTCCAGAGCGAGCGGCTCTGAATCAGGCCCAATATGCCTAAGTTATATACTGAATATGGATAATAAAATTGCAGTCAGTATAGCTATTTATTTAAAGTCTATGGGAGGTAACAATTTACGTTGGCAGCAATATATATTCTCCAGTGCTTTGGGCATTTATCAAAGGGAACTGTGTTTGGAGTGGTAATAGCCTGGACATGGGTCATTCAAAAGGCAACCAATCTCCAAAGTCCCAGCACAGTGGGAAATGCATTGTTTTACAACCTTAACAGACTGGAAGCAGGTGCACATTTTTTGAAACCACAGGTATGTTCATCTTCTCAACCCCACAATTCTCACTATTCGTTTATAGTACCAGAGATGGGGAACCTTTTTTCTGCCGAGGGCCATTTTGATATATATATAAAACATTATTCGTGGGCCCAATATAGGCTACGCACTCTCCATGTGATGTAACATGGGGCGGGGCCACGATCGCTGGTGATTGCAGCAATGCCCGGTGTGACCGTCTGAAGCGTCTTAAGGACACTCCTGGTGGCACTGCTGCATAGAGACTGGCTGCAGGGTGCCATTCTAGGCACCCTGCTAGTCAGATGAGGCTAGCAGAGAAAAGCTTCGAGGGCCATACCGAATTACTCTGTGGCCCTTATACGGCCCCCCGGGCCTGAAGTTCCCCATCCCTGGTTTATACAATACAGACCCAGGTCTATAGTTATCAGCTTACATCCACAGGTGCCAGTGCAGCAGGCTCATTGGCTATTATCCATGGCGTATATTGAGCGTCATCACATGGTGACGTTATCAGACGTGAGAGTTTTGGTAAATTTGGGCCACTTTCCAGGTCTATGCCTTACCCATCTTGGGTTAGCTAAAGAGCTCCTATTATTTCAGGAGTTTCCCGGATATTCCAGGGTAAGCAAGTGTCATTAAGTTACTCCGACCTCTTTTTTTCAAACCTGACCTTGGCATCACCTGAGCAACTTGTATGCGGTAACAGTCCAGGGTTATCCTGGACTGTCAAACTCAGCTGTTACCATCTCACTTCTCTCTCCATCTCCCAGGCTCTAGTATATATACCTCCTGTGGTTTCCACGCTGGAACGTACTGAGTACAGGATGTACCTGTTGGTCCTAACTCCCCTGATTCTGGAGGTAATAGACCCACAAAATAAGATAGGACAGTTGAGGAGCAAAGGCCGGCAGTAGATTATGGTAGGCGGAAAGGTTTGGTTCCCTTCTCAGGTTAATGACTTACAATTTTTTTTTTACATGAACAGGACTCCAAATTTGCCATCAGTAGTGGGGATGGCCGTAGCTTTACTGGTAGTAACTCAGAAAAGAGTTACAGCTTTTGGGTTTAGCCCAGAAGGCATCCTAGGGTGTTTGTAATTTGTTGAGGGATATATTTAAAACACATTTTACAAATAAACATATCCCACAACATGCTCTCACACACAGCATTTAAGAAACTAGGTAAGTCCCTCCATCAGTCCCTTAAGCTGGGTACACACTGATAGATATATATCGCCGGGTGTGTACAGCAGATATGTCTGTGAACGACATCGTTCACAGACATATCCGATCGCCCGTACACATGGTGCCGCACCCGGCGGTGATTGACAGCTCACCTGGGAGGGCGATTTAAATGCCTGCTCATTTGAGCTCTCAAGCCCGGCCCATCGGGCAGATAAATTGGTATGTGTGTATACACTTACCAAATGTCAGATAGGTCGACCTAGTGTGTACCCAGCTTTACAGACTAAATCTTTATTAAATCCTTCCCGGTAGCCATTTCTCATTGCAGTACTTTTCCATCATTTTCTTTTTTCTCAACCTTTTAAAAACTTGGTTTAAAAAATTGGTTTTGCTTGACGTATTTTCAACAAACTTATCTATTCCCCACTTCCTCAGAGACTTGAAACCGGATTCCAAATATGATAAGATGTACAGTAGGCTTGTATCCTTTTGGAACTGCTATCTCCTAATTCAAGATTCTGCAAAAAACTATCCAATTCCTAATGCTATTAACCCGCAGGGTTTTCCAAACTTTACTTTTAGAAACAAGGAGTCAAAGTTTTATTAAAACATAGGAAGGTTATTTTTTTTTAAATAAAATGATTTGTAGAACAATAGAAGACACTGTGACCCAATGGAGGAAGACAAATGAACACAAGTACTTTTCTACAGAAAGAATGCTAGATCCATGAAAAGGTATCCCGCCAGCTGTACTGGGGACTTGTGCAGGAAAAGAATGCAGCATATAACTATTAGTAAGACTTACCTAAGAATTGTAGGGTTGGGTATGGGTCAGAATCCTGAAGCCGGCTTCCTGACAGGGTCACAATCCCGACAAAATGAGGTAAGTATACCCTCCTTCCCCTCCCTCCCCACAGCCTAACCCTCCCCCCCCCCCAGTGCCTAAACCTAACCTTCGTCCCATGAAACCTAGACCCCCATCCTAGTTCCTAACCCCAATACTTACTGTCTGGATGCTGGCGCCGGGATTCTGACTGGTGTCGGGATTCTGGCACTGTCATCCCAACAGCCAGGATAATAACTACTTCCCGAATTGTATTAGGCTATAAGCCCCATCTACAAATTAAATTGGTATTATCCTCTTTAACTGTGTGCTGCTATGATAGGGTTATTCAGGTTATTAGTAGTAGACATAAGAGTTGCCTACAGAAATTGAGCTACAATATAATATATAATATCTTTATCCAAACTTTTTTTCTGAAATTAGTCAGCATAGTACACTTTTACCACTACCAAAAGAACTGCTAGGACAAAGGTACACAGTGCAAAGATAGTTTCTCACCAGAGACCTATTACCCACAATTTCTGGGGAATTTGCTATCAAAGATCAAGAACTTAGATAGGAAAGACCTTTTGACATACAAAGGTAGAGCAGTCACAAGCACCAAACAGCATTAACAGCTTCAGTAGGACGGGTAAAGCTGAAGCTCTCCTGCTAATGGAATAAACTGATTTTTATCTCGCTGTCTGCAGACTGTAACTGTTTATGATCCCAACTCTTGGCTTCTTCCCTCCCCCCACCGGCAGTGACACGCCTCTGTCTTGAGAAACTGAAGCCATTGCTGCCCCCTCCCCGCCCACAAACGGCAACAGACTGTCAATCACTGACAATCTGCTGCTGCTTTGCGTGCGATCACATGTGCAGTACGGGTATGGCGTCTGCGCAGATTCCTGTCCATCCGAAATCTGCGTTCACTTTCAGCAGTCTAAGCTGATAAGGCCCCTTAGACTGCATGTCTGCTCTCCCTGAGCTTAATTCTGTAAACAGAGTAAGAAAGAGTGGCAGTAATATGAGTCTCATCATTATTAATCAGAATCAGACCTTTCATATTGACCATTACACATATTGAATAGGTAAACTCTAAGGCATCTTCTTTCCGTACCTCTCTTTATATTTAAACCATTCTATTCCCTTTATTAATTGCACTGTCCATCTTAGAACCCTATATAGTTCTCCTATGTGTTACTTAAGGCCCCCATACCCTACGATATCTTTAATGATTTGGACGATTTTGGCACATCGGAACGACAAATTGTTAAAAAATGTTTAGTGTGTATGCACTACATTGTGCAGTGTGTGCTTCCGTGGGTTTGTGAGTCTCATCGCCTGCTCTTATGTACTGCATGTAAGATCAGGCAATGCGGCTGACAATCCTATGCAGCACTATGCGGGGGTGGGGGGGGGGTCAGCATATCGGGCGGGCGGACACCAGATCGCCCAGTGTGTATGGACCGCCCGATATGTCGGCCTGTCGGTGTTGGGATCGTCGACGACATCGCTTGGTACGCACTTCGTTTAGTGTGTGCCCAGCTTTACAGATCCTAAAGCTTAGCTTCACAATGCAGTGCACCATTCTGATGTTTAGTGTACAATACAAGTGCAAATCTGGAAATCACTATACAATGGAAACCCCCCATTCTGATGACCAATATGCCATGCACTTTGACGATCAGTATATAGCTTAATTCTGGTGACTTATTTAAACAGAGCCCCACTTATGATGGAGGTTTCATCCTGCGTCTATTGCGAGGGGGTTAAAGTGTTACAATGAGTCACTCATTATTATTCCCTGCATTTGTCAGGTGTCTGTAATGCTCAGGGTGTTTGGGGCCCTTTAAATTTCAGGGCCACTTAGAATCTCAGGGCAGGGTAGGTGCCCTTCAGTACCTTCTTGTCACCGGTCTTGATTGTTAAGGCGCATATCCAGAGATGAGAAAAGTTAGCGATTCAACGATTAAGACATTGTTATCGCTCAATCGCTCATTAATCGTGCAGAAAAATGTCGCCAACGACCAGCGATGTGCGTTCCCGCTGGTCGTTGTTGGCATTTGTCATTGCCTGAACATGCAGGCCAACCTGTCGATATCGACAGCTTGTGCATGTTCAGGGATGAGGGAGGGTGCCTGCACTGAACGATATATCATTCAGTGTGGGCACATTATCCCCTGCACAGTATGATGTTGTAATGGTATACAGTTGTTCCACTCGTGTAGTGGATACGCACCTTTAGTCTTTAGAGTCCGTGTGTCTCTACCGCATATACAGACAGACAGTGACCTGTCTATTTCTAATTTCCATACATTATCATCGTGGCCATTTCCAAATTACATAACGCAACTTTGTTTCTATTACCAAAGCACTTGTTACGTTCAAAGGGAAACTAATCAGCATGGTTTTGGCATAAGAGTTCTGCAAAGAAAACCCATATAACTTTTGTTCTCCCTTTTACCCTGACTGAACCAAAGAGCAAAAGGCTGAGTGTGAAGGCACCTGGACTTCTTGTGACATCACTGTAGGAATCCACTTTCCTCACAGAATATCTGTACAGCAAATTCTCCAAGCTGTCCGTCATTCTGTTGCTGCCCTGTTAGAAGTTCATTTCATGTAACGCACCAAACTGCTTTAGAGGGATGAAAAAGAGCCTGCTGGACATATTTAGGTAAGTATTCTTAACCAACCACATCAAATGGGGGTTTCCCTGACAGGGGCAGTTTAAGAGAGGAGGGCTGTGTGCAGCATCTGTGTGCCCCATCCTCACTGGAAGAATGCAGAGTAGACTCTGGCACTGGCCGCACCTTTTTCCTAGTTATTTCCCTACTGCGCATTAGCAAATCTTTGAGAAAATGGCGACCACGTAAATTTTCGTTGATTTCTGCAGCACCAGACTCCAGATAGGTAATTATAAAGTAATGGGTGCAGTAAATGCTGTGTGGGCCCTTCTGGACACAGACACCCTGCACCCATTATAGATACGCCCATGACCCCTGAATTTGTTGAACCCATGTTGTGGGAGATCTGTGCATTATAAGCCGCCATCTCTGGAGTTCTGCAGCATAGGGTATTGTCTGGTGATAACCATTGCATTACTTCTTAGGGGCTGGAACTTCCATCTCCCGCGGTATGTACCCAAAGACAGGAGGGATGTACCGTGTCATGGATGTGATGCGTAGTACTTTCCGTCCTAAGTTTTTCCTCACTTCAGTGCTAAGGAAGTTCTAAGCACGTCTGAGCTGAGATGAGCGGGTTCGGATCTTAGAGATCCAAACCCACCCAAATTTCAGGGATCCGGGGAGATCCGAGCGACGCTCGGATCTCCCTGCCTGCCCCATATCCCTCACCCGCGGCAAAACCTCGCGACCCTGCTGTCGGGTCGTGAGGTTTTGTATTGAGTGGGCTTAACGCTGATTGGCTGAAAGAGCCATCTGTCACGGCTCTCTCAGCCAACTTTCAGCTTTCTCAGCGTTAAGCCCATTGAAAATGAACACTGAAGAAGAAGATGGTGCCCGCCATCCCCCGTCGCCTGACACCACCGCACCCCCACTGCTGACACCGCTAGCACTCCCACTGGCAGCTACCGACACCATCGCTGCCGACACTGCTGGCACCCCTGCACTGCTGCGCCACGTACTGAGGACACCGTCAGCGACCCCCACACTACCGACACTCCCACACTGAGGACACCGCTGGCACCCCCACTCTGCCGGCACCCTGCATAGAGACCGCCCCTGCACTGCCGACAGTCAGCAAACCTGCACTGAGGATACTGCTGGCACCCCCGCTCTGCCGACACTGCCGGTACCCTTCAGTGAGAACACTGCCAGCACCACAGCACTGCCATTCCATGTACTGAGGACACCGCCAGCAACACCCGCACTGCCGACACAGCCAGCAAACCTACACTAAAGACACCGCTGGCACCCCTGCACTGCTGACACAGTCAGCAAACCTGTACTGAGGACACCGCTGGCACTCCCGCACTGCCGACATCACTGGTACCCTTCACTGAGGACACTGCCAGCACCACAGCACTGCCATTCCATGTACTGAGGACACCGTCAGCAACCCCGCTCTGCCGACACTGCTGTCACAGTAAGTGCACTATTGGTGTATCCAACCCTCACTGTACAACACACTGTGGGTCTCATTCAGACTCGCTCGCAAGCGCCTGAGCGCTCGCAAGCGGGTCGATGTTTGGCTGTGCGCACGTGCAGCGGCCGCACTGCATGTGCGCAAGCCCCAGAGCGAGAGAGAAATTCTCTCTCTCCATGGCTCACTACAAAAGGGGCGGCTGTCAATGTTGATCGACAGCTTGCCCCGTTTTGTAGGCGTGGTGGGGGGGTGGTTTCACAAACGGAGGCATTCCCAAGCGAACACTTGCCGTTTGTGGGCGGCTGCACTGACATCACCAGTGATGTCAGTGGGAGAGCTTCCGGCTCTATTAGAGCCAAAAGCTCTCTGGGGCTTGCTGCAGACGAGACCCTACCACAAGGGTCTCATCGCAAGCCGCGATGGTCTTGACCATCGCGACCATCCTGGTCGCTCGTTAAGGCAGTGGGTGGTAACCCACATCCTAGCGAGCGGCCAGGAGGCCGGATCATTGTTTAGATGCGGCCACCCTCATTCAGAGTGAGCGCTCGCATGTTGCGAGCAGCTCTGAATGAGGTCCTGTATCCGTGTTGGAAATTAGAAGCTGAAATGTTAGTGCCGCCCACTATGTCACTTAGCTTAGTCAGTGAGCTAGCTGGATGCAACCTTTTGGCCTTAACTAATGAAGCAAATATTATTGTGAGGTGGTCAAAATTGATTGGAAATTACTGGAAATAAATGTTATTGAGGTTAATTATACTGTAGGAACAAATTATACTGTAGGAAAAAATCCAGATCCAAAACCACAACATGAAAACAAAACACAGAGGTGAGGTTTTGGCAAGACCAATCCAGATCCAAAACCAGGGGGGATCCAGATCCAAAACCAAAACACGAGGGTCGGAGCACATCTCTACTTCTGAGGCCAAGTCCTACATCTTCTTTTCATTGAGGGAGTTTTAACTATTGGCCCTATCAATATACATTTCCCCTTTTGTCACCTCTTCCTGAGAAGCAGAATGGTACCATATTAACTAAAAGTAGCTCTATAAGCAAGCCATATATATTAGCAAGCCTCATAAAGATTATTATTGGCAAAGAACATTAAATTAAAAAAAGAGCGCCCAAACAGGGACTTGAACCCTGGACCCTCAGATTAAAAGTCTGATGCTCTACCGACTGAGCTATCCGGGCTTCTGTTCAGGTGATAGGTCATAAATTCTGCATTGACTAATTTGTACACATGTAAAGTCAATAATTCATGAAGCTAAAGTAATGAAAGAAAAAAGCCACTTGAGAATTGTGCAATCCTATCCCCATTTACAAAGCTATGCTCATCTACCATTTCCTATGGGGTTGCTGCAGCAATAATGGAAGTATAAGGACAATAATATAGTACAAATATAAATATGGAAATTACAATCTTATTTTCTGCTGTTTTATTTTTTGATTCACTAAGTGAAAAAACAACTCTACAAACTTATAATAAAATAAAACCAGCCCACTTGATATGAATGACAAAATGATGTAAGTGATGACCAAGGGTTTTGGATTGGTTTTCATTCAAATAAAATGTAATTATTTTATTTTCATTTTTTTAATGTGAAAATGTTTTTACTCTTAATCATAGTGGCATAAAAGGCAGCTTCTTACTAGACCAGTGGTGTCAATCTCAGGCCATCCAGCTGCAGTGGAACTATACAACCCAGCATACCCTGCCACAGTTTTAGCATGCCCTAATAGCAAACCTCTTGCAGTGCATGCTGGGATGTGTAGTTCCACTGCAGCTGGATGGCCCGCCGCCCGAGTTTGACACCACTGTACTAGACAGACCCAGGGTCAAACTAATTTATATTTCCTCAGCCTCCGCAACCCATCCCAATAGAGGCATCAGCCATAAGCTAATCAACCTGGGATTATCACAATAGCCGGTGATCTCACTCTTGTTTTTTCCCAAAAGTTTGTCTCCATTTCCAACACCATGCCCCACACTTATATGAGCACTGCCCCTACATATACAGTATAGACCTATTGATCTGTGCTTAAATATATATTTAACTATAGGAAGCCAATGTTTTATGTCCATGCATTACAATGGCTGAAAATATTTATTGATAATAATAGTGATTACATGTATACTATATTACATCAAACTTCATTACCATGAAAATGTACCTCCGTTCCAAGGAATTACTATTATATCTGTCTATAAGTCAAACCTGATCATGGGCATCCAATACTTTAGGCATCTTAAATAAAAAAATATTTTAACTCAAAAATTCTTGTGTTAAGCAACATTTGCCTATTAAATAATATACATTAACATGAATTTACATAATTATAAAATTTAGTTTTGAACATTTAAATTATGAAACATTAAACATTGTAGGTAGACATTTGATAGCTTCTTAAAGGTCAAAAAAGTGTTAATTCTAATATTTCTTTAACTGAGCCCTTCACAGAGGTTGTAAGTAAAGGTGCGAACACACTGGGCGATTAAAATGAGCGATTGAACAATTACGACATCATAATTGTTCAATCGCTCATTAATCGTTCAGTAATCGTGCAGTATAATGTTGAAAACGACCAGTGATGCACGCTCCCGCTGGTCGTTTTCGACAACAATCATCGCCTGAACATGCAGGCCAACCTGCCGATAACGACAGGTTGTTCATGTTCGGGGATGATGGAGGGTGTGTCACGACCAGGGGTGACAGGCTGCTGAGATCGCGGCGCCTACCGCTCCGGGCGCTGTGGCATGGTGTTTCCAGCAGAGGTGCAGGTTCCTGGAGAATAGCGCTGGGTGCTGTGAGTCTCCGCAGACCAAGGGCTTCCATCTGGAGGCAGATGAGAGGGGCTGAGACTGGCAGAGCTTCCATGCTGTGACCACTGGGCGCGGCCATCTTGGATTTGGGTCACATGTCGTTTCTGGCCAATCAGGTTCAGTCTGGGCTGGGGAGGCTAGCAACCAATCCTGCACTACCTGAGGGTACTAAAGGGCTGTCCAGAGGCTCTTTAGTTGCCAGTGCAGTTTGCTCCTGTTACTACCTGTCTCCTGATCCCGTCTACCTGCTATACCCAGCCTACCCCGGGTCTCTAAGTTCCGCCAGTGTCTCGCAGCCTGGTTCTGATCCCGTCGTGTGCCACTGCTTCATGAGTCATACTCCCCTAAGGCCGGCTGCCTTCAAGTACCAGCAAACAAGTCCTCATTCCTCATCCGACTCCACTCCGGGTCCAAGCGCACGCCAAGCCGTGACAGGGTGCCTGCACTAAACAACATATCGTTCAGTGTAGGTATATTATCCCACTGCACAGAAAGATGAACGATTGTGCAATTAAAATTTTGTAATCGTAAAGTCGCTCCTCTATTGCCCAGTGTGTACACACCTTAACATCATACATGCCTACCCTCCCGGTTTTCGTGGGAGGCTCCCGATTTTTCGGGTAACCCCCCGCACCCCCGGAAGGGTAGGCATTTCTCCCGCATTCTGCCCACTTCCTAGTGAAGTGGGCACAATTAGGAGAATACCTGCGGCAATTGCGGGTCTCCGTGAAGGGGGCGGGGCTTAAGCTGTGATTCTGCATGAATCACAGCATTTGGCCCCGCCCCTATGTAAATTGTGCCCAATCGCGTCATTTTACCGTGAGGGGGCGGGGTTTAATGACGCAAACCGTCAAGCCCCGCCCCCGTCGGCCCCCTGCTGCATCTCTTACCCGGGCTTCTCCCGGGAAGAGAATGTTAAAGGTAGGCAACCCTGCTTAACATTCACTGTAAAGCTGATCTGCATTGCTGCCGGTGTAGGAGGGGCCAGTGAGAAAGCAGTGTAGGTTGTGGTTCATTCATATTTGTCTATAGTCCCTGCATCAGCCTGGATTCAAAACAAAGCCCCAGATTCTGTGTAACTTTTTGAACTAGAGACCACCATGCACTTGCCCGGCTAGCTCAGTCGGTAGAGCATGAGACTCTTAATCTCAGGGTCGTGGGTTCGAGCCCCACGTTGGGCGAATAGTTTTTTTTTTTTTTTAAAGTGCCTTTGAAGTTTGCCAAGTATGTAAATTCAGTCTTATAACTCTAATGGACAAACATCATCATAATAATAATAATAATAATAATAATCTGTACTTTACTAGTTTGTTCATATTTATTTACTGTATTTTTTACAGTTTACATGTACAAATGTCCCACAGTTTAGATATTGTACCTATCCGCCATGGGATTGGAATTATTTTATCCAATAATAGTAAAAAAATAATAATAGTAAAAATAAAATTATTCCACATGTGCAAGCTTTCTGTTTAATATTCTAGTGTTAACTCTAGCTCCGGCTGCAGGTAGGGCGCCGGAGCTAGAGAGGGCAATGTTATTCGCGCGCCTTCGGTGCGCGCGTCCGAAAAGGGGGCGTGGTCATGAAACGGGGGCGTGTCTATAAGACGCGTCCCCTTTTCGTCATACTTGGGGGCGTGCCCGGCGCTTACGGACATGCCGGGCAGCCCCCAAGCGCTGCAGAAAGGGAGAATAGATCCCGGTCGCATGCGCCCGGCGTCTATTCTCTGGCGGTGACCGGATCACCGCATGTTTCTCCACCCGCGGGACACTGCGTCCCGCGGGTGAGAACGGCACCCGCAGGCTGTGAGGGCAGGGCGCTTTCTGCCCTCCTCCTGGAGGGCAGGGTGCATTTTGCCCTCCAGAAGGAGGGCAGGGCGCCGCACCCCGCTAAAACAGCCTAGCGGGAACGCTAATATTCTCAAGACCATTTAAATTTGCAAAAGTTGATAAATCCCAAACTAAGCAGCTTTCTGGCTGCTAAATCTCTGTTTCAACCAGAAATAAAAGATTTGTTAACTGCAGTCCCAATATCATGACAAATGGCTGATGTTTGTCATTTTTAACATTAAAATGTCAACAAAAAGGACAATAGATAAACCGTCATTAATAAGTGATAGACAGTAAGCTCTCCAAAGCAGAGCCCTCTCTACCCTCCTCACGTCTGCTCCTCCTGTACTTGGTTTTATGTGGGATTGTATGATTTAAAACAGTGTTTACCTCCGCTGCAGAATTTAGGGGCACCTTGCACATACACAATGATAAGGTCACTACGTTGTTATTTAAGATATCACCATTCATCAATATCAAACCTTCTGCTGTCGAGATTGATGATGTTGACATGGTTAAATTGTCAACATTATTAATGATGAAACCTGCAAAATATCGACATTGTCATAAGGGTTAGCTTTAGGGACAATATGACCATATATCTGAATGTCTACATAACATCAAGGTTGACATTGAGTATATCTGACAAATATACCAATCTGTATTGGTGCATACTTACCATACAGATAAGTCAGATGAACGATTGAGCGTTTTGACCAATGATTTGAACGATTTTAGACTATTAAAATGAATGGAATCGTCCAAATCTGACTGCAAACACATCAGATATCGTTATCTGACAAGCGGGAACGCGCATCGTTCATCGTTGCAGGTTCACATGTCAGATTTTCTTTCAGATATAAACGATTGAACGATTTTTAAAATCGTTATCGTTCAGATCTGACATTGTGTATGCACCATATGTTGGAGTTTACACACAAAAAGAAGCCGCCCAACGTGGGGCTCGAACCCACGACCCTGAGATTAAGAGTCTCATGCTCTACCGACTGAGCTAGCCGGGCACTTGGAAGGTACATTAATACAGGTATATATGAGTGTAGAACACTGTGTACATGATTTACAAGTGTGTTTTTTTTTAACAAGACCAAAAAGATTCACAAAAGAGAAGATACTAGGTGCTGCTCTAAAAGGGCCATCATGTGGTTTGGAAGTAATTAACTCAAGTAAGAGGTGATTTTCCATTTGGGGCACACATACAGGGCCGGACTAATAATGGGGCGGATGGAGCTCCAGCTCCAGGCCCACCCATCAAAATAGGCCCACAGCATGTGCTGTGCTGCTGTAAACAGGAAAATTCCCTGTCACAGCAGCCCGCCAGGGGGTATCCAATGCAGCCCACACCCATGCCCGACTATGAGCCGCTAAGCACCCCCTCGGCCCGGCCGCGGCAGATCAACAGCCGCCGCCAGCATGTAGTGGTTACACGTGATGTTATGGCAGCACAGTGGAAGGCTTCTCTCTCCGCGCGCCGCATACAAACACCTGTGACGTAACAAAGGCGCCGCCCCGACATCCACTGCGCTGTTGCTGTTCTAGCCGGACCAGTACAGCACAGCAGTCACTCACAGGTAGCTCTGCAGATTGACTCTCCTGACTGAGGTGAGGTTCCAGTACTGCAGACGCTGTTACTCCAGTTGTGTGATAATGATATGCAGGGTAGGCTGGGGGACTGATACGGTTTTAATAATACATATATTCTCTATATATATATATTTATAATATATACACATATGTGTATATATATATATATATATATATATATATTAGGGGTGAGCGGGTTCGGATTTCTGAAATCCGAACCCCCCCGAGCCCCCCCGATCCAAGTCCGATCCGAATCAGGCTCGACTTTTCCCGCCTGACTCGGATCTGAAATCGAGGCAAAACGTCATCATCCCGCCTTCCGAGTCTCGCGGGTTTTGGATCCTATATAAGGTACCCGCGTCGGCGCCATTTTCTCACTCGGCTGTGGACAGTGAAGAGGGAGGGTGGGAGTTAGGGCTGTGTAGTGTAGTGTAGTGTAGTGCTGCTGTTGTCCACTACTTCAAAGTCCATAGGGGCTGGCTGTGTTGTGCTGCTGTTGTTAATAGGGGCTGTGTCCACTACTTCAAAGTCCATAGGGGCTGGCTGGACTGTGTTGTGCAGTCAGTTCTCCATAGGGGCTGTGTCCACTCCAAAGTCCTGTGCAGTGTCCCAGTCCTAAAGGAGTGCTGTAGTGTTGTCCAGGGGGTGCTCTGTCCATCAGGGGTGCTCCCCCCAAGTGCAAAAAAAATAATATATTTTCTGTGTTTGTGAATTGTGTGCGCAGTAGCCGCACGTGCATCAACAAAGTAGTGCCAAGCGTGCGCCTGTGTCATAAGTAAAGGGCCGGCTGGCTTGACCGTTAAAGGGTGCTGTAACCCCCGAAAGTACACTCCAGTCCAAACCAAAAAAAAATTATTTTCTGTGTTTGTGAATTGTGTGCGCAGTAGCCGCACGTGCATCAACAAAGTAGTGCCAAGCGTGCGCCTGTGTCATAAGTAAAGGGCCGGCTGGCTTGACCGTTAAAGGGTGCTGTAACCCCCGAAAGTACACTCCAGTCCAAACCAAAAAAAAATTATTTTCTGTGTTTGTGAATTGTGTGCGCAGTAGCCGCACGTGCATCAACAAAGTAGTGCCAAGCGTGCGCCTGTGTCATAAGTAAAGGGCCGGCTGGCTTGACCGTTAAAGGGTGCTGTAACCCACAAAGTACACTCCAGTCCAAACCAAAAAAAAAAATTATTTTCTGTGTTTAGCCGCACGTATATATCAAATCGATATAACATAAATGGAGGACCAAACTTTCTCTGATAAAAATAAAATAGAGAAAGATCAAGAACCACTTCCTCCTAGTGCTGAAGCTGCTGCCACTAGTCATGACATAGACGATAACATGCCATCAACGTCGTCTGCCAAGGCCGATGCCCAATGTCATAGTAGAGGGCACATACAATCCCAAATGGCAAAGTTCAGGAAAATGACCTTGAAAAAGACATTTAAATCAGCTGAAGAGAAACGTAAACTTGCCAATATGCCATTTACGACACGGAGTGGCAAGGAACGGCTAAGGTCGATCCCTAGTATGTTCATGACTAGTGGTTCAGCTTCACATGACGATGGAAGCCCTCCTCCCACTAAAAAAATCAAAAGAGTTAAGCTGGCAAAAGCACAGCGAAGAACTGTGCTTTCTAAGAAGATATCACAAATCCCCAAGGAGAGTCCAAGTGTGGTGGTGGTTGCGATGCCTGACCTTCCCAGCACTGGACGGGAAGAGGTGGCTCTTTCCACCATTTGCACGCCCCCTGCAAGTGCTGAAAGGAGCACCCACAGTCCACTTGCTGATATGCAAATTGAAGATGTCACTGTTGAAGTACAACAGGATGAGGATACTGGTGTAGCTGGCGCTGAGGAGGAAGTTGGCGAGGAGGATTCTGATGGTGATGTGGTTTGTTTAAATCAGGCTCCGGGGGAGACAGTTGTTGTCCGTGGGATGAAAAAGCCCATCACGGTCATGCCTGGGCAGAAGACCAAACATTCCACCTCTTTGGTCTGGCAATATTTCTATCCAAATCCGGACAACAACTGTCTTGCCATATGTACCATATGTAAAGGTGAAATAAGTAGGGGTAGGGACGTCAACCACCTAGGAACATCCTCCCTTATACGGCACCTGCAGCGCGTTCATAAAAAGTTACTGTCAAGTTCAGAAACTTTGGCTAAGACCGTAAGCAGTCCAGGGACACCTAAATCCCGTTGTCCTGTTGTATCCAAGCGCCTGCAAACCACACCGTCAACTCCCTCCTCGTCAATTTCCTCCTTAGTCAGGATCGGAAGTAGTCCTGCAGGCCATGTCACTGGCATGACTGACTCTCCTATCCGGGATTCCTCCGGAGGATCCTGCATTGCTACGCCTCCTGCTGCCGCTGCTGCTGTTGCTGCTGCTGGGAGTCGTTCATCATCCCAGAGAGGAAGTAGGAACACCACTACTTTTACTAAACAATTGACCCTCCAACAGTCCTTAGCGAGGAGGATGAAGTACGACAGCAGTCATCCTGAAGCAAAACGTATAACTGAGGCCTTGACTGCTATGTTGGTGTTAGACGTGCGTCCGGTATCCGCCATTAGTGCAGTGGGATTTAGACAATTGATGGAGGTAGTGTGTCCCCGGTTCCAAATCCCGTCTAGATTCCACTTCACTAGGCAGGCGATACCGAGACTGTACAGAAACGTCAGAAAAAGTGTCCTCAGTGTCCTGAAAAATGCCGTTGTACACAATGTCCACTTAACCACGGACATGTGGACAAGTGGAACAGGGCAGACTAAGGACTATATGACTGACAGCCCACTGGGTAGATGTATCACCTTACGCAGCAACAGCAGCAGCGTCACCAGTAGCAGCATCTCAGAAACGCCAGCTCGTTACAAGGCAGGCTACGCTGTGTATCACCGGTTTCAGTAAGAGGCACACCGCCGACAACCTCTTAGAGAAACTGAGGGAAATCATCGCCCAGTGGCTTACCCCACTTAGACTCTCCTGGGGATTTGTGATATCTGACAACGCCACCAATATTGTGCGGGCATTACATCTGGGCAAATTCCAGCACGTCCCATGTTTTGCTCACACAATAAACTTGGTGGTGCAGAATTTTCTGAAAAGCGACAGGGGCGTGCAGGAGACGCTTTGGGTGGCCCGAAAAATTTCTGGCCACTTTCGCCATTCAGCGACTGCGTGCCGAAGACTGGAGCGCCAGCAAACACTCTTGAACCTGCCCCGCCATCACCTGAAGCAAGAGGTTGTGACACGGTGGAACTCAACCCTCTATATGCTTCAGAGGATGGAGGAGCAGCAAAAGGCCATACAAGCCTATACATCCACCTATGACATAGGCAAAGGAGGGGGTATGCACCTGACTCAAGCGCAGTGGAGAATGATTTCCGTGTTGTGCAAGGTTCTCCAGCCCTTCGAACTTGCCACACGTGAAGTCAGTTCAGACACAGCCAGCTTGAGTCAGGTCATTCCCCTCATCAGGCTTTTGCAGAAGCAGCTGGAGAAAGTGAAGGAGGAGCTAAGACGGAGCGATTCCGCTCGGCATGTGGGACTTGTGGATGAAGCCCTTCATTCGCTTTGCCAGGATTCCAGGGTGGTCAATCTGTTGAAATCAGACCACTACATTTTGGCCACCGTGCTTGATCCTAGGTTTAAAGCCTATGTGGTGTCTCTCTTTCCGGCCGACACAAGCCTGCAGAGGTGCAAAGACCTGCTGGTGAACACACTGTCAGCTGAAGCGGAACGTGACACGTCAACGGCTCCTTCTTCATTTTCTCCCGCAACTGGGGCTGCCAGGAAAAAACTTAGGTATCCTAAGCAACCCGCTGGCGGTGATGCAGGGCAGGCAGGACCAAGTTTGGACATCTGGTCCGGACTGAAGGACCTGGCAACAATTTCTGACATGTCTACTGTCACTGCATATGATACTGTCACCATTGACAGAATGGTGGAGGATTACATCGGTGACATCATCCAAGTAGGCATGTCAGACAGTCCATACCTGTACTGGCAGGAAAAAGAGGCAATTTGGAGGCCCCTGTACAAGCTGGCTCTATTTTACCTGAGTTGCCCCCCCTCCAGTGTGTACTCCGAAAGAGTGTTTAGTGCAGCCGGGAACCTTGTCAGCGAAAGGCGTAGGAGGTTGCTTCCACAGAATGTGGAGAAGATGATGTTCATCAAAATGAATTATCAGCTCTTCCAGGGAGACCAGCCTCCAGAAGGTACAGAGGGACTTGTGGTGGTGGATTCAAGTGGGGACGAGTTAATACTTTGTGAGGATGAGGATGTACACACTGAAGAGGGTGAGGAATCGGTGGATGAGGAGGATGAGGATGACATCTTGCCTCCGTAGAGCCAGTTTGTGCAGGGACACATTAATTGCCAGCTTGTTTTGTGGGGGCCCAAACGAACCAATCATTTCAGCCACAGTTGTGTGGCAGACCCTGGCGCTGAAATGATTGATTTGTTAAAGTGTGCATGTCCTGTTTATACAACATAAGGGTGGGTGGGAGGGCCCAAGGACAATTCCATCTTGCACTTCTTTTTTTTCTTTGCATTATGTACAGTTTGGGGCCTAGTTTTTCTAACTGCCATCCTGTCTGCCACTGCAGTGTCACTCCTAGATGGGTCACGTGTTTGTGCCGCCCACTCGTGTCGCTTAGCATAGTCATCCAGCTACCTCGGTGCAACCTTTTGGACATGAAAACACTATTGTGAGGTGTGAGGTGTTCAGAATAGACTGGAAATGAGTGGAAATTAAGGTTATTGAGGTTAATAATAGCATAGGAGAAGAGAAACCAACAAATTCTGTGATTTTAGCTGTTTTTATGCTTTTTAAAAAAAAAATACAGATCCAAAACACAAAACCCAGAACCCAAAACACGGAAGGGTGGTTTTGGCAAAACCAATCCAGATCCAAAACACGAAGAAAGATCCAGATCCAAAACCAAAACACAAAACACGAAAAGTGGCCGGTGCACACCCCTAATATATATGTATATATTCAACTATGTGTGTGTCCTCATAACACTGCAGGCTATTTCCTAATTTCATGCTCTAAATATATATTTATATAAGCATGAAATCAGGATATAGCCTGCAGTGTTATGGACTAGTATGTTAGGACTAGGGGTGTGCACCGGCCACTTTTCGTGTTTTGTGTTTTGGCTTTGGATCTGGATCTTTCTTCGTGTTTTGGATCTGGATTGGTTTTGCCAAAACCACCCTTCCGTGTTTTGGGTTCTGGGTTTTGTGTTTTGGATCTGTATTTTTTTGAAAAAAAGCATAAAAACAGCTAAAATCACAGAATTTGTAGGTTTTTCTGCTCCTATGCTATTATTAACCTCAATAACCTTAATTTCCACTCATTTCCAGTCTATTCTGAACACCTCACACCTCACAATAGTGTTTTTATGTCCAAAAGGTTGCACCGAGGTAGCTGGATGACTATGCTAAGCGACACAAGTGGGCGGCACAAACACGTGACCCATCTAGGCGTGATACTGCAGTGGCAGACAGGATGGCAGTTTGAAAAACTAGGCCCCAAACTGTACATAATGCAAAGAAAAAAAAGAGGTGCAAGATGGAATTGTCCTTGGGATTATGTTGTATAAACAGGACATGCACACTTTAACAAATCAATCATTTCAGCGCCAGGGTCTGCCACACAACGGTGGCTGAAATGATTGGTTTGTTTGGGCCCACACAAAACAAGCTGGCAATTAAATTGTCCCTGCACAAACTGGCTCTACGGAGGCAAGATGTCATCCTCATCCTCCTCATCCACCGATTCCTCACCCTCTTCAGTGTGTACATCCTCATCCTCACAAAGTATTAACTCGTCCCCACTTGAATCCACCACCACAGGTCCCTCTGTACGTTCTGGAGGCTGGTCTCCCTGGAAGAGCTGATAATTCATTTTGATGAACATCATCTTCTCCACATTCTGTGGAAGCAACCTCCTACGCCTTTCGCTGACAAGGTTCCCGGCTGCACTAAACACTCTTTCGGAGTACACACTGGAGGGGGGGCAACTCAGGTAAAATAGAGCCAGTTTGTACAGGGGCCTCCAAATTGCCTCTTTTTCCTGCCAGTACAGGTATGGACTGTCTGACATGCCTACTTGGATGCTGTCACCGAGGTAATCCTCCACCATTCTGTCAATGGTGACAGTATCATATGCAGTGACAGTAGACATGTCAGAAATTGTTGCCAGGTCCTTCAGTCCAGACCAGATGTCCAAACTTGGTCCTGCCTGCCCTGCATCACCGCCAGCGGGTTGCTTAGGATACCTAAGATTTTTCCTGGCAGCCCCAGTTGCGGGAGAAAATGAAGAAGGAGCTGTTGACGTGTCACGTTCCGCTTCAGCTGACAGTGTGTTCACCAGCAGGTCTTTGCACCTCTGCAGGCTTGTGTCGGCCCGAAAGAGAGACACCACATAGGCTTTAAACCTAGGATCGAGCACGGTGGCCAAAATGTAGTGGTCTGATTTCAACAGATTGACCACCCTGGAATCCTGGCAAAGCGAATGAAGGGCTTCATCCACAAGTCCCACATGCCGAGCGGAATCGCTCCGTCTTAGCTCCTCCTTCACTTTCTCCAGCTGCTTCTGCAAAAGCCTGATGAGGGGAATGACCTGACTCAAGCTGGCAGTGTCTGAACTGACTTCACGTGTGGCAAGTTCGAAGGGCTGGAGAACCTTGCACAACACGGAAATCATTCTCCACTGCGCTTGAGTCAGGTGCATACCCCCTCCTTTGCCTATGTCATAGGTGGATGTATAGGCTTGAATGGCCTTTTGCTGCTCCTCCATCCTCTGAAGCATATAGAGGGTTGAGTTCCACCGCATCACAACCTCTTGCTTCAGGTGATGGCGGGGCAGGTTCAAGAGTGTTTGCTGGCGCTCCAGTCTTCGGCACGCAGTCGCTGAATGGCGAAAGTGGGCAGAAATTTTTCGGGCCACCCAAAGCGTCTCCTGCACGCCCCTGTCGCTTTTCAGAAAATTCTGCACCACCAAGTTTATTATGTGAGCAAAACATGGGACGTGCTGGAATTTGCCCAGATGTAATGCCCGCACAATATTGGTGGCGTTGTCAGATATCACAAATCCCCAGGAGAGTCTAAGTGGGGTAAGCCACTGGGCGATGATTTCCCTCAGTTTCTCTAAGAGGTTGTCGGCGGTGTGCCTCTTACTGAAACCAGTGATACACAGCGTAGCCTGCCTTGGAACGAGCTGGCATTTCTGAGATGCTGCTACTGGTGACGCTGCTGCTGTTGCTGCATAAGGTGATACATCTACCCAGTGGGCTGTCACAGTCATATAGTCTTTAGTCTGCCCTGTTCCACTTGTCCACATGTCCGTGGTTAAGTGGACATTGGGTACAACGGCATTTTTCAGGACACTGAGGACACTTTCTGATGTTTCTGTACAGTCTCGGTATCGCCTGCCTAGTGAAGTGGAATCTAGACGGGATTTGGAACCGGGGACACACTACCTCCAGCAATTGTCTAAATCCCACTGCACTAATGGCGGATACCGGACGCACGTCTAACACCAACATAGCAGTCAAGGCCTCAGTTATACATTTTGCTTCAGGATGACTGCTGTCGTACTTCATCCTCCTCGCTAAGGACTGTTGGAGGGTAAAATGTTTAGTAAAAGTAGTGGTGTTCCTACTTCCTCTCTGGGATGATGAACGACTCCCAGCAGCAGCAACAGCAGCAGCGGCAGCAGGAGGCGTAGCAATGCAGGATCCTCCGGAGGAATCCCGGATAGGAGAGTCAGTCATGCCAGTGACATGGCCTGCAGGACTACTTCCGATCCTGACTAAGGAGGAAATTGACGAGGAGGGAGTTGACGGTGTGGTTTGCAGGCGCTTGGATACAACAGGACAACGGGATTTAGGTGTCCCTGGACTGCTTACGGTCTTAGCCAAAGTTTCTGAACTTGACAGTAACTTATTATGAATGCGCTGCAGGTGCCGTATAAGGGAGGATGTTCCTAGGTGGTTAACGTCCCTACCCCTACTTATTCCACCTTTACATAAGGTACATATTGCAAGACAGTTGTTGTCCGGATTTGGATAGAAATATTGCCAGACCAAAGAGGTGGAATGTTTGGTCTTCTGCTCAGGCATGACCGTGATGGGCTTTTTCATCCCACGGACAACAACTGTCTCCCCCGGAGCCTGATTTAAACAAACCACATTACCATCAGAATCCTCCTCGCCAACTTCCTCCTCAGCGCCAGCTACACCAGTATCCTCATCCTGTTGTACTTCAACAGTGACATCTTCAATTTGCATATCAGCAAGTTGACATCTTCAATTTGCATATCAGCAAGTGGACTGTGGGTGCTCCTTTCAGCACTTGCAGGGGGCGTGCAAATGGTGGAAAGAGCCACCTCTTCCCGTCCAGTGCTGGGAAGGTCAGCCATCGCAACCACCACCACACTTGGACTCTCCTTGGGGATTTGTGATATCTTCTTAGAAAGCACAGTTCTTCGCTGTGCTTTTGCCAGCTTAACTCTTTTGATTTTTTTAGTGGGAGGAGGGCTTCCATCATCATGTGAAGATGAACCACTAGTCATGAACATACTAGGGATCGACCTTAGCCGTTCCTTGCCACTCCGTGTCGTAAATGGCATATTGGCAAGTTTACGTTTCTCTTCAGCTGATTTAAATGTTTTTTTCAAGGTCATTTTCCTGAACTTTGTCATTTGGGATTGTATGTGCCCTCTATTATGACATTGGGCATCGGCCTTGGCAGACGACGTTGATGGCATGTTATCGTCTATGTCATGACTAGTGGCAGCAGCTTCAGCACTAGGAGGAAGTGGTTCTTGATCTTTCTCTATTTTATTTTTATCGGAGAAAGTTTGGTCCTCCATTTATGTTATATCGATTTGATATATACGTGCGGCTAAACACAGAAAATATTTTTTTATTTTTGCTGGAGAGTAGTGCACTTTGTGGGTTACACCAGCCTTTAAGAAATGAGCCAGCCGGCTCTTTACTTATGGGACACAGGCGCACGCTTGGCGCTGCTCCTTTGTTGATGCACGTGCGGCTACTGCGCACACAATTCACAAACGCAGAAAATAATTTTTTTTTTGGTTTGGACTGGAGTGTACTTTGGGGGTTACAGCACCCTTTAACGGTCAAGCCAGCCGGCCCTTTACTTATGACACAGGCGCACGCTTGGCACTACTTTGTTGATGCACGTGCAGCTACTGTGCACACAATTCACAAACACAGAAAATAATTTTTTTTTTTATTTGGACTGGAGTGTACTTTGGGGGTTACAGCACCCTTTAATGGTCAAGCCAGCCGGCCCTTTACTTATGACACAGGCGCACGCTTGGCACTACTTTGTTGATGCACGTGCGGCTACTGCGCACACAATTCACAAACACACAAAAAATATTATTTTTTTAGCACTTGGGGGGAGCACCCCTGATGGACAGAGCACCCCCTGGACAACACTACAGCACCCCTTTAGGACTGAGACACTGCACAGGACTTTGGAGTGGACACAGCCCCTATGGAGAACTGACTGCACAACACAGTCCAGCCAGCCCCTATGGACTTTGAAGTAGTGGACACAGCCCCTATTAACAACAGCAGCACAGCACAACACAGCCAGCCCCTATGGACTTTGGAGTTTGGAGTAGTGGACAACAGCAGCACAGCGCAGCACAGCACAGCACAACACTACACTACTCTACACAGCCCTAACTCCCACCCTCTCTCTTCACTGTCCACAGCCGAGTGAGAAAATGGCGCCGACGCAGGTACCTTATATAGGATCCAAAACCCGTGAGACTCGGAAGGCGGGATGATGACGTTTTGCCTCGATTTCAGAATCCGAGTCAGGTGGGAAAAGTCGAGCCTGACTCGGATCGGACTCGGATCGGGGGGGCTCGGGGGGGTTCGGATTTCAGAAATCCGAACCCGCTCACCCCTAGTTAGGACTAACATACACACATTGTCAGTTGCATACTGCACTATTTGGCATATTGTCCTCTTTTGTTGTTTCTAGATTTTGATCCTGGACTGGATCCTTGAAGATGGTGGCCACACTTTTTAAAGAAGGGAATGTCTTCACATTTGTATTATATGATTTACTATTGAATTGTTGAAGATATGTTTGTGCATTTAATCGCTGAGGTTTTCCAGTTTTTCAAGCACACGCATACACACATATACTGTATATTGTTATGCTTGCCATATCATCTCTTTAATTCTGGACACGTGACTTACACAGGTTCTGTGGCTGAGTAAAACCAGGTGAAAAGTCAGTCAGCCACAGAACCTGTGTAATTTGTATGTGTCCCAAATTAAAGGGATAATTTGGCAACCCTAATTAAATACTTGGGATTGAGGCCCTCATTCAGAGCCGTACGCTCTGAGCAGAGCGCACGCTCTGAATGAGGGCCGGGCTCCATTTTCATGGAGCGTCCTCCTGGACGCTCGTATAGCTGTGGGTCACCACCCACAGGCTATACGAGCGTGCTTTGTGATGGCCGCGATGGTCGAGACCATCGCGACCATCGAATTTGCGAGCCGGAGCCTGCGGTTGAGGTTTTCAACCGCAAGCTCCGGAGTGATTTTGGCTCTATCAGAGCCAAAATCACTCCCACTGACATCACTAGTGATGTCAGTGGGCCGGCTTCTGACGGGAGGCGTTCCCGTGGGAACGCCCCCGTCAGGGAGGCACGCCCCCGGCACGCCCACCAAAGGGGGCGTGCTGTCAATCAACATTGACAGCACGCCCCCTTTGATCGGACACAACGAGTGAAGGACTTTCCTTCGCTCGTCGCGTCTGGCGCATGCGCACGACGGAGCTCCCTCCGTCGTGCGCATGCTCAGTGCATAACATCGACCCACTTGCGAGCGGACAGCCGCTCGCGAGTGGGTCTGAATCAGGCCCTGAGTTCCATACTATATACTTTTTTTGTTATATGTGTTATAAAAATTATTAAACTCCTGTACTAACACTAATTTATATTCCTTCTAGCCAGCACCGTAAGGAGGGAGATGCGGCTGGTGCCGTCGCACAGGGCAGAGAGCCCTGTGGGCGGCATCGTCACAGCCCCATAGCTCCTGCATCTGGCTAGCAGGGCGCCTGGAACGGCACAGACCACACCCCTTGTGAAGACCACACCGCTATATCAGTAGCCACACCCCCACCATGCTGAGCACACCTCCTGCGGCAGCACACAATAGGCCCTTCAAAAAATTCAGCTCCAGGCCCATATAGACCTTAATCTGGTACTGGACACATATAAATGGAAAAGTCCAGATTGCGTGACATACAATCACTTGTTGTCTAGGCCAGAGGTTCACAAACACGGTCCTCAAGGCACCCTAACAGTCCAGGTTTTAAGGATATCCATGGCAGAGTGCAGATGGTTAAATCAAAATGACTGGGGTACTAATTAATTCACCTGTGCTCAATTATGGATATACTTAAAACCCTGGACCGTTAAGCTGGCCACACACTAGACCAACTTTCATCCAACCATCCAACTAGTTGATTGGTTGGAATGAAAATCTGGTAAGGAATGGGAGTAAATGATGATCAGCAAGTTGCTCCTAAATGCCAGAAAACAGATGAAAATGGTCGTCAGACAAGTTTGTTAAAAGTTTGATCTAAACAATTTGTTCAAACAACAGTTTTTGTCCATTTTCCGGCATTTGGGAGGAAATTGGTGATTGTCATTGGCTTTCATACCTTACCAGATTTTCATTCCAACCAATCAACTAGTTTGCTGGTTGGATGTAAGTTGGTCTAGTGTGTGGCCAGCTTTAGGGTGCCTTGAGAACAGAGTTTAGGAACCTCATGTCTAGGCTGAGCAGCTGGATCACTTTCAGACCACACAGGCCAAAATACTCATATTCTAAGAAGGTCCCTTTTATGTATTCTATTTTGGCTCATGACAGTGCTCTTTTAAAGTGATACTTTATGGAGTTTGTAAGTCCACTTCATGCAAGTGGCGGGTTGCAGCTCTCCCTGAAATAGTAGCAATCTCCCTGACTCCCTGAAGAGTCTGACATTCTTCCTTATTACCATCACCTAGCCATTATATACTGGAAAAATAAATAAATCATATATATATATATATATATATATATATATATCCACAAAAAATACCTTTGTCCTGCGCCTATAGGTACTAGTCAGCTGTTCCTCTCTGTGAGACTCTACCAAAATAACATCCAAAAATTCACCACCAGAGGGCGCCTAAAAATAAAACTGGTGTTCTCCATTTCCTAGCCAATTAACTGAAGATTTTCTGGTAACTGACAAGGATAAAATTGTTCTAAATATGTGAACACTAGATGATATTTTGCACGATTTTGACGCATCGGAATGACAAATCGTGTAAATGTCCAAATCGTGTCTACTCATGATAACGATGCCGATGCACGTCCTTGCGGGTCGTACATTGCATCTTCAGATCTTGCCTATAGCAGGCAAGATCTGCCAATCTTGTTAACAAGATTCAAGTCGTTGGTCAGATCATTTGTCAGATTGGACAGTTTATGCAAGATATGGTTTGTCTGGGAGTGCAGGGCAGACGCCGGGAGAGTTCAAGGGAAATCGTTGACATCGCATCTTTTGCGTGTCGTCTAGCGTGTACGCACCTTAAGGGGCATCAAGTGTCCAGAAGTTACAAACCTGCCCAACAAACCTGAATATAAACGGTGATATACCCAAAATTCAGTAGATCCTACCATAGGGCTGCAAAACCAAAACTACAATTCAGAAAAATCTTTTTAACATGTATTTATATAAAACACACTTTTCACAGTACGTATTACATCACAGTACGTATTACATCACAGTACGTATTACATCACAGTACGTATTACATCACAGTTAGTTGCAGACATGCCACTTTCAAGGTATAAGAGTATAAGGTATATAAGGTATAAGCAGTGATAAGTGACAGAGTGAAAAGTGATAAGTCTGTGATAAGGTGCCAGCCAATCAGCTCCCAACTGTCATCTCACAGACTGTGTTTGAAAAATTACAGTTGGGAACTGATTGGCTGGCACCTTATCACTTTCTTATCACTTTTCATTCTGTCACTTATCACTGCTTAGTACATAGACCCCAAAGTATTGGGTGCGTGCCCGCTTTATTCCCGTATTCAATTTGGAGCCAGCAAAAACAGGAGCCTGCGGACAGGTAAGTATCGGGAAAAATAGGGGAATTTTCGGGAATTCATCCTGGGACCCCCCTAATGATGTCCAGACATGGGGGATCACTGTAGGTACCCCCGTTTAGCCCTGCAGAATGTGTTCTGCATTTTTAAATAGCCACGGCAGGTGTTTTTCCCGACATTGAAGAAGTGATGCAGAAGAGCACATAGGGTTTTTTTTCGTTTTAAAAGTGTTCCCATCAAATTTGGGGTACATGAAAATGGGTACTAGCATATTTTTAAGTCCCTAAACTTATTTTTTTTTAAATTCTGCAAATATGTACCTGCCGCTAATAGCCTATTCTAGAAATCACCTGCAGCATACTTACAGAATACTCCTGAACCTATTTCCCTATATTTAAACATTGTTCCCCTTTCTTTCTTTTTTTTTCACCCCAAAATTTTAGCACCATTTTTCGGGGGGGCCTGAGGGTATTTTTTTTGACACAGTTTATCCTAAGATGACTTAATAAAGGCTGCAGGCTATATTTTTTTTTACCCTACACCCATAAACGCCAATTCTGCACTTTTTTTCGCCTGCTAAAGGCAGGCGAAATATTATCCCTGTGTTTTTATATTTACTTTTCGCACCGGCGAAAAGTCTATGTAATTGAATATGTAGATATTTGAAATTGTCGAAAATGACGTCATCGACTATAAATTGAATACGGGCATTCATCAGGGATTATCTCAATGCTCAGTACATTATTGAAATAGGATGATATAATCACCACTGATTGTCGACAGGGTGGAGTGTTTTTCAATCCAAGAATAGCAGAAAAAAATCCTAACTCTGATAGGTGTGTTTGCAACTTCAACCTATTCATTGCAATGATGGAGAAAAGAATTTTACACCATGTAACTCTACCACTTGCCACTGTGGTGAAAGCTGTGACTCGGCAAGCTCTAGGAAAATTCTTGTCACAACTTTAAATCTTTCTGCAGTTTTTACATCTACCCCACATGTAGTGCAACATGGTTTTGCTAAGGTGCAAATTATTCCTGCTTTGCACCAACTATGAATCAGCCCACATGTGTTATTCATACTTGCCTTTCTTGTGTAGGATCCTATCCAGAAGACGCCCGGAGAGGCAATGCAGGTGAGCGATGATGGGGGCGTGGCCAGACTATTTGCATCATTATATAATTGTGTCACTAGGCCCTGCCCCCTCCTCAAGGACAGAAGATCCTGGTGTTACTCCTCCCGCATCCCGTCCACTTCCTAGTGAAGTGGGGAGAATAACTGCTCTTCCAGGGGTGCGGGGTACTACCCTAAAAATCAGGAGCTTGAACATTCATAGCTGCCAACTAGCCATGTTGTTCTCAGGAAGAGTAACCATAAAATGTTCTTATCTCCACTCACTATTGTACTGGTGAATACTTAATAAGTAATAGAGATGAGCGTGTGAGCGATCTGAGAGCAAAGACACACCCAGACCACACTCCTCTGCTAGTTTCACTAATGTACTGTGTGACGGCCTATGCAACGCACCCAGAGCAGTGCTAGGAATGCCCCCAGATCCGTTGCAGCTGTCTGCTGATATAGACACAGGCAGTCACTAACAAAGAGCCCCCACAACTCATTGTGATCAAACCTCCTACTCGCCAGGAAAAGCTTCAATTTACTCGTTTCAGCAAAAAATGACACAAACATGTTTTCTTTGCCATCAATTCCTCTGACTCAGCAAATGAAATTACAGTATAACACCAGTAAATAACCCAATCCAAAAATCATAGCAGCTGTAGCCATGGAGCCAGAAACAGAATTTACTATAAGACACGAGAGGCTGAGCGACAAGCTGAGCTACTCAGGTAATGCTGCCCCTTCCTCACCTTTTCCGCTGTGTTTCCTGTACAGGCTTCTTACACTAATAATCACACTAGTTTGCTATTCACATTTATACCCTGGGAGATCAAGAGGTAAGGGGGGGCATTAATAAAGTGACATCTGCAAAATCTACTTACCGTATATATTTGAATAAGCCTTATTATATTATACTGCTTGTTTTATATATATTAGATCTAGTCTGCTTGTCCTATGTCGTATATTACTAGTATATTGGATCCAGTGAATGCCAAGTCAGGGGGTCTTCCCCCTCCCTTTGCCCATCCACTTACCCCGGCCGCAACTCCCTTTCTCTTTCAGCTGTGGTGGGAGCCACTGGCAGGGGGGTGGGTGTAAGTACCCGCAGAGCTCCTAATGCACATGCCCATCACAGGACATGAGTTACTCAGTTTATTATAATATTTTTGTAGTATACAGCAGTATGTAGCCTAAATATATAGAGCTGTACTAACAGGAAGCTGTAGACAAGTCACTGTTTTAAATGGCTGCAATTCATTGAAACTTTGCACAGCACTCTAGGCATGGGAGTCTACTAGCACCTTGTTCGAAGAAATGTTGCCCCCTCCCCCCCAATCAAACTATAATCATAATGAATATTTTTATTAACAAAAAAAAACACACAAATTGGTCCGCACAGGAAAAACTAAACATACATTCATTGCCCCAGACTCCCATCAGAAGACTGACCTGACTTGTCATACTCACACAGCAGAACTAGTTGCAGTCACTTCAACTTGCAGACAGTAGAAGAAGAGAGGATCTCACAGTCCCTCCCTCACCGGAGTGACTTGGTCCCTACTGCAGACAGTGTGTTGTGCATGCGGGATGGTGTGCAACTGAGTGATCTATTAAATCAAGCAGCTGCATTATTGTGTACAGGTCTCGGCCTGGGGGGCCTCTGATCCACCTGATTCGTCGGGAGGAGACCAGTGCTGCCCGGGTCAGTAGCTTGCACTGGCTGCGGAGGACGCACTACCGCTGGCAGTTGCCGCCAGGCCCACCAGTCATTGACTCTGGTGATGGCAGGGCCAATGCAAGCTCTCTCTGCACCCTAGGTAAAGCTTCAGCCTAGCTCCCCCCCACACACACAAGGTGCCCACTGGGAGGGCTGGGGTGACTTGTGTCATTATGGCCCCACCCCCCACAATGCAATACCGCAAATCTTATCACACGGTTGAGGGTGGAGCCTCTATGACACAGTTTACTGAGAATAGTTTCCTCACGCCACACAGTCCTAACCATTTCACCCTGCAGACCATGGGGACTCCCTAAAATTCAAGACATAGGAGCAGGGGTGTAGCGAGGGTGGTTCCAGTGGAGCATGAGCTCCGGGCGTCAAAATGGACAGAGGGCGCCATGCAGGGTTCTGGAATTCATGGGGAACAGTATGATGGCCGCCTGTTAGTTTTATCTCGGTTTGTTTGCTCTATATCCTAAATAAGTTACGGTTCTGAGATCCGTTTCTACAATTTATACCCCCTTAAGCTGCCCAAATTACCTCCCCTCCGGCCCTCCCTCCTCTGTGATCATCACCATCACCTCTCTGATAGACTCTTTGCCCTCCCTTCTCCTCTTTGATCCCCTCCCTCCTTCTCTCCTCATTCATTCATTGTGCTTCAATGGATTTAAAAGTGACACATCTGAGGTAAAGTTCTAAACTTCAATTATTAGGTATGAGAAAGTCACTGCTTTGCTATTTAAAGTAATGGTGGTGTTCCCAGGCATGACCACAAAGTGTTGTTTGAAAGGTCTTTTAAAAAATATTAGGAGACCTGAAAAAATAATAATGGTGGTAGACAGAACATGATTAGTAGTACTAACATTAATATAGGTGCAATGTATATTTGTTAAGTAGGAGCATAGCTGAGAAGGTGTCCCCACTCCAGTGAAAGCTGTTTGGGGCAGTAATAAGCTGTGCACCCTGTGGAATTTCACTCTAGCACATGTGCACTGTCAATTTAAATTAAATGGTCACAATATATAATACAAACTCCTCTATTGACTAATAACAATGATTCAAAGTAGATATCAAATCAGATCCTAGGTGCTAAACATAAATAAAGCAGTGCCAAAGGAGCTACTCCTTCATGTCAGATAGTGCATCACCGAAGCATTCTATTCCCCCAATGGGACCTCCATGCCCCAGCATGATACTGCCACTGTTGGCTGTTTTTCTCTTCACTGCAATATTCCCCCGCAGGCTTGCCATAGTCCTCTGGCACAGTTCAGTACAGGGGGGGTGCTACGACATGCACTTTCTCCGGGTGCTATGGTTCCACGCTACTCCTCTGCATAGGAGGGTAACACACATATACACAGCACCAGGCTGCAAGTAACCAGCAAGTAATGGTTTTCACACAACGACAAGTGGGAGCCAGAATAGCAGAGAAGAACAGCAGCACCTATTGCTTCCTCTGCCTGTGGAGCTGGCTTGAAAAGATCCGGGAGGACTGCTCAGCTTTGCCCGCACTCTCGCATGCTGCCCAGCTCACACATAGCCATGCACAGCAGTGAAGGCGCAGACCCGGCACAGCTAATGAGGCACATGGAGGGTGCAAGCGTAACTGACCTTCCTGCTGCCTCGTTAAGGTGGTTCTTCTCTACATGCTGTTGTGGATTCAGTGGTGCCCTCAAGGGGCCGGCACCCTTAGGCAGTTGCCTAAAGCTGCCTAATGGTAGGGCTGGCCCTGGGTGATGGCCGCAATGTGCCCCCCAGGAGGTGGTTCCCCACATCCCGCCTCTCCACTGGAGTGGCCCTCATGACGGCCTTGGAAGCATACGTGTTATATGTTAATGTTAAGATTATAACCAGATATTTATAACTTATATAAACGTTTTCAAATTGTAAAGCCAGTAAACAATTGGAGCAGAATAGAAAGGCAACTGGTAGATAAAGACACATAAATTGGTTAATTGAATTGTTTTGGAAAGTACTGCTCAGTTAGAAATCATGTCATTAAAAACAAAGAAGGCATTTATAATACGGAAAAAGCAGAACAAGAACTAAAACAGGGAGACAATAGATATATATAAGCAAAGGCAGTTATAAAGGTGCATCAGTGCAAGATTAAAAGAATGTAACTAATAAATTGGCATTTAAAATTAAATAAAGTGACATTTCTGTGAAGTTAAACATTCAATTAGTTTAGAAATGTAAATTAATTAACTGTTAAGGCCCCATACACGGTTCAATTTGCAAACGATCCAATCTCGATTGCGATTTCCCTTGAATTCCTGAACTCTTCCGATCAAATTATACTGTGCCTACACACGGAACGATTGTACAAATGACCAAACAATATAGATGGGTCGTAAATGACTGATGATCGTAAACGATAAATCGATTGTAGCAAACCACCTCTTGATGCTGGAATTTAAATAATGGGAGGAAAAGTGACAACATATCGTCCATCGCATCATTCATCATGCAAACACACAAAACGATGTGTGCCAAATCACGAAAGATAGGTCGATATCTTTCTGCAGGTTCAATTGATCAGCGATGACTATGTACGACAGCATGGGCGCGCATCGGCATTGTGATCATCCCCACACACGGCACTTTTTATATGATTGGTTGTTCCAATTGATTCAATACGGGCAAATTGTGTAAAAAAATCGCACCGTATATGGGGGCCTTTAGGGTAGACTAAAGCTGGCCATACACCAGACCAACTTTCCTCCAACCATTCAACTAGTTGGTTGGTTGGAATGAAAATCAGGTAAGTATGGGAGCATATGACAATCATTCATTTGCTCCCAAACACCGGAAAAAGGGCAAAAGCTGTTGTTCAGACAAGTTGTATAAATCATTCAGATTTAACCAACTTTTTCGTGTTTTCCGGTGTTTGGGAACAAATTGCTGATTGTCATCTGCTCCCATACTTACCGGATTTACATTCCAATCAGCCACCTAGTTGGATGGTTGGAGGAAAGTTGGTCTGGTGTATGGCCAAGTTTACTATGGTATAATTCACAGTGGGCAATTATTGGGCAATCCATTGTATAGGAAATTCTGTTCTAGGGTGAACTTAAATATCTAAAATAACATTTTAGAGGTAACTTGTATTTTTCATTGTCTTTCCAGATAGTGGATGGTCATATTTCAAGCAAAAAAACGTTATCCTCACATTTGGTCTGCTGGCACTTTCATATATACTGGTCATCGCCCTCTTCATAAATGTCCTATCACAAGGTTAGTAGCATGATTTTATTTCAGTTGACTTACTGGAAAATGAGAACCAGATGACAAGTTCATGTTTTCTTGGAAATACTTAAATTGTCAATGACTGGCAGCTAAGACCAGAAAGTCTATGGTGTTGGTTTATGAAGTGAAGATAAGCCATATCTCCAGCATTTTGTTCATCGCATCTTCCTTCAATTTAAGAATAGGTTATCAATGTAGAGATCAGACATTTCTCCATTGGTAACCTATTTTGCACTAATTACCACTATCCCCATAGACCTGGGAAAGAGGCCACGCTCAGGACCTTATTCAGAGGCGGCCGTACGGTCTACGACCGCATGGCCGCCTCGATGTTTGGCCAGTGCGCATGCACACGAGGGAGCCGGCTCCCTCGTGTGCATGCGTGAGACCCGCTACGACCGACAGCGCCGGTCGTAGCGGGTCTCTTTACAAAGGGGGCGAGCTGTCGATGTTGATTGACAGCTCGCCCCGTTTGGAAGGCGGGCCGGGAGGGTGGCAGCCCAAACGGAGGCATTCCCATGGGAACGCCTACCATTTGGGGGAGGCCCCGCTGACATCACAAGTGATGTCAGTGGAGAGCTTCCGGCTCTGACAGAGCCAGAAGCTCTCCGGGGCTTACGACAAGTGAGACCCTACCCTAGGGTCTCGTCGTAAGCCCCGATGGTCGCGATGGTCTCTGACCATCGCGACCATCACCCGAGCGGTCGTTAGAGCTGTGGGTGTAAATCCACAGCCTAGCGACCGAAACAGTGGTGGGCGGTCAGGATGCAAGTGGCCGCCCAGTTTCTGAGCGACCGCTTGCATCCTCCGACCGCCTCTGAATGTGGTCCTCAATCTCACATGCAGTGTAAAGTCTAGATTTCCTATGCTACCTAACGTCATCTGAGGATCATGTTAGCTCTTCCAAGCAATAGGCACCAGCCAAGTCGTAGAGGCTTTGCTTGATCCTCTCCAGATGACTACTATGCCTATGTATGGCCACTGAAATTAATATATAGCAAATAATATTTATAACATATATATAGCAGAGGTGTATCTAGGGGACCCAACACCCCAGGCAAAGTAAGGGACTGGTGCCCCCTCTGTGTCACTCCAGGCGCTCCCCTGTGTCACTCCAGGCACTCCCATGTCACTCCAGGCCCATCCTGTGTCACTCCATGCTCCCCCTGTGTCACTCCATGCTCCCCCTGTGTCAATCTAGGCTACCCCTATGTCACTTCGGGTCTCCTCTGTGTCACTCCAGGCCCACCCTGTCATTCTAGACACCCACTGTGTCACCCCAGGCCCCCTGCTGTGTCACCCCAGGCCCCCTGCTGTGTCACCCCAGGCCCCCCGTATCTCTTTAAGCTCCCCCTGTGTCTCCCTAGATGCCTTCCCTCTGTGTCTCTCCAGGCCTCCCTTGTGTCACCCTCTGTGTCTCTCCAGGCTCTCTCTATTGAGGTTACTTCTATAAATGAAATAACTGGAAAAGTTACAGTACTTTTTCAGAACTGTTCCACAAAAAAATTCCACTTATTCTGCATAGGGCCGCAAATTTTCACACATTTTGCTTGTGGAATGTGATAAGCAGTGGGAAAACACAACAAACATGAAATATGAGCCAAACATATAGAGTATAAGGTAGATGAAGTGGAAAATTCAAAAGTAAAGCGCAACAGAATATGCTGGCACTATATAAATAAAAGTTAATGACTAAATAAATAATGAGAGGGAGAAATTAAGTTCCTGCTCATGATAATATACAATCTAGTGGGCAGGTGGTCGAAATAGGGATGGCTATCAACCATTGAAGGTTAGCAATCGTTGTTTGCCATCAATTGTTGATGGTTTTCCCATAGATGGCAGATGTCCGATGGTTCTCCACCATCGATGGAAGAGATGCACCAATGTTTTTTCTTATCCCTGACCTGCAACACTCACAGGGAGATGCACTAAGCCTTGGAGAGTGATAAAGTGGAGAGTGATAACGTACCAACCAATCAGCTCCTGTCATTTTTCAAAAAGCCTGTAAAGTGACAGGAGCTGATTGGTTGGTACTTTATCACTCTCCACTTTATCACTCTCCAAAGCTTAGTACATCTCCCCCTTAGCCCTGTCCCCGCCATGTCGCTTAGCCGCCACCCTCTTCCCTGAATGGCCCGCTGCCTTCCAGTCAACGACAGCAGGGATAGTTCACTGATGGCACCATCAATGTAGATAATCAATTGTAGACCCGAATATACCCATCAATAGGTTCAGACAGGAGTGGTAATGTGGCAGGTAGAATAGGGACACAAGAAGCCTGGGACAGTGGGAGAGAGATCAGGAGGGAGTGGAATGGGCTCTGGTGATGAGGTGGGTACTCAAGTGCTGTTTAAAACTTCTGCATTATTTATTTAATTTTTCTGTTAACATTTACATAAGTCCAAAATATTCTGCTGCTCTTTACAGTTGGGAATAAACATTGTAATAAGATAGACAGGAAGGTAACGGGGCGCTGCCCACTATCTTGCAATCTATAGGAAAATAAGAGTTTGATACAAAAGGTTAAGTCATTCTTGCCGACATTGGAGTAGGAATGGCCATCGATCATCAATGACTCATAATCATTGATGGTTTACGGCCGATGCAGAATGTTTTTCCCATCGATGGGGGAGAACCAGATGGTCTTCCTCCATCGATGAAAAACATAACCAAATAGTTTGCTGGGATACTGAGCATATATCCACCCCCCGACACCATGGGCCAGTCAGTCATGGAACAGGGATGACCATCGGTTGGTGAAGCCATCGATGGTCATCCATAGCATTGTTGGTTACCATCGATGGCCACTTTCTATTGTGCCATCGATGGTAACCATACTGATCTCCTGGGGGGGAGAAGCAGGTGGGAGGTGTTGGGGGTGGGGCCGGACAGGTTGCGTCATTAAGCCCCTTCCGCTCGCTGCAATTTTCCGCGAATGGCAGATATTTAAATAAGGGGCAAGGCTAAAATGACGCGATTCTCATAGAATCGCGTCATTAGGTCACGCTCCCTACTCGCGATTCTATGAGAATCGCGTCATTGGGCAGAAGTGGGTAGAATGCGGGAGTAGTGCCTACCCTTCCGGGGGTGTGGGGGGTTACCCGAAAAAATCTGGAGCCTCCCGCGACTTCCGGGAGGGTAGGCATGTATGGGTTAAGTGCCACTATTGCATATGGGCCAGTCTGGTGACAATGGGGAAAAGTACTCAGTGCTTGGGGAATGAGAGTGGGATTTTCATTGTTTTGTTCCCCTAAGGAGTATTTGCAGATTTACAGGAAAAATATATAAAACATTACTATAAAAATACAAAACATAAGGACTGAAAATATAGATAATTATATATGTTTTCCAAATGGTCTCTCCTGTAGCTTCTGTATCTGACATGAGTGATTTGGCCAGTAAGAGTGATCTCCTCAGCCTGAACAGCAGCGGTAAGATGTCACTTATTTCCTCTCCTACTCTAGCAGCCGGTTTACTTCTTTAAAGGAGCATTAGACATAAATGCTGAATATTGAAAATACATTATTTAAAAATATAATAATAGTTTCACAGTAAAGAGGAATTTACTTAATGTTGTAGTAAATGCTGAATATATCTAACATGCTCTTTCCTCTCAGAACTGTGGAGTTCCCATGATAGAGCAGTGTTCGCAAATACGCGCTATAGCGCGTATTTTACCCGCTATCAGGCACCGGGGACCCACTTTTCTAAAGTGTCCGGGTCCCCAGGGACGCGCTGTGCTGTGGCCAATCCCTGAAAGCTGGCTGCAGCATATCCGCGTCCCCCTGCAGTAACAGACATAACGCTGTCTGTTAGAGCAGCCAATGAAAGTCAGATAGACTCTCATTGGCTGCTGCTGTGGAAAGCCATGCTGGGATCAAGTGTCTGATCCCAGCATCGGCACAGCATCCGTGCCCGGCACTGGGACAGTGTGTTTGTTCCCAGCGCTAGGTAAACTACTGCGGTAGGTACCTGGTGAAGGGACCGCCTGGTCCCTTCCACCAGCGTCGGCGGGAGTAGCTTGGCTCCGGGCGCAAGCTAAGCGGAGCTCGCTGCCCGGAAGCCAAGTAGCGGCGGTCAGCGGCGGTTGTTTGGCACTGGCCGCGAGCCAAACACGGCTCGCGGTCCAGCAGCCAATAGGAGGCAGATGCGACGAGCCAATTGCGGCTCGCTGCGTCATAGCCCCGCCCACTCGCAGCGTCTGGAACGCGTTCAGTCCGTCGGTGGAGGGGAGGAGTGATCATCTCCCGAAGAGAAGAGCGGCGCGGCAACAGTTCCGGCGGCCGCGCAAGCGGCCAGAAGACGGCGTGATCAAGAAGGAAGAGGCGGTGCCGCTGGCCAGGACGGGCCAGCGGCAGAAGACTGAAGCTGAGGACCGAAGAGGACTGCGGGGGAGGAAAGCAAAAGAGCTAACGAAGCTCCCCCCTCGCAGCCTCTTCCACCATACCGGTAGGCGGCCTTGGGCCACCGGTATTTTACTCCTTCCTAGACCACCAAGGTTGTCGGGCACTAGGCCCGTGGGATAAATTCAGGCAATAGGCCTGTGGGTCTCTAGGCGGGCACAAGGCCCGGGCAACATTGGGGGCATTTGGCCCAATTGAAGGTATATGCCCCCCAAATAGGTGTGTGACTTGGGCATTAGGCCCAGGTCACTAGAGGGCCCACCTATATTGCCCTTTAGTGGCCTGGGCCTAATGCCCAGGTCACTCACACCTATTAGGGGGGCAGATACCTTCGTTGGACTGCATAGGTGGTCTGACAGGCATATGAGGGGCACTGCACAGGGGGACTGCTCCTGGGGGCACTGCACAGGGGGACTGCTCCTGGGGGCACTGCACAGGGGGACTGCTCCTGGGGGCACTGCACAGGGGGACTGCTCCTGGGGGCACTACACACGGGGAAAGTCGTATTACCTGAAAGATCATGGAGGCATTAAAACATGCATTTAAGGGGCTTGTGGGGATATCTGATGCTGTTGGGGGTATCAGATCTGCATTTTAGGGGCATGTGGGGAGGTCTGAGGCATATGGGGAGCTCTAAAGCATAAATTATGATGGGACCCAGAAATGGTCAGGTAGGACCCCATTTTTTTAAAGTGGTGGGTCCCTGGGACCCACAAATTTTGTCGCTCACCGCGATCACTGTAGAGACTAGGATAGTTCAGGAAAACTCTCCCCACCAGTGCTCTAGGCCTTCAGCGCTTCTGTCCCTGTGTCAACAACCAGAATGGGAAATGATGAGTGCAGCTTCTGTCCAATCAGGGCCCATGTTAGAAACTGAGACAGCGAGTTTGAGTTTTAATTTTTTAGATTGTCAACAGTTAGATGGGTATGCAGTCTGGAAGCCGGTGGACCTAATCCCGACAGCCGGCTTCCCGACTGCTTTATGCCGGCAAGGGTTAAATGACAGGCATCTAAATCCAGACACCTGTCATTTTACCGACGCCAGGAGACCGGCGCCCAGCATCCCGAACGAAGTGATGCCAGGCGCCGAGCGCAGACAGCCGTGGAGTGGGGAGGGTTAGGTTAAGGGGCTCCCGGGGGGAATTTAGGGTTAGGCACCCCCCCCCAGAAGGTTATGCTTAGGCTAGGGAGAGGGAGGGTTAGGCACCCCCGGGCCGATTTAGGGTTAGGCGGTGGGGAAGGGGGGGATTAGGTTTAGGCACTTACAGGGGGGATTAGGGTTAGGCACTGGGGGGAAGGTTAGGGTTAGGCACCCCTAAGGAGGGTTAGGGGAGGGAATTAGATTAGTGAATACTTACCTTAGGGATGATGGGGATTTTCACCCATGTCGGGCAGCCGCTGTCGGGATTCCAAGTCCAGCAGTAAATCATACTGATTCCGTTAGATGGGTTATTCCAAACTGTAGGGATCTCACCCTGACATGGAGTCCTCACAATCCTACTTCTCATGTGTTACATAACAGATTATAATTACTGCTAATTCATTTTCTTTTAGATACTCTATGGTTAGCGCCTTTTTAATTTAAGACAGGTATATAAAAATATGGCCTTAGAAAGTCTTTCCTGTATCTTTGAGTGATTTCCCAAGCTGTATATATAATATATAAATAACATGGCTGGGGAACCTGGCCTGACATGTCGTTTTTAAAGAAAGGAATTATCGCTAATTACAATTTGTTGGTTTCCTCCCAATATTCCATGGCAGCCCTGACAAATGGATGTATGGGAGAAAGATCAATTAAGCTACATATTACATATTTAAACATGTATTCAACTGACTGTATAGAGAAGGTTTCCCAAAATCTAGAGAAGAATCTTGGTACATTGGCATTCTGGCTTGTTGCTATAATGTCCATTTGGCGGTGGCCAAAATTCTCAATCAGCAGCTGAAATATTTCCGGATGTAGCCACCATTCTTCCTGGGAATACTTGCCGCCATGTTATCCTGATTGCATTTCCTCCTTGTGTTAGAAAATGCAGTAGTGATGAAATAGAGACCACTCCGCTTTCCCACCTCCTTCAAGTCTGCCCAACAAGTCCCCTAAGAAACAGTGGCCCTCATTCAGACCCGGTCGCAAGCGCTGAGCACTCGCAACCGGGTCAATGTTTAGGCCCTGCGCACGCGCAGCGGCCGCACTGCGCATGTGCAATCCCCGGAGCGAGGGAGAAAACTCTTGCTCCGGAGCTCACTACAAAAGGGCCGGCTGTCGATATGGGCGTTTTGTGGGTGGCCGCACTGACATCAGCAGTGATGTCAGTGGGGAGCTTCCTGCTCGATCAGAGCAGGAAGCTCCCTGGGGCTTGCGGTTGCCGAGACCCAACCTTAGGGTCTCATCACAAGCCCCGAGGGTCTTGACCATCGCGACCATCAACCTGGTCAGTCGCTAAATCTGTGGCTGGTAACCCACAGCTTAGCTAGCAAACAGGAGGCCGCACTAAAAAATACAAGCGGCCGCCCTAATTCAGAGAGAACGATCGCTTCTTGCGAGTGCCTCTGAATGAGGGCCAGTGTGTGCGAACAAACTAAGCACCAGTCTCCATTTTAGGTGTACTTATTTTAAAAGCTCCACAGCGGGATATACCAAAGTGAAAATCCAGCCAAAACTCAGAATTTCGAGCACATTCCCCATATTTACAACATTATATTATATATATATATATATATATATATATAATATTGCACTGAAAGTCAAGCTTACAATGGAGAATTTCTTGAATTATCAACACATATTGTTGTATTGTTTACAAGTTGCTTTCTTGCAGTTGGTGAATTGACAACAAAGATGAAACAAATGGAGCAAGATTTAAAAAGTAAGACAATAAAATTTAACATACACAAACCAATAAAGTGCAATTATATTTAATGTACTCAGATGTAATTTGAGCCAGATGTACTAAGCTCTGAAAAATGATAAACTGGAGAGTGATAAACCACCAGCCAATCAGCTCCCAACTGTCATTTTTCAAACACAGCCTGTAACCTGACAGTTGGGAGTTTATCACTCTCCGCTTTATCACTTTCCAGAGCTTAGTACATCTCCCCTATGAGAAAACTATGAATTCAGGATCACAACCTTTCTTTGTACAATGCTTACAGAAAAGTCTGGACGTTTATACCTGGAATATGTCCAGTGTTTTTTTTTCATAATTTGCGGTGATATTGAGCTTAGGACCCCAATGGTTCTACTGCTTGGGGAGAAGGGGCATACTTAACTTAATTCAGCTGTTTTAATTGAACTGTAATAAAAATGTATTTAATTTCAGAAAATAATAAAAGGGGCATGGCCATGCCACATTATAACTATTGAGGCCCCTCTGTAGATCTGCACCACTGAACGGGTGTAGCCATGCCATCTTGGGGCATGTCTAACTCTTTGGCAGGCTTGGGCCCTGGTACTTTGTTCCCCCACCTGACACCCCTGGTGCTCACACTAATAGCTAAATGTCCAGTTTATGCCATAATCTATAATTATGTACTTTCTCATGCTACCGTCATCTGTTTCAGAGGCACCATCCTGTGACCCAAATTGGGAACGATTTGAATGTAGTTGTTACTACTTTGCAAATGCAAAAACAGACTGGATGAAGGCCAGGGCCACGTGTATTGGTAAAGACAGCGACTTAGTTGTAATTACCAGTGAAGCAGAACAGGTGAGAGGTTTGTTTGTGATCTCCAAGCTACACCAGACTATACCTTAGTGAATTACTATAGCTAATGTACAGCTTTACACACACTTAAGTGTCCCATCTAATGGAGAAAGCTACCCTGACTCTGATTGATTTCAGCCAGTGTTTCCCTTACATAGGGGCTGATTCAGTAGTAAACGTTAGTGCACTGCTGAACGCAGATTCCTGATGTTCGGGAATCTACACAAGCGCAGTCTGCTGCCATTTGTGGGCAGGGAGGGGGTGGTGATGCCCTCCGTTTCCCAAAACTGAGGCGTTTTGCTGCCATTGCAGGGGAGGGAAAAAGCCAGGATCTCCGTAGGTTGACGGAGATTTCCTGGCCTCTTCCTCTAAACTGCGGCGGCCACTGCGGGACCCCATGGGTCACTGTAGCCAGCCGATGTTACGCAGATTATCCGATGCTGTGTTGGGCAACGCAGCTCGGATAAGTAATGCACAGGAGGCGTGATGCCCCCTGCTGCATTACTATATCTGGATAGATAAAGATAGCAACCACAGAGTCTGAAAGTAGCAAGTAAATAGACTCAAATCAGTTATAAAAAATAAAATATTTAATAAGAAACAAAATCAATAAGACGTGTAAATATCCAGATTCAGCTGTGCAATTGAATAAGCAGCATCGGACAGAATGTCCGGCAGTAATCACATTGAATATGTTACAAATGTTAAAAAGTCCCTAAATTGAACCATTAAAAAGATTGGCAGCAATTGTAAAAGTTCCTGTGTGGAAGAAATCCAGTCTATATATAATATATATGTCAGTATAAAGCAGCGTGCATATTGCTTGTTAATGAAGCTGGTGGGACCGTGATGAAGGCTAACTAAATAGCGGCATAAATTTTACCTGCAGTTCGGGTTTAATTGTCCGTCTTATACTGAAATGGAGTCCAGCTGTAGTGGTATGTAAGACCGCATCCACGGATGGCAGGCTTGTCCACTCAACCCGACATGCGGGGAGCTAGACATTAATTTGCTGGATCGCCGCTCTAAGGTCCTGTGTAGTTGGAGAAATGCCGGTAAATCCCTGACAACGTGCTTGTGCAGGAGCTGTGCGGCTGCTTGTAGTGTCGGAATGAAACTATGACCGGTGGGAGGAGAACACCGTCCCGATCTCCCTTGTGTAACAGCTGCTGCTTAGAGTTGGTTCCCACAGGAGGAATGAAATGAAGACTTGTATCTACGGGTTTCAACGTCCCTATGACGTCTTTCTCAAGGTGGATATTGTTCCCCAAGACTGGTGGGTATAAATAGTATCAGTAATTGGTATCATACAACACAGCTGGTATCTATAAATGACTGATTTGAGTGAAACAATGAAATAATAGCAGTGAGAGTTTAATATTGGAGATGCACTGCGATCTGCATAAATAGACAACTTATGCAGAAGACACAATGAAAAACTTAGTAGCTGATACAATGTACGAAAACGTCTATTATAATTAGGGGTGTGCACCAGCCACTTTTCGTGTTTTGGTTTTGGATCTGGATCTTTCTTCGTTTTTTGGATCTGGATTGTTTTTTTGTTCCTATGCTATTATTAACCTCAATAACATTAATTTCCACTAATTTCCAGTCTATTCTGAACACTGAACACCTCACAATATTGTTTTTAGGCCAAAAGGTTGCACCAAGGTAGCTGAATGACTATGCTAAGCGAGTGGGCAACACAGCACCACTGGACTAGACTGATACAGCAGAGCAGGTCACCCCCAGACTGATACAGCAGAGCAGGTCACCCCCAGACTGATACAGCAGCACAGCACCACTGGACTAGACTGATACAGCAGAGCAGGTCACCCCACAGACTGATACAGCAGAGCAGGTCACCCCCAGACTGATATAGCAGCACAGCACCACTGGACTGGACTGATACAGCAGGTCACCCCCAGACTGATATAGCAGCACAGCACCACTGGACTGGACTGATACAACAGGTCACCCCCAGAATGATACAGCAGAGCAGGTCGCCACGCCACTTTCCCACAGACACTAGAGAGACATGTCCTCACACTACCCTCTCCAGGATTGGAGTGAAGATGGCAGGGTGGGAGGCGCGAAATGTGCAAAGTCCGGGTCTCGCGAGAATCCGACACCAGGATGATGAAATGTTGCCTAGTTCCGGGAACCGAGTCTGGCGGGAAACCCGAGCCGGACTCGGTTCCCAGCTCAGATGGGGGGGGTCGTGGGGGTTCGGATTTCGAAAATCCGAACCCGCTCATCCCTAATTATAATTGTCTAATTCAAGTATTAATCATAATGCATAATAAATATACAGTACGACTGTATATACATGAATCAATTGCAAACGTACACGTGAATTTGTCTTCACCCAAAAAATTAAGAGGGAAATTAGTAATTATACATATATATGAATCATTAAAATAAAAAAAACATAACAAATAATAAACATATGGTAACCCTCAATCCATATCCAGCATGCCAACAACAGCAAGTAATATATATATACAGTCAGGTGCATAAATATTGGGACATTGACAGAATTTTCATATTTTGGCCTCTATTCACCACCACAATGGCTTTGAAATGAAACAAACAAGATGTGCTTTAACTGCAGACTTTCAGATTTAATTTGAGGGTAATTACATCCAAATCAGGTGAACGGTGTAGCAATTACAACGGTTTCTATATGTGCCTCCCACTTTTTAAGGGGCCAAAAGTAATGGGACAAACTAAACAATCCTAAATCTAACTTTCACTTTTGAATACTTTGAGCAAATCCTTTGCAGGCAATTACAGCCTGAAGTCTGGAACGCATAGACATCACCAGACGCTGGGCTTCATCCCTGGTGATGCTCTGCCAGGCCTAGGGAACTGACATCACCTCCATGTCTTTCTGCAAAGTGCCGGGATGCGCTATGTAGGAGATTCTTCTTTAGGATGTTTCTCCTATGTACTAAAAATCTTTCTCTGAGACTTCTAATCATTCTGCCCTCATGTCTTATGTCTTTACAGCCACATAGTAGTAAATACACCACATATTTGGTGTTACAATTAATAAATTCTTTAATTGTAAAGGTTCTATCAATCCCCTCAATGTTTTAGTTTTATTAGCTACGTGCTGACAAGTTATACATTTATTTGTGCCACATTTATAGAAGAAACTGATTTTTAATGAGCTAGGTGCTAATATGTTCTTCAAAGATTTATTCTTCCTATAAACAACAGTCGGTTTTGATGGTAATATTTGTTTTAATACGGAATCATATTTTATCATTGAGGAATTGTTCTCTATAATCCGTTGAATCATTCCTGAAGAATTACTATAAGTAGAGACAAAAGCAAAATTTCCCTTCATATTTTGTTCTTTAATTACGCTCGTCCTAAGTTTCAGTAATTCCTCTCTTTCCATATTTACAACTTCATTATAAGCTTTTCCTAGTAGATCTGCAGGGTAGCCTCTTTCCGTGAAGCTCTCACAAAGGGTTTTTGCTTGTTCTGAAAAGGTCTCAAAAATTAGAACAATCGCGTCTTATACGCATTAATTGACCCTTGGGTATATTTATTTTCATGCGGTGATAGTGGCAACTTTTAAAGTGCAAATAATTGTTAGACTTCACCTCCTTACAATAATTCACAGTCGTAATCTGATTATTAATTTTCTGTAGGGTCAGGTCCAGGAAGTTAACTAGATTCCTGCTATATGTGTATGAAAAAGTGTGATTAAAAGAATTTGAATTAAGAGCAAAAACAACAGATTGTGCACTAGCAAGATCCCCATCCCAAATAATAAAAATATAATCTATATAGCGACCATAGAAGACCAGGCTCCCCCTGAACTCGCCTCCCCACAAATGGCAAGACTCAAAGTCTCCTATGCATAGGTTAGTATAGCTTGGGGCGAACCCAACAGAGAAGAATCCTGATGGAGCATGTAAGTACCCTACTCCTACCCTTCTCCCCCCCTAACCCTCCCTTAGGGGTGCCTAACTCTAAAACTCCTGGAGTGGTGCCTAACCCTAAGTCCTCCCCCAGGGGTGCCTAAACCTAACCCTCCCCCCTTCCCCTAAACCTAATCCTCCCAGGGGGGTGCCTAACCCTAACCTCCACCCAGTGGCGCCTAATCCCCCCTTCCCCTAGCCTAACCCTTACTGGGGGGTGCCTATCTCTAAGTCCTTCCGGGGGTGCCTAAATCTAACCTCCCTCCCACGCGGCTAAGTGCTAAGGATGGCCGGTCTTACCTCGATATGTCTGGTGTCCTTCGGCATTCCGGCATTGGGATTAAGTTAGGCGTAGGTATATTGAGGCCTATCTTAAGTCCCTTGTTGGGCTTCTGCGGTCGGGGTATAGACCGGCGGCATTTACTCCGTCGGTCTGTAAACTACATCCCATGGAAAGAGGAAGAATGCTTGGGTTGCACAACAAACCCAGTATAAGTTTTTTTCATGAGTCCTTGCTAGCCCAGGCTTTTGGTTAAGCATTGGTGCTGCTAAACTAATGAAGGTGCTCTGTATGTCTTGTGCGGGGCAAAAACAAAGTACTCTGGCCTCTTTGGAGGTGTTGCAACATGCACAATTTGCGCACACATTTCTGTGATGTGGCTTTATGGGTGCACATGTGCAGTGTTAGAAATGGCCGTGAAATGATGATGATCTTTACCAGGCCAGCCTCTTATGGGTGCTTATCTTCATTAGAAATCCCTGAAAAAAAAACCATTTCTTACCGCAGTGATATTCTGCAAGGCAATAAGGAATGTTACTTTCCTGCATTTGTTAGTAAATAGGCCAATAAGTCTTGTTTTTTAGTGTGTTTGTGCGCTTTGGACAGTGCTGCAGAATATGCTAGCACTATATAATCCATGTTAATATAGTTATTCCCTAATGTCATCATCAGAACTGTCATCATGTGAAATGTCATCATGCTGAGGCACTAGGGGGAGGGTTAGGGATAAGGGGGGAAACACCGGAATGGTGGAGCATCACAGGTCTGCGCCAGAAGGGACTGCCACATGGGTTCTGGAACAGGATGCGGTCTGGATGCCGGCGGACGGAATGCCAGCCATCAATATACTGACACGAGAATCCTGACACTCATTAGATGGCGGGCTAGGTTTAGGGACTTCCCGAGGTGGGTTAGGTTTAGGCACCGACCGAGGAGGGTTAGGGTTAGGCTGCGGGGAGAGGGGGGTTAAGCACTACCTTGGGAGGTTTAGGGTGCGGTGAGGGTGGGTTAGGGTTAGACACTACCGGGTGGGAGATTAGGGTTAGGCTCCACCGGGAGGGCTAGGCTACTTACAGGCCCCTGTCGGGATTCTGAACATCAAGATGCCACTGTTGGTCTTATGACCGCCGGCATCCCATCCGCCACTCAATAGTATGTATTCCTCAGGAACTGGGGAGAAGATGCTGGAGCCTCCGTTGCCACCTGGCAGGGCTGTAACTAGGGTTGTGTGACCAGTGCCAGCACACAGAGTGCAAGAGTTCTGTGGGCAGCAAAGTCGCAGCCCCATGGCCCTTGCTTCTGGCTAGCAGGGTGCCTGTAACGGCAGCCAGGATCACTTATGCTGTGCAGTTTGGAGGTCCTGTGAAAGCTTCAGATGGGGACACTGCAGTCTGCAGACGACCAGAATTCCAGTCAGCGCTGCACTTACCAGTGCTGCCAGCCCCATCCCTTTTGCACGACGTCAGGGATGGTTTGTCGACAGCTCATCATGTCGACAGATCATTGTGTAGACATGAATGTTGACATGGTCACTTTCGACAGCTCATCCATGCTATTATGCTACATGTCCCCTGTTTAAACCATGTTGACATTCTCATGTTGACCTCATGACTATTGCCATGATAACTGTCGAAAAATAATACCACCAATGTAATACCATCAGTTCACATTATGACTAGAAATTAGTGGATCCGGTTCTCAGAGAACCGAGCCCACCTGAACTCTAGGGATCCAAGGTGATCTGAGACACAGCTCGGATCTCCCTGACATTGCCAGCAAACTCACACTGCCGCCCCACATACTGAGGACACCGTCAGCACCCTCACACTGCTGGCACCCCAACACTGAGAACACCACTGGCTCCCCCACACTGCTGACACCACCAGCACCCCCACACTGCTGACACCACCAGCACCCCCACACTGAGGACACCGCTGGCACCCCTGCTCTGTTGACACCCTGCACTCAGGACACTGCCGGCACCCCCACACTGAGGACAACGCCGGCACCCCGCACTGCCGACACTGCCAGCAGCCCCGCTCTGCTTGCACCCTGCACTGAGCACACTGCCACCCCACGTACTGAGGACACTCCCTCACTGCTGGCACCCCTGCACTGAGGACACGGCCAGCACCCCCACACTGAGGACACCAATGGCACCCCGATCTGCTGAAACCCTGCACTGAGGACACTGCCGCCCCACGTACTGAGGACACCATTACCACCCCCTCACTGCCGTCACCCTCGCACTGAGGACACTGCTTGCACTTCTGCACAGCCGACACCGCCAGCACCCCTGCACTGAAGACACCGCCAGCACCCCCGCTCTGCTGAGACCGCCGGCACTTCCGCCCCCCCCATACCGAGGACACCGTCAGCCCCCCTACACTGATGGCACTCCCTCACTGAGGACACCACCGACACCCCCACACTGCCGACACCAATGGCACCCCGCTCTGCTGAAACCCTGCACTGAGGACACTGCCGCCCCACGTACTGAGGACACCATTACCACCCCCTCACTGCCGTCACCCTCGCACTGAGGACACTGCTTGCACTTCTGCACAGCCGACACCGCCAGCACCCCTGCACTGAAGACACCGCCAGCACCCCCGCTCTGCTGAGACCGCCGGCACTTCCGCCCCCCCCATACCGAGGACACCGTCAGCCCCCCTACACTGATGGCACTCCCTCACTGAGGACACCACCGACACCCCCACACTGCCGACACTGCTGTCACGGTAAGTGCACTATTGGTGTATCCAACCTACACTGTATCCGATCTGCACTGTAACCTGCACTGTATCCAACCCACACTGTATACTGCACTGTATCAAACCCACAAAGTATTCCGCACTGTGGGCCTGATTCAGAGCCGCTCGTAAGCGGCTGCTCATTCGCTCCGAGCGATGTTCGCACATCTGCGCATGCGTATGGGTCGTAATGCGCATGCGCCAACCAGTCAGTGAGGTCGGAAATCGAGCACTCGCAAAATAGCGAGTGCCTGCTAATTTGAGTGACAGGATGAGGCGTTTGTGGGTGGTAACAGGGGAAGGTGCTTGAAAACGGGGAGTGGAGATCCGAACGCAGGCGTGCCAAACGGTCAAAACGGGCGTTTTAAGGGTGTGCATAATTAACAAAGCAGCGTCATCGGCCACGTCACTTGGTTGTCTCTAGGAAAATCCAACCACAAGCACTGCGAGCAGTTCAGACGCCTTTCGATGTACTCGATTAATCTAATAAATAGCGGAGATGACGTAGGATGCGAGCGGCCAGGGGGCGTCTTTACAAAATAGCGAGCGCATGTTTCGTTCGCTCGCTCAGACATAGAGGCGTCAACAGACCGCAAAGAGCGAGCGCTCAATTTAAATAGCCGGCCCCTTTTTCTGAACGAGCGAGCGCAAATAGCGTCCGGCTCTGAATCAGGCCATGTATCCGACCCGCAATATGGGCCTGATTCAGCAAGGAATGCACAGGAGAGAAGTCACGCACTTCGCCGTGCGTGAACTAGCCAGTGCGAGGTACGCAGACTACATGCACTGTGTACGCAGACCCTTTTGAAATTTATTGACAGGAAGTGCCATTGGTGGGTGGTGACAGGGGGTGGTCAAACGAATGCTGGCGTGCCTGTGCATTGGGACGCAGAATTAAGGCAGTGCGGTGGCATACGCAGCCATACCGTAAGCTCTACATAGGAAGCGACCAAAATCCTGCGGCAGCTCACGTCAACCACTAACATGCTAATGAATCTGATGGTTCTCGATGTTACTGATGTTTACGCTATTTTGCGTACTGATCAGGCTTTGAGTAAACGGAGATGGGCGGCTTAATATGCCGCTGGGCATCTGCATCATGTACTGAAGTCTCCATGTGTACGCATTGATTAGCATATTCTCGCAGCGGACGGGTGCGTGCATCTGAATCTGTGCGTTCCTTGCTGAGTCAGGCCCTGTGTCCGACCCACACTGTATCCAACCCGCACTGTGGGCCTGATTCAGCAAGGAAAGCAGCTGCTAATACGCACGCAATCGGTCGATTAATTTGCACTGCGTATGCATCACAGTGCAAATGCGATGGGAACTCCGTCTGCAGAGGCTACACAGATCCAGAGCAGAGTCATTGACAGGAAGTGCCGTTTGTGGGTGGTGATGGGGGTGTTGTAGTTGGGCGAACGCATGCGTGCCAGTGCGTCCCAACGCTGTTGCAGGCATGTGCATAAGTTACCCACTGCGCTACCAGATGCAGCCTGAGGTCTCATAGCGTGCACTGAAGTTAGCAGTTCCTGAGTGAGGTCTGACCTGCCTCAACTGTGCATATGGGTCCGATGTTACTCGATGTTACCGATTAATTCGCTATGTTGCCCTAGTATACAGATTTGTGTAAGGGGAAGTGGGAGTCCTTATGCCAGGCTGTGATCGCAATGCGATTGCAGAGATTTGCATTTCACCGCTGATATTAGCAACTGCGCTGCGTGCGTATTAGCAGAACAGCGATCCTTGCTGAATCAGGCCCTATATCTGACCCACACTGTATCTGACCTGCACTGAATCTGACCCACATTGTATCTGACCCACACTGTACCCTGCACTGTTTCTGACTCGCAGGTACAGAACGCTTTTTTATGGTTAGGGAGATTTTGGGGACTGCTCAACAAAAAGATCTGCAAACACGCACGCAACTGCGTTGCTAATATCAGCTGTGATATTTAAATGTTTACAATCACATTGCGAACGAGAGCCTGACATAAGGATGCCCACTTCCCCTTACTCACAACCGTACACTTGGCCAACATAGCGAAACAATCGGTAACATCGAGTAACATCGGACCCAAACGCACAGTTGAGACAGGCCAGACCTCACTCAGGAATTGATAACTTCTGCGCACGCTATGAGAGCTCAGGTGGTGTCTGGTATCGCAGTGGGTAATTTATGCACGCCCATGCAACGTTGAAACGCACTGGCACACCTGCATTTGCCCGACCACCACCCCGTCACCACCCACAAATGGCACATCCTGTCAATCACTTTGTCATGAGTCTGCGTACGCAGTTCTGACCGTTGTGTCTGGCTCGTGCATGCGCAGTGCAAATTAACCGATTGCGTGTGTATTAAAAACTGCGTTCCTTGCTGAATCAGGCCCAGAGTGCCAGTCATCAGTGGCCCAGCATCCCCAGGAGGGAAATACAAATTGGGCAGTGGGCACTGAGAATAGCTATGTGCTGAGGGCATGTGCACTTGTGTAGGGGGCATTCATGTCTACTGCTACTATTTACACATGGTTTAGGGTTTTTTGTTTGCTGCTTGTTTTGAGCAAGGATATTCCACCCACGATTTTTAGTAAATTTCTGTGTTGTATTGTTTTCTATTGAACGTACTTGTGAGTTAGTTTGATTGGTTATTGCTAATACATTACTAATTTGCAAAACATTTGGGGCTCTATTTACTACAATCCGCATTGGTAATGCAGATTGTAGTGTGATATTACTGACTGAATTCGCATTGCGAATTCAAGCAATATCACAGGGATTTACTACAAATCCCTTGCAGGGACAGAGCTTGCGATAAAGCTCTGTCCCTGCGAATCCCCTTCGGAGCCTTATCACGGTATTTTCGCAAAAAATACCGTGATTAAGTGCCTGCGCATGCGCCGACCGCCCGCCGCTGCTACCCCCCCACTGGCACTAAGCCCTGTCCCTAAGCCCCACCCCCGCGATCACGGACCCCCCGCGACCCCCCCCTCCCCCCCCCCCCCGCGACCCCCCTCTCCCCTACTTACACTTACCTGCATGCTCCAGGCCTCCGGTGATGTTCTCCATTCCTCCGGTCACCTGATGACCGGACTCCCGGAGGGGAGTCATCACCGGAGGCCCGATCACCGGTCCCTGGAGTCAGCTAAGTAATTTTTTTTTTTACTATTTTTTTTTTCTTTTTTTACAGTAATCAGCTTGCGGTCTGTTTAGACCACACAGCTGATTACAGGGACCACCTCCCGGCTCTGCTCTCCCCGTTAGAGCAGGGCAGGAGGCCGGTAACCGGGGGAGACCCTGGATAACGCCACCTCCAGGTGGCGTTATTCTCACAGGGCTTTCCCCGATATTTTTTTCACATTTTATTTTTAGTAACTCTGGTCAGATCACATTTCCCATTACCGTTATGGGAAATGCGATCTGCTTTACTAAAAATAAGTGATACTTAGGGGTTGGAGTAGAATTTTATGAATTCTACTCCAATTGCCCTATAGTAGCTATAGGTGATACTAAAATAATGTGAAAAGGGTGTGAAAACACCCTTTTTCACTTTATTTTAGTAAAAATAATGTTAATATATAGAGCTCATAGAAACAGAAATAACTGCCGTGTATTTGTACCACTGCTCTGTTGGTAACTTAGTTTAGCCGGCCAGCCTTTGGCCTATTTTGGTGAACAATATTGTGAGCTGTGATGTGGTTGGAAAATACTGGAAATTAATGTTATTGAGGTCAATAATTCTGGAGGAACAAAAAAAGGCTTAATGATGCGATTTTAGCTGTTTTATAAATTTTTTAAGAAAATGCAGGGCCTGATTCAGACCCGCTCGCGAGCGCATAGCGCTTGCAAGCGGGTCGATGGTGGGGTACTGCGCACGGGCGCTGCGCGCACGTGCAAGCCCCGGAGCGAGAGAGAAATTCTCTCGCTCCGGGACTCACTACAAAAGGTTTTTTTTAGGCGGGGAGGGGCGGACCATTTACATTATTATTGCTGTGAATGGGTGGGGCCCTAGTGCATTGCTTTACCCAGGGTCTACAATGTTGTTAAGACTGCCCTATGCTGTTGGTCAGTGGCTAAGCTGAGCAGCCAAGTTACATTTAATGGTTTATATCCGATGTCGTCTATAGACAGTTATTTATCTTCATTACCTCTCCCACAGAGATTTCTCAGCGCTAAAGCAAAGAGCACAGCCTACTGGATTGGATTGACTGACATAAAAGAAGAGGGGAAGTGGACATGGGTCGATGGAACAGACTACACGTCTTCATACAAGTAAGTTTTCTGCAGATAGAAAAATGTTCTTTCATCAATAAATCCATTGGAGAACTTCTGAAGATGACTAAGCAGCAGTGTCCATAACTCAATGGTCCCCTGTGTTTAGCGGCCTCCACTGTCTTGGCCTTAATGGAGGATGGGTGGGCTGTTTAGCTGTAGGTGGAAATAACCTTTATGAATTTCTAGGTAGCATAACAGGCACGGGATACAAATGTTGTAGCAAAAGGAACGTTATGTATGAAACAGGACTAAGCACATGCAAAGCTATCCCTGTTGGTGTTAATTATGTAAACATTGAGAAATATAGCCTACAGGCTTCAATGGTTAATGCTGTGGCGTTAGATACTGGTGCCAAGCTCAGAAAATCTTTTTGGAGCTTTGTAAATTTGCCATTTTTGCAATCCCAATAGAAAGCTATGATGAATGCTTATACAACTGAAACAGAGGAACCACCAGAGATATCTCTGCTATCTGCTGCAGCACCCTCATATTAAATAGCTCTATACTTAACTAATTAAATAATCCTTTTTGGAGGATTGACCACAAAAGAACCTTAATAAATAGGCCCTTTAGTCTCTTTGTCTGGTGTTGTGTTAAATCCTGTCCTTCTGTCGTTGTATCAGTATTTTTCTTGTGTATCCTGTTTTCCCTGTTTAGCTGGTATTTGCATTATTCTAATTTTGTTGATACTGTCCCTTGTTTCTCTGTCCTGGTCCTGTGACCCCCAGAGTGCCCTATTGTTGTTCCAATGTTCCTTCTGTTATTCCAAAACCTGGGAGCATCTGACTATCTAAAGGCAGTACTGGGGGCAAAAGCTGCTGCTGTAGGCCTAAGAGCTCTCAGGGAACTTAGGGCCTGATTCAGACCCGGTCGCAAGCACTGAGCGTTCGCAACGGAGTCGATGGTGGCCCAGAGCGCATGCGCACGACGGAGCCGGCTCCGTCGTGCGCATGCGCGAGACCCGGATAGCGACGGGCAATCCGTCGCTCCGGGTCTCGCACCAAAGGGGGCGTGCTGTCGATGTTGAGTGACAGCACGCCCCCTTTGGTGGGTGGGCCGGGGGGGTGGCTGCCCAGAGAACTCCTACCCTGATGTCAGTGATGTCAGTGGGAGAGCTTTCGGCTCTGTTTGAGCTGAAAGCTCTCCAGGGCTTGCGGCCACGAGACCCTACCACAAGGGTCTCATCGCAAGCCCGATGGCCGCGATGGTCTTGACCATCGCGACCATCATCATGGCCGCTCGTTATAGCTGTGGGTGGTCACCCACAGCTATGCGAGCGGCCAGGAGGCCGTTCTTAAAAAAAGAGACCGGCCCTGATTCAGAGCGAGCACTCTGTCAGAGCGACCGGCTCTGAATCAGGGCCTTAGTTCTCCAGTAGTGGTTTGGGTGTACTCTTCCCCTTGTGTTATTCCTACCTTAGGAGTCTATTTACTAAGCAGTGTTAGGAGACAGAGTGAAAAGTGATAAGGTACCAGCCAATCAGCTCCTAACTGCCATGTCACAGGCTGTGTTTTGAAAAATGACAGTTGGGAGCTGAATGGCTGGCACCTTATCACTTTTCTCTCTGTCTCCTAACACTGCTTAGTAAATAGAACCAGTCTTTTCTGCCATCCTTTATTATTGTGACTGTGTAATTTCACTTTTAGTATTCTTTTGTTGTGACTCCCATTCACTGGTTACTATGGGCCTGATACAGGGTTTAACAGTTGCCAATAAATTACATTTGCACTGCGCTTTCCTAGCTAGAGAACAGACGTATATGTGCCAATGCAGACTTGTGCATATCTGGCACTTGCACCTTCTTATGACTGGAGAGCTGGCATGAGGGATGGGAAGGGTGGTCTGACATAGGTCGTGTACGGTAAACGTACGTTCATAAAGATTTGTCTCATGCAGACTTGCAGAAACAAAACATATACTTGCCTGTTAGGAGACATGCCTGTTGCACCTGCTGGAGGACACACTGATGATGATGATGATGACTTGGGGTAAACCAGGCGTATATGGTGCAGATGCGGAGCCAGACCAATCTCTGGTCATTTATGACCATTATGCAAACGACTTAACACAAACTCCTCTGTGTCCTGCTGTATTCAATAATCATAATCCCACCTCAGTGATCTCCTGATTCACCCATCTGTTTATTTCTGTTAGTTCCAGCCCTAGAATTACATTCATCCTTAGTTATTGAGCAGTCATCCCTGCTGAGGACTATGGCCCTCATTCAGAGGCGGTCACAAGAAGCGATCGCTCTCTGTGAATGAGGGCGGCCGCTTGATTTTTGAAGTGCGGCCTCCTGGTCGCTAGCTAAGCTGTGGGTTACCACCCACAGCTTAGCGACCGACCAGGGTGATGGTCACGATGGTCAAGACCATCGCGACCATCGGGGCTTGCGGCGAGACTCTAAGGTTGGGTCTCGGCAACCGCAAGCCCCAGGGAGCTCTAATCGAGCAGGAAGCTCCCCACTGACATCACTGCTGATGTCAGTGTGGCCGCCCACAAAACCACCACCCTCCGCCCCGCCTGCAAAACTGGCCGAGCTGTCGATCAACATCGATAGCCGGCCCTTTTGTAGTGAGCTCTGCAGCGAGAGTTTCTCTCTCGCTCCAGGGCTTGCACATGCGCAGTGCGGCCGATGCGCGTGCGCAGGGCCTTAACATTGACCCAGTTGCGAGCGCTCAGCGCTTACGACCGGGTCTGAATGAGACCCAATATCTTACTAGCTGAATGACAGCATTGACCGATAGAATTTCTTTTGCAGGGCCTGGAAGACAGGAAAGCCCAATCAACAAGGCAAAGAAAACTGCGCCCACATGGTGAATGGAGAATGGAATGACATGAGCTGCACCAAGGACCCATACTTTGCCATTTGTGAGAAAAAACTATTCTGAATGGACCCGCAGCACTTGGTTACTTTATGTAAACAGGGTTAATGAAGCTGGTAGAACTGCCCTCTGTACTCACTTGGATTCAGGAACAGTCATGTGATCATATGGGTATGAATTGTGTCCAGTGATTTTCTGCAAGCCAGGAATTCTGGTGTATCTAATATCTGATGACTGGTTGGCAAAACTTGTATTTTATTTATGATTCACTCTTTCCAAAGTTACCAACCCATACTGCCTTTTGGATGCTAAACATTGTAAAACAGAATATTTTCCTGTTGTGTCTGCTAATCTTATCTTTGCTTTCCAAATCTTTATTGTTTAATAAGAATTTAATGTTGTCAATCGGAAAGAAGAAAAGTCTGGTCTGTTCTACGTCCATCAGGAATGCATAACATCGGGAGGAGATGCATGTTAGATACTATAACTGAGATCTTGAGCATTTTAAATTGTTTAACAGAGAAACTGCAAAAGGTTTTCTGTACGTCTGTAGTAGGGAAACTAAATAGCAATTTGCATTGAGATTGATTTCCCGGAATAAAGCTCTATGATCGCACAGTGCTGTGGAATATCTTGTTCTTGTAAGAATAGAATATTATAATCTACCAAACATAGGGGTTAATTCTATTAGACTCACCCCACAAGTCTGTGTGAGTAAGTGTGACTATATGCTACATGTGATGTAGCTCTAGACTTGCTGATTATTGTTCGCAGACCTATAGGGGAGAGTCCCGTGGTGAGATCGGGCCACAAGGGGGATAGGATGAGGTGTAATTGGCATTTCCATACAATTGCAACGGCAACTCGCCCCCCTCGTGGCTAATTGAATCGACCCTATAATGAGTTATTTTCGGTTGCACTTAGATACATCATAGCACAGCTCAGACGTGCACTTGATTACAGTTGTATGACTCCAGTATTGCAGCCATCACTTACTCCAGGGGGTAAATCCAATTAGCCGTGAAGGCAGGGAGTTGCCGTTGCAACGGCGTGAAAATCCCGGCAACAGACCGGCACCTCGCACCCTTTACGGCCCGCTCTGAGCCCGAATTCGCAGAATTTTGCTCACAGACCTATTGGGCTGCGAACAAAATTCTGCAAATCCAAGCTGCCGTAAAGTGCAGCCATTGCCGTAATAACTCGCGCCGGCGAGATCATCGCGGCTAATAGGATTGACCTCCAGGACTGCCCTGACATCTCATTCCCTACCACAACTCTCCCATGCTTTCCTACATGTTATCCAGCATATTCTTGGTGTTTAGTAAACATGGAGTGCATCCCATACAAATAATACATTGAGAGCACTCATACTGGTTCCTATACTCTAATAGGCAATTGTGTATATAGTGTGTACAGCCCGGCTAGCTCAGTCGGTAGAGCATGAGACTCTTAATCTCAGGGTCGTGGGTTCGAGCCCCACGTTGGGCGCTTCCTTTTTTTTTCTTATGTTAACATTTTAGAATGAATTCACTATTTTTTTTGTTAGATTATGTTAACATTCATGAACAGCCTCAAAGTTAATTGGAAGCAAGCTTATCCCTTTTGACTATGTGTGCCTATTTTCCCTAACTAATTTGTGCTAAAACGATTTGTTTCAAATTAAAAATAATAATGATTAAACAATAAATAAATGACAATGTCTCACAAACTAGTTTACTGTTACAACATTAGCAGCTGCTGCAATGACACTTAAAACACCAAAAGATTGACATAATTCTGTCTTTACACTAGATGCACTCACATGGAGGTTTCTGTAGTGTAGTGGTTATCACGTTCGCCTCACACGCGAAAGGTCCCCGGTTCGAAACCGGGCAGAAACATTTTTATTTATAGGATTTTTTTCCTATAACCAGCCTTTGCAGAATGCATTGCTATTAGTTTAAACGTCGCTATAACAACTGTATCAGAAGTGTTTCATATATATATATATATAGCAATTCACATTGTCCCAGATATTGTAAGTACATACCAAAGAGCTACATTACAGAAAAATGTTACTGATATAACTGTGGGTAAAGTGAGGTGATTGCTGAGTAGACTGATTAGCAGATGGAACATCTGATTGTGTCCACTAAATTATATTGTACATTGTATTTCATAAGAAATAATTTCCATGCAAGTTTCAGTTTGCAGTAACATTGTGAATAGAATTCTGTTGTAGCAAACCAGCAGGTGTATGTACACAGCAATCAGTGCAAACAGCTTCCCTGGTGGTCTAGTGGTTAGGATTCGGCGCTCTCACCGCCGCGGCCCGGGTTCGATTCCCGGTCAGGGAATATATGTTTTCTTCCTTTACTGAGCAGCAGACTATTGCTAAATATCAATGAGCTGATAATGTATTATACTTCTAAATATCTTCTATGCTTTGTTTTTATTATCCTTAATAATCAGTGGGCAAGTGATTGTGTCCAGGAGAATAAAAGAGAACATTATGACATGATAAAAAAACAGTAATTTTTATATTTTTTTGGTTTGTTTTGTGGCTCTGTGCCTCCCGACTGTGAGGTGACCACAGGCTGTATGGCTGCCTGGCAGGTCAAGAGATAAATCATTATGTCTACCTGTTGAATATATTACCCTGGTTTATTTCCCCTGGATTGTTTTTTCACATTGTTGACAGTTGATGTTGAACTGGTTTTACATGTGTGTATGGAGGTTTGTTGCACTTTCCACACTTATGTTTCTCTAGGAGGCTAACATTTTTCAAAATTATCAATTTTCGAAGGAGCTTATCCCAAGTAGCTGATGTATTAAATATTATGGACTGAGGGAACAATTGAATAATGGTACACATATGGGCACAAAAATGAATAAAATGTACCGTATAATTTTTTGTGCTGAAAAAGCACCCCCTCGGCTTATACTCGAGTGAAGTGTTGCGCTGACCGGACGGAGTTCGGTCAGCACTACACAGCACAAACACACAGCCGCCGGAGCCGGCAGCTGTGTGTTTGCTGTAATTAGCAGCCGACAGACTCTCAGCGGCTGCTGCTGCTCCCACTGCGGGAGCCATCTTCCGACTCCCGCAGTGGGTAATGGGAGAGACGTCATGAGTAATGACGTCTCTCCCATGCAAAGCGGCCGGAGGAGCGGATAGCGGCGGGACCAGGAGCGGGAGTTTCAGGTAAGTGATTTTTTTTTTTTTATTCTCACTACGTCTCTCTCTACTGGGGGACTACAGGGGGCACTAAAAGGGGTTATTACCACTGGGGGAACTACCAGGGGGGATTACTAGAGGGGGCACTAAAAGGAGGGATTACCACAGGGGGTACTACCAGGGGGGGATTTCTACAGGGGGCACTAAAAGGGATTATTACCACTGGGGGAACTACCAGGGGGGGATTACTACAGGGGGGGGATTACTACAGAGGGCACTACCAGGGGGGGATTACTACAGGGGGCACTAAAAGGGGGGATTACTACTGGAGGCACTGAAAGGGGGGATTACCACTGGGGGCACAACCAGGGGGAATTACTACTGGGGGCACTACCAGCTGCTGCCATTTCCCACCCTAGGCTTATACTCGAGTCAATCAGTTTTCCCAGTTTTTTGTGGTAAAAGTAGGTACCTCGGCTTATATTCGGGTCAACTTATACTCGAGTATATATGGTAATTCTATAATAAAATATTAATATTACAGTTTTGTTAAATTGCTGTATTCCACTTTTGCTGGCAAATGCATTGCCCTATTATAATGATGTTTTCTATACTTTTATTACGATTTTCTACTTTTATTTTATTAATCACATAAGTCGTAAGGAATTACTTTCTTTGACACTGCAGATACAAACAGAAAATAGTGTTGCAGATGAAAATGCACAATAATGAAAGTCTTAGGGTATATTTATCCCCATCTGCCTGCACTGCCCCAAACATTGTCACTTGGCCGGCTCCCAGCAGCGTTGCAATGGATTACACCACATATGCAGCTGGGAGTTGGTTCACGGTACTGCCGGTAGCATCGCAGACCTGATGTACTATGCAGAGACGCTGCTTGCAAAGGGTATAGCGGCGCGGGCATTATGTGGGCAGGGGGTCACTGCCGCCAGCATTGTGGACATGATGTACTATGTTACGACGCTGCCGGTAAGGGATTCAGTGGCAGAGTGTGTAGACAGGGGGTAATTTCCGGCAGTGTTGTGGACATGATGTACGCTGTGATGTTGCCAGTAAGGAGTATGGCAGAGGCGGGTGTGCGGATGGAGGGTCATTGCCGGCTGCACCACAGACATGATATACAATTTAGTTACCCCAGGGCCCTTGCAAGCCTTAGTTTGGCCCTGTGTCAGTCCATACATGGTTGTTAACCATCGATGGTCGAACTACTTACCATCTGTGTCAGACCATCAATGGTTGTGAACCATCCATGGTTAAACAATTTACTATATGTGTCAGACAATTGATGGTTGCTAATCATTGATAGTCCTTGGCCATCCCTACTACTTTAGGATTATGCTAGCACAAACTGCAATTACAGCCTTGGAATCACCTTAAACTCACACAGGAGGATACTACTCTGTTCAGATCACTTACAGTCGGCACCGTAGAGGGCTGCTTGATATAAGTGAAATAATCTAGGTTTGCAAAAATACTCCTTAGTGTATTAGAGCATATAGCATAGCCCACAGTGCTCAAAGTGGGGGCAGGATCTGGTGGTATGACATCTTGCCACTTCCAGGCACCACTGCCTATGCATCTGCAGTGATCAGCAAGGCACAAACATGAACAGGATCTGTAGAGCCAGCTTCCACTATATCTTCCTGCATGGTGGTCTGTGCAATAGAAAAACTTTGTTTAGTGTCGCGCAGCATGCATGATGTCATGATGTCACGCTGCACTGCTAAGGAGAGGAGCCATGGCCCAAAGAGGATGGGGAGCAGCCAGAAGACACAGAAGAAGGTAAGTGGAGCAGGAGAGACCCAGATGGCTGGAGAAACACTGGGTTCTGGAGAGTCCCTGGGGGGCTGCAGCTGGAGTGATACTGGGGGCTGCAACTGGAGTGACACTATAGGTCTTTGCTGGAGAGACAGAAGCATGCTGGAGAGAAACTGAGTTCTGGAGAGTCCCTGGAGGGTTGCAGCTGGAGTGATACTGTGGCTACAGCTGTAGTGACACTAGAGGCTTTGTTGGAGAGACAAAAGGGTGCTGGAAATATTCTGGGGGCTTCAGCTGGAGATATTGGGATGGAGAGACAGAAGAGAGCTGTAGAGACACTGAGTCTGGAGAAAGAATGAAGCTGGAGAGTCTGTGGGTCAGGAGAGACAGAATGAAGCCTGATAGACACTGGGGGCTGCAGCTGGAGTGGTAGTGGGGGTTTTGCTGGAGAGATAGAAGGAGGCTGTGGCTGGAGAGACAGTGGAGGACAAAGAGAGAGGAGGCTGGAGAGACAGCAGGGGCTGGCTGGATCTGGAAAGGCACTGGGGGCATTTGCTGGATACACTGAGTAGTTGCAAATGGATGGAAACTAGGGGACTGCAGTGGAAAGACAAGAGGGCTGGATAGAGAGACACTGAGGGTCTGGACAGAAGGGGGCTAGAGCTACAGAGACATTGGGGGGCTGGAGAGACACAATGGGGGATGAAGCTGAAGAGAACTGAGGGAACAGATCCACAGCTGACGGGATTAGAAGGAAAATACTCGGGGACAGTCATCTTCATTAAGGCACCAATTCTAAAGAAACATTGCTAATATAAATGGTACCACATTAGCAAATACAGTGCATGATTCAGCTTGGATTACAGGGGCAGATTGGGATGGAAAACTAGCCCGTGAAGTTTCTGGAAGCAGCCCTAATGGGGGCGGGGTCTGTGGAGAGGGCGGGATACTTCCTCTTCATATGGCCTAATTCTGAGTCGGACGCAGTTGCAGTCATTACAAACCCCTTGCATTGTGTACAGCCGTATGTCCGATTGTGCAAGGACTGAGATGCCCATCTACAGCATCTACACACGCTGCAATCATGCTTTGTGCTGCATCTTTAGATCCCACCATCGGTGTCACCATCAAAACTTGCACCAGTCCTATGCTAGGTGCAGATCTGTCTGAGTATGGTCTTGCATGTGAGTGATTCAGCTTCTCTGTATGCAGCCACTTTCAGCGGCGCGCCCGAACACCCATACTATGTTACATCTACTTCTGATTAGCCAACCCCCTGTAACCACCCAGGAACACCCAACACATTTCTGATACATTTCTTCAAGTGTGCAACTCAATCTGTACTGCTGTGACTCTATACAAACACCATTGGGATGTATGCGCGGTGCAACACAGACGAAAAACATCACTAGACTGCATCTGACTCAGAATCAGAACCTTAATGTTGTATTCTGTGACATAGTGGTGCATTACCATAATGCTGTATACTGTGCCATAGTGGTGCATTACCATTATGTTGTATACTGTACCATAGTGGTGCATTACCATAGTATTGTATACTGTGACATAGTGGTGCATTACCATATTGCTGTATACTGTGACATAGTGGTGCATTACCATAATGTTGTATACTGTGACATAGTGGTGCATTACCATATTGCTGTATACTGTGACATAGTGGTGCATTACCATATTATTGTATACTGTGCCATAGTGGTGCATTACCATTATGTTGTATACTGTACCATAGTGGTGCATTACCATAATATTGTATACTGTGACATAGTGGTGCATTACCATATTGCTGTATACTGTGACATAGTGGTGCATTACCATAATGTTGTATACTGTGCCATAGTGGTGCATTACCATATTGCTGTATACTGTGACATAATGGTGCATTACCATAATGTTGTATACTGTGCCATAGTGGTGCATTACCATAATGCTGTATACTGTGCCATAGTGGTGCATTACCATAATGCTGTATACTGTGCCATAGTGGTGCATTACCATAATGCTGTATACTGTGTCATAGTGGTGCATTACCATCCATAATGTTGTATACTGTGCCATAGTGATACTGTGCCATAGTGGTGCATTACCATAATGTTGAATACTGTGCCATAGTGGTGCTTCACACAGGGCCGTAGCTAGGGTAGTGCAGCTGGTGCCATCACACAGGTCACCACAGGTCAGGGGGCACTGTATGGGCCTGTTAAATTTCTGTTTATTAACATTCTTGCTTGTAGCTTCCTCTTATTTCATCCCCAGCATCTCCTGGCCTCTCCTATGTCTTCCCAGGCCCTTCCCCATGAAGACATGGACCTTTTTTGGGTGCATTATGTCCCTTTGAAAAATGACATAATTACATAAAGCAGGAAAGGCTGACATGTCACATTAAAATTGGAAAATATCAGCGTCAGCAGCTGGGGGAGCGTAGGTGCATACTGGGGCAGAATTTTCATGCGCTGCTTTTCTTAGTCAGGGTCCTTGCAGCTAGCTGTATTACCATAGATGTGCAGTGATATCCCTCATTGTTGTCGTAAACCGTTGATGGGAATGGGATTAAAATCCCGACAGGGGCAGGTAAGTAGCGTGCGATAAAACAATTCAATTCTCTTGAAAGGAAACTATAGGAGAAAGCACAGACATACAGCATGGGGGTCCCCTTAGTGATGTACACTTACTACAGCCTGTATACACCAACACACAGCTCTATATAATACCACAGCCCCTATATACCGACACATAGCTCTATATACCACAGTCCCTATATACTGACACATAGCTCTATATACCACAGTCCCTATATACCGACACATAGCTCTATATACCACAGTCCCTATATACTGACACATAGCTCTATATACCACAGTCCCTATATACTGACACATAGCTCTATATACCACAGTCTCTATATATCGACACATAGCTCTATATACCACAGTCCCTATATACCGACACATAGCTCTATATACCACAGTCCCTATATATCGACACATAGCTCTATATACCACAGTCCCTATATACCGACACATAGCTCTATATACCACAGTCCCTATATACCGACACATAGCTCTATATACCACAGTCCCTATATACTGACACATAGCTCTATATACCACAGTCCCTATATACTGACACATAGCTCTATATACCACAGTCTCTATATATCGACACATAGCTCTATATACCACAGTCCCTATATATCGACACATAGCTCTATATACCACAGTCCCTATATACCGACACATAGCTCTATATACCACAGTCCCTATATATCGACACATAGCTCTATATACCACAGTCCCTATATACCGACACATAGCTCTATATACCACAGTCCCTATATACCGACACATAGCTCTATATACCACAGTCCCTATATACTGACACATAGCTCTATATACCACAGTCCCTATATATCGACACATAGCTCTATATACCACAGTCCCTATATATCGACACATAGCTCTATATACCACAGTCCCTATATACCGACACATAGCTCTATATACCACAGTCCCTATATACCGACACATAGCTCTATATACCACAGTCCCTATATACTGACACATAGCTCTATATACCACAGTCTCTATATATCGACACATAGCTCTATATACCACAGTCCCTATATATCGACACATAGCTCTATATACCACAGTCCCTATATACCGACACATAGCTCTATATACCACAGTCCCTATATACCGACACATAGCTCTATATACCAGTCACTATATTTCGACACATAGCTCTATATACCATAGTCAACTATATACTGACACATAGCTCTATATACCACAGTTCCTATATACCGACACATAGCTCTATATACCACAGTCCCTATATACCGACACATAGCTCTATATACCACAGTCCCTATATACCGACACATAGCTCTATATACCACAGTCCCTATATACCGACACATAGCTCTATATACCAGTCACTATATTTCGACACATAGCTCTATATACCATAGTCAACTATATACTGACACATAGCTCTATATACCACAGTTCCTATATAATGACACACAGCTCTATATAATACCACAGCCCACTATATACCGACACATAGCTCTATATAGCACAGTCCCTATATACAGACACATAGCTCTATATACCATAGTCCGTATATACCGACACATAGCTCTATATACCACAGTCCCTATATAATGACACATAGCTCTATATACCACAGTCCCTATATAATGACACATAGCTCTATACACCACAGTCCCTATACATTGAAATACATCTATATATACCTCAGCCCCCTATATAACACAGCCCCTATATAACACCACAGACCCCCATATAAGACCCCAGCTTGCTATATAACACCACAGCCACTATATAACACCACAGCTCGCTATAACATCACATTGACATATAAAACAACAGAGCCCTCCTATATAACAAAGCCCCACATATAACATAGCCCCACATATAACACTACAACCCCCCAATATAACACCACAGCCCTTTTATAACAGTAGTGACAGTCACCTGCTGGACTCACTCAGCAGCCATAGTCATGATGCTGCCAGCATTAAAGATGAAAAGATCCATTCTCTTGCTGTGTTGCAGCTGCACTTGGCTCAGTCTTAGGGGTCTATTTACTAAGCAGTGTTAGGAGACAGAGTGAAAAGTTATAAGGTGCCAGCCAATCAGCTCCTAACTGCCATCTCACAGGCAGTGTTTGAAAAATGACAGTTGGGAGCTGATTGGCTGGCACCTTATCACTTTTCACTCTGTCTCCTAACACTGCTAAGTAAATAGACCTCTAAGAGCCCCCGCACCCAGATACTGCCTCACTTCACGTTACATAGATCCCTGCACAGTAGGAATGGGCAGAGCGACTCACAGCACTGAGTTGAGCCACATGGCTTAACTCAGTGAAGTGTCTCGAGACACTGCTGTAGGAAGCAGAGGTGCCAGCGACTCTCAGTGAGTCGCTGAGAGCTCCGCCCCCCGCAGCCCAGCAGTGCAGATCAAGGTTCTGCACTGACTCTCCTGAGTCAGTGTACTGGGAGGCAATCGGGAAGCCGACTGCCTAAATACCGGCAGCCGGCTTCCCGACTGTCTTATCCCGGCATGGGTGAAATGCCAGGCGTCTAGATATAGACGCCCGCATTTCCCCGACGCTGGGAGACCGGCGCCCGGCATCACGATCGTACTGATGCCGGGCGCCACGAGCGGACAGCTGCGGGGGGGGAGGGTTAGGTTTAGGGCTCCCGAGGGGGACTTAGGGTTAGGCACCCCCCCGGGAGGGTTAGGGTTAGGCTAGGGGGAGGGAGGGTTAGGGTTAGGCACCCCCGGGGGGGACTTAGGGTTAGGCACCCCCCCGGGTGACTTAGGTTTAGGCAGCGGGGAAGGGGGTGGTTAGGGTTAGGCACTTAGAGGGGGAAGTTAGGGTTAGGCACCCCTAAGGAGGGTTAGGGGGGTTAGGTTAGTGGATACTTACCTATCCACGATCGGGATTTCCAGCGCTGTCGGCCTTCCGCTGCGTCGCACTCTGCTTCTGTCGGGCTGCCGCTGACGGGAATTGAACCGCCGGCCATGCGGCTGATGGTATTTCATACCAATTCCAGTGTACTCCCCTGAGCCCTGGCAGTAGCAGCGCCCCCTACACTGCTGATCCGACCTGATCATATTTCTGATCTGACACAGTGCAGAAGTATGATCAGGACGGATCAGCAGTGTAGGGGGTGGAGCTGCAACTCACTCTGGCTCCCATTGAGAGGCTAGGGAGGTCGGTGTATCGACTCACCAAACAGTGAGTGACTCGAATCATTCCAACATCTGAATGATTTGAGTCATTGTGTTAAGACACTCACTCACTAGCCATCTCTACTGCACAGTTCACACATCCTATGCTGCTTCTCTCATTGCACAGTGTCTAAGGCAGGGGACGGGGCTGTCTACTTGCTTCAATACAGAGAGTGGAGCCCCTCCCCCCGATCACTCAGCAGATAGGGGCCAGTTATGTGTCAGTCAGCAGCCCCCTAAAGCTCTGCAGAGATGCAGTCAGTGTTAGTCAGACACTGACCCTGTGCTTGTTTATATGCAGCCCGGGACACTAGTGTAACATCCCCAATTTGGTGGGATGTCAGTGAGTGGATCGTACCTGCTTTTCTTCTGGAACCTGCTTGGGCGTAGATCAGTGCAGTTCCTCTTTCAGGCTCCTCCTATCACAGCAGAGAGACAGGAGAACCCCCAGAACCCAGCGCAGAAACCAGATCAATATAAAGAAATGGGGGTTTATTACTCTGAATCACTATTCTACTAGGACAATTCTAAATGAACATTAGAACATGCAATATTGTTGCAATGCAAAAGGTACACACAGGATATCACATTAATAAGCTTAGGTTCACTCTATACATACTGTATACTTATAATAAAACCTCATGCTAAACATATGAATGCCTACCTGCTCCCTCTATGTGTTAGAGGTAGTTAAACTAAATATACCAAGTTGCAGTTGTAGTTGGCAGAATCTCAAATGGTTCAACTATAAATTCAATAGATAGAAAGCACAATGTCCCTGTGAGTACTCAGAATTCACTGTACAGCCTTTCGTTGGTGCACAAACTTTATAGATGACACTGAACTGTATTACTGGTATCCAAAATGGCGTCACTGTCTCTGCCTGTTCTGTATTATGCACTACTGCTGTATATCCTGCACAGTTCTGTGTTATGCACTACTGCTGTATATCCTGCACAGTTCTGTGTTATGCACTACTGCTGTATATCCTGCACAGTTCTGTGTTATGCACTACTGCTGTATATCCTGCACAGTTCTGTGTTATGCACTACTGCTGTATATCCTGCACAGTTCTGTGTTATGCACTACTGCTGTATATCCTGCACAGTTCTGTGTTATGCACTACTGCTGTATATCCTGCACAGTTCTGTGTTATGCACTACTGCTGTATATCCTGCACAGTTCTGTTATGCACTACTGCTGTATATCCTGCACAGTTCTGTGTTATGCACTACTGCTGTATATCCTGCACAGTTCTGTGTTATGCACTACTGCTGTATATCCTGCACAGTTCTGTGTTATGCACTACTGCTGTATATCCTGCACAGTTCTGTGTTATGCACTACTGCTGTATATCCTGCACAGTTCTGTGTTATGCACTACTGCTGTATATCCTGCACAGTTCTGTGTTATGCACTACTGCTGTATATCCTGCACAGTTCTGTGTTGTGCACTACTGCTGTATATCCTGCACAGTTCTGTGTTATGCACTACTGCTGTATATCCTGCACAGTTCTGTTATGCACTACTGCTGTATATCCTGCACAGTTCTGTGTTATGCACTACTGCTGTATATCCTGCACAGTTCTGTGTTATGCACTACTGCTGTATATCCTGCACAGTTCTGTGTTATGCACTACTGCTGTATATCCTGCACAGTTGTGTTATGCACTACTGCTGTATATCCTGCACAGTTCTGTGTTATGCACTACTGCTGTATATCCTGCTGCAGGCTTCTCTCACTGTACAGCAGTAAGCTGGCTGCCCTGAGATCACAGACTGCTATGTGCTGACTGATCTCAGTCTTTACTGTGGTGCTTTTTACTTGCCATGTGCTGTAATGCTTGGGGTACCTGTCCAGATGCCAGCACTTGTCTTTGCAGCATGCACACTCTCTCCTCTCCTTTGGGCTGCAGCAGCTTTAATAGATCTGTGTCCTATCAGCTTCTCTTGTTCTGCTGCCTTACATGGAAGGGGTCTTCCCCTCACAGTCACCCCAATCAGCTGCTGATCCCTGCTCTCTGTGCCCTCAGTCACAGCACTCTCCAGCACACACCATGGCTCCTGCCATGCTCCTCTCAGTCTTGTGCAAAACTCACTGGGCTTCTATAGCACCCCCAACAGCCTCTCTCTAGTTTCCCTCCTTAAGGCTGGCAGAACCATCTCCAGGGGATCAGCAGGGTCCTAACTCCTGGCCATTAACCCCTTCCATGCTGGAGAAAACACTGCAGGTTTGGGGGTATCACACTAGTACTATCGGCCGGCCCTGGGGGAGGTGGGAAGGGGCTCATTTGAGCCGGCCCAGCGGGAACTGTGTCGATCTCTCAGTGGCCCAATCCGCCCCTGTTGAATTGCATTTGTGAATCCTGATAGAACGCAGCTGATAATATATGCAGATGCTGCCCCAACCTTATCCGTGCCTAGAGATGGCCACGGCTGCTTTCTCTTCTGTGAGTGAACACGCAGACCAGCGTACACATCGGGAACATCGGCCACCATCAACCACTTGCAGCTAGTCTGACCTGTGTCTAATTCTACGAGACTCTGCACACGCAGAGAGCTCTTGTGCTGTGGAGGTAATCGCACTGGCTAAATTATGGGAACCCTTTAAACGGATTAAAATGGTAAGACACATCTGCATTTTTATGATTTTTTCTGAATCCAGCCCTTGATCCCTGTGCAAACTGATGGAAAATTGTAGTTATACAATCAAAGGGACAAGCTAGTTAGATACAATTTAAAATCAGGATAGGCTACTAACCGATTAAGAGCCAGAAACTGTGGTCAAGGCAGACATCAAACAAGGGTAAGAAAAACTAACTGATATCAATATGGATAACAGATAAGAAAAAGTCAGAAAAAGCAGAGGACAAGTGGGCGGCAGGCAAGAGTAGTCAAAAACGAGCAGGGTCAAACAATGAGCAGACTTTGAATGTCATCTTTTTTTTCCAGCTCGGCCACTGATGACTGCTATATTTATAGAAGCCAGGACATCGGGCCTGATTCAGTATGGATCGCAATTGCGTATGCAGCTGCGATTTCACATGGAACACAGCTGCAAAAATATGCTAATGCTTGCTACAGCTCAGCCGGCACAGAGACGCCCACTACTTCTTTCTTACATCCGTACTAACTCGCATTCCTGCATATACATCAGTACCATCTAAGTACATTAGCATGTCATGCACATTTACAGCAGGTCTGACCTGCCGCAGAAACTGCAAGTCTCATCGCACGCAGTGAGTACTTAGGCTGTGTATGCAATCATAGTGGCTAATTTATGCACGCCCACGCAACAACGTTCAAACGGTCAGGCACGCCTGCGTTTCTCCGACCACTCCCCCGTCACAACTCCCAAATGCTCACGGCCTGTCACTCAAACTGCAATGGATTCCTTTGTGCGTGCCTGATCGCAGCTCACAGTGCGGCTTAAACACATGCGCAATGGCTACCAGTCGCTCATTCTGCGTACGTAGTTGCATTTGCAATCGCTGCTGAATCGGGCTAATGGATGGGCAGCATAAGGCTATTTACTCTGGCAGTGGAGAGCGTACCCAGGGTAAATCTGGCAATGACTTTGTCACCAAGTCAGCAATTACTGGGCTACCTTCAGCCTGTTATCCACCCTCAGTGCAGTGAACATGGCAACATAATTCACACCCAGGCAAATATCTGGATTCAAGTATATATTACATTTATTAACATATTCACCATCAATTATGCCATTTTTAGGAATGGGTTAAAATATTCCCACATTACATCAACATACCTCCCAACATTTGCTGGGAGGGAGTGGGGACCTGCGCGCGCGCCCGAAAACAGGGTGTGACTTAATCGTAAAGGGGCGTGGTCACATGACACGCCCCCGTTTGCATCCCTAATGGGGCGTGCGCACAGCATCTATTCTACCTCTGCTTAGGAGTGTGTATGCTTCCCCCAACTTCCCCCCCACCGCGAGACACTGCGGCCCTCGGGGGGGATAGTTGGGAGGTATGCATCAAGTGCAACATAATATTTAAGGGACATGAGTACAGAACTGTACTTATAAGTTATAATAGCAGTTTTATTCATCACAAAACAAAGGGAATAATAAAAATAGACCATAATGTTTTCAGGGAATAAAGAAATAACAAAAACCTGCACCTGCGGAAGGGGTTGTTCCCGAAACATTATCCACAATTTTGTTACTCCCTTTGTCATCTGATTAATAAATCAGCTGTTAGATCAGCACAAAGGAATCTTAGGCCACACACAAATAGTAACTAATATGCTGGGCATACACTATACAATTATCTGTCAGATATCTGTCCAATCTGGCTGGTTGGGATGAAAACCTGGTAATGTATGGGAGCAAATGACAGTCCTCAGAATAAACAATACTGTGATAGCTTCATGGTCTACCTACTGGTAAACTAATGATACAGGGACCCAACAGTTTCTGTAGTGTAGTGGTTATCACATTCGCCTCACACGCGAAAGGTCCTCGGTTCGAAACCGGGCAGAAACAGTTTTGTTTTTTTTATCCATGCCTTATATAGAGTGTAATTGTATTTGGGTTTTTTTCATAAAGTATTTATTTTTTATTCACACTAAAATATAGCCTTAGTCTAAGCAGTATAACAAGGTAAAAAATTATATTGTATATTGCTTTAATTAAAGGTGGTGGGAGCCTGGACTGCATACCCTAATTTTAAACACAATAACTATAATAGGGCCGATTCTAATATGTAGACAGCAATGCAAGGACCTATACTAATTAAAATCACCTAATAATAATTTTAATTAGTATAGGTTCTTGCTTTGCTCTGTACATACTGTAGTACAATAGGCACTATTTTAGGTAGGTTCTGGATACTTTTATATAATGTCTTAGTATTAGGGATGTTAGGCAGGGCCATAGAGAGCAGCGCCGGGCCCAGGTATTTAGGGGAAGTGGCCTAATAGTATGTGCGGTTCGCTGCACAGAGGGGCACCTTTCACCCCTCAGCCTGGGGCAGATCCGGGAAGGGGGATGATCAGTGCAATTGCTCCAACCCACTTAACATCTTACCTTGATCCGGCAGGCGGGTCCCTCCACCTCGGTAGCACCATCTTCCCAGTGATATTCGGAAATATGGCACATGTGCACTGGAGAGCAATGACTCTGGCACAGATGTCACTGGGAAGATTGGGACCTACTTGCTGGAGCAAGGTAAGTATACTCGGGAGGGGGGGTGGACCCGGACCCCTCCAGCAAGCCTGGTCCCAGCTATTTAGTACCAGTGGCACTGGGACCAACCTGATGAGATTCACCTTGACATGGTAGATGGGCATGTATTTTGGGCAAAATGTGCTAAACACCTTATTTATACTCCCTATTAAATGTAGAGTTTATTAAAATTGTTTTGATTACCAGCATTCTCAGTGCTTAGAGTGTACATCTGCATTTTCATTTTTCTGTATTGGTTTTAATCTAAATGTTGAAATGCTAATTGTAATATACAATGATATATAAAAAAATATTCTCAATCTCCAAATACTGTCAAGTGCTACCTGCAGTTGACAGAATATAGAATTATACCAGAACAGCTTCCCTGGTGGTCTAGTGGTTAGGATTCGGCGCTCTCACCGCCGCGGCCCGGGTTCGATTCCCGGTCAGGGAATTAGTGTTTTTTTTAGTCACATCTTATAATATTTTGGCATTTATATGTGAAGGAAAGATAGAAAAAGGACTTTCTCCTATCTAAGAAAAGGGATACTGCAGAGACCATGGGCTTTTCTTCCAGTCCCTCTTTTCTCATTAGTTTTCGAGTCCCCATGCCCTACCATGGATACTGTATTCAAGCCCATTGAGAGCTGAACTGGAGCTGGGTAGTGGATGGAAGCGGGGTAGCCAATCCTTTGACAAAAAGATTAATAAATACTATGCACAGATATTACTTGCCTACATTCTTAATGGCACCTCCGGGAGAATCCCAGAGGGGAAAACACTCATCGATGGCCGGGGGCGTGGCGCAGCATTCTCGTCATTGTGGTTATGACTCCTGCTGTCTAAAGATGCAATTCACAGCATTTGCTCTTGGGGCGGGGCTACGCGGAAACTGAATCCAGCCCTCTGCAAATTAATGGAAAATTGCAGGTATGCAATCAGAGGAACAAGTTATATAAAAGGCAAGAATAGTTAGATGCAATCTAAAATCAGGAATCAGATCCAGAAACTGAGGTCAAGGCAGGCATCAAACAAGGATAAGAAAAGCTAACTGTTATCAATACTGGTGGCAGACACGAAAAAATCTGAAAAAGCAGACGTCAAGTGGTCAGCAGGCAGGAGTAGTCAAACTGAGTAGAGTCAAACAATGAGCAGACTTTGGATGTCGTCTTTTTTTTTATCCAACTCGGCCACTGGTTACTGCTATTTTTGTAGATGCAAGGACATGGTGCATTAAAGGTGAGCTGCTAAGCGAGGGCAGTTCCAAATGGTTTGCAAAAATACTGTGACTAGAGTGCGGAGGGGATTCGCAGGGACAGAGCTTTCTCGCAAGCTCTGTCCCTGTAAGGGATTTGTAGTAAATCCCTGTGATATTGCCTGAATTCGCAATGCGAATTCAGTCGATAATATCACAATGCGAATTCAGTCGATAATATCGCAATGCGAATTCACTCGGTAATATCACACTACTATTTGCATTCAATATGCGAATTGTAGAAAATAGAGCCCAAAGGCAATAACAAGAACAGATTATGAGGTTTTCAGGGAATAAAGAAAAAAAAAAAAAACCTGCACCTGAGGAAGGGGTTGTTCCCGAAACATTATACACAATTTTGTTACTCCCTTTGTTATCTCATTAAATCAGCTATTATCAGCACAAAGGAATCATAGGACGCACAGTGGCGATTAGTAGCAGCGGGTCCTGGTTGAAGCTGGTCCCAGTGACATCTTCCAGCCAACTAAGTAGCTTCTTACCTCCCAGTGGAGGCAGGCAGAGAGGCGCTCCCTTCTTCAGTACAGCTGCTGATGAGCAATATACAGTATTGCAGGGGCACTTCTTCCAACATAGGCCCGTATTCAATTTGCGCCGAGCCGTGATAATTTAACGCGGCCCAGACTTAACGCCAACTTCGCCTGTTTTGTAGGCGTTAAAGTATCCCGCGCGTGCCCACGTATCCCCGTATTAAATTTGAAAGTAGGCGAAAACGGGACCCGGCGATACTTGGATCGGCTTAAAAAAATGGGAACTTTCGGGAAATAATCCTAGGACCCCCCTAAAGATGTCCAGACATTGGGGATCACTATGGGTACCCCCGTTTTTGGCAGCAAAAGAAAGTCGGGTTTTTAAATAGCCGCGGCTGGTGTTTTTTTTCCTGACCTTGAAGAAGTGATGCAGAAGAGCACTTAGCTTATTTTTTTCGTTTTAAAAATGGTCCCATCAAATTTGGGGTACCTGAAAATGGGTACTAGCATATTTTTAAGTCCCAAAAGGTATTTTTTGAAAATTCTGCAAAAATGCACCTGACACGGCTATATGAAACCCCGACTTCCTTCAGGAGTTAAAAATGGGGGTACCCATAGTGATCCCCCATGTCTACACATGTTTAGGGGGTTCCCTGGAATAGTTGCTGTAAATTCCCATTGTGTTGTACCTGTACAAAAAAGAAGTAAAAAATCGACTCGCCCACGTGGGAACTGTCAGTAGCCGGAGCCAATCAGCGGCCGCTCTACAGTCAGTGCGGCCGCTGGTTGACTCTCGGGATGTGCCAGCTCCGTGCATGTCCTGTCAGCTGGCATTCGGGAGCTATCAGTATGTGTGCCAACACACATACTGATAGCTAGTGCGTGGTTCGTGTAACATCATTTTTTTGTTTTGCCAAGTTCCTGGATTACTGCGGAGACCAGCGCCAGGATATAGGCGAGTATGAATTTTTGTTTGCAGAACCATTCATTAAGGATATTCTACTGGACAAGGGGACAGACACATCTGGTATAGCTAAGTATGTGTGAATGGGTAGGTGTGTGTAATAAAGTTATACTGTCACGGTGTGTGTGTTTTGTCTTTTCTTAACTATTTATTTTAAGTTACAGGTGCCGCATATCTGCTGGCACTTGTTGTTCCACAAGTGCAAAATGGCAGGCATGCTGGCATTTGTAGTTCCACTATAAAACACAATAGTTTTACATTATTTGCCCCCCCCCATTACCTCCATACCCACCAAACCAGGGGTATGGGGAAGAGCCACAGGCTTCAGCGTAAGCCTGTGGTGCTCGGGAGGGGGAGGACCCTTCTTTAGGGGGTCCCCGACTCCCCCGAGATCACCGGCTTGTGCTGACCGATTTGGGGTGCTAATGCTTTGGATCTGGAGCCCAGGTGATTGGGTCTCCAGGCTGTGGCATTAGACCCCAGTCGGTTGGGTCTGATGCTGGTATTAAATATAGGGGGATCCCCACATTTTTTTTCCACCTATATTTAAAACCAGAACTGGTCCCTGCAGCCTTGGGTTGGTTTCTAAAATACGGTGGAACCCTACACATTTTGTTCCCCATATTTTTAGAAACCACCACTGGCTGGCAAGCCTGGGGCTGGTTTGGCTTTTGGGGGGGGACCTTATGTAAATTTTTTTGTACATTTTTACCCCTGTTTTTACAGGCTAAACAAAACGGGAATTTTCGGGAAATATTCTAGGGACCCCCCTAAAGATGTGTAGACATAGGGGATGACAAAGGGTACCCCCATTTTTAACTCCTGAAGGAAGTTGGGGTTTCTAATAGCCGCGGCAGGTGCATAAATGCGGCTCTGAATAAGGTGATGCAGAAGAGCATTTAGAAGTGTTTTTATGGCAAAACAACTATGCCCATCAAATTTGGGGTACTTGAAAATGGGGTTCAGCATATTTTAAACTTGTTAAAGTGACTTAAAAAAAATCATGAAAAATCCACCTGCCGGAAACACCTGCAATCAAAAAAACACTTGGGGCATACTTGGGGACCCCCCTAGAGTCAAGTTCGCTAGTTTTTAAGTTTGTACCCCAACTTTTTTTTTTTGCCCCCTTTTTCAAAGTTATTTTTTAGGGTGTCCTAAAGTTTAAAAAAAAAAAAAAAAATTGACACAGTTTACCTTTGGGGGAATGTCTGAAGGCTGCACGGGGGTTCCCAAAATGTTGCACCCCAAAACCCCAATTCTGCACATTTTACCGCTTGCCATTCATAGGCGATACTTTACCACCTACTACATTGCACTGACTTTACGCCTAGGCGGAAAGTCTTTGAAATTGAATACGGGGTAAAACCAAAACAGGCGATAATGACGTCATCGGCAGTAACTTACAGCGGATCCGGACTTAACGCCTCAAATTGAATACGGCCCATAATCGGCTACCAGAGGGAGGAATATCAGATCTTTGGGCAGATCCTGCCAGCTCAGGGAGTAAAGCAAACGCTTAGATGGAGGTTAGTAAGCCCAAGTTACTGACTACAGCTTCCTGCATCACTAAACAGTGAGAGCCCCAGTGATTAGCAACAGACTGTGATACAGACGTCTTATTGCAGGATCTGAGGACTAGTATACCAGCATACAGGAGTGAACTCTTTAAAACTATATTATATTATATTATAAGGCAGCCAGCCATCTTACTACTAGCATAGACTGTGAAGTTAATAATTGCTGATGACGAGGAGGCTCAGCCAGCCGGCTAGACATTGGCAGCAGCCCTCCTCAGTCTCTGCCAGTACACTGTAGCACAATAAAGATCAGCATAGCCTCAGCATCTTATGTAATATAAAAGACTTAGGGCCTGATTCAGACCCACTCGCAAGATGCGGCCGCTCGCTCCCAGAGTATGGAAATTCAGATAAGTGACGTCAAGGCAGGCGATCGCACGACAAGGCATAAGCACGACCACTATGTCTTGGCGAGCGATCGCTTTGTGTATGCGGACGCCCACCAGCCTGTCTTAAGATGCCCACTTGCACACATCATCTCCAGGAAGTGTGGGCAACCATCGGTACATCGGGTCCGTCAGAACTGACTGCAGCGTTTGCGGTTGACTGTACCCTACCGCAAGCACTGCGAGCACTTCAGTGTATAATTCAACCAGGTGATGTGTACTATGACGCTGCCTGTTAATTATGCACGCCTCTGAAATGGCGTTAAGATGCTCAGGCACGCCAGCGTTTGCAACTTCACTCCCCCGTTACTACTGGCCTGCCCCTGTTACCACCCACAAACGGCCTCTCATGTCACTAATTCCACTGGGCTGTCTATGCAGGGTGAGTGAGCACATCCCGATCGCTCGTACTAGTTCGCGCATGCACACTACGAATTACACGCATGCGCACAGTAGCAAACATCGCCAGCAACGAGCAATCGCTAGCTAGCGACCGGGTCTGAATCAGGCACTTAGTTTTGCGTGTGGCAGAGAGCTGCAACTCTTTCCTTTCAGTGAAAGTTATCCAGTTCTTAAACTTTGATGACTCTGGATTGAGAATTCAGATATTTAACCCCAAAAAGCTCTGAGCTTTATAACGTGCACCACCATGGCCAATTCAGCTGAACTGAGTTATACAGTATATCTTTATGGGGATCTGTGGTAGCCAATATATGTGATTTAATTTATTTATGTATGAACCTGGTAATGAATAAACACTGTTAAAGTGTTACATTTACAGTTTATTACCTAAGGTGATGTTATTTGCAATTTTATGCTATTGTAATTGAAAGTGTTTTGTGAGACTTTCAAAACAACTTTAAATATCCTGCAAAATATAAGTGTTGTGACAATAAAGTTGAGTTCTCAATGGTAAAGTCCTTTTGTGACTGTTTCTGAGTTAAAGTAAACCTATACTATTGAACTGGAAAAAAAAATTTGTGTCGGAAGGAAAGGCCACCAAGTCCTGGGTATCACAATAGGAATAAAAGGTTGCATACAAATAGTATACACACGTAAAGATTTTCTGTCCAACCATCCAACTAGTTGATTGATTGGTATGAAAATCTGGTAAGGTATGAAAGCAAATGACAATCAGCAATTTGCTCCCAAACGCCGGAAAATGGTCAAAAACTGTTTGAACAAATTGTTTGGATCAAACATTTAACAAACTTGTCTGACGGCCATTTTCATCTGTTTTCTGGCATTTAGGAGCAAATTGCTGATCATCAGTTACTCCCATATGTTACCAGATTTTCATTCCAGCCAATCAACTAGTTGGATGGTTGGACAGATAGTGTTCCCTCTAGCTCCAGCGGGAAGCAGGGCGCCGGAGCTAGAGAGGAAATGCCTGTGCGCGCGCCTAAGGCGCGCGCGACCGAGAAGGGGGCGTGGTCATCGGAAAAAGGGGCATGTCTATAAGACGCGTCCCCTTTTCGTCACTCCAGGGGGCGTGCCCGGCACTTACGGACGCGCCGGGCAGCCCCCAAGCCCTGCAGAGAGGGAGAATAGATGCCGGGCGCATGCGCCCGGCGTCTATTCTCCGGCGGTGAACGGGTCACCGCATGTTTCTCCACCCGCGGGACACTGCGTCCCGCGGGTGAGAACGGCTCCCGCAGGCTGTGAGGGCAGGGCACTTTTTGCCCTCCTCCTGGAGGGCAGGGTGCTTTTTGCCCTCCAGTAGGAGGGCAGGGCACCGCGCCCCGCTAAAACAGCCTAGCGGGAACGTTAGACAGAAAATCTTTACATGTGTACCCAGCCTAAAAGCTTGCCATACATCAGACTAACTTCAGATCAACTTTCCTCCAACCCACCAACTTGCCTGCCGAACTAAAACAGTGCTTCACACATCTAACCAACTTTTCATGAAACTGCTGACTTTATCAGACCAGCCAACTTCTGTCCAACTTGTGATGTCACAGAAGTAGGCGAACAGTGGGCCTGATTCAGAGCCGCTCGTAAGCGGCCGCTCGTTCGCTCCAAGCGATGTTCGCACAACTGCGCATGCGTATGGGTCGTAATGCGCATGCGTCAACCACAGTCATTGCGGTCGGAAATCGAGCGCTCGCAAAACAGCGAGTGCCTGCTAATTTGAGTGACAGGATGAGGCGTTTGTGGGTGGTAACAGGGGAAGGTGCTTGAAAACGGGGAGTGGTGATCCGAACGCAGGCGTGCCAAACGGTCAAAACGGGCGTTTTAAGGGTGTGCATAATTAACAAAGCAGCGTCATCGGCCACGTCACTTGGTTGTTTCTTAGCCTGAACTGTTCGCATGATTGCGGTAGGAAAATCCAACCACAAGCACTGCGAGCAGTTCATACGCCTTTCAATGTACTCGATTAATCTAATAAATAGCGGAGATGACGTATGATGCGAACGGCCAAGGGGCGTCTTTACAAAATAGCGAGCGCATGTTTCGTTCGCTCGCTCAGACATAGAGGCGTCAACAGACCGCAAAAAGCGAGCGCTCAATTTAAATAGCCGGCCCCTTTTTCTGAACGAGCGAGCGCAAATAGCGTCTGGCTCTGAATCAGGCCCAGTGTCTGCCTACTTCTGCATGTTTTAAATATTTGGGGTATTATGTATGTATGTATCTGTAGCTGATTTAAACACTATGGGGCATATTCAATTGGGTGCGAGAATTTCAAAAATCCCACACCTGCGAGGTTTTTCTTGAAGGTGCGGGATTTTTGCTATTCAATAAGGTGAGTGTTTTTTTTTTTCTCGCACCTCCAGAGCATGTGTGATTTTTACTAAAATTGTTAATTTTAGGTAAAATCAGCGGGACTTGCTCTGGCACCCCGGCGGCACCTCCCCCCCTTAGGACTAATTAAGAAATTGTAAGTTTCCAATTAGCTTAATTAGTCCATAATTACTCTCCTTCTGCAGCGCTGTCTTCTGCATCCAGCGTCGGGAGCTGGCTCTTTTGCAGCAGGGTGAGTATGTCAGTGTGTGCTGCATGCAAGTGTGTATGAGTGAGTGTGTGTGTGACCCCCGATGTAGGTGTGTCCCCAGTGTTAGTGTGGCCCCCCGGAATGGGCGCTGGGAGAACTACATCTCCTAACAGCCCTTGCCCCTCCCACCAGACCAGCCCCTGAAGCCTACCAGCAGCTCCCGGGACTCCCAGAAGCCCCCTCTCCAGTGAGAAGATAGAGGGGAGGCCACCAGGAGCAGCGGAGACCACCAGGCAGGTAAGTGAAGAATACTTTTTAAAAAAAAATTTACATTGGATACCACGGGTATAGGAAGCGCGCATACCTGCAGTATTCCAAAATTGGACGAAAGGTATTTTCCTCGCTAAACCTCGCGCCCAGTTGAATCTGCCCCATGAAGTGTAGTTGCTCTCTTTCTGGATAAATTTAGGTATTGACATCAAATGAATATATTTTAATGTTCAGGGTGGCTGTGTAAGGTGGTCTGCGCCCCGTTCACTTAGCTCAGCGTTACATCCCCTAACCTCCCAACATTATCAGTGGGCAAGGGGTAATTTATACTGAATTTCAGTACGGTATTACAAATTATTGTAATCCAACCACACCACGGCGAAAACATTTGAATCGCCCCCAATGTGTCAACCAACAGTGGGTCTGATTCAGAGATGGGCGCAGATGCATCGGCTTCTTTTGACTGTTGCCCATCTGCAACTTTATGCAAATGCCATTTCCAAGCTCTTCCCTGATACCCACTGACAGAGTTGGTTGATGACATGACAGTCTGCTCTCAGTCCAGCTGACTCCTATCACAGCCTGGCAGCTTCATATGGTGAGGCTGTAATCTCTCCCTCCCAAACTGCAAATAACAGCTGCCACAGACACACCCCAGGGGCAAGGATGGGCACAGAGAGCTGCACTGAAGAAGGGGGTGCTGCAGGGAGCCGCTCTGGTCTGGCAGTCTGGTTCCAGTTTTCACCTAATCCTCCCTGCAGTGATGGACTGCTGGATCTGATGATCCTCCTCCTGGCTCTCGCTCCACCGATGCCGCCGATCCCGGGATGGCAGAGGCAGCAGTCCAGTAGTGATGGACTGCTGATCCTCCTCCCGGCTCTTGCGCCACTGATGCCACCAATCCCGGGATGGCAGAGGTAGCAGTCCAGTAGTGATGGACTGCTGGATCTGCTGATCCTCCTCCGAGCTCCTGCTCCACCAATGCCGCCGATCCCGGGATGACAGAAACAGCAGCCCAGCAGTGATGCCTGCCGCAGCTGCTGCTAATCCAAAAGAAGGTGGGCACTGCCAGCCAGTGTCCGCCTACTTATCATTCAGTTGGGGGGAAAGTTTTAAAATCATAAAAGTTGTAAACTTTCCCCCTACACTAGAACAATTATTTGTGAAAAATCAAACTAGTTTGATTTTCTCAACTAGTTGAAAAGACCGTTGTTGGCCGTTTTTAGCTGCAACGGAGCAAACGAATGCCCAACTATCATTCCCACCAGCCAACTAGTTGGCTGGCTGTAAAGATATCGTTCTGATGTATGGCCTGCTTTAATCAAACATTTTCTTTGGATTAAATATTTCACGGCAGAAGAGAAGTCATGTGAACAGGAGAGCCACCTCTTCTGAATAGGGGTAACAGGCATTTACCTGCCAGAGATGGGTCTTATCCAGTGACGTAGAGTTTGGTGCTAGGAGCCGGTGGTCACTGGTGAAAATTGTGAAAAACAAGGAACCTATTTTTCATTGTTGGCAGTGTGGGCCCTGAAAGTATTAAAAGGATTTGTGGCAATAGAAAAGTAACATTTGGTTCTACTTATTAATCTTTTATCTCCAGGGCAGTGGCTCCAATAAGAAGCAGTCCTAAGTATAAACAATAATGTGATGGCTTCATGGTCTACCTACTGATATACTAGGGTACAAGTTTAGGGCCCAGCTCACCAACAGTGTCTGTAGTGAGGTGGTTATCACATTCGCCTCACACGCGAAAGGTCCCCGGGTAGAAAAAAAATAATTTTATCCACGCCTTTTATAGAGTAAATTGTAATTTTTTTTAAATAAAGTAATTCTTCTTTATTCAAAAAATATTTTAAATTGTTTTTAATTTAGGGGGCTGGGATCCTGGACTGCACACCCTAACTTTGAACACAATACCTATAATAGTTCAATGCAAGGACCTATACTAATTAAAATCACCTAATAATAATTTTAATTAGTATATGTTCTTGCATTGCTCTCTACATACTATAGGCACTATTATAGGTAAGTTCTGGATAAATGTATAGAATGTCTTGGTATTAGGGATGTTAGGCAAGGCCATAGAGAGCAGTTCCGGGTCCAGGTACTTTATGGCCTAATAGTATGTGCGGCTCACTGTACAGAGAGGCACCTTTCACCCCTTGGCCTGGGGCAGATGATCAGTGCAATTGCTCCAACCCACATAACATTTTGCCTCAGTCCGACAAGCAGGTTCCTCCTCCTCCTCGGCAGCACCATCTTCCCAGTGATATTCGGGAAGATGGCACGTGTGCACTGGAGTGCAAAGACTCTGGCAAAGATGTCACTGAGAAGATGGCACGGGGAGAAGGAGGGACCTACTTGCTGGAGCAAGGTAAGTATAGTCGGGAGAGGGGGTGGACCTGGACTGCTTCAACAAGCCCGGGCCCAGCTAATTTGTACCTGCTCCCCCCCTTCTCAGCATCCCTGATGTTAGGGACCCACCAGGTAAGAGGCAGGGGGGTCCCCCATGAGTCTACCCCCTGGCCATGGATCGCACCGCCGGATGGCGCCCCCCTCGGCCGGGGCCCCCTGGCAAGTGCCATCCTGGCTAATGGGTAGATACGCCCCTGATGGCCTAATAGCATGTGCGGCTCACTGTACAGAGAGGCACCTTTCACCCCTCAGCCTGGGGCAGATCTGGAATGCTTCAACAAGCCCGGGCCCAGCTAATTTGTACCTGCTCCTCCCCTTCTCAGCATCCCTGATGTTAGGGACCCACCTGATGAGGTTATCCTTGATGTGGTAGGTGGGCATGCATTATTTATGTTACTTGTAGAGTATATAATAATTCTTTTGATTAGCAGCATTCTTAGTGCTTAGAGTGTGCACCTGCATTTCCTTTTTTCTGTATTGGTTTTAATAAGAAATATTGAAAAGCTAATTGTAATATGCAGTGACATAAAAAAGTTCTAAATATCCAAGTTCTGTCATTGCTAACTGCAGTTGACAGGATATAGAATTACAGCAGAACATCTTCCCTGGTGGTCTAGTGGTTAGGATTCGGCGCTCTCACCGCCGCGGCCCGGGTTCGATTCCCGGTCAGGGAATAAATGTTTTCCAAAGTCACATCTTACAATATTTTGGCATTTATTGGGAAGCAATGATAACCTTTTTCTCTTTTTTTTGCTAGAAAAAGGGTTTTTCACTGCTTCCACCTATCTGAGATAAAGGATACTGCAGAGAAATCATGGGCTTCTCTTCCAGTCCCTCTACAGTATGTTCATTAGTTTTTGAGTCCCTATATCCTGCTATGGAGACATTGAGAGCTGAACTGGTGCTGGGGGGAAGGGGGCGTGGCCAAATCCAGGAGGCATGACTCCACCTCCTTTGACAAAAAGATAAAAAAAAATACTATGCCCAGCTCTTACTTGCCTATAATCTGATATAGTCCCAGAGGGGAAAACCAGTCACCGATGGCTTGGGTGTGTGGCATTTCATGCTCATCATTGTGGCCATGCCCCCCACTGTCTAAAGCTGCAATTCACAGTATTTGCAGTTGGGGTGGTGCTATATGGCATCAAGGCTCCGCCTCCCACTATTTAAGGCCGCTGTTTAAAATCTCAATTAGGGGAATATTACAGCTGGGGACAGGGCTTGATGATGCAATTTGCATTGAATCACATCTTCTATCCTCCTGGCCACCCATTGCAGTCAATAAGTGGGCATTACCGGGAGACTGGACAACTTTGTCAGGAGGAGAGAGCCCCCTCAAATCCTTTACTCTCCTGGACCTTCTGGGAAAGTTGGCAAGTATCACACAGCATCAAACACTGCAAAGGGGGAAACAACAAGCCCAGGCCCAGGTAACCAGGACCTTCCCCCCGTCTTGGCACCCGTGACTGTGTTGTAGTTGCAATTTATCAAGCAGCAGAAAGCTGAAGTGAAGGGGTTAATCAAGAGAACCCTCTCCCGCCAGGAAGATAATATGCCAACCACAAGTTGGAACCAAATAGGTTCAGGCCCATGAAGGGGCATCATGGGTGTAGGAAACTATATACAGTGACTACCCTAAACCAGAAAGGAGCCCTCTCCTTGATAATATGTAACAGAAGTAGCCAAAGTGCACCCCAATACTAACAAGCTTTAGTCATTTAACACCTCCTTAAAGCTGCAGGTGAGGTGTGAGGCACCACAAGCCCAGGCACCATACAGGTGAGCAGTTTATTGCTAATCCAGGTACAAAGGGGAGGTAACGCTCAGTCCATATCCCAGGGTCAAAAATAGGATAGAGCACTGTCAACTAGCAAATATAAAATCAATTTTTAAACAATAAATCAAATAAATTATAATAAATAATAAGTATACAATATACACACAGGGATATTAATTAAGATAAACCAAGTACCATAAAAATGTACCAATGTCCGGCAGAAATATATATATATATTAATTCCTGGTGAAACAGTGAAAGGCTGCATATATATAGGTTGCAATACTCAGCCCAGGTGGAAGTCGGTGATTGTCTCTCCCTAGGCAGCCGGCTCCCTCCCTCCCTGCACTCTGGTGGTCTCTGCATTGTACTGAGCTGCGCCTCCTGCACAGGACCCACCTCTAGGGACTTGTACTGAGCCGGCCCCTCTGTTCTCTTCAGAGACTGTCCTACAGTATTCCAGTCACTGAGGACAGTGCTGCAGCCTCCCTAGATGACAGGGAGCTCCAACGATCACCGCACATAAAGATAACCAAGGTTGGGATAGATCAGAGGGCACATAAACCCCTAGGCAGGAGTGGATGGAGTTAATAAAAGGGGGAGTGGTAGTTTTGGTGATAGGCAGTGGCATAGCTTCAGGGATTGGTGAGTATTTTTTGTTAAGGGAAGTGGTTATTAGGAGTGTGGGTAGGGCTGTAATGTTATACTGCCTTTTTGAATTTGATCTCCCCCCCTCCCCCCCCCTTTTGTCCTTTTGTGTTTTGTATTGGCTCATTTCAGGGGCGGGAAAGAACCGCAGTCTATAAAGCGTCCATCTTGCTGCAGTATGAGTGGTGCGCTTCCCTTCAATGCACTGGTTAGGCTGATTTCACACTACAGGGGTCAGCGGCACCTCTCGGTGGAGTGGGCTCTAATAATACATTGGCATGGGGGTTGGATACCGCCTCACTTGCATTAAAAGGAGAGTTGGCCCTTGCAAGTATTTATATCACTCTTATGGTGCATACACACGGTCAGATATTACAGGACGATATGAACGATATCGATCATATTGTTATCGTTCATATTGTCCTGATTTTGGGCCCTTCCAACCCCCAAATGATGGTCGATGCACGGGTACGGATGGTCGATATAGACCATCGACCGTGCATACAGGCCAACCTGGTCAATATCGACCAGGTTAGCCTGGTTACTATACGGACTCGCGATCGTCGATCACGGGTCGTTATAGTCGTTTGGGGGTTGGTGCATGAGCTGGATGTTCGATATCGAACATCCAGCTCATGCAGGACGATCAGACAACGATCATCTTGTGCTCCACGGGAGGTTTCGGCCCTTCTGCTCCACGGGAGGTTTCTGCCCTTCTGCTACACGCTAGGTTTCTGTCCTCCCTGAGCTCGCCTTAGAATACCTGCATTACGGTTTGACACGTGTACCGCCCCAGTCAAACTCCCCACCTGCCACTATCATATTCAATTAGCCACGAAATGTCGGCTAAGTTTCGCCTGCCGGACTTTCCGCCTACATCGCTTGTTTTTGGAGAAAAGACTTTGCGTGCGCGCGGCTGCTTTTCGCCCTATTCAATTCCAAAGGACACGAAAACGGTACCAAGCGAAACTTAAACAGGTGAAAAGTGCTGTCAGATTTGGGGAAATTAGCCTGACACCCCCCAAAAGATGTACTAACATTGGGGATCACTATGGGTACCCCCGAATAGTCCTGCTGAAGGTATTTGGGGTACTTAAATGCTCTCAATAGCTTCTAATTAGCGTCTTTGTACAAGTGATGAAGAAGAGCATTTAGAAGTTTTTATTGGAGAAAATAACTAGTCCCAGCAAATTTGGGGTACATGAAAATGGGTGCAAGCATATTTTAAAGTTACTAATGTGAAGTTTTAAATACATCTGCCGCAACCACCTGGAATCTTAAAAACACCTGGGGCATACTTGGGGGACCCTTTGGGGTCTACTTTGCTAGTTTCTAAGTTTGTTTCACAACATTGTACTTTTTAGCCCCCAAAATGAAAGTAGTTTTTTGGGGTGTTCTAAAGTGTTAAGTTTTTTTTTTACAGTTTACCTTTGGGGGCCTGTCCCAAGGGTGCAGGTGGTTCCCGCAAGTTTGCACCACAGACTCCCAATTCTGCACTTTTTTATGCCTAGTTTCATAGGTGAATCTTTTTCGCCTATTCCAATGCATTGACTTTCCGCACTGGTGAAAAGTCTTTGGAATTGAATACGGGGATAAGTTTTCACCTGGCGAAATGACGTCACCGGCAAAAAATTTTAGCCGAAAATGGCTTATCTCAGCTAATTGAATACGGCCCTAAGTTGGGATAGTTGGCCGTAGTGAAACTTTACATACTTTTGCTGAAGTCAAGTGGGCGTCGGGTCGCCTACCGTTCTTTTCTCTGCCACCATACTCTTTATTGTACATATAAATAAAGCTGACCATTATTTTTGAATCGCATATACTTGGTCTGTGTCTTTATTTTAGTTAAGTTTCGGTTAAGAAGTTTATGGTTTTCATACATCATCTGCCAATAGGGAGTTTATAGGTCCCTGAACAGCAGGTACAGTACACCAGTGCTTGTGTAATGGGTCTCCTCAGGTAGCAGCTATCCTCTTTACTGCAGGCCCTGGGCTCCTCACAGCAAAACCTCCTCTTTGGAGCATAGGGCTAAAAATAATCTAGACTTGCCGAGAGCATTGCAGGGGACCCCTTTCTGCGGAGCCCCACCCACAGCCCCCTGACATCCGATCGTGATGATCCTTAGCCTAAAACCTGCTGGGGAACATTACCTACACAATGGTGAAAACGGCATCACAATCGGATCAGTAATTTTGAAGTTTATCACTAGATAGACAGATAGATAGATAGATAGATAGATAGACAAAGTCACTAATTAAATAGTATCAAATAAGCAGCAGGTGAATATTCTGACGCTATATGAAACAATGCCCAATCATATACATATAAAATAAATATCCGCCAGGGGTGTATCTAGGGGTCTGAGCGCCCCTGGCAAAGTAAATGACTGTCGCCCCCCCCCCCTCTTATATTCTAAATAGGAATGGTGCATTGCAAAAATAAAGGTGTGGCCTCATGGGGATGGGGTGTGGCCACAAATTAGTGCCAATTCAAATTATGCCATACAGTAGTGAACCTCATTCAAATTACCACACAGTAGTCCCCTTAATCACGTTACACCACACAGTAGTGCCCTTTATTCACCATATGTCACACAGTAGTACTCCTTATAGAACCATTTATCTCCCAATGTATGGGCGCAGCTAGAACATGGTAGGGTAGTAGGTATTACACAGAAGCAAAATCTTAATAGAATTACATCCACCTGTTTAGTGAAGTAGTTTATTATGCTAGACTACAGATGCCACATAATGCTAAACTACACAGACATACAACAGAATATACTGAAAGTGTGTCTGTGCGTGTGGAGAACGCGCTGTATTAGGGAGGGCATTAGCAGAGAAAAGAGCAAAAACAGACACACTCTCAGTCACTGGCCACGTCCCCTACAGAAACAAATTGCAGCCAATTAGCGCCTCAGGCCATGTGCATTACACACCTCACTTCTGCCAGGACCAGAGCCTGATTTAAGGCTCCGAGGGGCACTTAAGACAAGGGGGCCCCTATGAACTATAATAAAGTAACTGCAGTCCTTGGTAGTCAGCCCCTGGGTGGGAACAGACAGCCCCTCCACCAGGTGTCTGGAACCTGTATCTTATAGCTTAAGAATTATATATATATATATATATATATATATATATATCTCTAAGGCACATACATTAACCTCCATACAAATACAGGAATAAGGGGGTTGACAAAGACAGTTGTGGAAACAGAGGGGAGAGTTAGGACATAGCACAGGAACACAAACAGGGGCACAGATGCCCATAAACCCCAGGGTGGACAGAGACAGAGGGTGAGAATAATACACACTGGGAGAGGGGGTTTGCTAATACTACTAACACCTACCTATTCTATGACAGCAGCACTGGGAGGAGGTGGAGTAGAAGTCCAGGAAGTGCTAAACTAGGCAGCTCCTGCAAAGATCCTGACAGCATGCAGCCACATGAATCCCAGGGGGCGTGTCTATGCAAAGATCCTCACAGCATGCAGCCACATGAATCCCAGGGGGCGTGTCTATGCAAAGATCCTCACAGCATGCAGCCACATGAATCCCAGGGGGCGTGTCTATGCAAAGATCCTCACAGCATGCAGCCACATGAATCCCAGGGGGCGTGTCTATGCAAAGATCCTCACAGCATGCAGCCACATGAATCCCAGGGGGCGTGTCTATGCAAAGATCCTCACAGCATGCAGCCACATGAATCCCAGGGGGCGTGTCTATGCAAAGATCCTCACAGCATGCAGCCACATGAATCCCAGGGAGCGTGTCTATGTAAAGATCCTCACAGCATGCAGCCACATGAATCCCAGGGAGCGTGTCTATGCAAAGATCCTCACAGCATGCAGCCACATGAATCCAAGGGGGCGTGTCTATGCAAAGATCCTCACAGCATGCAGCCACATGAATCCCAGGGAGCGTGTCTATGCAAAGATCCTCACAGCATGCAGCCACATGAATCCCAGGGGGCGTGTCTATGCAAAGATCCTCACAGCATGCAGCCACATGAATCCCAGGGAGCGTGTCTATGTAAAGATCCTCACAGCATGCAGCCACATGAATCCCAGGGAGCGTGTCTATGCAAAGATCCTCACAGCATGCAGCCACATGAATCCAAGGGGGCGTGTCTATGCAAAGATCCTCACAGCATGCAGCCACATGAATCCCAGGGGGCGTGGCTAGCTGACTCGCAGGCAGCTGGTGCCTGGAAGGAACTTTTAAATTTTCATTGCCATCTTCTATCCTCTGGCCCGGGAAATGAAGCACCCAGCTAGCCAGCAGGGGAAAGGTCAGGGGGCGTGGCATGCGCACGTTACGTGACGCCCACCAGAAGAGCTGTGTCTGTGTATTTCTGTGCTGTGCTCCCTGGCAAACAGAATGCAGTGACCACATTTTCCCTTTATGGGAACAAGTAGTATGTCCTGTCCATCATCTCCTCTCTCAGTGTGGATGCCGAGGCCAGAGCAAATTAGAATAGTTTATTTGTTTTCTTTAAAAGGTATCTGCACTTGCCGCTGCCAGCGATTGACATAGACATGCAGGTTAGGCTTGTGTCAGTAGTGCACCAGCAGCCTATAGTTTTGAAAAACAGTCTCTGTTAACGCTTCCTTTTGCTGAGAAAAACATGGGAAAAACACTTGCAGGTTAGGCTTGTATCAGTAGTGCGCCAGCAGCCTATAGCTTTAAAATACAGTCTGTGCTGATAGCAGTAGTTCACCGGTAACTTGCAGTAATTTAAAGAATCTTCGAGCCTTGAAGAAAATAGGGACTACACTGAGGCTACGCTAATAGCAGTAGTTCACCGGCAACTTGCAACAATGTAACACAGTCTTTGAGCCTTGAGAAAATAAGGACAACACTGAGGCTATGCTGATAGCAGTAGTTCACCGGCAACTTTCAATAATGTAACACAGTCTTTGAGCTTTGAGAAAATAAGGACAACACTGAGGCTATGCTGATAGCAGTAGTTCACCAGCAACTTGCAATAATGTAACACAGTCTTTGAGCCTTGAGAACATAAGGACAACAGTCTTCCTAAATGCCTATGCCACAAATTACTACCACCAGAATTGCCAGCCGGGGTTAGACAGGGCTAAATAAACAATTAATGTACATTACACCACAGAAATTGACAAGGGTGAAAAATCACAGCAACCTTACACCTTGTGCTAAGAGATGACAGCAAATAATATACATTACATCAGCATGAATGTACTTTAAAATGGATACCGGCAACAAGCAGTGTATAAAGATCACTTTACATTAACACCAATACCAACAAGTGATGAAACATTTCATGGCAAGCAAAATAATAATCAGCATTGACAACAATAACAGTGAACAGCTTTACAGAGTGCTATAACAGATAAAGGGCCACGGAGGGCCACTATCAACCACTTTAGCTAACACACGAGTCAAATAGTAAACAGAGCCAAATACATATCACATGTGATTACATTTAGTTCAAAGATAAACATAAAATACTTTATACATCATCCACAGTGGCATTGGACATGAACCGACACCCATAAATCACGTCCCCTCCTGGACATGAGCCAGATGTTCACAGGAAAGAAAATGACCACCAATACAATTCTTGGGGAAAAGAGGGGCTGACCTATCTTTTACTTCCCCCCTATTTCAACATTACACACACACTTTACCTAATTTAAGGCACTATGAAGGGGGAAATGGGGCAACTATGTGCTATAAACAAAGGAAAAACCCCTGGTAGGCCTGAGAGTGAATACTGGGCAACAACTGCAGCTCCTAGGAGAGGACAAGGGACCCACTAAAAAAAAGGCTGGGGACCCACTAGAAGGCACTAAGGGAAGAGGGTGAGGGGGTGTCCCGGCTGGTTGATACTATCTAAAGGAAAGGAGGCAAGAGCTTAGCAGAGGGAGGTCTGGTGTTCTTACCCCTGGCAGTGGCTATTCAGCCCCCCACGATATCCAGGGAAACTCTGGGATGCTAGGCCCCGCACCGGAGCTCCCAGCTGCAGACCTCCGGCAGGTATTTTACAAGGGGCAGCAGGTGCAAAATCCCTTTCCACAGGGGCTCTGTCCGGCAAACACACACAGCAGCAGGAGGGCTCCTGAAGCACTCTTCCTCTGGGGCTGTCTTTTCTTCTGCCCGTGTGGGTGCCAGCAGGGTTTTCGTCACTGGCGGGACCTTTTCCTCAGCTGGGGCTTCATCTGCGACGATGGAGCGACGAGACCTCCTTCCCAGGCAGCTCCTCTTCTCTCCCAGCATGCGCAGACTTCCACATGTGGCGCCTCCTGATAACAGGCACTTAGGAAGGCAGGCCTTTATTCAGAGGGGGCTTTTTCCAAAGCAGGGTGCTCTATGCAAGTCCCGACACCCAGGCTACCAATCAATGGGGCAGGATTCTCCCTCCTAAATGGATCGCTGACCAAGGGGCACTTTCTACCTCCCTGTTTGCACATGCACAGTGGGCTTCAGGGAGAGCAGGGTCAGTCAAAGTTCACTGTACTATGTGAATGGGGCTGTTATCTCTATATATAAAAAAAATTGGGGGATCCCTATTTGGAAACAAACTTGGGGGTACCACATATGGTTATCACTGAACTTTCTGGAAGATATTGCAATTCTACATGTCACAATATGATGGCACACTAAGGCTATTTATTCTGGCTAATCAGTGGAGAGCGTACCCAGGGAAAATCTTTGGCATCAAGTCAGCGATTACTGGGCTACCTTCAGCCTGTTACCCACCCTCAGTGCAGTAAACGTAGCAACATAATTTACGCCCAGGCAAAGATCTGGATAAAAGTATATATTAAGTCTATTAATATATTCACCATCATCAATTATGCCCCTTTAAGAATGGGTAAAAATATTCCTACTACATTGAGTGCAATATAATATTTAAGGGACACAAGTACAGAACTGTACTTAAAACAGCACATAGTAACCATAGGCCGCACACATATAGTAACTTTGTCAAACATTTTTCTTTGGTTGAAATATTTCATGGCAGAAGAGGAAGTCATGTGACCAGTGACATAGAGTTTGGTGCTAGTTTGTGTGTGTTAGTTTGGTGCGGGCTCGGTGGTCACTGGTTAAAATTGTGAAAAGCAATGGACCAATTTTTCATTGCTGGCAGTAGGGACACTGAAAGTATTAAAATGATTTGTGGCAATAGAAAAATCAACATTTGGAGCTACTTATTAATCTTTTCTTTCCGGGACAGTGGTTCCAATAAGAAGCATTCCTAAGAATAAACAATTAAGTGATAGGTCCATAGTCTACCTACTGATAATCTAGAGTGCAAGTTTAGAACTCAGTCCACCAACAGTTTCTGTAGTGTAGTGGTTATCACGTTCGCCTCACACGCGAAAGGTCCCCGGTTCGAAACCGGGCAGAAACAATTTTATTTTATTTCATCTACACATTTTATTGAGTGAAATTTTTTGTTACAAAATAATTCTTGTTTATTCACACTAAAATATAGCCTCTAAGCAGCGTAATAAGGTAAAAAAATTTTTTTTGTTGAAATAAAGGGGTGGGAGCCTGGACTGCACACCCTAATTTTAAATATACTACCTATAATAGTGCCAATTCTAATATGTGCACAGCAATGCAAGAACCTATACTAATTAAAATCACCTAATAATTTTAATTCGTACAGATCCTTGTTTTGCTCTCTACATACTGTATTACAAAATGCACTATTATAGGTAGGTTCTGGATAGATTTATATAATGTCTTAGTATTAGGGATGTTAGGCAGGGCCATAGAGAGCAGCGACGGGCCCAGGTACTTTAGGGGGAGTGGCCTAATAGTATGTGCCAGAAACTGATTTTCCGCTAGACAATAAAAGGCACCCACCTAGGGCCCGGCAGGTAACAGGGGCCCGTGGCCAGTACTGTATGCAGGGCATTTCTGGCAGATCTCAAATGGGAAGTGTGAACAGGCGCGTCACGCTGGCTGGCTAAACAGACACTGGCTGCTGCGCTGACAGCCTGCCTGGTGCCGACTCTGGGGTGCAAGTTAGTCTCTGTGCTTTGTTGTGCATGTGACCACATGACACACGAGCGTATGACATCATATGCACAGAGAGAGGAGCCGGGACCAGCGGAGGATAAAGGTGCATATACACTAGATGATACGCTCCATCAGCGACATCGTCTAGTGTGTCCTCGGCAGGGGTGTGCTTAGTGTCGCTACCAACACTGAGCATAAACACTGAACAATATCATGCACGATTTTGTTTAGTGCTGGGCACCCTCCCTCATTTCCGAACATGCAACAATCTGACAATATCGTCAAGTTGGCCTGCATGTTCGGGCGATGAACGACAAAGACCAACGACCAGCAGGAGCGCGCATCACTGATTGTTATCGTGCACTGTTTTTGCGCAAAAAAACAGGTCATCCAAAATATCACCCAGTGTGTACGCACCCTAAGCAGCAAGGTGAATGACTGCTAGACGATCTAAGCCCCGCCCCCCTGTGCTGATATTGCAGCAATTCGCGGGCCTAATGCCGTGACATGCTCGCCCCTGTCAGGAAAATGATGAAGCAAGCAAGCCAAGCAGGTAGAGTGTGTGTGATTACAGTCTCGCTCTCTTGGTCTGATTCAGAGGCGCTCGCTGTTTGCGAGCGCTCGCTCTGAATCAGGGCGTTTTTTTGATTTTTTTCCGGCCTCCAGGCCACTCACATTGCTGTGAGTGACCACCCACAGCTTGTGCGAGCGGCCTGGCGATGAGGTAGGGTCTCGGCTGTCGCAAGCCCGAGTGGACTTCCTGCTCTAATAGAGCAGGAAGTCCACTACTGACATCACGAGTGATGTCAATAGGGCCGCCCACAAACGCCAGGCGTTCCTAAGGGAACGCCTGCATTTGTGCAGCCACCCCCCCCTCCCCGCCTTCAAAATAGGGTGAGCTGGCAATCAACATTGACAGCCGGCCCGTCTTGTAGTGAGCCCCGCAGCAAGGGAGCTGCCATCAGTCGCTGGGGCTTGTGCATGCATACGCCGGAGGCGGTGCATGCGCAGGGGCCAAACATCGACTATGCGCTTGCGAGCAGGTCTGAATCAGGCCCTCTGTCTCCCTCCTTTTGTCTCTCCCTCTCTCTCTCTCTTTTACCCTTTCCCCCCCTCTCTTCCCTCTCTCTCCCTAGGCAAGGGGCGTGATCTATAGATGGTGGCTGTTAGGGGCCGTAGAAATTTTATTGGTAGGGGTCCCCAGAATTTAGTTGCGACGGGGCCTCTGCAAGCCTATATCCGGCCGTGGCTGGGAGGCACTGATTGTATAGAAAATGGGGGCCTACTCATATATGGGGGGAGGTGGCAGGCAGTGGTAACCATCCTTTAATACTTATTTTTACACCCAGGGGCCAATAGTGACCGTTGCGTGCTACAATCAGTGAGGGACACACACACTGATATATAAAGTGATCACTAATGGCACTGCATATAACAATAATTGTTAAGGGATGGGTGCCACTGCCTGGTACAATCAGCATGGCCAGCTCGAGAGCAGTTCTTGTGCAGCGGTCGAACAGGTGTGCAGTGCGGCCGCCGGGAGATATCTGGTAGACCACTGCTAAACCCAGGCCTCCATGTTCTCCAGAATCCGCGACCGCATTGCAGGCATCATGGCTGAGCCTCCCATTATAAAAATTCCTGGCCTGGGCAGCCCTGGGCTCTTCTGTGTAGATCAGACGCGGGCTATCCGTGATCTATAGGTGGCGGCATGTCGTCATAGGTCACACTACCACACGCTGTCCAGCCCACCACACAGTTTAGATGCAGCAAGTGACTTATTACTGAGGCTGCTGCTGCGTGCCGGTGAGCTAAAGGCAAGTGAGGGACCGGATGACCAGTCACTGATCTTATGGATCACTATGGAGCTCCTCCTGCAACTTTCCCTGCAGGTGAGGTTACTCAGTTTTCTGGGAGGGGTGGGGGACTAAGAATTAATGTATGGGTTTTTTTTCTGTGGGGGCATTAAGTATGTAGGTTTATTTTTTCCTGTGGGGCAATGAATTAATGTATGTTTATTTATTTTTTTCCTGTGGGGACAAAGGGTCTCATTCAGATCCGATCGCAAGCGCCGATGCGCTCGCAACCGGGTCGATGGTTAGCCCTGCGCACGCGCAGCAGCCTCACTGCATGTGCGCAAGCCCCAGAGCGAGAGAGAAACTCTCTCGCTCCGGAGCTCTCTACAAAAAGGGCGGCTGTCGATGTTGATGGACAGCTCGCCCCGTTTTGTAGGCGGGGTGGGGAGGTGGTTTCACAAACGGAGGAGGAAGCTCATCAGAGCAGGAAGCTCCCTGGGGCTTGCGGTTGCCGAGACCCTAAGGTCGCAAGCCTCGATGGTCGCGATGGTGTTCACCATCGCGACCATCAACCTGGTCAGTCGCTAAGCTGTGGGTGGTAACCCACAGATTAGCTAGCGACCAGGAGGCTGCACTAAAAAAAAAGGAAGCTGCCGCCCTCATTCAGAGAGCGATTGCTTCTTGCGACCGCCTCTGAATGAGGGCCAAAGTGTGTGTGTTTTTTTTTCTATGGCGGACAATGGGCCTGATTCAGTACGAATTGTGATCGCAGCTCCGTAATCACATGCAGTGCTGTGTAGAAATTAGAGATGAGCGGTTCGGATTCTGTGGAATCCGAACCGCTCCGAACATTGGGGATCCGAGTCCACCCGAACCCTGTTCGGGTGTTCACCGCCTGACTCGGATCCCCGTTCGGGGCCGAACGGCGGCCGCCTGATGTCGGATTCTCACTAGAGAATCCGACATCAGGTCTCCTCGCGTGTAGGGCAGAGCGCAGTGATAGCGCTCTGCCCTACACAGACACAGACACACAGCCGCCAGCGGCAGCTGTGTGTTTGTTACAGCAGCCAATGAGAGTCACACAGACTCTCATTGGCTGCTGCACGGAGGGAGCCGGCTGGAGCTCACACATGAGCTCCGTCTTCCGGCTCCCTCCTCAGCGTGTGACAGAGCGGACGGCGCGGGAGCGGGGATACAGGTAAGTTTTATTTTTTATATTTTTTTACTTGTCAAAGGTCCGGGGGCGCTACTGGGGGGGGGGGTCTGCACTACTGGGGGGGTCTGCTACTGGGGGGGGGCTATACTACTGGGGGGGCCATACTACAGAGGGGCCTGCTACTGGGGGGGCTATACTACTGGGGGGGGGGTCTGCACTACTGGGGGGGGGTCTGCTACTGGGGGAGGCAATACTACTGGGGGGGCCATACTACAGAGGGGCCTGCTACTGGGGGGGGCTATACTACTGGGGGGGGGTCTGCTACTGGGGGGGCCATACTACTGGGGGGGCCTACTACAGGGGGGGCCATACTACAGGGGGGGCCCATACTACAGGGGGGGCTACTACTGGAGCAGCCTACTACTGGGGGGGCCTGCTACTGGGGCAGCCTACTACTGGGGGAGCCATACTACTGGGGGGGCATACTACTGGGTGGCATGCTAATGGGGGGCATACTACTGGGGGGGCCTGCTAATGGGGGACATACTACTGGGGGGGCCTGCTAATGGGGGGCATACTACTGGGGAGCATTCAACTGGGGGCACTGCATAGTGGACCGTACTACTAAGGGGACTGCATAGGGGGCACCACTGCTGGGGGACATTGTGTAAGGGACACCGCTACTGTGGGCATTGTGTAAAAGGGTCACTACTGTGGGCATTGTGTAAAAGGGGCACTACTGTGTGTCGTAACATAAATAAGAGACACTACTTTATGGTGTAATGTGAATCAGGCCCTATGTGCGGTGTAATGCTAATAAGATTGTGCACTGTGACTCCTAGGGCCGTAGCCCACTTTGTAAACAAGTACTGTGACTCTGCTGGCCGTACCCCACTGGGTGGGTGCACTACTTTTCATTTCTGCCACTGCTGTGTGGCAATGTGTCATAGATGTGCTTTATACTGTGGTGTCTGTGTCGTTGTGCCGCTGCTTTGTCGCTTAGTAACCAGTCAGCTCACTGCAACCTTTGGCCAATAATGTTGAAAACAATATTATAAGCTGTGATATGGTCTAAATTGACTGGAAATTAATGTTATTGAGGTTAATAATACTCTAGGAAGAAAAAAAAGACCAATTTATGTGATTTTAGCTTTTTTTGTCAATTTTTGTAAAAAAATCCAAATCCAAATCCAAATCCAAAGCCAGTCACCGCAGTTTGGCAAATCCAAATCCAAATCCAAAGCCGGACGACGAATTAGAACCAAATCCAAATCCAAATCCGGCAAAAATGGTCCGGCGCACATCCCTAGTAGAAATATGCTAATGTCTGCAACCGCTTAGCCAGCATAGAGACGCCCACTACTGCTATCTCACATCTGTAATACCTGGCAGTCCTGTGTATACATCTGTAACATCAGCCACAGCTCAGCCAGCATAGATACGCCCACTACGGCTTTCTCACATCTGTAATACCTAGCAGTCCTGTGTATACATCTGTAACATCAGCCACAGCTCAGCCAGCATAGAGACGCCCACTACGGCTTTCTCACATCTGTAATACCTGGCAGTCCTGTGTATCCATCTGTAACATCAGCCACAGCTCAGCCAGCATAGAGACACCCACTGCTGCTTTCTCACATCAGTAATACCTCACAGTCCTGCGTACACATCTGTAACATCAGCCACAGCTCAGCCAGCATAGAGACACCCACTACTGCTTTCTCACATCTGTAATACCTCGCAGTCCTGTGTACACATCTGTAACATCAGCCACAGCTCAGCCAGCATAGAGACGCCCACTACTGCTTTCTCACATCTGTAATACCTCGCAGTCCTGTGTACACATCTGTAACATCAGCCACAGCTCAGCCAGCATAGAGACACCCACTGCTGCTTTCTCACATCCATAATACCTCACAGTCCTGTGTATACATCTGTAACATCAGCCACAGCTCAGCCAGCATAGAGACACCCACTGCTGCTTTCTCACATCAGTAATACCTCACAGTCCTGCGTACACATCTGTAACATCAGCCACAGCTCAGCCAGCATAGAGACACCCACTACTGCTTTCTCACATCTGTAATACCTCGCAGTCCTGTGTACACATCTGTAACATCAGCCACAGCTCAGCCAGCATAGAGACGCCCACTACTGCTTTCTCACATCTGTAATACCTCACAGTCCTGCGTACACATCTGTAACATCAGCCACAGCTCAGCCAGCATAGAGACACCCACTACTGCTTTCTCACATCTGTACTACCTCGCAGTCCTGCGTACACATCTGTAACATCAGCCACAGCTCAGCCAGCATAGAGACACCCACTACGGCTTTCTCACATCTGTAATACCTCGCAGTCCTGCGTACACATCTGTAACATCAGCCACAGCTCAGCCAGCATAGAGACACCCACTACTGCTTTCTCACATCTGTAATACCTCACAGTCCTGCGTACACATCTGTAACATCAGCCACAGCTCAGCCAGCATAGAGACACCCACTACGGCTTTCTCACATCTGTAATACCTGTGTACACATCGGTAACATCGGCCTCTCACGCACAATTATAGCAGCTCTGACCTGTCTTAGAAATTAGGAAAGGTGGGTTGGGCTGCACATCCTACTTTAAACACAATATGAGGTGCTACCTTGCTGAGATCTGTAGTTCTACAGCAGAAATAGAAGGAGGGAAAAGCAGATGCACACTCTAAGCACTAAGAACACCTAATATCACAAAATATATAATGAACTGTCAATAAACATGTTTTTAAATTGAGGTTCTTAGTACATATTTGGCCAAAGATGTTTGCCCACCTACCGCATCAAGGTGAACCTCATCAGGTGGATCCCTAACATCACTAATACTGACACATTGTATAAATTTAACTAGGACTTACCTGTAATAGTGCCCATTACATGTGTGTACTGCAATGCACAGGACGTATACTAATTATTTCTGCTGTAGAACTACAGATCTCAGCAAGGTAGCACCTCATATTGTATTTAAATTAGGATGTGCAGCCCAATCCCCCTTTCCTTTTTTCTGTGTATTTAAGATACACTTGTTGGTGCAAGCACTCTTCCTACCTGCCCCAGGTGATTTTAATTAGTATACGTCCTGTGCATTGCAGTACACACATATAATGGGCGCTATCACAGGTAAGTCCTAGATAAATTTATACAATGTGTCAGTATTAGAGATGTTAGGGACCCACCTGATGAGGTTCACCTTGATGCGGTAGGTGGGCAAACATCTTTGGCCAAATATGTACTAAGAACCTCAAGTTAAAACCATGTTTATTGACAGTTTATTATGTATTTTATGATATTAAGTGTTCTTAGTGCTTAGAGTGTGCATCTGCTTCTCCCTCCTTCTTAGAAATTGCAAGTCTCATCGCATGCAGTGAGTACTCAAGATGTGTATGCCGTTGCTGTGGGTGATTTATGCAAAAGCATTCAAACGGAAAGGCACGCCTGCTTTTGTACGCCCACTACCCCGTCACCATCTCCAAATGATTACGGCTGCCGCGCACTCTGCAATGGATTCCTATGTGCGTGAATGATCGCAGCGCACGTGCGGTGCATACCGATCTGCGTATGTGGTTGCAATTGCGATCCATGCTGAATCAGGCTCTGTGTGTGTATTTTTTTCCCTGAGGTAGACAATATGGCGTGACTTCTCAATATTTATTTACTTGGCTTCTGTGTAATAATTTGTTAAATTAAAAGCTAGGGAATATCTTTTGGGGTTAATAAAAGTACTAATTATGAAAATTGCTGGATTTGGGTGGAGGACACTGATATACAGAGCGGTCACTAATGGCCCTGGGTGTAACAATAAGTATTAAGGGATGGGTGGGAATTAGAGGGTAGGGGATATGATGCAATCAGTGATGGGGGAAGTAATATAGAGTCTATGATTGAGGGGTTTAGTAATGGGAAGGCGTCCAGTCGAGGTCGGAATGCTATCCTAATGTAGGCGGGCCGCGATCCCTATCTAATTAAATGATCAATTTGCATGAAGCCTGGCTGTGATGAGTTGTGAATCTTATGCGGCCCATACACGGTGCGATAAAGCAGCTGATCCGATGGATTGGTACGATTCAGCTGCTATATCGCATAGTGTATGGCCATTATATCGTACAAAGCGCGCTCCCATGGGGTCGTACTTTGCATCCCCTGATCTAACTGCAGGATCAGGTGATCCCATGCATTGCTATGCGGGTGAGGGAGGGGGGAGCCGGCATACCGGGCGGTTGGCCACCCGATCGCATCATGTGTGTGGACCACCCGATATGTCGGACGTCGGATCCCCTGTCACCTCGCACGGTGCCAACGCACCGTGTATGGCCGGTTTTATAGTGTAGCCTGGCCCATTTCTATGATAAATACAAATGTGAATCCTTGGTGTTCCAGTTGTACTATTTTGGAAAGAGCAGACTGAATAGGATAGCTATGGGCCAGGGCTCTTTAAAGGCAGCTATTTTTACATACATTGATTGCACTTTCTATGATATCAGGTGTTAAAAGTAAAAAAAAAAAATATTTTGTATTATATTTGCACTGTGTTTTTATGTGCCTTTTTAATATTTGCAATGTTTGTAATATTTAAAGCTTTAAAATATTGTATATAATGCTATAGATTGTTTGAGGGGGAATCGGTATGTAATGATCAAATACAGACTGCAGCAGCCCGATGAATCGAAATCCTAACTGGAGCAGGTAAGTATCCTAACCCTCTTCTCGCCCTACCCTAACCCTCCCTTAGTGGTGCCTAACTGTAACCTCCCACCTTTGTGCCTAAACCTAACCCCCCCTCCCCGCACCCTAAACCTAGCCCTCCCGGGGGATGGGTGCCTAACCATAACCCCCCCTAGTTGTGCCTAACCCTAACCCTCCCGGAGGGGGGTGCCTAGCCCTAAGTCCCCCCGGGGTCTCTAATCCTCCCCCCCTTCCCGCGGCTAGACCCTAAAACACCTAGCTTACCGTTGTTCGGTTTGCCGGGTGTCAGGATTTTGTAGTAGGGCTAATGATAGGCGTCGCTATTTCGACGCCTATCTTTAGTCCCATGTAGGGCTTGCAGTGTTGGGATATTGTCCACCGGTATCCTGACTGCATCCCATTTGAGGGAAGGGGGCCCCAAATCAGTCTCTTGCATAGGGCGCCAGGAGGTCTAAATCCGCCTCTGGTTTGTGCGAGTCTGGCTCACTGTACAGAGGGGCACCTTTCACCCCTCAGCCAGGGGCAGATCTGTGGGAGCGGATGATCAGTGCAATTGCTCCAACCCACGTAACATCTTACTTTGATCTGGCAAGCTGCTCCCTCCACCTCGGCAGCACCATCTTCCCAGTGATATACGGGCACGGCTAATTAGTACCCTCTCCCCCCTCTTGGTGCCCCTAATGTTAGAGACCCATCAGATTAGGTAATCTTTGATGTGGTAGGTGGCATGCATTTTTACTAAATGTGCTAAGAACCTTATTTATACTCCATGTTAATTGTAGAGTATATTATAATTGTTTTGATTAGCAGCATTCTTAGAGCTGTATTCAATTTGAGCCGTTCCGCGTTAAGTTAACGCGGCCCGGACTTAATGCCGACTTCACCTGTTTTGGATGCGGAAAAGTATTGCGCGTGTGCACGCTTTTCCCCGTATTCAATTTGAAAGTACGCATAAACGGGACCCGGCAATACTGTAACAAGCAGAAAGTACTGTCAGTTTTGGGGAAATCAGCCTGACACCCCCTAAATGATGCTCTGACATGGGGGTTCACTATGGTAGTCCCGATTTGGCTTGCTGAAGGTATTTGGTGTTTTTAATGGGCTCAATAGCTGCTAAATAGTGTTTTTATATACCTGATGCAGAATAGTATTTAGGAGTATTTTTTTCCAGAAAATAAGTTATCCCAGCAAATATGGGGTACTTGAAAATGGGGGTCAGCATATTTAAAGTTCAAAAAGTGAAGTTAAAATATTGTGAAAAATCCACCTGCCGCAAACACCTGCAATCTAAAAAAACACTTGGGGCATACTTGGGGACCCCCCCAGAGTCAAGTTCGCTAGTTTTTAAGTTTGTACCCCATTATTTTTTTTTGCCCCCTTTTTCAAAGTAAATTTTTGGGGTGTCCTTAAGTTGTTTTTTTTTACACAGATTACCTTTGGGGGACTGTCTGAAGGCTGCGCGGGGGTTCCCGCAACGTTGCACCCCAAAACCACAATTCTGCACTTTTTTTCCACCTGCCATTCATAGGCGATACTTTACCGCCTATTACATTGCATTGACTTTCCGCCTAGGCGGAAAGCCTTTCGAATTGAATACGGGGTAAAACCAGAACAGGCAATAATGACGTCATCGGCGGAAACTTTACGCGGATCCGGACTTAATGCTTCAAATTGAATACGGGCCTTAGGGCCTGATTCAGACCCGCTCGCGAGCGCTGAGCGCTCACAAGCGGGTCGATGTTGCCCAGCACACTCTAATCGGGGGTATACCATTACAAGGTTTATGCAGAGGGACGCCTCATGCTATTATAGTATATTAATTTAGAACTATATGTCCATGGTGTTATGGCAATTATCTGTCATTATATTATGTAAATATTGAATGGTGACATTTGTTTAATATTACTGCATTACTGCATTTTCGCTTTGACACAGTCATATTTACTAACAGCAATTGATGTTATCTTATGTGCTTTTCCAGAATCTGACTTATATATAGAATTAGAAGTTATGCACATTCCTGACTTTGTTTTTCAGGAATCATATTTATATAGCATTCATGTAAGCTATTATACAGTTGCATACGGCTTTCAGGTATACATGCAATGGATTACAATGCACTAGCACTTTAATAACTTATTGCTGCCATTTTTTTGCATGTTTTTTTGCTCAGATATACATGCAATGGATTGCCAAGCACTAGCACTTTCTTAACAATTGCTGCTATTCATGTCTTTTTTGAATATCACTATAATTAATTATTTTTCATGATTGTTCCACATGTTACAATATCTGTTTGCAAACCGCAAATATATCATGTTGCACTAGCACTTTTCATCTGTTTATTATACATTTTCTCATATTGTTATTTATATTGATTTAATATTTTTTTACTGTCTGCATGTACATAATGTATACTTTGAGAAGCAATTCTTATATTTATGATGATATAACTCTGTCTTTTTCAAGGATAAAAATAAGTTGTTTTGTTTTGGTTTTCAGAGTTCCAACCAATGAATTTTTTTTTAATATATAATAATAAAAGTAAATTTTTAATATTAACACATGACTTAGTGTGCCCCAAACTAGGGAGTTGTTCTTTTCTCTTCCTCTTCTCAAGATATATAATTACAGCAGAACATCTTCCCTGGTGGTCTAGTGGTTAGGATTCGGCGCTCTCACCGCCGCGGCCCGGGTTCGATTCCCGGTCAGGGAATAAATATTTTTTTTAGTCACAACTTACAATGTTTGGCATTTATTGGAAAGCACACAATACAAATTTTTTGGTCACATATATCAGGCGCTAATTAGTTGTTTCATATCATCAGGTATAGCAGGAATAAAAGTTCTTTATAATGTCTCTTATTTCATGTGTATAACGAATGTCCGTCCAAAGTATTTCTGTTGCTTGTTGGACAGATTCACCTCCAAGGGTATATAGAAAAAAAGAGAAAAAGAGCTGTATAGTGTAGTAGATTTTTTAAAATTTTAATAACACATACATTCACAGGTAGATATAAAATTCGGACTTCTTGCTATCAAATATAGCCAAGTCTCACTTTTTCTGAGGACATATAATAAAAAAATGCAAACCAAAAAATAAAAAATAAAGAAACAAAGATACAGTATTCACTATAGATACTGTCACATTTACAATTTTCTCAGTGTTATCCAAAATTGTAAAAAGTTTGAACCGTACCGTGGTTTGCACCCAATTTGGTGCCCTTTGGAGAGTATAGATGGGAGAATATCCGGATATGCTGCCCAGCTTCTCCTGAGCTCCCGGATGCTGCCCACGGTCACAAAATTTCACCAGCAGATAGATCCCAGCTGCCAACGCGTTTCGAGTGATGTCCACTCTTCCTCAAGGCTGTATGGGATCTATGGCTGTACTATCTGCTATTTATAGGTCTGCTGACCCGGAAGTAAACACACATTGTCTTAATTACATAAACATAAAAAACTTACTTAAACTCTAAAATTATATTGATCCACCAATATTTAAATCCATCGTTTTTATAAAAATATATATATATAGAACGATCACAAAGTTCCGTTATATCTCCATATATCATGTGTATCCACGCGGCTTCAGACTTCCGGTGATTCCCTCTTTCTCTGAGGGACTCAGGGCTCTATCGTGTTTACAGCACGTCACCATCCATGTGCGCCCATCTGCCGGATGTATACGGGGTCCGGGCACCACGTACCTCCGGTATTCTCTACCACATCCTTTGGTCATATTTACATGTCCCTCAGAGAAAGAGGGAATCACCGGAAGTCTGAAGCCGCGTGGATACACATGATATATGGAGATATAACGGAACTTTGTGATCGTTCTATATATATATATATATATATATATATATTTTTTTTTTTATTTTTTTTTATAAAAACGATGGATTTAAATATTGGTGGATCAATATAATTTTAGAGTTTAAGGAAGTTTTTTATGTTTATGTAATTAAGACAATGTGTGTTTACTTCCGGGTCAGCAGACCTATAAATAGCAGATAGTACAGCCATAGATCCCATACAGCCTTGAGGAAGAGTGGACATCACTCGAAACGCGTTGGCAGCTGGGATCTATCTGCTGGTGAAATTTTGTGACCGTGGGCAGCATCCGGGAGCTCAGGAGAAGCTGGGCAGCATATCCGGATATTCTCCCATCTATACTCTCCAAAGGGCACCAAATTGGGTGCAAACCACGGTACGGTTCAAACTTTTTACAATTTTGGATAACACTGAGAAAATTGTAAATGTGACAGTATCTATAGTGAATACTGTATCTTTGTTTCTTTATTTTTTATTTTTTGGTTTGCATTTTTTTATTATATGTCCTCAGAAAAAGTGAGACTTGGCTATATTTGATAGCAAGAAGTCCGAATTTTATATCTACCTGTGAATGTATGTGTTATTAAAATTTTAAAAAATCTACTACACTATACAGCTCTTTTTCTCTTTTTTCTATATACCCTTGGAGGTGAATCTGTCCAACGAGCAACAGAAATACTTTGGATGGACATTCGTTATACACATGAAATAAGAGACATTATAAAGAACTTTTATTCCTGCTATACCTGATGATATGAAACAACTAATTAGCGCCTGATATATGTGACCAAAAAATTTGTATTGTGTGCTTTGCTCTATTAGCTGTTCTTGGTGGGGACAGTGGGTCACGTGTGGTGGCTGCTCTATATTAGATTGCGCCCGTGCTTTATCCCAAATAATTCTTTTTTTCTATTTATTGGAAAGCAATGATAACCTTTTACTTTTTTTTGCTAGAAAAAGGGCTTTTCACTGCTTCCTCCTATCTAAGAAGAGGGCTACTGGGATACTGCAGAGAAATCATGGGCTTCTCTTCCAGTCCCTCGATGTTCATTGTCCCTATATCCTGCTATAGAGACTGGATACTGGGGGGAAGGGGGCGTGGCCAAATCCAGGAGGCATGACCCCACCTCCTTTGACAAAAAGATAAAAAAATACTATGCCCAGCTCTTCCTTGCCTATATTCTTAATGGCACCTCGGGAGAGTCCCAGAGGGGAAAAACACTCACCGATGGCTGGTGGTGCGGCATTACATGCTTATCATTGTGACCACACCCCTCACTGTCTAAAGTTGCAATTCACAGTTAGGACAGGGCTACTTGGCATCAAAGCTCTGCCTTCCACTGTTTAAAGATGCTGTTTAAAACCTCAATTAGGGGCATTTTACAGCTGGGGGCAGGGCTTGATGATGCAATTTGCATTGAATCACGTCTTCTATCCAGGGGCGTATCTATAATGGGTGCAGGGTATGCCTCCTCCTATTTAAGAAGAGGGCTATTGCAGAGAAATCATGGGCTTCTCTTCCAGTCCCTCAATGTTCATTGGATTCCGAGTCCCTATATTCCCCTATGGAGACATTGTGTTCAGGGTCGTTGAGAGCCGAACTAGGCCCGAGTACTGGGGGAGGTATGGGGGCATGGCCAAATCCAGGAGGCATGGCCCCACCTTCTCTGATATAAAAATTAAAAACACTATGCCCAGCACTGCATGCTGCAAAGGGTGTCAACAAAATGTCCAGGTAATCAGTACCCTCTCTGTGCCCCTGACTGCATTGTAGATGCAATTTATTAAACAGCAGAAAGATTGGCTTCCCACCATTAGGTAATGCAATCTTGAGATAATGTCATCCCGAACTGGATTAAAGTTTTTGGGCGCTCGGAGCACCTAAAGCAGGGAGGCCACTATGATCTAAAATGAAAAGCATAGACATAATTTAGTAGAGAGAGCGTGCAAGTGAGCGTTACTACTATGTGGTAACTATTAAAGATGGTGTCAGACAAATTTCATCACAAAAGATCAGATCACGACTCTCAATACAGATCAGTTCATGCCCAACCCCCATCACCTCAGCCCCCAGGACAATTTATGCAGCACCTACTATCAAGTAATACCCCCATGTAATTTGTTTCTTCCCCAGCATGGTCCACCTCAATTCATTTAAACTCTAGCACCTTTAATTTCTTTCTGTCCCAGCACACACTAACACACAAATGTTAAAAAGCGTCACAGCGTCACAGATTCAGAGACAAATATACAGAGGGTGACAGATGCACACAGGGCCTGAGACACTCACATACACAGAGTTACAGTCTAGGACAGGGGCGTATCTATAATGGGTGCAGGGTGTGCGGGAAACATGGGCCCACACCGCACACCCTGCACCCATAATATTACTTACCTCTCCGGAATCCCACGTCGGCGCGGGGTCTGGCGCTGTAAAATGACTGGCGGCCATTTTCCTATCATTTGCGCATGCGCAGTAGAGGGAAAATGGCCGCCACGGCCATTTTCCCAGTGACCTGTGCATACACTATAGACTCTGGGCGCACTCCAGTGCCCAGAGTCTATAACTCCGGTGCTGGCCGCGCACAGCTCAGTGCGCTGCCGGCCGCCGGGCAGAGAGGAGGGGGCGCCCGTTTCGGAGACTGCACATGGGCCCCCTCCTCTCTAGAAACGCCCCTGGTCTAGGGAATGTAATATAGTGTCCTCCTTCCCTCTCTCTCATACTTGACAACTTTAAGTATCTCCTCTCTGGGAGATGCCCGAAGAGGAGATGCGGGTAAAAGCTTCAGGGGTGGGGCATGGCTCTCCACATCATTAGGCCCCGCCTCCATCATGGCAAAAAGCTGCAGGTCTTCTCTGTATTATCGCCTTATCCTGCCAGCCTCACTAGGAAGAGGACAGGATACGGGAGATCCACCTACTCTTCTGGGGGTGCAGGAGACTACCCAAAAAATTGGGAGACTCCTGCAACTTCCCTGAGAGTAGGAAAGTAACATACAGGCCAGGTAGTTCAAGCTGTCACTCCGTGGGAATTGGTACTGCAACACCTTTACTCCTCCTGTCACCCTTGGTGCCTGCCAGAGTCCGGAAGACTGTACACTGTGGGTCATCTCATCCGATTGGGGGGGCACTCTCATAGCATACATGCCTACTCTTCTGATTTGGCCAGGAGCTTCCTGAATATCGGGTGCTGCTCCCAGTCCCCTGGAAAAGCAGGCAAGCCTCTCAGCCCCTCCAGTCCCCCCCGCAATGCAGCCACAAACACCCGCAGCAGGGGGGCTGGTGACGCCGTTCGAGCTGAGTCGCGTCATCATGACGCTGCCCCCTGCTTCACAATGCCAGAAATCTCGGCATTGTGTAACGGGGGCGGGGCCAAAATTAAGCGATTGCTCTGCCGTGCCCCCAGCTCCGTCCCTAAACGCTGTGTAATGTGCTGGCCATGCCCCTCTGTGCTGGCCATGCCCCTCTGCTAAGCCGACCTGGCTGCTCCCTCCCGGAGGGGGCAGCCAGGATGTCGGCAAGTATGTCTCATAGCCGAGCAGTGGGTGAATAGATGCTGCACACAAGAGCACGGCCAGTGCTTAAAGTGGTCCTAGAGAAGTGGTGGAACTCACCGCCCCCTCGGTGCTTTTTGAATAAAGGGACAGCATGTTCGGCGAATAAAGGGACGTAGTCTCAAAAGAAAGGGGCGTGGTCACACAATAGTATTTCCAATTCAAATTACGCCACAGTAGCACAATCTTGATTCACTTTTACACCACATAGCAGCTGCCAAAATGAATTCCTTGTATTTTTTTATAGTTGGCCAATAAAACCCGATTCCGATAGTAGTGTCCCTTATTCATGCATGACACACAGCAGTGCCCCTTTTACACAATGCCCACAATAATAGTGCCCTTTATACAATGCCCACACCAATAGTGCCTCTTACACATAATGCCCACTCTAGTGGTGCCCCTTATGCAATGCCCACTGTAGTGGTGCCCCTTATGCAGTGCCCCACAGTAGTGGTAGTACCCCTTATGCAGTGCCCTCAGTAGTGGTACCCCTTATGCAGTGCCCTCAGTAGTGGTACCCTTTATGCAGTGCCCCCAGTAGTGGTAGTGCCCCTTATGCAGAGCCCACAGTAGTGGTGCCCCTTATGCAAAGCCTCCCTTATGCCCCTTATGCAATGCCCCCATTAGTAATCCCCCTGTAATAGTGCCACCAATAGTAGTTCCCCTAGTAGTAATGCCCCTGTAGTAGTGTCCCCAATAGGTGTGCCTCAATAGTAATGCCCCCAGTAGTAGTGCCCCCTGAGTAATGCCCCCAATAGTAATGTCCCCTGAGTAATGCCCCCAGTAGTAGTGCCCACTGAGTAATGCCCCCAGTAGTAGTGCCCCCTGAATAATGCCCGAAATAGTAATGTCCCCTGAGTAATGCCGCCAGTAGTAGTGTCCCCTGAGTAATGCCCCCTAGAGTGAAGCCGCTAACACACACAAAAAAAACCCTGAATACTTACCTTAAGCCCCGCTCCCAGGTCCGCTGCCATTCTGGTCAGCCTGGCTGCTCCTCTGAAGTATGGGAGAGACATCATGATGTCTCTCCCACAGTGCACTGCACACCGCGGGAGCCGGAGCTCAGGAGTGAGCTCAAGCCTCTGGCTGCTGCTGGCGTTGTGTGGAGGGAGCCGGGCGCTCACTGGTAACAAAATCTCAGCGGGCGTCCGGAAAATGGAGCCTCCCTGTGGCGCCATGCTGAGGTGAGCTGGAGGAGGCGGAACTGTTTCCGTCTCCAAATAGAAGTGACAGAACGCAGTTCCGCCCCACTCCGGCCGACTTTAACACAGCATCAAAAATAATACAGAGAATGCCTGGGGGCAGCCCAGCAGCTCTGGGAGTGCAGGGAACACCCCAGCGTGCACATGCTCACCCTCACCCACCCATCTCCAACGCGGTTTCTAGGGACTGCTAAAGCCCCAGGAGCAAATTAGAGCTGGCAGTAGGGTTGCCATTCCCTAATCGCAGTCCAGCATGTGATAAGCAGATAGTGCTTCCAATTGGAAGCCACTGCAATCACTATGGGCTCACTGGTGGTGGCAGATTTTTACTGGGAGGGCTGCAGATAAAATTCGGCATTGGAGATAACCATGACACAAGTTCCTAATTTTATATGATAGACATTGCTCCAAAATACATATAACAGCACTGCAACAATACAAGTAAACATCCTAATGTATGCCTACACCCAAGTAATGGCACCAGCTGAGCACACAGAGGGCCTGATTCAGAGCCGCTCGCTCTGAATCAGGGCCGGGCATTATTTTTTTTTGGATTGGCCTCTTGGCCGCTCGCATAGCTGTGGGTGACCACCCACAGCCATTGCGAGTGGCCATGATGATGGTCGCGATGGTCAAGACCATCGCAACCATCGGGCTTGTGACGAGACCCTTGTGGTAGGGTCTCGTGGCCACAAACCCCAGAGAGATTTCGGCTCTAACAGAGTCGGAATCTCTCCACTGACATCACTCGTGATGTCAGTGGGGCCGCCCCCAAATGGCAGGTGTTCTCATGGGAACGCCTCCGTTTGGGCAGCCACCCCCCCGGCCCGCCCACCAAAGGGGGCGAGCTGTCACTCAACATCGACAGCTCGCCCCCTTTGGTGCGAGACCCGAAGCGACGGATTGCCCGTTGCTAGCCGGGTCTTGCGCATGCGCACGACGGAGCCAGCTCTGTCGTGCGCATGCGCTGTGGGCCACCATCTACCCGGTTGTGAGCGCTCAGCGCTTGCGACCGGGTCTGAATCAGGCCCTGAGACCTCAAAATCAACCCAGCTATGCTAACATCAAAGCCACCTTAAGAGTTATTGATATATTGCACTGTGGGCCTGATTCAGAGCCGCTCGCTAGATGTGATCACTCGCACGATGTGTATGCAAATTGCGTAGGCAATGCTATCTCACAGCAATGCATTAGAATGCCCAGTATTTCTTAGAGAGCGAATACATAGGGTATGCAGACACCAACCAGCCTGTTTTAAGATGCCCACTTGTGCGTATCATGTCCAGGAAGTGTATGCAACCATCGGTACATCGGATGCTATCCCAGCGCTTGAGGTTGACCATACCCTGCCGCAAGCACTGCGAGCACTTCAGTGTAAAAACAAGCCAGGTGATGTGTTCTATGATGCTGTCTTATAATTATGCACACCTCTAAAATGCCGTTGAGATGCTCAGGCACGCCTGTGTTTGCACCTCTACCCCCGTTTTTAATGGCCAACCACTGTCACCACCTACAAACGGCTTCCCCTGTCACTCACTCTGCTGGGCTGTCTATGCGCAACGAGCAAATGCATTGTGAACTTTCTCTAAAGTATGAGCATGCGTACAATTCATACACAGTGCATACCATCGGCAGCAGCGAGAGTTGGCATCTTAGCAAGCAGTCCAGGGGCAAATCCAGAAAAAAATGACAGGGGGGCACTGACATTGGGGAGAGCATGGTTGTGGGGGTGTGGCCAGATGTGAGAGTGGGGATGTGGCGCCACACATCTGCTATAAATACAGAGTGTCCACCTAAAGTTGTTGTGCCAAATGTTATAGCAAATGTACATCTCACCTATATTTTGAGCAACTCAGTGATTGATGTTAGCAAGTAGAAGTGCTGGTATGCAAAGTAGGGTTTTTGTCACTTTCTATTTCATTTAATCTCTCCTCCTTAAGACTCTCAGCATTCGCTTGCCGGGGCTAGCTGATGCTGACTGTTTCACCTGTGCACCATGTCCAGTGGCTCCTCTACATACTAGTATGTGTGACACAGTGGCAGATAATGGTTGGTGCCTCCCTACCAACAAGTCAACCCCGCAGCACACAGACACAATCCCCACCACCACCAAGATCCAAACCTTAGCAGCACCCAGAGACAAACTCCCCTTCTAACACCCCAACCTCAGCAGCACCCATAGTTAGTCCCACCTATATCTAAGCAGCACCCAGTTACATTCAACCCCCAACCAACACCCCAGCAGTAACCAGAGACACACTCCCTCCATTTAACACCCCGACATCAGCAGAACTAAAAGACACCATTACCAGCCCTACCAACACCCCAGCTGCACCCAGAGTTACACCTCTGACCAACACCCCAACACCAGCAGCACCCAGAGACACACTTACACCCTCTAACAATACCCCAACCCCAGTGGCAGCAGCATACAGAGACACTCCCTCCTACCAACTGCCTAACTTCTAAGCATCCAGAGTTACTCTCCCCCCTTGACCAATATCCCAACAGCCGCAGTTACGCTCTCTCCCACACCAAAACCTAACACCAGCAACAGTTGCACCCCCCTTACCAACATGAGCAACAGATGCTGTGACCCCTCTCACTTACACAAGCAGCAGTTACATCCCCCATTACCAAACCTGCAGCAGTTACAAACCTCCCCCTTCACCAACACCCCAATACCTACAACGGTTACAAAATCCCCATTTACCAACACCAGTAGCAGTTACACCCCCCATTACCAACACCTGCAGCGGTTACACCCCCATTATCAACATCAGCAGCGGCTACACCCCCATTACCAAACCTGCAGCAGTTACAAACCTCCCCCTTCACCAACACCCCAACACCTACAGCAGTTACAAACCTCCCCGTTTACCAACACCTGCAGCAGTTACAAACCTCCCCCCTTACCGACAACCCAATACCTACAACGGTTACAAAATCCCCATTTACCAACACCAGCAGCAGTTACACCCCCCATTACCAACACCTGCAGCGGTTACACCCCCATTACCAACACCTACAGCGGTTACGCCCCCATTACCAACACCTACAGCGCTTACGCCCCCATTACCAACACCTCCAGCGGTTACACCCCTATTACCAACACCTGCAGCAGTTACACCCCCATTACCAACACCTACAGCGGTTACGCCCCCATTACCAACACCTGCAGCGGTTACACCCCTATTACCAACACCTGCAGCAGTTACACCCCCCATTACCAACACCTGCAGCGGTTACACCCCCATTACCACAATTTCTTGGGTAGCCCCCCCACACCCCCGGAATAGTAGGCAGATCTCCCGCATCCCATAAATGAGGAGATTTTATGTGGATTTTACGTGGAATTTACAGGTCCGAAGGTAGAGAGGGGGCGGGGCTAAATTGACACAAATTGCGTCATTTAGCCCTGTCCCCTTCTTGCGGAACCGCAAATAGCTGCCTTTTCCCATGGAGTGGTAGGGGCTAATGACATCTACAGTCTGCCCCCCCACCCCACTGAAGCTGTTAGCAGCATCTCCTCTTCGGGCTACTCCAGAAGAGGACAGTTGTAAATTCGGCAAGTATGCCAGGAATATAACAGTACACTAGTTTTTTTTTAAACTTCCTTACCTGATGCTGGTGATTGCTGGTCTTCCGTTCTGAGTTGCTTGGCTCTGTACTGCTCCCAGGGTCACACAAACTTATAAGCAGAGCTCAAGGAGGTGGAGTTGCTCAATCTCAGCCTCCGAGCATCCTGCTGCAGCTGCTGTGTATCTGGCTGCCACCCCTTAATCCGCCTATGGTAGTAGTATATAAAACCATCCAAAGAGAACTTACATTGAAACAAACAGTATCATACCTCCCAACCGCTATTCAGGGACTGTCTCGTGGTACCTCCCATTACACTGCAGACACGCCACAGGGAGATATCACCTCTATTTGGAATATGGACAGTGGAACACCCTAAAGGAGATTATCTCGCCAACAACAACCTCTCTGACAAGAGTCTTCCTGCACTAGACATTATTGATAGTTTAATGTGCATATTATTGGGATTGCCTGGAGCACTGTGTCTCCATTTTTAGCAATCTAATAAACTCACTCTGGGCTTAATTCAGTAGTACACACAAGTTTATCGGGAATCTGCACGTGTCGTGCACAGGACCCAATCTGTGAGTGTGCAGAATGGGTCCTGCTCAATCGCACGCAAACCTTGAATGCCTCTGCCTGACTGACAGGCAGAGACATTTAAGAGACGGTGCGGGACTCCTGTCCATTGTTTTGATCCTCTAGCAATTGCTAGGACTGAGATGGAGGTTTTGGAGATAGGAGGCACATCAAAGAACAGACAAAAGCAGTATATCAAAATCATGGCAGACCTGGAGGGCCAGTACCAACACAACATGTCAATGGTGCAGTAAGGAGCTGAGACAATTGAACAGTTAAATAGAATATAGATTTTCAGCCCAAAGTAAAGTTGCTGGATAGCCAGGAGGGCCTAGTTGACAGTGATGCTTGAAACGTGGTGTAAAAGCAGGATTGCTGGATGGCCTGGAGGGCAGAATAGACAGTGATGCTTGCAACGTGGTATAAAAGTAGGATTGCCGGATGGCCTGGAGCTCCTAGAAGACGGTGATGCTTGAAACGTGGTGTAGAAGCAGGATTGCAGTATGGCCTGGAGGGCCTAGTAGACAGTGATGCTTGAAACGTGGTGTAGAAGCAGGATTGCAGTATGGCCTGGAGGGCTAGTAGACAGTGATGCTTGAAACGTGTATTGAAACAGGATTGCTGGATGGCCTGCAGGGCCTAGTAGACAGCAATGCGGCTGATGCCAAGGAACGTGGGTCACTTAGAATCTGGTGATCAGAGTACACGCTGCATGTACTGATTATAACTGGAAGTCTGGATGCACAGGAAGCAAGTAGGATAACCAAAAGTTCCACATGAAAACTCTATAGCCGACAGGGCGGCGACAGTCCAAGAAGTTCAAATAGGATCAGCTGCCAATCAGGCAGCACTAGGATGAAACATGTGAAGTCCTCTGACGTCTGGATCTCCTAGCAACCGGCAACCTAGAAACATGGTCAGGAGCAGGAGGAATACTGGCAGGCGACAAGTCATGGACTGGACCTGTACATCCATATGTTGCATAAACTGTATGAGTAAGTCAACATTGGTATGATAATGGTAACTTTGATGCACAGTGATGGGGAGAGAAAAGAAGACCTTTTATTTTCTGGGATATACTTTGTAAATCTAAAAGAAAATTTTATAATTTTAAATGTCACTTATTATATCCTATAAAGTAGAATCATGATAGGTACAGCAAACAAAACAAACAAATATATAAACCACATAAATTATGGTGAAAATATCTATATGGGATAAATTCTGCCTTATTAGGACCAATTGCAGAGTTTCCCAATCGACATTGTGACTATTTTTATGTCAGTCTCAAAGTGTAAAATACACACAGTAGCTTTCTTCAGTCAAATTAAATTGTTTAGTTTGTCTAAAGAAAGCTACTGTGAGTGAGTGAATTATTATTATTATTATCATCATTTATTTGTATGGCGCCACAAGTGTTCCGAAGAGACTTACACAGTACATAAACAAATTGTAGACAAGCGACTTACAGAACAATACAATACAGGACCAGGACATGGATAATATATATTGCTACATTAGTGACCATAACACCCAGATAAGCAACAGAGCATAAGCAACAAAGTGTTAGGTGCCCTAGTGGTGAGTAAGAAGTAGATGAAACTAAAGTAAGGAGAAGTACAAGTGGGTAGAGGGCCCTGCTCGTAACAGCTTACATTCTAAAAGAATGAATGAATGTGTAATAAAACATTTAGTGTGTGTGTCGTATTTTTTAAATATTTTTTCCACAGTGGGGGTAGCAGTCTGCTGGCACTTGTAGTTCTACAGGTGCAGAAGGGAAGGTTGCCTGGAACTTGTAGTTCCCTTTGTTTAACCCTTTATTTATACGGTGACCCCTGCATCCACTGCCACCAGGGATGCAGGGAAGAGCCCTGGACTGGTTGATGCTCGGGAGGGGGGACCCTATTTTTGGGGAAGTCCCCACTTTCCAAGGATTGCCAGCCCTGCACTGACCAGTTTGGGGCTGGTTTAATGCTTTAGCAGGAGGACTCCAGGCTGTGTGTCTTCCTGCTGTGGCATTACCACCCCAGCTGCTTCAACATTACTAAATGTAATGAACGATTTTTTTGAACTACAAACGATTTTTGCATATTCCCTTACTGAAAATCGTTCAGTTGATCAGTCTGACTGAACTACTGTACAAACTACAAACGTGAACGCGCATGAACGATAAACGTTCATCGTTTTAACTCAGAAAGTGAACGATTTTTTCAACGATTGAAGGATAAATGATATCATTATCGATAATCGTTCAAAAAATTGTTGTGTGTGTATGCACCCTAAGAAGCATGCTTCTTTTTTACATGCGTTTAAATTAGATTTTTAGGTTGTATTTGCATTTGGTTTTGAACAGAAATTTTAATACCAAATGCATTTAGACCAGCCAAATCAGACTAACATCGTATTTTATTTTAATAGCAATTTCAAAATCGGAATTTAGTAAATTAGAAATTTGGCCAATGATGTATATAGCTGATTTTGAGTTGCTTTTAGTCAATTCAATCGACCTCTAATAAATATACCCTTTAAAGTCAGTTTATACAGTAAAATGAGCACACGTTTGATAGCAATAAAAAACAAACAAAACTGTTTCTGCCCGGTCTCGAACCGGGGACCTTTCGCGTGTTAGGCGAACGTGATAACCACTACACTACAGAAACTCATGGTATAGGGGAGTTTTTTCCTGTGAGTGGCAGCAGATGTCGAGAGTGGGAGAGGGACTAGATGGTATGGAAGGGGGACTTTGGGCCTGATTCAGAGCCGCTCATAAGCGGCAGTACGCTCGTTCCGAGCGATGTTTGCACATCTGAGCATGCGTACGGTTTTTAGTTCGCATGCGCGAACCAGTCAGTGCAGCCAAAAATCGTTTGTTCGCTATATAGCGAGTGCCTGCTATTTTGAGTGACAGGAGGAGGCGTATGTGGGTGGTAACAGGGGAAGGTGCTTGAAAACAGGAAGTGGAGATAAGAATGCAGGCGTGCTTAAAGGTCAAAACGGGCATTTTATGGGTGTGCATAATTAATACAGCAGCGTCATTGACCACGTCACTTGTTTTTTTTTTACTCAGAACTGCTCGCAAAATAGCGGTTGAAAAAACCAACCACAAGAATAGCGAGCAGTTCATACGCTGTTCGATGTACTCGATTAATCTAATAAATAGCGGACATGACGTATGGTGCGAGCGGCAAGGGGGCGTATTTTTCAAAATTACAACCGCAAGTTTTGCTCGCTCGTTCAGACTTAGAGGCGTGAACAGACCGCAATGAGCGAATGGTTCATTTGAATAGCCACCCCTTCTTTTAGAACGAACGACAGCAAATAGCGAGCGGCTCTGAATGAGGGCCTTTGTCTCCAGTGATAAGGGAGGAGGAAAGGGTAAATTGGACATAATTAAAAGGGGGAGTATGAGCAGCAGTAGGATTTAAGGAAAAAATATCTTGATGATATAACGAGGGGGCAGAGCGGGTACTAATTACCTGGGCCCGAGCTTGATGAAGGGGTCTTGCGGGTGCTCGGGACCACCGCCCTGCCCATTCCCTTACCTGTCAGCAGCACTGCCACTGTCCCCTCAGCCCAGCAAACGCTGCTATGTGATGGGCAGCGGTGGGACTAGGAAGGATAATGTCACTGCAGCAGCAATCTCCACTGGCTGTGAGGGGGAGGGAGAAATCACATTGATCACCCCCCCACCTGGATTTGCCCCTGGCTGAGAGGTACATAGCGCCCCCCTGTGGAGTGTGTTGCACCGATTCATGGTGCAGCAAATACTTTTTATTTTTAAATAGGAAAATAAAAAGCAATGAAGGAAAAGAGGAGGAGGAAGAGGAAGGTGGGAATTGAAGTTGACAACATGCTTTGGAGCTTGGGGGATTGGGAGGACATAACAGATATGAAGTAAGACAGAAAGGAGCTGTGAAGGGAGAGCTTGAATTTGAAAATAAATAAGTCAGAAAGTGAGTGGCATCATCTCCAACTCTTTTCCGTGATGCAGGAATAATTTTGAAGGTAGCAGGTGAGTCTGGCATACCATAGTTGCAGTGAGTTTGTGAGTAATCAGCTGTTAAAATCCTTAAAGGAAGTTAGGGTGGAGTTATAGAGGGAATTGGTTTCTCCCGGCAGGAGAGAGCTGCAAGAAAGAGAAGAGAGACCAGGGAGGAAGACTAATGGTCAGGGTCCAGGACATCAAGGTGGAACAACATAAATTGACAAGCAGCAGTGCAACCCAGCAGGTGCTTACCAGATCTGATGCTGCTGTTTCCATAGGTACCTGGAGTCCTTGTTGCCGCCTAACAGTGTTCTCCACTCCCATGTTCATGTGTACAGTATGCTCAGCAGCCAGCATCCTGCTTGTTTCCACAGGGGTTGGCGAGCAGCTCTCTCAGGACTTTGTGCTGGCTGTCATGTGACTGCTGATGTCAGCAATGACACTAAATTTAAATCACCAAGGAGCCTATTTACCAAAGTAACTTTGGATATCCTGCAAAAACACCCACTTTCAGGGTATATACACAAACTTACAGTATCCCCTGAATGTATCTAGCTGGGGACCATGGCAGCTATCGCAGTTTTCTGCTGTAATCCCCACTTGTCACTTAGAAGAGCAGCCTACATAGGTTTCTATTGGGACGTCTTTTTTTTTAGTCGAATTTACTAAGCTCCAGAATGTGATGCATTCTGGAGCTTTTCCCCAGTAGCTAACGCCATCCCCTATAGCAAAAGGTACCGGGAGAGGGATCTGTAGCATCCCGCGCTGCAACACTCCACTCGTGCGTGCATGGTCAGCAGAACGCGTATGCACAGTAGCACTAAAGGGGAAGTGAACACCACAGGGAGAGGCTCCGTCCTGCTGATGTTTTTTTTTTTAATACATATGGGTGATAATTTCTTAAAGCTGTGAATAGCGTCCATATTAAATTATAAATATCAGCTCTAAGACCCAATAATAAATATTTATGCCCCCAAGTCTAATTGAATCATCACTCAAGTCAGTGACACTCCATACACCACATATTCAACAAGAATCCTGTTGTTTTTTTAAGTAGATGCAATTTTACAAACTTTTTACAGTGGGGTTTATAGAGAGATTTATTTTTTACCTTAAAACTCCTAAATGGCTCAGATTTTAGAAACCAGGTTGTTTATAAATGCACATGAGGACTCCCTGGTGCTGATGCAGAGATGTAGACAATTGAACCATAATTAGTCCTGCTCTGTGCATTATGCAGAGTTCATATATCAGCTGCTCCTATCTGTCCTCTCGGTTTCATAGCCGTCATCATTATCAGTGCACACTTGCACCAGCCCATCTTACATCAGATGCAGTTATACATACACATAACTCTGCATTGCCCCTAATGCCATTGGCACGCCTTCTCTGATGGTAGCCTATGTGCCAATGCTTCATTACCACCAAGTTACACCCCTTCCGCATATGACTCAGTTTAGCCTGTAGTTACACACACTCAGTTGCTGGGAACGTACAATGCAAAGATCCCCAAGATAGTCATCAAATCCAGCTTGTGTGTGACGCGAACTTTCCCCAGACATCTAAGGGATATCTGAATGTTCAGGGAGGTCTCTGGGCCCCCGATGGAGCGGGTGTACCAGCTCACTTACTAATGAATTTGGCAGGATGGGGTGGTTAATGGTAAAAGTTACGTGTAAGTGGGTAGGGGTTGAGGCAAATATGCAGGGCCTATTGCCCAGGGTCACTTACAGCCTCAGGAGCATGGGCCAAATCCCACCTATCAGGGCCAAAGGCCGGAACCCCCACGGCCTAGTGCTCGACAACTTGGTGGTCTAGGGAGGGGTTAATGATGGGAAGGCCTCATAGGGGGCCTACCTGTCTGCTGTAAGAGGCTGCAGTGGGGAACTTCATTAGCTCTTTTACTTTCCCACCACTGCAGCTCTCTTCTGCCACTGTGCCGTCCTGGCCAGCGGCGCCGCCACCAGATCTCTTCTCTCTTGAACCTGGTGTCTTCTGGCCTTTTACATGGCCACCAGAGCTCTTCTCTCTTGAGCCTGGCATCTTCTGATCTCTTCCGTGGCCACCAGAGCTCTTTGTGCGATGTCTTTCGCCTCCGCCACCGAACTGACTCCTCTCAGACGTCAGACGCCATGGGTGGAGCTAGCAATGAGGCTGCAATTGGCTCACAACTGCTGCTTTCTATTGGCTGCCAGTCTGCGAGCCGTGATTGGCTTATGGCTGGCGCCAAATTCAAATTGCTGCCAATCTTCAATGGCCACTGGTCCGCGAGCTGCACCCAGCTTGCAAATGTCACCTGTCGCTCCTCCTTGACCAACGCTGGGATCAGACACTGTCCAAGCGCTGGCCACTGACGTGTCCTGCTGGGGACACCTCTCACTGCAGGACTTCCGGCACTGGGATCAAACACTTGATTCCAGCACTGGCTGCTACAGCGTGGAGTACATCTCTACACTGTACATTGCCCTGGCCAGCAGCGCCCCCTCTGCCGGGCCTGTCAGATGGTGCCGAGAGCTAGGTGCCCCATACGACCTAATGACAAGATGATCCTGGCCCTGCCCCCATCATTAGTCTTCCGCATCTCCCCTGCGGGTTTCTCCCATAGAGGAGGAAAAAACTATACTGCGATGATCCACTTATTCTAATCTCATTAGTGAAATAAGTCCTCAATGAACTACTGTGCTGCTTACGCTTTGTAAATGACTTTGTAACTGGCTTGGTGATCGGAAGCATTTATATATGTGGGTGGAGCAGGAAACGGTAAGTAGTTTCACTGGAGTCAGTGGAGTGAATTGTGCAGTATTCAGTGTTCTATTCTGGCTTTCCTTACTCGCTGGTCTGGTCCCTTACTTGACCTAAATCCCCTGCCTCTGCCCGATGGTCGTGAAAGTGGGAGGACCCTCACAGGTCACACACACACTTAAGCTGGCCACACATCTAAAGATTATCTGTCCAACCAGCCAACTAGTTGATTGGTTGGAATGAAAATCTGGTAAGGAATACAATCAGGAATTTGCTCCCAAACGCTGGAAAATGGACCAAAACTGTTGTTTGAACAAATTGTTTAGATCAAACATTTAACAAACTTGTCTGAACTACCATTTTCATCTGTTTTCTGGCAATTAAGAGCAAATTGCTGATCATCATTTACTCCCATATGTTACCAGATTTTCATTCAAACCAATCAACTAGTTGGCTGGTTGGATGTAAGTTGGTCTAGTGTGTGGCCAGCTTTAGAATCCACCACTATAATATACAATATTTTAAACATTAAATTAACCTTATCATTATCAAACTATAAACCCTTTAATTGATAGAATACCTTGTTCAGTCCCTATATAGTCCAGTGTACAATATATTGATCAGATGTGAAATGTCATTGTGCAGTTAAAGACTATTTTGTTAATCAGTGATGTTGGCTACAAAATGAAGCATAAACCTGCAGGTTACTGGCTTTGATGCTACACAATAAATATTTGTTGTAAATTAAGTTTTATAACACAAATTTGTCTAGATGCACAAAATCTAGACAAAGTGGCCCAATTACATTATCTGCTTAATTGTCAGCTACATTATGGTTCCATCTCATTGTCTAACTACTTGCAGGGCCAGATTAACAATGATTAACAATGAGGCGGATGGAGCTACAGCTCCAGGACTCCACATAAAAATAGGCCCATCAACATGACAGCATGATTACCAGCTGCCTAACTGGCCATACATTTTAAGTATTTAAATAGTTTTTCTAGTTTTTCCCCTAAAAAACATTATGCAATATTTCTATTTCTATGTGGTTAGGGAGACATTGTGTCTCATAGTGTAGGGGGTCTACACACCAAGGTGACTCTGACCACACCCACACAGCACCGGTCACAGCTATTCCGCATCTCAGTATAGGCCCTTGAACATTTTCAGCTCCAGGCCCATGTGGGCCTTAATCCAGCCCTGTGCGGGAGCAGATAGCGTTCCTGGAAATGGGTAAAGTCTGCCTCGTTTTCCGGGAGTGGCAAGCAGTCTTCTGGGCTCGCAAGCCGGCCAGCCTGAGGTGGACACCCAGCACCGTCCACCATCGCGACCTTCGACCACCGATGGTCGAGATGGTGATCCCAGCCTGCGACCTCCATCACAGTGCTGGGATAGCAAATGCAGCTCCTGCTGCATTTGCATTATTGCAAGGATCACAATTGCAAAGCTGCCTGAGTGCATACATCATATATCTATAGCCTGCGTGCAGCTTTGCAATTACGATCCTTGCTGAATCAGGCCCTCTATACGGAATAAAGTCACTCCAATATTGCCTTATGCTGGGTACATACTGACACATATGTTGGCCGATCAATTGATCGGCCAGTATATCTGCTGCTGGTCGGCCAGTGTGTACCTGCGATATGTCTGTGAATTACCAGAATATAATGTTATTGAGGTTAATAATACTGTAGGAACAAAAACATGATTTTAGCTATTTTTTTTTTCAATTTAAAAAAAATCCAAAACCAAAACACTTTAGGGTGGTTTTGGCAAAACCAAAACAAGATGATGAATTAGAACTAAAACCAAAACATGGGGATCCACTCACATCTCTACAATAGATATGAGGAACCAGTGTTGGACTGGGTTATGAAGGGCTCACTGGGGAATGCAGTGGTGGGGTCCATGCTTAATGGTGCATACACACGATCAGATTTTTCCTTCAGATATGAACGATAACGATTTAAAAATCGTTCAGTCGTTCATATCTGAAGGAAAATCGTTCATATCTGACATGCCTGAACGATGGACGATCAACGATGCGCGTTCCCGATGGTCAGATAATGATTTCTGACATCTGATGTGTTTGCAGTCAGACTTGGACGATTCCATTCATTTTAATGCAGTCAAAAATCGTTCAATCGTTCAAATCGTTCAAAACTTTGGTAAAATCGTTCAAATCGTTCAAATCGTTCAATCGTTCAATCGTTCATCTGACAAATCTGACAAGTCTGACAAATCTGACCGTGTGTATGCTCCATAAGGCTTAGTCATCCACCAGAGGGGGTGTGGTCAGTCACTACAGCCGCTTGGCTAACCATTAGGCAAATCTTGGTGTTGTTTCTAAAGGAGCGCACCAAGCACCCATGTTTATCAGTGGTCCTGCCCTATTAGGTAACTAACAGAGTAACAATGTATAATTCAAGTGCATAGTCTGGAACCTGACACCTAGAGGAAGAGGTGGGGCCTTTAGACACTGGGGCCCACCGAGGATTTCCCTTGTACCCCTACTATTTTGAAAGAGTTTTATTTAACTAAACAGGAACTGTGTGGTTACCTTTAATTCCTCAGATTGCTGCTAGATTAATCAGTTCAACTCATGTCGCTAAAACGCAGTGACGAGCCAAGATGGCGCCGTGCATGTGCAGACTAAGTTGCAGTGGCCATCTTAATTAGGTATTGGCAAATGTTTTGGGTGTGAAGCAATATGGATGGAAGAAACATTTAACAAGGTTTAATTTGCAGGAAAACAGATATTTTGGGGGGATACCCACAAAAATGAAGCATCCAGGATGTAAGCAGGGGAGGCTGAAGCAGATAATGGAGATATCTGCTGTGGTGCATCCATTTTTGATTGCACAATCACCTCCATAAGTTTCTATGGGGCTGCTAAATTATAAAATACACCGAGCTCTGGAATGTGAAGCATTCCCGGTCTTGGCCTCGGTAGGTAACGCCATCATAGACTGTGGGCTACTGCATTGCGTTTAGATCCCTCCCCATCAGCTTATATTGGCGCATTACGCTCATTGGGTCTGTACCCAGAAATATTTAAAGTTGGAGTAAAAATAGAAAATCAGAACCACATTAAAAAAAGATTGTAGTCAACTAAGGGTTAGCGTCAGTTTGCATCCTTCCACCTTATCACATGCATCCCTACCATACAGCGACACCAGCCATGTATCCCGCCTCCCATCCAGGCCACTATATGGGGGCACACACCTAACCTTCACTCACCTTCAATGTGTGGCCATCCCCCTTGTCTTCTACATTCCACAATTTCTTATAATGGTGTATCCTTCTCCTGGCGTAATAACCCACTTTTGGTACTGTGCTTGTACACAGCTTGGAGTGGTTTCCTCCCATCCTCTTCCAGGACTGGTGTTAAATAACACTAGGAGAAGTCAGGAACAGCGTTTATTGTGCATCAGAATTCCATGTATTATGATGTCACTGGTTACCAAGCAACCAATCCAAACACTGATCAGTGAATTCTATTGTCTCTTGTAAGATTCTGTGATGTCACTGCTGACCTTGGCTTGCTGGTAGGAATGCCTTTTTTCAGTTTTCATATTGAAACTTTTAAGAAGCCTAAATTGGCACTGATGAACTTATTCATCAACACTAAAATAACGGATTTAAGGCCATTTTTCCTTAATTAGCGTTTTTTAGTATTCATTAACACACTTAACACAGGAGATATCACAGATATCTCCTGGTTAAGTCCGTCTGCGTTAATTTCCACACTCCCCATACGTATGGGGATGTAGAAATTAGGCTATTCATTAAATTCTGAAAATTATGTATTTTTGGAATTGGTGGTGTTACTGTACGCCATTCTCAGATGGCGTACAGCGTGATATACTTGCCTGCTTTCAGCTGGGCAGGTCCGTCTTTGGCTCCCTCCATCGGTCCTGGTCCCTTCTCAGGCTCCGGCTGTGTGTTCTCCCCGCCGCAATGCTGCTGCCGGGCAGCCTCTCCCCTCTGTTCCCCGATGGAACTTGTAAGTGTTTCTTCAATTAACTGTTTACTATAAACAGTTAAATAAAGAAGCACTTACAAGTGCCACCGGGGAACAGAGGGGAGAGGCTGCCTAGCTGCAGCAGCAGCATTGTGGCGGGCAGAACATAGTAAAGTAAAAAAAACTCCCCCTCTGCCTGGCCGTCCTGTCCCCTTGTAGCCGCTGCAGACAAGGGCCGGGTGGGAGGTTGGGGTCTGCGGCTGCAGCCTTTGACAGCTGGCCGGGTAGGTGGGGGCGGGGGGTGGGAGTGCGGGGACATATAATTTAATATTCAGTTACTGCAGCTGTAATCAGTACTGTGCATGTGCCGCTTCTGTGAACGTAAACGGCTCATGTGTATACGTTGGCACACTGCTTTTCCATAACTCCCAACATTTGAAGACAGGGATGCGGGACTCTTCACGCGCCCAAAAAGGGGGTGTGGCTTCTTAGAAGTGGGCGTGGCATCTAGGAAACGGGGCGGATCCGCTCTGCAACCCCCATTTACATCACTATAGGGGGCGTGCCCAGCATTCTCCGAGATGCTGAGCAGCCCCCCCGGGCTCTCCCTACACTGATGAACAGATGCTGTGCGCATCGCACGGCATCTGTTCACCTTCTGCACATCCGCTGCTCTGCTATGCAGAGCAGCAGGTGTGCTCTCCCCAACTTCCCCCCCACCGCGGGGCACTGTGGCCCACGGGTGGGACAGCGGGACAGTCCCATAAAAACGGGACTGTCCCGCTAAATGCGGGACAGTTGGGAGGTATGCTTTTCTGTGGGGGTAGACTGTACTGGCACCTTTTTTTTATTCTAATTTTCAATTCTTAAATCAAGAACACCTTTTTTCATTGAGAAAGAGCAGTGCGTTTGCCCAATAAATACTTCCTTTATTAGTTTATTAGCCCAAACCATGCACCCTGCACCCATTCAATAAATTTAACTTCAGCAGCTGCTTCCTACTCAGAAGAAGGGGGAGATGTATCATCGGCGACATCGCCGATGCGGTACATCCCCCCCGACTTCGCGTACATACCGCGATTAATACCACGGTATGTACCAAGAATATCGTAAAGAACAGCTCTCTCGATGAGAGCTGTCCTTTGCGATGCTGCCGGGCAGAGAGACTTCTGGGTTTAACACAGAAGGCCCCGAGCATCACGCTAAGAAGCCCATAGGCTTCTATTGGGAAATGCCACCTGAAGGTGGCGTTGCCTAGCAACGCGAAGCAGTAGAATGTAGCGCATTCTGCTGCTTAATACATACAGGGAATGCAGTAAAACCCCCGTAAACTGCATTTTCAGGGGTTTTACCGCATTTTTGCTGTTAATACATCTCCCCCGAAATGTCTGGGAAAATAGCGCAGGCAACATTTCCCTAGAGATATGCACACTGTATATGTACCAGCATGAGGGAGCCCTCCCTCATAAGTCTCCTCTGCATGTTGGTGGGGTGTATCAGTGCTAAGGGGGAGATGTGTCATCGGCGACATTACCGATGCGGTACATCCCTCCCGACTTCGCGTACATACTGCGGTTAATTAATGTGGTATGTACCAAGAATATCGCAAAGAACAGCTCTCTCGATGAGAGCTGTCCTTTGCAATGCTGCCGGGCAGAGGGATTTCCGGGTTTAACACCCAGAAGTCCTTCTGCGCATGCGCAGAAGGCCGCGGGCCGCGGAGGCTCATGGGAGGGATCTATCCGGATCCCTTCCAGCCCCGAGCGTCGCGCTAAGAAGCCCATAGGCTTCTATTGGGTAACGCCACCTGAAGGTGGCGTAACCTAGCAACGCTTAATACATACGGGGAATGCGGTAAAACCCCTGAAAACTGCATTTTCGGGGGTTTTACCACATTTTTGCCGATGATACATCTCCCCCTATAACACTAATACTAAGAACTAATCTAATATAATTTTCCCTGTATTTCAGAATAAAGAATAAGAAAACAAATGATAAAGCTTACATGTGATGGTTGCTTCGTTGTCTGTGCATAAACGCACTCCATGCTAATAACTAATCGATTGGCTGTATGGGAATGATTAGCAGGTGTGTACGTTTTGTGGATAAAATCAGCCGTGTGACCTTGACTGCATAGACGGAATCTGCCTTTAAAGTTCTACAGACGTAGTTTATAACTGAGTGGTCAGAAAATATACATGTTTCCAGACCCAGTAACTGAAATTTTGGGGCCTCCCCTTCCTTTCTCAGTAGGTGCAGAGTTGAAAAAAGGGAAAAGTTTATGGAGGCTAAAATAAAAACATTAAAATTACTCACAGCACTTTACACTTTGGGCCTCATTCAGAGGCGGTCGGAGGAGGCAAGCGGTCACTCAGAAACTGGGCGGCCGCTTGCATCCTGACCGCCCGCCTCTGTTTCGGTCGTTAGGCTGTGGGTTAACACCCACAGCTCTAACGACCGCTCCGGTGATGGTCGCGATGGTCAGAGACCATCGCGACCATCGGGGCTTACGACGAGACCCTAGGGTAGGGTCTCACTTGTCGTAAGCCCCGGAGAGCTTCTGGCTCTGTCAGAGCCGGAAGCTCTCCACTGACATCACTAGTGATGTCAGTGGGGCCTCCCCCAAACGGCAGGCGTTCCCATGGGAACGCCTCCGTTTGGGCTGCCACCCCCCCGGCCCGCCTTCCAAACGGGGCGAGCTGTCAATCAACATCGAGAGCTTGCCCCCTTTGGATCGAGACCCGCTACGACCGGCGCTGCTGGTCGTAGCGGGTCTCACGCATGCGCACGCCGGCGCCGTCGTGCGCATGCTCTGTGGGGGGCCATCGACCCGGTCTGAGCGTATCGGCGCTAACGACCGGGTCTGAATGGCCCCCTTTGTGTGTAAGGGGCACTACTATGGACATTATGGACCTGATTCAGACCCACTCGCAAGATGCGATCGCTCGCTGGCAAATAGGGGCCGGATATGTAAATTAAGCGCTCGTACTGCGTCGCATAAGGACGCCCACTGTGTGTTAGCGAGCTACGGCAAAGTGCGCTCGCAAGTGTCTGAAGACTCCCCCTTGCCACTCGCAACACACGTCATCTCCGGGAAATGTATGATTAATCGGGACCATCGTGAGCCATCAGAGCAGCTCGCAGCCCTTGGGGTTGCCTTTCCCCGCCGCAAGCACACCGATCAATGCGGGCTGAAATACATGCAGGTGATGTGTACAATGACACTACTTTGCTAATTATGCACACCCTTTAAACAGCATTTTAGTGGCAGACGCCTGCGTCTGCAACACCACTCCCCCATTCACATGCACCTTCCCCTGTTACCACCCACAAATGGCACTATCTGTCACTCAAAGCAGCGACCTGATAGTGGCTTACGAGCTACCTAATGCAGATCGCAAGGAATGGCTTGCTCATGCACACTGCGAATTATACGCATGCGCAGATGGGCAAAAATCTCTCACAACGAGCGATTGCGCCTTAGCAAGCGGGTCTGAATTAGGTCCAATGTGTATAAGGGGCACTACTGTGGCTATGATGTGTATAAGGGGCACTACTGTAGGCATTATGTGTAAGGGTCACTACTATGGACATTGTAACATCATGTCCCACTATTCTTTATTAATAGATGGCATTACTATCTCATCTAGTCCCAAAGTGCATTGTCTTGGAGTCATCCTGGACTCTTCCCTCTCCTTCAAACCACACATTCAGAACCTCTCGCAGTCCTGTCGTTTCCATCTCAAGAATATTTCCAAAATCAGACCCTTTCTCACCCAGGATGCTTCCAAAACCCTTGTACATTCACTGGTCATGTCCAGATTGGACGACTGTAACCTTCTCCTAGCTGGCCTCCCCAAATCCCATCTCTCTCCTCTCCAGTCTGTGCTCAATGCTGCTGTTCGGCTAATCTTCCTCTCCAAATGCTCTACATCTGCCTCCCCTCTTTTGCTAGCCCTCCACTGGCTCCCCTTCCCTTTCAGAACCCAATTCAAGGTCCTCACACTCACTTACAAAGCCCTCACCCATTCCTCTCCCATTTACATCTCTGATCTCATCTCCCTTCACTTTTCTGTCCGCCCTCTTCGTTCACTTAATACACGCCGCCTTTCATGCCAATTGATTACTTCCTCCCACTCCCGCCTCCAAGATTTTGCCCGTGCTGCTCCTCACCTTTGGAACTCCCTCCCTCTCCCTATCAGACTCTGCACCTCTCTACCATCTTTCAAACGAGCTCTTAAGACCCACTACTTCATTAAAGCCTTCCAGCTCTCATCCTAACTTGCTGCTACATCTTCCTTTCTCCCCGCCCACCCCATTCTGTGTCACTCCTGTTTGTCTTCCCCTCCCTTAAAGAATGTAAGCTCTTTCGAGCAGGGCCCTCTAACCTCTTGTGCTTCTCCCTACTGTAATTTAATTTATCTCTTACTAGCCACTAGGGCAACTAACACTTGGCTGCTTATGCGGGCATTAATGTCACTAATATAGCAATTATCCATGTCCTGCATTGTATTGTATTGTATTGTATTGTAAGTCAATGGTTACTTTTTTGTTTATGTACTTTGTAAGGCGCTGCGGAACACTTGTGGCGCCATATAAATAAATGATAATAATAATAATAACATTATGTGTATAAGGGGCACTACTGTGGCTATTATGTGTATAAAGGGCACTACTGTAGGCATTATGTGTATAAGGGACACTACTGTGTTGTGTAACATGTATAAGGGGTAATACTGTGTGGTGTAACATATATAAGGGGTACTACTGTGCAGCGTAATGTGAATAAGGACACTACTGTGTGACGTAATGTGAATAAGGGGCATTACTATGTGCTGTAATGTGAATAAGATTGTGCTAATGTGTGGCGTAATTTGAATTGGGGGTACTATTGTTTGGCCACGCTGCTTCCTTGTGAAACGCACCCCTTTGGCATGCGATGTCCCTTTAAAAAGCATGGGAGGGTGCAAATTTATCGTTTGCAGGGAGGCGTTGAACACCATACCACCGGCCCTGCCAGTGCCCTCAGTTAACAGTATATACCACACTACGCCTCCAGTTCACATTATATAACATTGCACCCCCAGTTCACATTGAGTGCCACACTGTGCCCCAGTTCACATTATATGCCACACTCTGCTCCCAGTTCTCATTGTATGCCACACTCTGCCCCCAGTTCACATTGTATAACACATTGTATTTTATGCCACTCTGTGCTCCCAGTTTGCATTATATGCCGCACTGTGGGGCTAATTCAGGTTGGAACTGAATTGCAAAGCTGCATGCAGGCAGCTTTGCAATTCCGTCATTGTAAGTATGCAATGCTGATTCATCCCCAGTGTCCCTAGTTCACATATGCTACACTGTTCCCCAGATCACATTGTATTTAGAGTGTGCCCCCAGTTCACATAATATGCCACAGTTTTCCTTTTCACCTCAGGGATCTAGTCTGTGTGTTTGGCATGCTCATTGGTTAAAAAAAAATAGCTGTCTTTCATGATCCTCAGGGGCTACCTGTAACCTTATATTGGTAAACTCTTCTCATAATCTTTTTGCGTCATTGTAGCCCCGCCCCCTGTTTTAAAATGCCTGTAATATTGCTCTCTGGGCCTGATTCAGACCCGGTCGCTCTGACAGAGCGCTCGCTCTGAATCAGGGCGGGCTTTTTTTTTTTGGAGCGGCCTCATGGCCTCTCGCATAGCTGTGCGACCGGGTCTGAATCAGGCCCTATGTGCACACCCTTAGTTATGGCCCTGGCCTAGGGTGCCTAAAAACCTCACACCGGCAATGCCCCTCCTATACCTTGATTTAATGAGACGTGCGCTGCGCTATCAGCGATTGGAATTTGGAAAGCCACATGCTATTGCTGCATAATCAAATTAATTGTGACTGATAAGTATTACAGCAACCACAGACCGCCATTAAAAATAGTGAGTACAATTCATATGATCTCTATGGGGTTGATTCAGTTGTAAGTGATAGACGCAATCTAGTGCGTGCATATGCAGCAGTTATGGTACATATTTTTATATGCACCCCACAGGATCAGCAACCAAAAGAACATGATTTAAGGACAAAGATTGGACGATTTGTTTGCAAGCCGCATCGCGAGCATCTGCTGCAATTGAATCAACTCTGCTATCTATTTTATGCCATTTCTGACCAGTCTCTAGTAACAAAATATATGTTATGTAAGCCTACTGGTTGTTATTTATCTTTTATCATTTTTAACAACCTAACAGGAAAATTTTGGATCAACTAAACTGTAAAAATATCAACTGCGTCCCTGGGTGGGCTTGAACCACCAACCTTTCGGTTAACAGCCGAACGCGCTAACCGATTGCGCCACAGAGACTGCTGATGTAGAGGTGGCTGAATCACACGGACCTAAGCTAACCTCAAGGAATCCTCGGGCTCTAGATGTCTGATAGTGCTGAGGAGCGTACCATTGTAACAGCCAACAGAGGGGGAGGACAGTTTGTTACTTTATATAATTACAGAGCATCTGACACTGCTCACATCACAGAGACCGAAGGCAACATCAGTGGTCAATACAGAGGAAGGATTTTGGGAGTGTAGATGACAGACAGCATCATTTAAAAAGGGGATGGCTGCTCAATGCTTCTAATATAAATATAGGTAATAGCAGGACATCGACTCTGTGCTCCTGTCACACACAACCAGGGAAGAGGAGGGCGACTCAGGTTCTTCCAATGAACTATTTGATACATTTATACTAATACGCAGTCCTGTACATGTAGCAGAGTGGCGCAGCGGAAGCGTGCTGGGCCCATAACCCAGAGGTCGATGGATCGAAACCATCCTCTGCTAGTTTTCTTTTTTTCTTTTCTTGTTTTTTTTTTTTTCTTATTCTTTTCTTTTTCTTATTGATAAGTTTCCAGTAACAACTGTGTTTCATACATGCGAAATGTGAAAGTAGCCACATGAGCATATTCTAATATAGTATACTGCTGATGACTACACTGAATGGGGCATACTAGCAATGCTTCCCGTGGCAGAGCAGACGTGCTCACACATTATAGCTACATACAATAGAGATCCTGCAGCACCACAGAAAATATCCACCAATAACTCTATGCTGGGTCTAATCAACAGTATGCAGCAGAGTTCAATTCAGTTATATAGATCACTGGTTTTCATAAGAAATATTTAAAACTATGCCAAGTTCTAACATAAGAATAGTAAATAGCTGCAAGTTTCCATTACAGTAATATGGATAGAGCAGAAGCAGGCAGCAGCTTCCCTGGTGGTCTAGTGGTTAGGATTCGGCGCTCTCACCGCCGCGGCCCGGGTTCGATTCCCGGTCAGGGAATATGTGTTTTTTTCTCACAAAATATTAGCTTAATGTTGTACATGCTGATAATTACGATAAAGCTTATTGCAAACATCTTGTCTTGTTATATTTTCTTTTAGTTTATTTTTATTTGTATATTGATTTATTTATTTTAATTTTAAATGTTCTAACAATTATTTGTAGTAATTATTTGACAGTACATTGTTTCCAAGGGACTAAAAGGATAAAGGTTAAGATAGTAAGCTTCTTTTTTTTTTTTTTTTTTTTCATTTATTCTGAATCGCGTAGATTTAGGAATCATGAGCCTCATTTAAAGTTATGCATGTGTCAGTTTTTGTGGTGTGGACATAGGCATTTCAGTCAGGGCCTTGCTGGCAACTTTTAGCCAACAGAGAGGCCAAGAGCCAGGTTAAGGTTTGTGAGGGCCCCAGGACACCAATGTTGTGGGGGGCACCACCAATACAATTGAAGAATTGTACCACACAATGCTTGTCAATAACACAATGTCGATAATATAATGTAAACATGCTTCGACTTGTCGAAAGGCACCACTAACCTCCCACCCCACTGCAGCCTAACCATAACCTCCCCCTAGTGCCTAACTCTAACCCTGGTGGTGCCTAACCCTAACCATCAGCATTTTTTAGAATGTTGATATTTTCCATGCCAACAGTACTTATGTCGACATTCTGATCATGGCGACATGGTGCCTTTCGACAAGTTGAAGCATGTCGACATTATATTATCAACATTGTGTTGTTGACATTATGACTGTCAAACTAGGAACTGTCGACCATGTCACTGGATACCGGCTAGTTAACCCTTGCAGGCAGGGAATGTACCTGCAGTAAACGGAACATGGAGCATTTCTCCCCACAGCACTACGGAGCTAAAACCAGGGTTATTGCAGGGTTAACCCGGGCAGCTCCTTGGTGTAAAAGGGGTGAGGGTTGGATCGCCGGGGCGAGTGACCCGGCAATCCAACCTAGATAAACAGCAAGGTTTAACACGGGCGTAGCCCGTGACACCCTGCTGTGTGTGCCATACAGGGGTGTATTAACACCTGAGGGGGCCTGTGTTGCACTTCACGTGGGGCAGATGCAAAATGTGCAGAGAGATTTACATTTGAGAGGGACGTGTCCAAACTGACATCTAAATAGCAGTGAAAAAAATAAAGCTGGCAGGCTACATGCAAAAGAAGCCCTGCATGTAAAAGCAATAAGTGTATTTGCACCCCGTGCACTGCAACATGGTTTGTGCAGATACAAAGTTAATTAATATTTTTTGGTTTGCTCCAAACTCAGGGGTGGATTCAATTAGAAGTGACTTACACACATCCGCAAGTAAGCACGGCTCTATGCTGCACGTACTGTACCACTGGGCTGATTCACTTACACTGGGCCTCACAATTCTCCATGGCAGCCCTGATAATAAATGAAGTATTGAGACTATTTAACTTTTGCTGGAACAGCAACTCCGATCAGAGGCTGAAGTACAGTGATAGCTGACGCTATTCCTTTATGTTCGGAACTTGTCAATCGCACAGTTCACCAGGAACTATGGAATATTTTCCGTGAACGGTACTGACTGCAGGAGAGATTTCCACTATCTCATGAGTTACAGGGTTTATAAATGACATCACTCCTAAATATTTCTGTAATGCTGTGAAAATGGCAGCTGGAAGTGTTTCATAAATATTCCCTTTAATGTGAGCATTATCCATTACAAAGGACAATAGTCATTCTGCCAAAGAAGTTTGGTTTATTGCACAGGTTCTCAAACTCGATCCTCACGACCCCAAACGGTGCATGTTTTGTAGGTCTTCTTACAGAATCACAAGTGACATAACTAGCTCCACCTGTGGATCTTTTAAAATGTGTCAGTGAGTAATGACTACACCTGTGCACCTGCTGGGTGACCAAGAAAATGTCAACTGTGTGGGGTCCTGAGGACCGAGTTTGAGAACCCCTGGTTTATTGGATACTATGCGAGGCACTGCTTGTGGTTCCAGGAGTGCACCTGGCCTCATCAGATCTGAGGCTGGTACCTTGCACTTCAGGTTTCACTGCACCATTCAAATTACTCCAAAGTCCAAACAGAAATAATAGCTGTGCGCCATAAGCAAGTGATGTGTCTTTATTCAAAGGGTGCATTTCATGCTACATGTATTAATATAGATCAACTGCTTGGTAACTTTTACTTCTTTAAAGTTACAGTGACTCAAGCAGTCGCCTTACGCCCCAAAGTTCACAAATGTCTCCACATAAAAAGTAATTGGTTGACCAATCCGGTGATTAATTTACTGCTATAAGAGACATTGGGGCGGGATGTACTAACCTTGCGGAGTACATCCCGCCATGCATCGCATCGCATCGCATCCCTACTGATCACATATGTACTAACATATGCGATCAATAACGCAAAGATAAGAGCTGTCCTTTGAGATGTGCGCTGTACCGTGGACTTCCGGGTTTATGACCTTGGAGTCCATCTGCGCTTGTGCAGAGTGACGTGGGGCATGCTGGGAGGGATCCGATTGGATCCCTCATAGCAGCGCGATGTGTTAGAAGCCCATAAGCTTCTATAGGGTAACGCCAGCAAAAGCTTGCGTTACCATCTGCATTGGAGACCCGGTGGCCAGGTAATGATATACTGTATAGGGAAAATGCGATAAACCCCCCGAAAACAGGGTTTTTACCGCATTTTCCGTTTAGCACATCCCGCCCATGGTCTCTTTCCATCACTTCGCCAGCACCAAGACCCCAGGATGCCATGGCTGATGAAAGAAAACTTCAGATTACTGAAGTTATATGCTGACACATGGATACCTACCTATAGAAATTGATTCTTGCATCATTGTTGGTAAGTCCTCAAGGTATACTTGCTTGAGCACAGCCGTTGATGCGGTTTGCATCGAATCGTGTCACACCGTATCCTTGCCCCCCGCTCCACAATGCCGGTAATCTCTGCATTGCATAGCGTGGGGCGGAGCTAAGATGGAGTGTCATCATGCCCCCAGACTCATCCACCTTTGCCAAACTCTGTCCCCGCTCTTTCCACCTCCGCCGAGTCCCGCCATCCCGCAGTGCCTACCTGGCTGCCTCCTCCCAGAGGAAGCAGCCATAAGGTTGGTAAGTATGCCTCAAGGTGCAAGTGTGGGAAGCAAGATGATAGAAATGTGTGTTACCCTGCTATGTGGTATTGGCCATGATGACAGGAATCCCTCTATCAGACTCCACCCACAACTGTGTGAAAATTTGAATTGTATACATGCGCAGCGCCAGCAGACCCTGATCATGGGCATCATGTCATCAAGGCCAGACCCACTTTTCAGAAAGAGAAATGGGATGCGGGTAACCAGCTTACAGTACACCCCCTAACTACCAAGCCAAGTCCTCTAACAAGACCAGTCATAATCAAATCCAAGAATTGACAACTTTTTAACCAAGAGCACAACCCCAAGTTGGTAATCCCCTCCACTCACAAATGCCTTGCAAAAGGACCTTCCAAAATGTCCGACTGAATATGCCCGACTGATCCAATCATTGGTCGGCTGCATCTGGGAGTGTAATCACTGTCAGTGCTGGCTGCCTGACATTTTCTCTGTTCCTTCACAGGGCAGGAACAGATAAAATGTTTCGCTAATGATGGCAGAGATCCAATGGTATTCTGCCATCTGTGAACCGATGGTTTTTCTTTTTTCCGATGGCATGGAACTTAGCCCCGCCCCCTAATGGCCTGCTAATTGCTAAGCCCCACTCCTGATTCTGATTGGCCTGCGGCCCACCTCACCCTCAGCAGTGGTGGCCACCGAGGGCTGGAAACCATCGATAGTTCCCCGTTGATGGTTTTGTGCCATCAATGGTAATCACCAATGAAACCATCGATGGACAGCACACCAATGACCAATACATTTGCGAAGCTTCACTACACCCAAACACTAGGGCTGTGGGAGTGGTGTTGGCAATTTCCCCCAAAACTCCATTATTAACTACTGTAGCTTATTGTCATTGCGTTCCAAAAGACAACTCATATTTCCTCTGGATTCATTCAATGCCATTTCAACATGCCTACGCAGGCTCTTTTTGCAATGTGAATGTGTTTCTCTCCAGGGCCGAATCCAGGATTTTTGTTACCCGGGGCAAGACAGTAATGGCGCCCCCCGCCCTCGAAAAAAAAAAACAAAGAACAGAGAAGACATTTTCTCACTCTCTCGAAAAGGATGTGTGGTTTCATGACACAGTAATGCCCCTTATAACCAGCAGCCTCTTACCCTCATCCTCTCCCCCTCCAGCATCCTTTTACCCTCCTCCTCTAGCAGCCTCTTACCCTCCCCCCTGTCCTCCAGCAGCCCCTTACCTTGCCCCCCTGTATACCTGCATCAGCAGGTGTTGATTTGGAACCCCACTGGCAGGCAGCCGTCCACAGCAGCCCTTGGGACTAGAGATACAGCACACCGGTCGTCATTCTAATGTGGTGCTGGTCATGAGCCAATCGGAGCTCGCGGACCGGATGCTGCTGCTGCTGATTGGCTGCCGGTCCGCAAGCTCCGATTGGCTTGCAACAGGCGCCACATTAGAATGGCGGATGGTTGGCTGCCACTGCAGCTCCCAATCAACAACTGCAGTCACCGATTGAATCCTCTCATTGCTGAATGCGAAAAGAAGCCCATAGGCTTCTATCGGGCAACTCCATCCGATGTTGGCTTTGCCCACTGGTACTAGGCTGCGAAAAGCTTTGCTTTCCGAAGCTTGGTGCATAAGACAAATGAGCCCAAACCACCGAAAACAGGATTTTGGAGGGTTTGACCGCCCTCTGTGATTAATGATGTTATTTAAACAGCATGTTTATTATTTAACTTCTTTATTTTATTTTTTTTCACACATGTATTTTCAGCTTTTATTTTTCACCTTTTAAGAAATAGTAAATTGTAAAATCTGAATGTAAAATATAAGATTTTCACAACTACAATAAAAGTTCTGCGTCCCTGGGTGGGCTTGAACCACCAACCTTTCGGTTAACAGCCGAACGCGCTAACCGATTGCGCCACAGAGACTGCTGAGACTGTGTTCTGAATTTGCTTCTCATAAGCAAAGACAGTGGAATGGGGAGTGTGACTGTACATCACACTTACAATAGCTCACAAAGCTGACAGCGCCTTGGAGGGCACCACTGTCACATATAAGGGTGCAGTGCCCTGCCTCATCTACAGGTATGGATAAATGTAAGACAGTGCTTGCTAAGGGAGCCCCAAACTGCTTTTTAATCCATCCAGTTTGAGTATTTAATGCAGTTTTCTTGTTACTTTATCTACAACCCCCAGCAACCAGTTATTTCCATTGAGCTCTTAAGAACAAACGAACCATCCAATGTCCTGCTGTGTATTCCACCCCTGTAACACAGAGGCAGTCTAAGTTACTACCCACGTATCAGACAATAGCACAGTTACATTACCTCTATGGTCATAAACTCCTGTGCACAAAATGAATTCAGCTGCCTCGTTAGCGCAGTAGGTAGCGCGTCAGTCTCATAATCTGAAGGTCGTGAGTTCGATCCTCACACGGGGCACTTGTTTTTACAGGACATGTTACAGAGGTTTGGAGCTGCTACATTCAGTGATCTCTATTTATCCTGCTCACACTAGCAGCACTTGGTAAGGGATGGCCTCTGACTTTTCATCATGAGGGTATGTTTGCATTTCCATTTTTTTATTTGATATGTGTTTTAGTTCACCCTTTACTATAATTTTGCTGATTCCTGGCCAAAGTCTAGCTTTCATGAATAGCTGGTGATCTGAATGGAAGCCTCACTTCCCTGGCTAACACACTACTGTAAGACAAATGTATTTTATATGTCATTATGGGAGACCTATTTATCTGCAATCTCTGTTTATATGTCCACTGTCCCTCTACAAGGGTCCTTCAAAGCAAGTCTTCTTCAGTAGCATACTTATCAATATTTCCATGGACACATTGAGTTTGGGCAGATAGATCTGTATGGGTTAAAGGGGAAAACACTTGTATATATGATTGGACCCTTCACCAAGCCGATGTGACCACATGACATAGGGATGGGCATCGATTTTGGATCGATCTTGTAGGCATGGAGGCTAGTTCAGAGGTGCAGGCAGTGTCGATAATGCATGCAAGCGCCCAATAGCATGCGATCCCCATGGTTACCGCCAGGAGCACAGAACAAATTTAGATGCAGAGGTAATTTCAGCGGCTGCGTCTGGGTGGTAATAGGGGGTGGCTATCAGGACGCTTGTGTGCACCTCTATCAGGGTTTCATATATCGGTAGGATGGTTTAAGTTACACAATTTACCCTTATATCTAATGCTGGCCATACACGCTACAATTATCGGGACGATCGCCGCGATAATTGTAGCGTGTGGGGGGGTGACCGAGGGTTAAATATTGCTCGGACGGGCATGCTGGATTGTCCAGCATGCCCGTCCGATGCGATATTTAGCGGGTAAACTGTCGGCCGCATCGGGCAGTGTATGCCCAGCGCAGCCGACAGACAGACATTTCCTGTGTTCCTTCCTACGGAAGGAACAGGGAAATATCTCCGCCCCCGGGGGCGGAGCGCGGATGTCGGGCTATACACTGTGAGATTTCTCTCACAGTGTATGCCGGCGACTTCTGCGGCTGGCAGGCTGCCAGATAAAATGTCTGTCGGTCTGACAGGCATTTTACCTGGTAGTGTATGCCCAGCATAAATTATGACTATGTTGTCTTCCCTATGTTTCTATTACATACTAAAGATTCTTTTGTAGACCTGTTGTTAAATGCATACTGTACTGTATGTTGAAATATATATAGGCACTCCTGAGTTCATTAGTAGTCATACTAACATGATTATAATAATAATAATAATAATAATAATAATAAAAATCTTTTCATAATTTTTCCTTAGAAAATGGCAAACAGAGGTCTGGAGATTGGTTTTTCCCCATATTTCGGTGTTATACAATGCCTATAGCAGAAAAGGAAGTGTCAGCACAGGGGTTTTTCAAGAGAGGAGGGGGCCCGTGTACAGGCTCAGTGGGAGCTCCCTTCTCTCTCCAGCAGTCCCGTGGCGCAGCACTGGCAGTAGATTCTGGCTACTTGGCATGCGTGGGTCTCCGGTAAAATGGCTCCGGCAACGTTTTCCTGGGGACAGCAGTACTGCGCATGCGCGAGTCACCAGGAAAATTGCCACTGCCATTCTCCCAGTGATTTTTGCTAGGTAAGTATAAGACTATATGGGTGCAGGGTGTACGGTGGGGGTCCTCCTGGACCCAGGGGCCCGTGTGCACCGCATTATAGATACGCCCCTGTGTCAGCATAAAACCTAGTCATTTATTGCCACCATACTGTGAATAATGGTGCGTACACACTGGGCGATTAAAGTGGACGACTGAACGATAACGATATCGTTATCGTTCAGTCGTCCACTTTATCGTCCATTTTTAACACAAAAAAGATGAACGATGACGACGACGCGCGTTCCCGCGGGTCGTTCGTCATCCTCGTTCATCGGGCTGACATGCAGGCCAACCTGACGACCTCGTCAGGTTGCTGCATGTCAGGGAATGGGTGAGAGAGCCCGGCGCTGAACGATATCGCTAATGATATCGTTCAGCGGCTGTGCTCAATGTCATGAACGACATTGAGCACAGCCTGCCGGGGACACACTAGACGATATCGCTCAGGGAGCATATCGTCTAGTGTGTATGCACCTTAAGACGTTGGGCACTGCACCACTGGATGTTATCACTAATACTCCATGTTAATGATGTATTAAGTAAACAAGAAATACTGATAATCCCTCCAACGCTCTCTATCTGCTGCCTGAGGTAAATCTGTGACTCACTGACTAAGGAAACATCTGTATAAAAAGTGGAGGAAATTCCAGTAAACTAATAATATGTTCTGGTGCTATCAGCAATTTACCTTTCTATGGGGAAGAGTAAAGGAATTCTCTATGTCAGCGTTAGTGTGATGACTCCTCACATATTGCAGTCAGGGGATGGTGGGTGAGTGATGCCCACATGGAACACTACACGGAACACTAACTTGCTTTATAGAGATTCGATTCATACATGTTATTCACTAAATGAAAATTATATTCCAATGTTTTTGAAGTTTCTCCATTAAAAATAAAAATGTGACTTTTGATGGCGCTGTCATATATAAAGATATCTATATTGCTGTTATTAATAATGTAGTTGTATAAATGAATCTGTAGCGATCTTTGCACTTACATGCAATTCTGCAATGAGGTATAGCACATATGGGGCCTGGTTCAGAGACGCACGCCGGCGCGGCTACGTCTTTATGTTAATGCCGCCACTGATGAGACGCCCACGAGCAGCGGCGTTGATATTGTTGGTATGATACGTTGGTGCGTCTTTAGATGGATCATCAGTGCACCATTGTGGTCGCACCATGGAAGCTTACTCCAGCAGTACGGTAGGTGCCATACTCTCTCTCCGGACGCTCTGACAGAGCGCTTGCTCTGAATCAGGACCGGGCAGTTTTTTTTTCAGAACGGCCTCCTGGCCGCTCACATAGCTGTGGGTGACCACCCACAGCTTTAGCGAGCGGCCAGGAAGATGGTCGCGATAGTCAAGACCATCGCGACCATCGGTCTTGCGACGAGACCCTTGTGGTAGGGTCTCGTTTCCGCAAGCCCCTGAGAGATTTTGGCTCAAACAGAGCCAAAATCTCTCCCACTGACATCACTAGTGATGTCAGTGGAGCCGGCCCCAAACGGAGGCGTTCTCATGGGAACGCCTCCGTTTGGGCAGCCACTCCCCCGGCCCGCCCACCAAAGGGGGCATGCTGTCACTCAACATCGACAGCACGCTCCGTCGTGCGCATGCGCACTGGCCTACCATCGTCCCGGTTGCGAGCGCACAGCACTTGCGACCGGGTCTGAATCAGGTCCACTGTCTGTGTGAACATGGCATCCTGTGCCAGCACTAGTGCATCTTCAGTCGCAGTCACTGTTAGTGACACACCCAGATCACGGCCGCGTCTGCCTATCCAAACCCTTGTTACCTACCAGGAAGCGCCCACTAAAATTCCCAGCTCTTGCGTCCAAATTCTTTTTCTGTCTCCCAGCGGTAACCACTGGAACGCATGCGCAGAACTTCCAACATCAACCAACTGTGCGCATATCGGCAATGCACCGCTGATGTAGGCCCATGATGAGGTGTACCCATGGGGCTAGGAAATAACTCTGACTTTTAAGAGCATGCGCTGCCAGTATTATGTAACAGGACCCTTGCATATGTTTTTTTTTTTTGTTTACATTTGTCTTTTTAGTTCACTATTTTACTATAAAGGTGCAGAGATGGACCCTTGCCTAACATAAGGAACACACAACACAAGCTAGTGATCTAATAACAGCATAACTGTACTGCTTAATATGTACAATTAGAGAATATCATTTAGTCAAAGTGCAGCCATCTTAGGTCAGTTGGTTGCGTCCTATCACACATTTTACCAGCTGAGGGCAGATCTCAATCATGCTGGCAACAAACTCAAATTTATGTCAAGCAACTTCCGGTGTCCAAGTTTCTTCCCCACTGCATGGTTCTCTCACCTCATGGGGAAGATGTACTAAGCTGTAGAAAGTGATACATTTTAGAGCGATAAACTACCAGCCACTCAGCTCCTAACTGTCATGTTACAGGCTGTGGGCCTGATTCAGCAAGCAACGCATTTGCTAATACGCACGCAATCGGCTGACTGTTGCCTACTGTGCATGCCTATTGCGCGTGTGCGAACTGACCATTGCAATCAGGACTGCAATCGCAGTGACTACACAGACCCATCGCAGAGTGATGGGCAGGAAGTGCCGTTTGTGGGTGGTAAAGGGGGAGTGATCGGGCGTAAGCAGGCGTGCCATTGCGTTTAAATGGCGTTACAGGGGCGTGCATAAATTATCCACTGCGATGCCTTACGCAGCCTGATGGCGTGCGTGGAAGTTAGAAATTTCTGAGTAAGGTCAGGACTTGTGCAAGTGTGCGTGAGGCTGCAATGGTACTCGATTGTACCGATGGTTTCGCAGTCCTGCTAAACATTACGGATGTGTGCTAAGTAAAGTGGGCGTCCTTATGTAGTGCAGCAGCGGCATTGCGATCGCAATGGATTAGCATACTATCGCAGTTGAACTGCGTGTGTGATTGCTATTGCATTCGCAGTTGCGTTCCTTGCTGAATCAGGCCGTGTTTGAAAAATGACAGTTAGGAGCTGATTGGTTCATAGTTTATCACTCTCCAATTTATCACTTTCCAGAGCTTAGTACATCTGCCTCTGTACAAACTGCTGTAAACCAACGTTTTCTTTTTTTTGTAATGTGTTTAATGTCATTATGGGAGGTATATTTATTGGTGATCTCTGTGTACATGACCACTGTACCTTTGCATGGTCCTCCAAAGCAGTCTTTACCAACATTCTTGTCAACATTCCCATGGACACATTGATTTTTGGCAGTTGGATCAGACTGTGTTGTATATTGAAAACATCTTGTATATTTAGGATCCATCACCAACTAGATGTGACCACTTATCATGGATCTGTCATAATACATTTCTACAGAATTGCACAGTGATTCCCAAACTTTCTTTAATCACGAGGCCCTATAGTATCAGCATTATTTTCATGGCATCCCTAGGCGTAAAGTTTCTTATTGAGAAATGCAGCAAAAATGATTAATAAAGTAAAATGTGCTTACATGTCATCCTTAGGGTTAGGTATGTGGTAGGGAACAGGGTAGCACCTCTGTTTTCCCTTATTTATGATTGGTGGCATGGACCACAAATAATTTGATACGGTACTGGACTATAAACCAGGGGCACCCCTGCAAGTGCCTCGGGGCCCCCCCAGGGTGCCATCGATCGCAGTTTGGGAACCACTGGTATAGCATTATATACAGACGTTAAACACCATCACCAACATTTTTTGATGCAACCAATGAACATAATGGACTTGTTACTACAGTCTTTTGGGTCTATTTACTAAGCAGTGTTAGGAGACAGAGTGAAAAGTGATAAGGTGCCAGCCAATCAGCTCCCAACTGTCATTTTTCCTGTGAGATGGCAGTTAGGAGCTGATTGGCTGGCACCTTATCACTTTTCACTCTGTCACCTAACACTGCTTAGTAAATAGACCCCTCATCATCTTGAAGAACTTTGATCCGGCAGATGCACCAATAAGACTCTCCGAAATTCCCCTTCTTCAGTCACATTAGCAGAGTGTGTCAGGTAATGTTGACATTCACAATATCGACTCTGACAAAATGCAAATATGTTCAATATGTTGACATTAGGAATGTCGTCAGTGAGCGTGTCGACACTAATTTTTTCCTAACCATAATTGTATCACTATTGCAGCCTAACCCTAATTATAGCTTAACCCTAACCCTAATTGCAGCCTAACCTTAACCCTAATTACAGCCTAACATTAACCCTAATTCATGTGTCTACATTTTGAACATGTCAACATATTCAATGTCGACAGCCTGACCATGTCGAAACTGTGGTGTCAACATTTTGAATGTCGATATGCTGACTACATCCCTATTAACATGACTGTAAAAAATAATAAAAAGCCTTTATATCCCCTATAAGTGTTATTCTGTAGACCAATGGTTCGCTAACTTGGTCCTCAGGACCCCACACAGGTCACATTTTCCAGGTCACCCAGCACGTGCACAGGTGTACTCATTACTCACTGACACATTTTAAAAGATCCACAGGTGTAGATAATTATTTCACTTGCGATTCTGTGAGGAGACCTGGAAAACATGCACTGTTTGGGGACCTGAGGACCGAGTTTGAGAACCTGTGCTGTAGACAATGAGAAATAGAGTTATGAAATTTGGGGACTAAGCCCATTTTTCATGCTCCTGGGTGCGGTGACATAAACAAACTAACCTAATAATCTGTTCCCTGAAACAAATCTGTGACTCAATCAGGGCCGGATAAACGGGGGAGCGACAGGGGCAGTCGTCCCTGGGCCCCCACAAGTGAAGGGCCCTCACACCCATCGGGGTTAAAGTGAACCTGAGGAGACGGAAGCAGTTCCGCCTCCTCCGGCCAACCTAACCCCGACGCCGCAGGGAGGCACCATTTGCCAGGCGCCCGCTGAGATTGTAACCAGTGGGCACCTGGCTCCCTCCATGCAATGGCAGCCGGAGACTGGAGCTCAGTCGTGAGCTCCAGCCTCCGGCTCACACAGTGCACTATGGGAGAGACATCATGACGTCTCTCCCGTTGTGCAGAGGAGCAGCCGAGCGGACTTGACGTGGATGGCAGCGGACGCGGGAGCGGGGCTTGAGGTAAGTATTATTTTTATTTTGTGCAAGCGGCTCTTCTACTGGGGGCATTACTCGGGGGCGGCATTACTAGGGGGGCATTATTCGTGGGGGCATTTACTCGGGGCATTACTTTTGGGGGCTCTACTCTTGGGGGCTCTACTACTTGAAGGGCGCGCATTACTATTGGGGCACTACCACAGGGGCATTACTCCTGGGGGGCATTTATACAGAGGGTACTACTACAGGGGGCATTACTACTGGTACCACTACCACAGAGGGCATGACTCTTGGGGGCATTACTACAGGGGGCATAACTACAGGAGTATTGCTACTGAGGGAATTTATACAGGGGGCATTACTACTAGGGCATTACTATTGGGCACACATGGGGCATGACTACTGGGGGCATGAATACTGGGGAGCATTACTATTGGGGGCACAACTACAGGGGTATTACTACTGGGGGAATTTATACAGGAGGCATGACTACTGGGGGCACTACTAATGGGAGTATTGCATAGGAGGCACTGCATAAGGGGCACCACTCCTGGGGGCACTGCATAAAGGGCACCACTACTGTGGGCTCTGCATACATGGCACTACCACTATGGGCACTGACACTACTGGGGTCCCCATTGCGCATACCCCTGGTTTACCACATTTAATAGGGGCCACCACATGTTTGTTGCTCAGGGGCCTCCACACACCTTAATCCAGCCCTGGACTCAATTACAGAGAAAACATCTAAAGGGGAAGATCCAGTAAAGTGGAATAATATAAGTGGCCGTGTCAGCAAATTCCCTTTGTAACGGGATGTGTAAAGTCATTCCACATAATCCAGCATTAGTGTTATGACTCCTCACATAGATGTACTAAGCTCTGGAAAGTGATATATTGGAGAGTTATAAACTACCAGCCAGTCAGCTCCTAACTGTCATGTTACAGGCTGTGTTTGAAAAATGATAGGTGCTGACTGGTGGGTAGTTTATCACTCTCCAGAGTTTAGTACATCTGCCCCTATTAGATGGATGATGTCTTTATAAAGGCTCACTACATTGATAAATAATGTGCCCTACACATGTAACCTTTTCTATTTGTACATCTTATTCAGAAAAATAATGTATACTCTGCTATGTATTTGGATAAGCATCACTAATGCGGTACCATTTGTTATGTTTTACTAAAAATGCAACTTTCTTTAATGCTAATTTATTGTTATATATATAGGAAGATCTAAATCTGGGTCTCAATCAGACCCGCTCGCGAGCGCTGTACGCTCGCAAGCGGGTTGATGTTGCCCAAATGCGCATGCGCACGAGGGAGGCGCCTCCGTTGTGTGCATGTGCGAGACCCGAATAACGACGGGGTAGCCGTCGTTATGGGTCTCGCACCAAAGGGGGCGTGCTGTCGATGGTGAGTGACAGCACGCCCCCTTTGGTGGGCGTGCTGGGGGCGTAGCTGCCCAGACGGAGGCGTTCCCATGGGAACGCCTACCGTCTGGGTCCGGCCCCACTGACATCACTAGTGATGTCAGTGGGAGTGATTTTGGCTCTGATAGAGCCAAAATCACTCTAAGGCTTGCGGTCACCGAGACCCTACCGCAGGGTCTCGTCGCAAGCCCGATGGTCGCGAAGGTCTTTTCCATCGCGACCATCATCATGGACGCTCGCATAAGCTGTGGGTGGTAACCCACAGCTATGCGAGCGTCCAAAAGGCCGGTTCACAAAAAAAAAAAAACACGCCCTGATTCAGAGCGGGCACTCGTTCAGAGCGTCCGGCTCTGAATCAGGTCCTCTGTCTTTTTCCATAACCTTCTGAATCATGATGTTAGTCAGACTCTATTAGCTAAGGGTATTATGTTATTCTTGCGTCGTCTTTACGTTAAAATATTAAAATAACTTTAGCTAGATTACAGTTAGATGCAATGTGCAGTGCAGTGGTGTATCTATAATGGGTGCAGGGTGTGCGGTGTCTACTGATCTGAAGCAGCATCTGCAGACGCTGCACTCGGATCCCAGATACATGCTGGTGTCTATTCCTACAGACACCTCCTCACTAGTGTATCTATAATCTATAATGGGTGCAGGGTGTGCGGAGCACGCGGGCCCCTGGGTCCAGGGAGGACCACACCACACACCCTCACCTCTCCGGGCTCCCGAGTCGGATGTAGCAGTACTGTACAAATCACCAGAAAATGGCACAGCGTCCATTTTCACAGCGTTTTGCGCATGAACAGTAAGTAAATAGATGGGAAAATTGCTGCCGCACCCTTTCCCCTAGAGTCTACTAGTGGCCAGAATCTACTGCTGTGTTGACTACACTGCATAGTTGCCGACATTCAGCTCCCTCCTACCGGGAGGGAGCTGAATGCCTGCACACAACAGGGGGCGTGGCCCGGCACTGACTCCACATGGGGGTGGGGCCAGGGGCGTGACCTCGTATTCGCGTCATCGTGGCCCCACCCCCTCTTCACAGTGCCGGAAAAAAAGGCATTGTGAAGCGGTGGGCGGAGCCACGATGACGTGATTTAGCGCGAATCGCGTAATTGAGCCCCCCGCTGCGGGGGTTTCTAGCTGTAGTCGGGGAGGGGGTGCAGGCGGCAGCCGGGAGGCTTGCCTGCCTTTCCGGGGGGTCGGGAGCGGCACCCGATATTTGGGAGGCTCCCGACCAAATCGGGATGGTAGGCAAGCCTGGTACATTGCGGGCTGCTGGGGTGAGAGGAGGGGGCCCCGGATGGAGATTGCACACAGGCCTCCTCTCTTAATACGCCCCTGTACCTTGAAGAATTGATGCTGTTTTAAAGGCGAAGTGTGGTCACACGAAATATTAATTTTATTTAGATTTCTCTTCTGTTCTTTCACTTTGCATTTTGTTAATTGATAAAAATAACACACCTGGGGGGCATGGCTTAACTAGGCATGGAGTAAGACGCAGGTCCCTTTGCTCTCCAGCCTAGTGATCCTGATTAGCTTATCCTGTGCCACAGAGAACTCTTAATTGGTTGTGGTTTGCTGCCTCCGGAGTTCTACGTACCTTTGACGGGATCTCCGGCTGGCTGTTGGTCCGGTGCCCCTTCTCCTGCTGAGTGCTGTGCTCCGGTCTCCGGCCTGTGTGGGACGCCGCGGCGCCATCTTGGGTTCGGCTTCCGGTGGGGAGACTGTCTCCTCTGGTCTCCAGTGGCTCCTCTGACCCCCCGGGGGCGGCGGTTACCTGGCGCTCGGCTATCTGGAGGTCCTGTGTCCTTCCTCACGGGAGTGCTGGGCTCTTACCTCCGGCTTCTGTGAGACGCCGCAGTGCCATCTTGCTCCTGGCCTCCTGCTGCGCGTCTGTTTCCTCTGACCTTCTGCGGCTTCATAGACCCTTGGGAGTAGCAGGTGTCTGGGGGTGCTCCTCTCTGGCTCCCCAGGAAGTGCTCCTGATCCTCCTTGCTGGATGCGATGTCCTTAGCCCCTGGAAGGCTGTGTGGTGGTGAGGCGACGCCATTTTGAGTCTCTTGGATACTTAAGCTGCAGATGTGAAGCCTGTTGGTTTGTGCATGAGACACACAGCTACATTTTCTCATTATGATTTCTCCTAATACCCTGCCCTGTGGGCGCTGATTGATACTTACCATACCTGCACTGTGGGCGCTGATTGATACTTACCATACGTGCACTGTGGGCGCTGATTGATACTTACCATACCTGCACTGTGGGCGCTGATTGATACTTACCATACCTGCACTGTGGGCGCTGATTGATACTTACCATCTGTGTGTATCATGGATAAATTCCTTCAGGCTATTGCCAGTTCAGGACAGAGGTTGGAGCGGCTCAGGTGCTGATATTACATGCTGAATTATCCTCCTTGCGACCAGTTATATCTCCAGTGTGCGTTCAGGGGGCTGTCACTGAGAGCTCTACTTCCATCTTCCTGGACTGCAGTAGTAATCCTGTTGATGTCCGGCTGACTCTTATGGAATCTCGGAAGGTGGCATATCCGGAATCCAGGGCCGTCTTCGTACAATGTGTTGTTCTGAGTTTATTTTCTCCTCAAATTGATGTTGGCCGAGTCTATTATATACCTCCGTGGTTCTATTGTTGAGCGTTAACAGATGCTATAGTTTGCCTTAATGTGACTTGGGAGACTATATTAATATGGGCCTGTTCTTGGGGCTCTGGCTGGGACGACCCTCCTTGAATTACTTTTTTTATATTTGCTCTTGTTTTTGCATTTTATCATGATTTAAGTGCATTTATTATATTGTCTTCATATGTATTCTTCTCATTTATATTTGCATGGTTGTTTTAACTGCACTGTGAACTTCTATCTGTATGTTTTTGTATTCCTATTATATCCTGTATTGCACCCCCCAGGGTATGATTCTGCTTGTTTAGGTTTAGGATCTGGTAAGGGTCTAATTTTCGGGAGTTTTCTAGTGGCCATTTTCATCCTTGGCTGGATGCACCATTGCTTTAAAGCACACGGGAATAGTTGCCCCTTAGTTCTTTAGGAATTTGGAGAAGGGGAGGGGGGTTGTTTGGGGATCCAGATATGCTGTGAGTTGGGGTTATGGTAATATAGGGTGGGGGGATAGGGGGGTGGGTATTTCTCACTACTTACTGTAGTTTACATTTTGGAGACAATGTCTAATGTACAGTGCATCCGGAAAGTATTCACAATGCTTCACTTTTTCCACATTTTGTTATGTTACAGCCTTATTCCAAAATGGAATAAATTAATTTTTTTCCTCAAAATTCTACACACAATACCCCATAATGACAACGTGTACTGAGGGGAAAGTCTACTTATCACCATCTGGTACATAGGCCATTATATGTGTATGGGAATGTGGTGCTGATAGCTCAGGTACTGAAGGGAAAGTCTACTTATCACCATCTGGTACATAGGCCATTATATGTGGTGCATGGGAATGTAGTGCTGACAGCTCACGTACTGAGGGGAAAGGATACTTATCACTATCTGGTACATAGGCCATTATATGTGTATGGGAATGTAGTGCTGATAGCTCAGATACTGAGGGGAAAGGCTACTTATCACCATCTGGTACAGAGGCCCATTATATGTGTATGTGAACTTAGTGCCGATAGCTCAGGTACTGAGGGGAAAGGTTACTTATCACTATCTGGCACAGAGGCCATTATATGTGTATGGGAAAGTAGTGCCGATAGCTCAGGTACTGAGGGGAAAGGCTACTTATCACCATCTGGTACAGAGGCCATTATATGTGTATGGGAATGTAGTGCTGATAGCTCAGGTACTGAGGGGAAAGTCTACTTATCACCATCTGGTACAGAGGCCATTATATGTGTATGGGAATGTAGTGCTGATAGCTCAGGTACTGAGGGGAAAGTCTACTTATCACCATCTGGTACAGAGGCCCATTATATGTGTATGGGAATGTAGTGCTGATAACTCAGGTACTGAGGGGAAAGGCTACTTATCACCATCTGGTACATAGGCCATTATATGTGTATGGTAATGTAGTGCTGGCAGCTCAGATACTGAGGGGAAAAGCTACTTATCACCATCTGGTACAGAGGCCATTATATGTGTATGGGAATGTAGTGCCGATAGCTCAGGTACTGAGGGGAAAGGCTACTTATCACCATCTGGTACATAGGCCATTATATGTGTATAGGAATCTGGTGCTGACAGCTCAGGTACTGAGGGGAAAGGCTACTTATCACCATCTGGTACAGAGGCCCATTATATGTGTATGGGAATGTAGTGCTATTAGCTCAGGTACTGAGGGGAAAGACTACTTATCACTATCTGGAGATGGAGATAAGTTTGTTAAAAAAAGAAATACATTTCTTTTCTCCAGTTTATATAAATATCTCCAGGAGAAAACCCTCATTAGATTCTGTGGGGGAGGCAGTGCTCTCAGAAAACAATGAGAAGTCTGTGACATCAGTGATTTCTCCATACTTTTCACTGCACTTAAATATGGAGAAAACATAAATATCACATTTTCCAGCAATTATGCTGAAAAAAATGAGATAATTATGTTTATTAAATAGCCCCTAATTCCAGACACCCTTCTAGCCAGATGCAGGTGCCGTGGGAGAGTGGCAGTGCCACCCACAGAGCTCTACGCGCTGTGCGGTGTCACTGCTTGCACACCCCTAGTTATGGCCCTGGAATGTACATATAGTTGTATTATATATCTGTCTGCAGATCATTTGCATTCTGTTCTCACCGGGCATCAGGAGATGTGCTCACATTACGTACATCTCAGATCAGGCCCGTTATTTATCAGGCAACAATGTGAGGATGAAATGGAACTAATATTCATGGGAAGTAACCTACCAATTCATGAGGAAGCAGTGACCGGGCAAGAATGACACTATATAAACTGTTTCATAACATAAAAACATGTTTTTATCTCATTCATTTCCTCCCGATTCAGCAATTCAGCGCATAAGCATGAAATGTAAGTCATCACTTCATCCCTAAACATGGACTCAGATGGGGCTGCAAGCCGTTACAGTGATTTCAAGTACTCAGGTAACAAAAGTAAATATTCATCTCTTTTATATATGTACACACTGATGTTTTTCAGCAGGAACTCAGGTCCTGAACCTCTAATTAACTATGACATAATGTCCAGGGCTAAAATGTATATTCCATAGTATAAGTTTCAATACAAAGTCCCTTTTGAGTGCCTTCTTCTCTAAATAATATCTATCTATATATGTATATATATATATATATATATATATATATATATTATGAGGAATCGGTATGAATCAAATCCTGACAGCAGCTGGCCGAAATGGCTGTAAATCTCGATCGTCCCAAGGTAAGTATTTACTAACCTAACCTCCCCCCCTAACCCTCCTTAAGGGTGCCTAACCCTAACCTTCCCCCCAGTGCCTAACCCTAATCCCCCCTCTAAGTGCCTAAACCTAACCCCCCCTTCCCCGCCGCCTAAACCTAAGTCCCCTGGGGGGGGGTGCCTAACCCTAAGTCCCCCCCACCAGGAGCCCTAAACCTAACTCTCTCCCTCGGCGCCCGGCATCACTTCGATCGGGATGCCAGGCGCCGGTCTCCCGGAGTCGGTAAAATGACAGGCGTCTACATTTAGACGCCTGTCATTTAACCCTCGCCGGGATAAAGCAGTCGGGAAGCCGGCTGTCGGGATTACATCCGCTGGCTTCCCGACTGCATACGGTATATAATACATATATATATGTGTGTGTGTGTGTGTGTGTTTTTCTATAGCACCACCCACAGTAACTGAAAATATTTTTCCAGAAAAATAACCCTGTTTGTACATATGTTCAACAAGCAGAAGGAAATATCTGTTACCTAGATGGGCAATCTGGTGTCAGTTGTAGTCACAGTACAGGTTTGGCATGAATATATATATATATATATATATATATATATATATATATATATATATTATATACAAAGAGACCCTGCTGTGATCACTACTGCATAAATGTGCCAATGTGTGAGTATATATTTTGCTATTATTAGTTCTTATTTACATTATCTGTAGCATATTTGCTGCCAGATGTAGTCCTGCAATGGGCTATCTCCTAGGTATTCCAAAGGAAGCATGCAAATGGGGTAGATGGCACTAAAATATGCTTTTTGATTAGTAATGTTTTATTTATTTTAATCACTTGTGTGTCATAAACATAACAATTTACTGCCTTGTACTTGTACGCTGTGTATCAGATTCTATACAGTATCGTGTTGAGTTTAGAGACCTTTGTAGTCTGGATGGTTTGTAATTTAGATATTTTCAGCTACAGTAAGCAATGAAGGGAATCACTTGGACTCTACATTCCTCTGCTTCTAGCAGTAGATAACACAATACATTGTAAGCTTGTGACCATAGGGCCTTATTCTGATGGGGACAGTATTGCACACCCGCTGGGAAACGGCTATGAAATACTGTAACATTAAGGGCCGTATTCAACTGGCGGCGAAAAGCCGTTTTTAGTGAAAAAGTTTCGCCGGTGACGTAATTTTGCCAGCGGAAACTCATCCCTGTATTCAATTGTGGCGACTTTTCGCCGGTGCGAAAACGCAATGCAACGTAATAGGCGAAAAAGATTTGCCTATGAATAGCTGTCAGAAAAAAGTGCAGAATTGTGGTTTTTGGGTGCAAAGGTGGGGAAACCACCCTGCACCCTTAGGACAGGTCCCCAAAGGTAAACTGCGTAAAAAAAAATCCTAAAAAAAATAAAAGAACACCCCAAAAAATGACTTTGGAAAAGGGGGCAAAAAAGTTGGGGTACAAACTTAAAAACTAGCAAAATAGACTTTGTGGGGGGGAGGTCTGCAAGTATGGGGGAGGTTTTTTTTATTGCAGGTGCTTGCTGAAGGTGTGTTTTTTAAAACTTCAGATTTTTAACCATGCTTGCACCCATTTTCATGTACCCCAAATTTGCTGGGACTAGTTATTTTTGCAAAAAAACTGCTAAATGCTCTTCTTTACTACTTGTGCAAAGACGCTATATAGAGGCAATTGAAAGCACTAAAGTATCCCAAATAGCTCCAGGGGGGCTAATCGGGGGCATCTACATTAATCCCCAATGTTAGTGCATCTTTTGGGGGGTGTCAGGATGATTTCCCCAATTCTGACAGCACTTTTCGCCTGTTTGAGTTTTGTCGCGTCTTTCGGAATTGAGTTCGGCGAATAGCGGGGGGGCGCCTGATAAGTTTCCGCGGCCAAAACACGCGATGTAGGCGAAAAGTGCAGCAGGCGGAAATGTATCATGGGTGCGAAACTAATTGAATACGGCCCATAATGCTCAATAATTAAATCTATCAAAGAGATTTTACTCCATAGTTACCTAGCAGCCAACTCCATGGGATCCAGAGAGCATTGATCCCCATGAGGGTGTCTGGAAGCCACTTCTGCCGATGCAAAGAAGACTATCCTGCCCTGCTATGCTGGGCATCCTTTATCTCCCCTCGCCCTTCCTTTAGGTAGGGGGTGAGGGGGCTAGAGCTACAGTATGGATTGATAGCACTAATTTGGTACTGGACTTATTCCTGGTTAAATTAATCTTGGTGTAGTTTTTGCCATGGATATTCTGATACAACAGGAGACCCAGCATCCTGACAGCAGGTAATGAGATTCATATTCACGTACGACAAACCTGAGTGGCATATAATTGATGAGCTGCCTGTTATATGTTCTATATTATGTATATAGAGATGTCCTCATTTTGTGTACCTGAGATAAACACATTCACACAATTCTACAAGCACTGATTATGCTTTTACAGTGTAATGGCATAGCCACCTTTACCATGGGCGGTTTAAGAGAGAATGGGGCCCTTTTGGAGCCTCCCTGCTGGCCCCCTCTTGAACGGAGGCTGCAGACTTTGTGCCAGAGTCTACTGCACATGTCCAAGTCTCCGGGAACATGGCGCTCGCCACTGCACCATTTTCTCAGTGGTTTCAGTCTGCAACACTGACTGACGCGGGACTCCGGAGAGGTATTATATGGGTGCAGGGTGTGTGGTGTGGGCCCGTGCTACTCTCCAGCTCTGCAACTTCCAACATAGATGGCAGTGCTACAAGTCACAGCAGACCAGACTGTCCGGGCATGCTGGAACTTGTAGTTCAACAGCAGTTTGTGAAACTTAGATTGCTTAACCTAGTTGTAATGTTTTAAAGTTGCGTATATTGTATAGCTGATATTTGACTATAACCCCATTGTGTCTTCTCATTTCAGCCAGCGGTTGGTATTATTATTACAGAAAAAAGCCTGAATGGATTACCTACGGCCTGCTGGTGTTATTGTATGTACTGATCCTCGCCCTGTACATAACTGTCTTCACTAGATGTAAGATTTATTATTATCACACCTAATTGATTCTTGTATTGCTTATGTATATCTCAGAGGGTTGGGATTTTGGCTAGGATGGAAGAACCACAAAGTCAAATGATTTATTACCAGTAGAGGGTGCTATCACTGATGGGTGCCATGATCTGTGACCCAGCTAAAGGAGCCTATTTATAAATTAATATTTGAGGGATATTCCCTGAAACCACCTGTTTTCGGAGGGTACCCAAAAATACTAAGTATCGCCTGAATGTATGCACAGGGGACCACAGCAAATACCAGAGATATTCCTATTCAACCACAGGAGCAGCCCTCATAGGCTTCTTTATTGCCGAATTTACCAACCTCCAGTTTGGTGAATGGCGTCAGCCTATGGGCTACACTCTGCAGCACTTACGTGGAGAGGGAAGGCCATCAACACATGCATGGTCAGCAGAACGCGGATTGGGGTCGTGTGAAAGAAATGAAGTAATTGTATTAGTGATCCCTTCACTTCTAACACATGGCAGGGTGGGCTCCTGTCGGTCTAGAACCCGTAATTATGGATCAGCCCTGTAGACTTATCAATGCCCACCAATGAATACACAGTGAGGCTGATGTAGAGGTGTATTTGCACTGCACATGTGCTAAACATGGGTGTGCGCCCGTTCAGACTATGCAGAGCATTAGCAGCTTGATCACAACTACACCTATGTCCATAGAGGTGTAACTGAGACTCCCCTGAGCGTTCTCACATAGACAGAGCTCAGTGGATATAAGAGTATAAGTGGATATAAGCGATAATTCACCTAAATGGGAGCTTTCAGTTGAACATAGTGCAGAGAAATGATAATGCGGATACAGTAAGCTAAGAGTATACTCTACAGACCCAGGTGTCTGCAGCTCTGCATGTGTGTGAATATGCCATTTGCTCTGTGCACAGGTCATTTGAGCAATGTACGCCCAATTTACTTCCAACTCTGCATCAGGCCCCGAGACTGACTGCATACAGGCTGAATATTGCTGGATTCATACACAGGAGTATTGCCAGTGGTTTTGTATCACCTGTGTGCTTTGCTTTACCATTTCAGCTTTTTGTCCTAAACGTCTTTGGGCCTGATTCAGACCCACTCGCGAGCGGTTGTCCGCTTGCAAGTGGGTCGATGGTGTGCACTGAGCATGCGCACGATGGAGGGAGCTCCGTCGTGCGCATGCGCGAGACGCGACAAGCGAAGGACTTTCCTTCGCTCGTTGTGTCTGATCAAAGGGGGCGTGCTGTCGATGTTGATTGACAGCACGCCCCCTTTGGTGGGCGTGCCGGGGGCATGCCTCCCGGACGGGGGCGTTCCCAAGGGAACGCCTACCGTCAGAAGCCGGCCCACTGACATCACTAGTGATGTCAGTGGGAGTGATTTTGGCTCTGATAGAGCCAAAATCACTCCAGGCCTTGCGGTTGAGAAACTCAACCGCAGGCTCCGGCTCGCAGTGGCGATGGTCGCGATGGTCAAGACCATCGCGACCATCACCCTGCACACACGTATAGGCTGTGGGTGGTGACCCACAGCTATACGAGCGTCCAGGAGGACGCTCCATTTTTATGGAGGACGGCCCTCATTCAGAGCGAGCGCTCTGCTCAGAGCGTCCGGCGCTCTGAATGAGGGCCTTTGTCCCTTCAGGTGCTGAGCAAGTATTCACCACATCAGCTGTTATTACAGCCTGCAGCTCAAAAATAATAACATTTATTTAAAAATAAATATACAATATGTACAAATAATCATTATTTTATATAATGCCTACAGACTAGGTAACTCCTTTTACTATTACAACAAGCAAATCTCTGTCTAGCAACCACTTATTGCTGCCCAATATTGCGGAGACTTTTATCCAAGTGACCAGGAGTGGAAGCTCTTTATTAGCGCATTTATGGCCTGATTCAGAGACAGGTCTGTGGGGGTCATTCAGACCTGCTCGCGAGCGCAGGACGCTCGCAAGCGGGTCGATGTTCCCCCACTGCGCATGCGCACGACGGAGGGAGCTCCGTCGTGCGCATGCGCGAGACCCGGCGAGCGACGGGCTCTCCATCGCTCCGGGTCTCGCACCAAAGGGGGCGTGCTGTCGATGTTGATTGACAGCACGCCCCCTTTGGTGTGCATGCCGAGGGCGTGCCTGCCAGACGGAGGCGTTCCCATGGGAACACCTACCGTCTGAAGCCGGCCCCACTGACATCACTAGTGATGTCAGTGGGAGTGATTTTGGCTCTGATAGAGCCAAAATCACTCCTGGGCTTGCGGCAGCGAGACCCTACCGCAGGGTCTCCATCGCAAGCCCGATGGTCGTGATGGTCAAGACCATCGCGACCATCATCATGGACGCTTGCATATGCTGTGGGTGGTCACCCACAGCTATACGAGCGGCCAGGAGGCCGCTCCATTTTCATGGAGGAGGGCCCTGATTCAGAGCGAGCGCTCTGGTCAGAGCGTTCGGCTCTGAATCAGGCCCCGTGTACGGAGCAGCTGGGCTAAAATATGCAAAAGCTGCAGGAAGCATCTCAAGTAAAAAGACGCCCACTGCCGGCTTCTCTGATCCACTGCTGTGTCCGAAGAGATTAGATCAGCTGCGTGAACATGGGGTCATGTTACTCAGGATGTCTATCAAAATCATGGTGCTGGGGCCAATGAAGCTGCGTCCACGGATGCAGCCACTGGCTTCGGCATGCCAATAAAACTGGGCCAACACGTGACATTTTCTGGAAAGCTCCATGTCGCCGCTTAAAATGCCAACAGTATGTCAGTCATGCTGCGGCTTTGGGGCAATGCGACCGACTCGCAGAAACAGATCTGCCCATTATGCCTTGTGGCTCCTGCACAGATCTGCATACATCAGAGATTTATGTGAATCTCTGAATTAGGCCCTTGGATACTTACAGAATCTTCTCTCCACAGAAGCACGTCCTCTAATTGACACCAGTCTTGGCCAGGGAAACAACACTTTGAATGAACCCATGCAGCTGTGTGTGTAAGATTGTAAAGAACATTTCTAGTATGTAACACAGAGAGAGTCACCGTATTATTGGTTCGCTAAGGAAATTACCCAGCTGCGAGGAAACGCGTCAGTACAAAAAGTGTCCTGTAATCCAGAATTACCGTGGACTAGTGGTGGAGAGCTCTCACTATCACATGGCTTGGTGCTGGCGTGTCTTACATACCATCATTAATCTCCAAAAGATGAAAGGACGAAAGACAGTATTTTAAGGTGGTAACTGAATTCGGAGTAATGTGCTACCAGACCAATGTCCAACTGCACATTACTGTCTATTATAGTAGTATACTCCTCTATTTATTTATTTTATTTATTAACACTTATTAATGTAGTACACATATATTACATAGTGCTTTAGAGAGAATATTTTCAATCATTCAGTGGAGTTTACAGACTATGGCCCTCATTCAGAGCCACTCGCTAGCGGCAGTACGCTCGTTCCGAGCGATGTTCGCACATCTGCGCATGCGTACGGATCGTTATACGCATGCGCGAACCAGTCAGTGCGGCCGAAATTCATGTGCTCGCAATATAGCGAATGCCTGCTATTTTGAGTGACAGAATGAGGCGTATGTGGGTGCTAACAGGGGAAGGTGTTTGAAAATGGGGAGTGGAGATCCGAACGCAGGCGTGCTTAAAGGTCAAAACGGGCGTTTTATGGGTGTGCATAATTAATACAGCAGCGTCATTGACCACGTCACTGGGTTATTTTATAGCCAGAACTGCTCGCAAGATTGTGGTAGCAAAAACCAACTACAAGAATAGCAAGCAGTTCATACGCTGGTCGATGTACTCGATTAATCTAATAAATAGCGGACATGACGTATGGTGCGTGCGGCCAGGGGGCGTTTTTAACAAATAAACGAGCGTATGTTTTGCTCGCTCATTCAGACTTAGAGGTGTGAACAGACTGCAATTTGCGAACTGATCATTTGAATAGCCACCCCTTGTTTTTGAACGAACGACCGCAAATAGCGAACGGCTCTGAATCAGGCCCTATATTCCCTATCATATGGACCCACACACTCAGTGGTGGTGCTAGGGGCGGCCTAACAGGGCCATCGCCAGGAGTGCCGGCCCCTAGAGGGCGCCACTGAGTCCCCAGAAGGAAAAAAAAAATCCCGTAATAATACTAAAAAAAACAGCGCCGGTGTCCCCCGCATTGCCGGGCGCCCGCTGATATTTGTTATCAGCGGGCACCCTGCTCCCTCCCTGCAGCAGCAGCCGAAGCTCACTCCAGAACTCCAGCTCCCGCATATAGCACTATGGGAGGGACTTCATGACATCTCTCCTGTAGATCCGTGGAGCCGGAGCTCATTTCTGAGCTCCGGCTCCAGCATAGCAGCATAGAGCACTATAGGAGAGACGTCATGACGTTATGATGACTCTCCAATAGATCCGTGGTTGAACCGCAGTCGGACCGGACGGCAGCGGACGCAGGAGCGGGGCCTAAAGTAAGTATTGTGTATGTATTTTTTATTTTTCAGAAGGGAGGCATAGGGGCATTACTACTGGGGGCATGTCTATAAGAGGGCATTACTAATGGGGGCATGTCTATAAGGGGGCATTACTACTGGGGGCATGTCTATAAGGGGCATTACTACGGGGGGCATTACTGGGAGCATGTCTATAAGGGGCATTACTACTGGGGGCATGTCTATAAGGGACATTACTACTGGGGGCATGTCTATAGGGGGGCATGTCTATAAGGGGGCATTACTGCTGGGGGCATGTCTATAAGGGGCATTACTACTGGTGGCATGTCTATAGGGGGGCATGTCTATATGGGGGCATTACTACTGGGGGCATGTCTATAAGGGACATTACTACTGGGGGCATGTCTATAGGGGGGCATTACTACTGGGAGCATGTCTATAAGGGGGCATGTCTATAACTGGCATTACTACTGGGGGCATGTCTATAGGGGGACATTACTACTGGGAGCATGTCTATAAGATGGCATTACTACTGGGGGCATGTCTATAAGGGGGCATTACTACTGGGGTCATGTCTATAAGGGGCATTACTACTGGGGGCATGTCTATAAGGGGGCACTACTATAGGGGGCACTAATGGGGACATTACTACTTTGGGCACTGCTATAGGGGACATTCCTACTGTGGGCACTACTATAGGGGGCACTACTAATTTGGGCACTACTATAGGGGGAACTACTACTGTGGGCATTGTATTAGGGGCACTACTACTCAGTACTGTGGGCCTTGTGTATAAGGGGCACTAATTTGGGCATTGTGTAAAAGGGGCACCACTGTGTGTCATAACATGAATAAAGGACTAATGTGTGGCGTAATTTGAATTGGGGATACTGTATTATAAAGGGAATTACTGTGTGTGGCACAATGTATTATACAGGGCATTACTACATCTGGCATAATGTGTTATAAAAGCCATTAGTGCATGTGGCATAATGTGTTATACAGGGCATTACTGCATGTGGCATAATGTGTTATACAGGGCATTACTGCGTGTGGCATAATGTGTTATACAGGGCATTACTGTGTGTGGCATAATGTGTTATACAGGGCATTACTGCGTGTGGCATAATGTGTTATACAGGGCATTACTGCGTATGGCATAATGTGTTATACAGGGCATTACTGTGTGTGGCATAATGTGTTATACAGGGCATTACTGTGTGTGGCATAATGTGTTTATAAAGGGTATTACTGTGTGTGGCATAATGTGATATACAGGACATTACTGCATGTGGCATAATGTGTTTATAAAGGGCATTACTGTGTAAGGTGCATTACTGCACATGGCAATTATTCGCCACGAGGGGAGAGCTTGGGGGAAGCCCGGCACCTTCATAAGTGCTGTGCACGCCCCACAGTGTAATGAATTGGGGGTGTTCCACAAGGGTACGACCCCTTAACGGAAGCGCGTGTGCTTTCAGCGCGTGCAGAGGAACGTCATCTACAAAAAGTTTTTTTTTTTTTTTTGGGGGGGGGGGGGGCGCAACTGTGAACTTTCGCCCTGAGCTCCACAATGTCTAGAACCGGCCCTGCACACACTAGGGTACATTTTTATTTGTCAGAATTCATTTAACCTACTGGTGTGTTTTATGGAGCGTGGGAAGCAAATCAGCAGAAACCCACACACTGGGAGAACACACAAACTCCACACAGCACCTTGGTCAGTAAGGGAACTGAAGTAATGCTAACCACTATGCCAACTGTGCTGGTTCCCAGCATGTAATGTGAAGAATGAGGAAGGAAGTGGGAAGGAGAGGATTTTACAGTTCACAGAGAAGAAACAGTTTCTATGGGCTCTCCAAAGCCACTTTACTTACTACATCATGTGCCATGCCATGTGACTGTGGTTGCCATAGTAATCCATGACACTTCATATTTAAAATTATTAATAATAGCCTGAAGTCACAAACCAATGGTATATGGTCAATACCAACATTCTTTTTATAGTCTGCCACAGGGATTTATGGTAAAAAACAAACCTATTTGTTCATGGAATTGCTGCTTGAAGGCACACGTTATAGCTGCCTATATTGCACAGTGTGTGGCTCGCTTAAGGGATTGATTCATATTTGCTGTATTACATACAGCCCAACATATAGGATTTAAAAGTAAAGACTCCATGCGAGCAACGGGGATGCGTGCCCGAAAAGGGGGCATGGCCTAGAGGGGAAGGGGGTGTAACCATGTGGCACTCGCCCCGCTTTCTTCATTCAGGGGGTGTGCCCAGCACTCCCAAAGATGCTGGGCTACCCCTACGCTCTTCCTCGCACTGTGTAGGTTCCTGTGCGCATGCGCACTGAATCTATTCACCCACTGCTCTGCTATCCAAAGCGCGCCAGTTGTCAGGTATAGTTTTATAAAGGTACCGTAGATTTCTGACATTTGTCTATTAGCTTGGGAGGGGGACAGTACAACCCCAAAAACATTTTCTGTGAGAAAAATACAGGTCCAATCAAATCATGTCCAATCAACTGAATTTACCACAGGTGGACTCCAATTAAGCTATAGGAACATCTCAAGGATGATCAGTGGAAACAGTATACACCTAAGCTCAATTTTGAGCTTCATGGCAAAGGCTGTGAATACTTATGTACATGTGATTTCTTAGGTTTTTGTTTTGTATTAAATTTGCAAAAATCTAAAAAAAAAACGTTTTATACGTTGTCATTATGGGGTATTGTGTGTAGAATTTTGAGGACTGTCCTGGGTAAATACATGGCAGCTAATGGCAGCTAGCTTTCCTATGCTTTGCATGGAGAAATGATTGCAGGAGGGCTCTCAGTGATAGCACCACCAGCTGCGGAGCTTGATAAATAGGGGGAAGCCCGATATCCATCGAAAGTTGAACATTCTTTTGCTTCTTACAGCCCCTGCATCCAGTGAGTCTCAGACAGTCAGTAAGGCAGAAATTGATGACTTTAATAGAAACGGTAAGGAAATTCCAACTGATTGCACCACATATAGGATCATTTTTAAAGTATGTTTGTTGTATATTACTTATACTGTGGTACTTTGTGAATGTTACAGTTTTTGGCACTTTATTAGTTATATAATGATTGATCCATATGTCTTATGTTGTGTTGGATTATAAACATACTTGCTTGTTGCGGGAGACTCCCTAATCTTGGGTGGCTCTCCCGAATGCAACCAAAAATGAACAAGTCTCCCAGGAGGCCCCCACACGCCCGCTGACTTCCCGAGTGGGCGGTCTAGTCAGCTTGATGAGACGCTTCCGGCTGGATCACATCATCATGGCCGCAGCCCCAACTTTACAATGATGTTATTCATGGCATTGTAGGGATTTATGTGAAAAAACAAATCTATTAAATTCCTGAAACTAGCATTTGCATATAATTGCTCCCGCACATACTTGCCTACCCTCCCGATTTGGTCGGGAGCCTCCCGAAAATCGGGTGCCGCTCCCAACCTCCCGGGAAGGCAGGAAAGTCTCCCGGCTGCCGTGGATTCCTCCTGTCCCACCGCAATAACTTCTATAACCCCGGCAGCGAAGGGGGGCGGTGACGCTATTCGTGTGATTTTGGCACCGCCCCCTGCTTCACACTGCCTGTAATATCGGCAGTGTGTAGCAGGGGCGGGGCCAAAATGATGCGCTCGCGTGGCTCCGCCCCCGCCCACAAAAACTTATCACCTGGCCGGCCCCGCCCCCGTTTGCTGGCAACGCCCCCCCCAGTAACGCCGATCTGGCTGCTCCCTCCCGGAAGGGGCAGCCAGATAGTCGGCATGTATGCTCTCGCATCTTCCACAGAATAAGCAGCCACACCCATGACTACGTGCGCCCCTAAATCAGGCCCTTAGTGTACAGATAGGCACTGTCAGCCACATAGGTATGTACATCTCTGCATGGGGGTGAAAATACACAATTAGTTCTGTGCACACAATGTGGCAGCAATTGCAGCCCACTCTGTATTATTATTATAATTACATTTTATTTATATGTCACCACAAGTGTTCCGCAGCGCCTTACACATTACATAAACAAATAAGTGAACAAGAAACCAGTGACAGTACAATACAATATATATGTATGTATATATATTGTACTGTATAGCTTGTATAGGCTGCTGCAGTGTTTGCTGAGAATTACAGTCTGTCCTACAGCAAAGAAAGACATTGTAGGGCTCTAACATTTTTTGAGAGGGGATTCTAGTGTTCGGCAGGGCTGTATTTTCTGGAATGTAGTTAGCTCACGGCAGAGCCGTAACTAGACTTTTTGGTGCCCTGTGCCAGAAAGAGCATTGGTGCCCCCCTCATTTTTCAAAGGGACATAATGCACCCAAAAAAGGGCCATGGCCTCATGGGGAAGGGCCAGGGAAGAGATAGGAGAGGCCAGGAGATGCTGGGGATGAAATAAAAGGAAGCTACAAGCAAGAATGATAATAAACAGAAATTTGACAGGTTCAAACAGCCAGAGCCGGATTTAGACCTCATGGGGCCATAGGCAAGATACCAGTTTGGGGCCCCCCTCCCTCAAACAATTCATAGCACTTTATTTGCATTCCTGATTCATGCAAAGCATCCCTACCCTGATCCTGACCCTAACTCAACCCTAAACTCAAACCTGACTCTAACCATAACCTCTAACCCTAATACCCTAACTGCTAAACCCTACACCATCCCTAATACCCCAACTCAAACACCTAACCTGACCCTAAAACCCTAACCCAAACTGATACACCAACCCTAATACCTTATCCCTAATGCCAAAACCCAAACTAAACCTAATACCCTAAAGGTGCATACACACACACACACACACACACACATAACGATTGAGTTAATGAACAATTTTAGTAAACGATTTTCTACCTTGAATAAATGAACTAAAATCGTTTACTAAAGTTGTTCATTTACTATGTTCATTTAAATGTAATGAACTATTTTTATGAACTACAAACGATTTTTGCATATTAACTTAATGAAAATCGTTGAGTTGACAAGTCTGACTGAACTACAAACCACAAACGTGAACGCGCATGAACAATAATCGTTCATCGTTTGACTCAGAAAATGAACGATTTTATCAAACGATTATCGTTAAACGATAATCGTTCAAAAAATCGTTGTGTGTGTATGCACCTTTAGGTTTTACTCCTCATTATCCATTAAATATCTATATTAGAGTAGTTGAGAATAGCACAGTACTTGACCCTACCTACCTGGCTGCTGTGATTCCCTGAGATCTGGATCTTTGGTCACTGTCTCACTCAGCCAGACTCTACCTTGGCCTGTGCCTCTGCTCCATGCTGGGTGCCACCGATGCGTGCTGCTGGTGGCAAGAAGCAAGCCTGGCAGTCAGTGGCAGAGGCTGCTGTGCTGGGGTTGGGCTGGAGCTGGATAGGGCTGGTCGGAGAACCCGGTGACCCTCCTCCTCCCTCTTATGCACAGTCACTCTGTGACAATGCAGATAGCCGTGCTGCAGTGGGACTCTATAAACGGGTAATTGTGACATCATGATGTCACTCGGTACTCGTACAGTGCTCCTCTGGGAGCATTTTGACCAGCCAGATTTCTTGGGGAAAAGGGGCCCATCTAGGGCTCCGCGAGTCAAAAGGGGCCCATCCACGGGCCCCTTGAGACTCGCGGGGCCCTAGGCGAGTGCCTAGGTTGCCTTGTGGATAATCCGGGCCTGCAAACAGCACCCCTTGACCTGTGGTGCCCTGTGCGATGGCACCGGCCGCACTATCCTAGTTACGGCCCTGGCTCACGGCCGCCGGTCTAAATCCCGACGGCTGAATCCCAACAAGGGAGTTAAGATAGGCGTCACAATACCGACGCCTATCTTAATCCCGACGCCAGAACACAGAAGGACGGCTGCCCGAACGAGGTAAGTCCAGGGCGTCCTTAGTGTTAGCCGCAGGGGGGGAGGGTTAGGTTTAGGGAGCGTAACTGGGTTAGGTTTTGGGGAGGGGGGAAGTCAGGGTTAGACACTAGGGGGGGAAGGTTAGGTGTAGGCATGAAGGGGGCAGGGTTAGGTTTACGCACTAATGGGGAGGGATAGGGTGCGGGGTGGCGATGGTTAGGGTTAGGCTACAAGAACAGAGGGTTAGGGGGGGAAGGGGGGAGGGTAAGTATACTTAACCGGCCCCTGTCGGGATACCAACCATCGGGATGCCTCTGTCTGTATTGTGACAGGTAGCATCCCGACAGCTGGCATTACATACTGATTCCGTATTTTCTATGTAAGGGAAGGAGAGCATGTGCCCGAGGCAGCAGCCACAAGGGGTCACAACTTTCTATTTCCATCTTATCAGTTACAGTTCTTTTTTGGAGTCTGGTAAGAAGTGTCATTTCCTCCTTGTATATTATCTCGACGCACAATGGGGATAAACAGAATATCCTGACAAAAGAGGCCCCGCTCCTGTACATCCAAGCTGGACTAGGGACCTTACCAAAGGGATCCATCCAGCAGCACACATTTTTCCAAGGAAAGCCCTTTTCCAATATGTTATATCCCACTATTGGAATATAAAATCTGTCCCCAAAAAACAGGGCTGTTGGGAGGTATTCAACACTATAAATATGGGAACAGCCCGATAGACAGTCAGAAATGGGTTCCAGTGCCTAGCTATCTATGACTTGGCCATGTAGTGCTCTCTTTTCCTGATGAGTGGAGTAAGTGCATTTCTCTCCAGCAGTTGCCATGCTTAACTTCATTTTAGCTTAGGTTCTATCTCAGTCTTTGTTATCACAGGAGAACCAATATGCCTCTGCCGATTACTTGCACCTCCATTTGTTCTTCTCTTTGTCTCAGCCACACTACATAACTACTGTAGCAGGCTCATACTCACAAGTGTCTCCAAATGCCAACAACCATGCTCACATTGCTCTCAGACAGGCAAGGTCAGCGTCATCCTGCCCTCTGCGTGTTCAGTCCCTGACTCTCCACATCCTATCCAATCCCAGAGCTTCCTTCTTGGAATTCAGACATGATTAATCACATAGCAGCAGGTCAGTAGAATATAGAGATAATTTGGTAGAAGAGGTAGCAAGCTAGATGTAGAAGTAATCAGACACACATGCTAACTTTAGAACCTCTGATCTCCAGACTCCAACTCTGCTGAACCCACCACACTTTTCTGAGTTCCATATTTGAACCCTACGCTAATTATACCATATCAGTCACATCTCCACTTGGTCACAGGGGCATTGTGATGATACCAGGGTAATCTTTAACTTTTTTGCATTGTCAGATGACTGATCAACCTAATGTGCCATCCTGGCACCCCCGTACACCTATGTGGGTACAAAATCACCTAAGCAATTGGTGGGTAAACCAAAGGGAAGTTTGTTGTGAAATGCAATTTACATAAACAAATATACGGGTTACAGCGCCAAAACCTAAAACAAGCTATTGTTACGGTCCCTTTGTAGCATTATTCCTGCTGCTGGGCAATGATATTCAGCGCCTCCAATAGGAAGCATCCAGGCAAGAGAGAGGAAGCTGTGGGGTCAGCGCCTTCACTTATGCCCAGTCTGGTGGTAGGACTCCAGCTGCGCTAACTTTAGAGAATTTATCTTCCCTGTTACTGTATTGGTATCAACCAGTTGTAGGGTCTGTCCTTGAGCCTGGCCATAGTTCTCCACCTTTGTGACCAGCTCTGGACATTCTAGCTAGGAAAGAAGAAGAACCCAGATAAAATTTGCTTAACTAGCAAATGGACATGTCATAGTGACCCCTGGGTACCCTGAGCCATGTTTCAGTTTAAACCTGTTTGAGCGTTCATGTGTTGTTCATGGGCTGACTGGCACAACATTGCCAACTGCTCACACGTTAAGGCTGGGTACACATCAGCACGACGTGTATCCCAGCTGAACCAAAGCTTGCTGGAAGGATATATCAGGCGGCTGTACACAGTGCATGATCTGGTGTATGACAAAATTATTGTTATTGTATATAACTTGTACCTTCCCAGTTCCTGGCTCCAGTATCATCAGCTCTGCTTCCTGATTCCTGGTTGTTTGCTGAATCTGAGATCTGGTGCACACTCTTTTGTGCACACTCAAGTTCTACTGAATGAAGAAGAGCTTCATAAGACCACTTAACTTAGTTCACTCCAGCACCAACCAGTCTATCCCCGTGGTCCCAATTCTGAGTCTAAACAAGATACAGATCCTGACACTTTCTGCATAGGATTCACTCAATTGGACATCACAGATAGGGGCAAGAAGTGCATTGTGCAGAGTAGGAATATTGCACCACTGAGACCTAAGAAATGTGGGTATGGGCCGCTGTTATTTCCCTTGCTCCTGATCTACTTTCAATAGAACAGGTCAAAATATCATTACGGATTATGCATGGTTGACACACGTGCCTACCGTACATGTACCATTCAGGAAAGGCCTTACTGCTCTGCTATTATGAGAGTGCAGTGGCGTCTTCAGGTTTAGTTTGAGACATCAGTTGGGGACAGTGGTGTAAATTCATCCCAGACGTCCAGAGGCAAGTTATAATTTGGTGCACCTCCCCCCCCATCACAGCCACTGGCACTGTAATGTAGCAATTCGCATGCAGACAGGCTATAGATAGACAAAGTGAGGGGAAACTTTTTTATGATACAAGATATGTATATGCAAATATGTTGTGTTAATAGTAATAATTACATATGTATTTATTCTCCTGCAGTCATTGAAGTTTCTTCGTGGATGAGCCAGCTGATAGCATCTGCAAAGAGTAAGAGAATGAATGTAATATATAATCGTAGGAAATCCATGCTCAAAGAAAAGCAGTGCCAAGCAAACCAATGAATCACCTACCCAAAAGTCTGGTCTCCTATTATGTAATAATAAAATAAATAATAATAATAATAATAATAATAATAATAAATCAACCTTCAGAATAATTATAATAATAATAAGTCGACACTATAATGTGAACATGGTCAGATGTCGATATTCAGAATGTTAACATGACATATTTTTACAATTACAATGTCAACACTGACATAATGCCGACATTGTGGATGTCGACAGTCGGCATGTTGACAATGCGATTTTGTATTCACTTTTCATTTTAACCTAACCTAACCTAAGTCTGACTCTAACCTTAACCACAGCCTGATCTTAACCCTAATCTAACCCTAACCACAGCCTGACCCTAATCTAATTTTAGGCACACCCTGACCCTAATCAAACCCTAACCACAGCCTGACCCTAACCCTAATCTAACCCTAACCACAGCCTGACCCTAACCCTAATCTAACCCTAACCACAGCCTGATATTAATCTAACCTTAGTCCTAACCCTAAAATTGGGTGTCAACATTCTGACTCCATATCCCATACTAGACAATTAAATCAGTAAAACAGCCCTATACTGTTTTCCATCCTTGCTCCTGTTGTGGGGATACCAAGTAACTATTTTGCTCTTATTACTGTATTATAGCACACTTATAACGTTTGCGATTATAACACTATACAGAACAAACCAGGTGGTTTACCACATCACTGCCTACCCAATGGAGCTGTAGTCACAAATCCCAACTAGCACTGTCCTAACTGCTGAGGCACAATGTTCCTCTGACAGGGGGTGAAGGACCCAGACCAATGTATTTCTGTTTTGGGAAGACTCATAAAGTGACAAATCTACAGAGACTTCAATGTTGAGAGAAATTGACATGTTCTACTGTTTCATGAGGTCCTTCAGGAGCAGTAATCCCTAGTTAAAACTGTCCACACAGTAGACACATTTGATGAAACAATTCCCCATTTTTTATCCATCATCCAGTTACCATTTTGCTGCGACTTCAAGGGAGGTCCTCCTTAGACATATCCCCTTTGCATGATAAGTACTTGCTTATTGGAGGGGCTGTCACTGAGCCTCTTGAAATGCCTCCAGTGATAGCAGGCACACTGTGGTGAGCTTGTCCAATCAGTTCTAGTTGTACATGACATTGGACAATGGGTAACCATATTATAAGAAGAATAGGTCATAATCCCAGTAATTCATGTAGTCCCATACACCTTGTGTCCAGCCCCAATTTAACTCTATGTACTTTTTTATCTGTGAGTTGCTATTTTGGAATGACCAGAACAGGGGTGTAGCCTGAACTTTGTGGACCCCTTTGCAACATTTTCATGGGACACCTTCCCCTTCTAGAGAGACTCCTCTCTCCACAGCCGTTGTTCATTTTATGTGCCATTGTTGTGCCCTAGTTAATGTTATGCCCCATAGTAGTGCCCTAGTTCACATTATATCACACTGTTTCCCCAGTTCATATTACGTCACATTGTAGTGCCCCAATTTAACAATATGCCACATTGTACTGCTATCAGTACACATGCCACACAGTTCACCCAGTTCACAATATACTGCACAGTGCTTAGGGGGTAATTCCAGGAACCTGGTAGACAACTTTATGCAGTTGATGGAGCCCCCTTATCCTCTGGACTCCATAGCAATGGCACCCCCTGCACCCACTACAGCTACACCCTTGGACTGGCACATTGTGGTTATCCAGGGTGGTTCAGCAGAGGTAGTCCTATAAATTTTGAAGCCAATGGTTGAAGCAACTCATCAGCTGGGTGCCCTAATGACCACACGTGAAAGTAGCTCTTTAGGTGATATCTGAAGACATCCTATTCAGCATAGGGAACAGTATAACAGGAAAACCTAAGAACTTGCACTGCAAAGAGTAAACCACATCCAGTGTATTTGTGAGAGGGGATCTCAAACCATCATAAGCTTTATTTTTATAAAGCCATACACTCCGCTCTTACTACACCACCAGTGGTACTTGCACTATTGGTGTTTTTGGACACTGTTGTAGGGTTTTACTAACAGGAAAGAAAAACACATTTTTACTGTGAGCTGCACCCACTCTGTGGAATGCCCTATCATGCACAATAAGACTTTCCTCTAGTCTCCAAACCTTCAAGCATTCCCTGAAAACTCATCCCTTCAGGTAAGCTTATCAGTTTCCAGAACTGCCCACAAAGCTTCAAAGCTTCCATATCTAATTACATCCCCAGTCACAGTCCACACATAACCTCACACATTGTCTTTCTTTCACATCATCCTGACATTTGGCTGACATTCCTGTGTGACTGGATCATGCAGCCTACCAAGAAACTCTGCATTCTGGCTGGACCAAATTGCAATATATAGCACCTATCCTTGTGTATCAATGCCTATTTCCCTATAGATTGTAAGCTTGCGAGCAGGGCCATCCTACTTTTATATCTGTCTGTTATTACCCAGTTTTGTTCTATTAATGTTTCCAATTGTAAAGCGCAATGGAATATGTAAGACACTGGGCCTGATTCAGACCCGCTCGCGAGCGTAGGACGCTCGCAAGCGCGTCGATGGTGCCCTAATGCGCATGCGCACGACGGAGGGAGCTCCGTCGTGCGCATGCGCGAGACCCGAATAACGATGGTAAAGCCGTCGTTATGGGTCTCGCACCAAAGGGGGCGTGCTGTCGATGGTGACTGACAGCACGCCCCCTTTGGTGGGCGTGCCGGGGGCGTGTCTGCCAGACGGAGGTGTTCCCATGGGAACGCCTACCGTCTGAGTCCGGCCCCACTGACATCAGTAATGATGTCAGTGGGAGTGATTTTGGCTCTGATAGAGCCAAAATCACTCCAGGGCTTGCTACCGCAGGGTCTCGTCGCAAGCCCGATGGTCGCGATGGTCTTGACCATCGCGACCATCATCATGGATGCTCGCTATAGCTGTGGGTGGTAACCCACAGCTATGCGAGCGTCCATGAGGCCGCTCCAAGTTGAGGTAGGAGGGCCCTGATTCAGAGCGAGCGCTCTGGTCAGAGCATTCGGCTCTGAATCAGGCCCACTGTTAATAAATAAATAAATATTGTGGATAGTCAGACTTTGAATTCCTGTTATCAGCTGATAGAGATGTGCTTGCTGTCCTGCAGGAAATCCATACAGCTATGTCAGCTATTAGCTTTGAAAACATTCCACCAGAATGAGGAAGGGGGGGGGGGGGGGCTGCTTTGTATACCTATCTCCCAGCATTGTACAGCTAGCACCAGGTTGGAAATAATTAGGATTTTATACTAGCCACCATTCCTGCTCAGCTTTGTGTAATTACCACCACAATGGTTTGGTTTTGTGCATTTGCCATCAGAATGGGTGTGTTGTGTATATAAATGAAATACTAGAAACTAGCAACATTGTCAAAACTGTTCCTACTCTCCCGGGATGGCTGGGAGCCCCTAGGCGTCTGCTTCCCCCTTGTAAGTGGGCAGTCCGGGGAAGATGACGCAATTTGCGCTGAATTGCGTCGTCGTGGCCATGCCCATGCTGCACATTGCCAGTAATCTCGGCATTGTGTGGCGGGGGTGTGGCCGCGAATATGTGATCGCGCAGTCACGTCCCCGATCGGTCCACAAATTAGCTGCACACCCCTCCTGCTATTGCAGATTGTCGGCAAGTATGATGGAATATTCACCTTGTTATGTACCATGGCCCCTGGCACTTTTTCACCACCCAAATATCAGTGTTCCCAGCCCTACCTCAGTCATATATAACACAGCAGATTGAATTGATTATCTTTGTTTGAACTCTGGGCCTGATTCAGACCGGCTCGCTAGATGGGTTCGTATGCAGCCGTCAGCTGCTAATTATGCAAATGCTGCGATCGCACGGCAAGACATTAGTATGCCATCTATGTCTTAGTGTGCGATCGCGGGCTGTATTTAAAACGCCCACCAGCCAGTCATAAGACGCCCACTTTCCCTTCGTTACACACGTCATCTCCAGGAAGTGTATGTAACAATCGGTAACATTGAGAACCATTGAAGCCATACCCAGCACTTGTGGTTGACCATACCCTTCCGCAAGCACTGCGATCGCTGCAGTGTGTAACACAGCCAGAAATGGCGTTATGACGCTCAGACACGCCTGCGTTCGCAGCACAACACCCCCGTTTTCATCTACCTTCCCCTGTCACCACCCACAAACGGCTCGTCCTGTCACTCAACCTGGCAAGCCGTCTATGTTCAACGTGTGATCGTTTCCCAATCGCAGTGACCGGTTCGCACACACACTGCGACCTTTACGCATGCGCAGATAGAGAAAATTGGCCGGCAGCATGCGAATGCAGCCTAGATAGTTCATCTGAATCGGGCCTTCTATTCATTCCACAAACAGCAAATTTACAAATATAGGGGCAGGTTCCGGGTTAGATGCAAATTCTATGAATCTGCTCCTGAACTGCATGCCAGGAAAAATGTGTACATTAGCCCTTTATGCAGAGTTGTATGCATCTTGTTGTGTGTCCACCATCTGTGGATGCTCAGTATGCAGAAGTAACTGTACATGCAACTGAAATGCGCGACTTGACATCACCTCTACTTGTGAGCGCTGAGTAATGACGCATACACAAAATGCACAAAATACGTTCCGCCAACAGATCAACCCCACAGTGTGTGATGTCACTCAGTGGGATGCAAAGCAAGAGGGGAAGGTGGAACTAAGGAGACTCTAATACAGTGCATGGGGGGTGAGGGCCCCAAATGTGTAATGAACCAATGTCCTCTATTTATACTATCTGCTCTATACTCAAAAGCACCTAACCCGTGACTGTTGCCATCCTGCTTCTGTTGCAGCAGTGTTTATATACCATGTACTTGTCTTGTAGTGTCTTAAACTGTATGACACTGTTTTCTTGTTCTGTTCAACTGTTTATGTACTATGTTTCTGTACTATGTAAGGCGCTGCGGAACCCTTGTGGCGCCATATAAATAAAGGATAATAATAATAATAATAATAATAATAATATTAATAATTTATGTCTCAGTCTTATTCATACGTTGCTTCAGATATATTATTTCTAAAGTGATATCAAATTTAAGCCTGATCCAACCTGGATACAAATGACTTCATACATCCTACTCACCGGTCTACTTACCGGCCTCTGTCGGTATGTTGAACATCGGGATGCCGCTGTCGGTCTTCTGACCGCCGGCATCACTACCGCTGGGAATTCATACCGATTCCATCTTCACCAATGCCTACCTACCCTCCACTGATACATCTCTTACCACTTGTCCTATCCGCTACTATCCCACCAATGCCCCCTATTTCCCTTTGTCTCCTCCCTCTACACTGTACGTTCTCACGAGCAGGGCCCTCTACACCTTGTGACTCAGTTCTGGCTTCCCACGTCTACCCATTCGTACACGGCCCAACTTTTGCACTATCTCTGTTTGCTAGTTATGTACACAAGCCCTTATTTGTATGATTCTACCTGCTCTGAGACATTACAGACCCTGGTCCTGATTCCGATATTTGCCCTACTGTAATCACAACTGCGATATCTTACTGGTCCCACTGCTGCCTTCTCATATCCATCCGACGATGTACAAGAGCATAAACATCGACACAGATCGGGCAGCCACGCAGCTTGCATGACCTGCTTCAAACACTGCGTCTCTCCTGACACGCAGAGCTCTCATGCTGCGAAGGAGATCGCAGGGCTTATTATGCACACCTGTGAAACGGAGTTAAAATGGTCCCGACATGATGTTTGCCAAGCCACACCCCCCCGTTACCTCCCCCAAACATTGCCTGTCACTTATCGCAATTCAGTCGCTGTGCTGATTCGCACATGCACAATGGCTAACAATCGCTCGATCTGCGTAAATATCAGCGTTGTGTAACTTTCGAGATCAGGCCTCCGTCCTAACACACAATTGTAATCACTATTATGTTCATGTCTTTTTTATTTTATTCTGTTTAACAGTTTCCTTGCATTAAGCTTTGATGATGGTGATACTGGTGAAACAGGTCCATTTGCAAAGCTAATAAAACCTTTTATTGTGTAGCTAACTGTGTGACATCCGCTACTATCCCACCAATGCCCCCTATTTCCCTTTGTCTCCTCCCTCTACACTGTACGTTCTCACGAGCAGGGCCCTCTACACCTTGTGACTCAGTTCTGGCTTCCCACGTCTACCCATTCGTACACGGCCCAACTTTTATATAGTGAAATAGTATAAGCTTCAAAAGCTTTTGAAGTGTTTTGTAAGATACATTAAAGTTGCTGATGGGTAAACAAGCAGCATATACCAGGGGCGGGCGGTGTATACTGGTTTATATTCTTTCATGTTATTGTTCCAGAAAAGTCTTGTGGGCCTGGTTGGTTGCAGTTTGATGGCAGCTGCTATTTCCTCAGTTTAGTCAAGACTGATTGGAACAAATCCAGGAATGTGTGTATTAAAAAGGGAGCCGACCTAGCGGTAATCACCACCGAGAAAGAACAGGTAAGATATTATCTTGTTTTAGATGGTGGTAGAGAAGTGAAGAATGTCTTGATGGATGTGTTTACTAAAACAAGTCAGAATGAAGAATTTCATTATCTCCCACGCTATTGACTGAGGGTTGTCAATTAGTATCTGATGTATTAATTTTAAACCAGAGTAAACAAAATGAGTTCAAAGGGATCCTTATGTCCACTCCAAATTGGATGTACAGAATGTTTGGGCTGATGATACCATAGACCTGCGTGTTAGTGTTCATTGTCCAACAAGTGACATTGCGTGATTTTCCGCCCACTGAAGGTCCAGATCTGTTTAAAATCATCTCACTATATGTGGCCAAGTTGGTCACATCATTTATCCATCAGGGGTTATGTAGAATGTACAGATGGCTGTGTCGGGCCAAGGTGGAGGACCAGATATGTGGTCGTTTTTTCCAAGGTGTTCACATCTTCTCATCACTCCAAGATGAGTTATCCCTACCCTCCATGGAGCTTTGGAGTTATGGTCACTCTTCCAGACGTGGCAACATATGACAGACATTAGAGGGCAGCTATCTCCATTCGAGTCTCTCTGCACACTTTTTTCACCTCCAGTACACTCTATTTAAGCAATATTGGAGGAAATATTAGCTCATGAAACTGGCTTCACTGAGGCCTTTGAGATGGACTTCGATGGAATCTCCAGTTCAGTTGGTGAAAGTTTATGAATTTGCGTATCCATTCTCAATTTTGTACCTCGATGGTTGAAACTCAATATAAGATACTAATAGGTGGTACAGGTGCCCAGAGGGTCTACATAAGGTTTTCCCATCAGTCTATCACCCCTGCTGGAGATTTAACTCCATTGTTGGCACACTATTTATGATGGAGCTGTCCTAAATTTACTCCCATAGAACTCTCAAGACAATCACATAAACCGATGCGTTGATGAATCTGATTTCTTGCTCCTGGGTATCCTTTTCTTGTTTTCTTCTTATTCATGTTCAAAAGTCAAAAAGTTGACTGATATTGTATGTATGAGTCTTGCTTATAGCACATGTCATTTATAGTTAATGTGGTTTGATAGATAAATAATTATATTAAATGCAAACAGTAAAGTAGTTGGCCGGTAGGGAAGAGCCATCATACAATAAGGAAGTGATTTTGGAAGGTTTAAGGGGAGTTGTATCAGACCTTTGAGAGTTAAAGTGGAGAAGTTGTGCCTAGCTTCTAGCTATCATTTATCTAGCACAGTCTATAAAATGACAGTTAGAAAGCTGGTTGCTATGGGCAACTTTACACTTTATCTCTCTTGAAGATTTGATACATCTTCCCCTTATACTGAAAAGTCCACTACTATACAGCACTGGCTCATTTTGTTGTTTAGCAGAAAAGTTAGCAATTGAAGTAAGAAAGTGACCTTGGAAATATGTTTAGTAGATACCCAGAGAGAGGAGAGAATAAAAGGTCTTTAAGTGGAATTTTTAATGAATGTATTAAATTGTATGTAGGAAGTCTTACAATGTAATTATCTGGCGTTACCTGATATCTGCTCATTTCTTTCTCAGATCTTCCTTACCACTAAGTCTTCTGCTGGCATTAACAAACTTTTTTGGATTGGACTGCATGATTCCATCACAGAAGATGCCTGGGAATGGGTGGATGGAACGAACTACGAAGCATCTTACAAGTAAGTTTCTAGAAGACTGAAGCACTGCTACAGTAGCTTAGTTGAATGAAGAAGAAAAGTACAGGTGTTCTGTCACTTCAATACAAAGCGTTCCACAAGGCAAGTGGGCATGAGAATGCCTAAAGATCTTTCCCTAAATATTTGTTTTAGCAGTGAACGGAATGTTTACCTAGAAAGCATGGGCATAGCTACAGTATACTGGGTGCAGGGGTGCCATTTCTATGGGACCCAGAAGGCTCATGGGGCCCACCTCTGGGATTTGACTCATCTGCACCCACGTAATAAAGTTGCCTACCAGGTTTTTAGAGTAGCCCGCTAAGCACTGTGTGACATAATGTGAACTGGGGGAGATGTGTGGCATATGTACTGGCAGCAGTACAATGTGGCATATGGTTATTTTGGGGCACTACAATGTGACATAACATGAACTGGGGGCACTGTGTGGTATAATGTAAACTAGGGCGCTACTATGGGCATAAATACAGCAACTACTGTGAAGAGACAAGTCTGTCTAGAAGGGGAAGGATCCCCTTGAGAATAATGTTATGGGGTCCACAAAGTTCTGACTAACCCTCTGCTAGAAGAGTATCAGACCAAATCTCCTGTTAGTTATAAGCAGCTTTCTAAACATATGCTAGTTTTCCCCAGAGTGTGCACTTATTGTATTGCTAACAGAAAGTAATGCAGATAAATGTCCTTAATTGTTATTATATCACACTCTTTAAAAAATAATAATAAATGAATAAAGAAGGGATTACAGAAATATTATGTACAGTATCTTTTAACTATTATTGACAGTAACATTCTATATAACTGTCAGTCTATGTGCAGCTATAGTTAGTTGGCCCCTTTAAAAGATTATAACAGGTGCCATTAAGCAACGCAGCCTAACAAAGTGTCACAATATTACAAACCCCCTTTAGCTGTTATGTTATTTCTAATATACAAAATGATACAAAAATGTTCTTTAATTCCTATTAATCACTGCTATGTTCTACATTGTCCTACTCCTACGATCAGCATCTTCTCAAGGGGAAGTTACTACTATATAATCTGTCCGGATCATGCATAGGTCTTTGTACCCTACTTCCAATACTACACTCATTAAAACCTAATAGTTGATATCTTAGTAGTAATACAAGTTACTATAATGTAGTAGTGTGTGTTACACTGTGTGACAGCGAAACCTCCTACACGCGTTTCACTCCTTGTAGCTGTCTATTTTCTGCTGCCTACTAGTGGTTCCGCACAAGTGTCATCCAGTGTTAAAACTTGTAGATTGGCACTTTCACTGGCATTATTTTACTTTTTATATCATTTCATCATATTACACAGTGCTGTCCATAGAATATTTGTCACATCAGTCCCTGCCCCTTTGGGGCTGACAGCCCAAACTGCCATATAGGAAAAAACAAGAGCACCTAGAGATAACATACAAAGCACAGAAGAACAAACAAACACTACACAGATAGAGCCCTGGTTGTAATTGAACACACGACCCCAACATTGTGAAGTAGCAGTGCTAACCACTGTGCCACTCCCAGCATCTTGCTCGTATCCAGCCCCAAATTTAAGTGCTGTGTAAAGGTTTATCAAGTGGGGACTGTCTCTAAAGGTGTGTACACACTAGACGAGTTACTCCTTAAGCGATATCGTCTAGTGAGTACCCGGCAGGGGTGTGCTCAGTGTTGTTAACGACATTGAGCACACACACTGAGTGATGTCATTAACGATACCGTTCAGTGCCTGGCACTCTCCCTCATCCCCGAACATGCAACAATCTGACAATATCGCCAGGTTGGCCTGCATAATTGGGCGATGAACGACATTGACCCAAGACCCGCGGCAGCGCGCATCGTTGGTTGTTCGTAGTAATCGTTCATCGTTTTATCGTACACACTGGCCGATAAAGTGAACGATAACGATATAATTCAGTCGTTCAATATATCGGCAAGTGTGTACGCACCTTAAGACTGGGTCCATATCACTCACCCCATGGCCTTGTGCTGGGATCAGTTCTGTTATGCCAAGCAGATGGTTCTTGGAGACCGTGCAACCTGTATTTGGCAATGCCCATTATCCTTCTTTTACTACAAATATTTTCTCTCTTTTTGAACTATTAAACAATGACAACATTGACAAAATATTATTTTTGTTTAAATTATCTAATAGCTATTATTAGCTTTCCAATTTTGCAATAGTTGTCCTTTCAGTCTACGGCTGCGGCTTTTCCTTGACTGCTTCAATATTTTGTTAATGTATAATCTTTGTTTAATTAATTTCTACCCATCTCCGACATAAAGCAGCCTGAGCCATCATTCCATCTAACTAGCCTGTCTACTTCACTCAGGGGCATTTGTAGAGAGGAGGGGGCCCGCGTACAGTCTCCGACACGGACCCCCTCCTCTATGTCCGGCGGCCGGCAGCGCTCTGAGCTGTGCGCAGCCACCGCCGGACTAGAGTGCACCCAGAGTCTATAGAGGATGTGCTGGTCACCGGGAAAATTGCTGCCGCGGCCATTTTCCCTGTACTGCGCATGCCCAAACGACGGGAAAATGGCCGCGGCAGCCATTTTCCAGTCATTTTTTTACAGTGCCAGACCCCAGCGCCGACGTGGGACTCCAGAGAGATAAGTAATTCTATAGGTGCAGGGTGTGCGGTGCGGGGCCCCCAGGGGCCCGTGATCCCCGCACACCCTGCACCCATTATAGATACGCCCCTGACTTCACTGAGTCATGGTACACAATGTGCCTCATACCTCCGTGGTACCACTACATCCTAGTGAATTTATATGACATTTTCTCCTGAATGCTGTTTCAAACCACAGCATTGCTGCCTATACTATGTGTAGGGGACTGATGCATTGTAAAAGTGATGGCTTCAATCATGTTTCTTTCATTCAGGGCCTGGAAGGAAGGGGAACCGAATGATCACTTTGGGGTCGAAGACTGTGTCCACATGTGGATGGCTGGGGAGTGGAATGATGCACCTTGCACTGGTTATGACAGATATGCAATTTGTGAGAAGAAGCTCTGAGCTTGTGTCCTACAGAAGATTTATTCTACAGCCGACACATTGGAACTGATTGATTGTATTCTTCTAAATAGCATTTTATACTAATTTGTTTTCACCTTTGTACCTATTTCCCCTGTTTTATGTCCTCCCCCCCCCCCAATCTTCAGTTCAGCAATGAGGCACCTTACTAATCATCAACAGTAATACTACTTTATAACACAATTATTCTGATACATATCACAATTCTATCAGAATTAAATCTCGTATCACCATAAAATATAGCTGTGATTTATTTTCCTATTCCTCTCATATATAGACTGCCTTACTTCTATATTAGACAATAACCCTAATACCCTATACAATATGATCTAGTATAGGCTGCAATCACTGCACGTTCTGGTGCTGGGTTCTGGATGTACGGTCTGCAATGCTGATTATAATGTGTTATAGTATCATCACTCCAGTGCCTGTGTTCTCTCAGTGTTTCTCTGCACCTTATGGGGTCCATACATCACCGACGGATTGCCGCAATCCCGCGAAGCTGCATCGCAGGTTCGCAGAAATCCAACATGTTGGATTTTGGCGATTTGACGATCACGATCAAAAATTGATTGCAATCGTGAAATGTCTGCGATCTGGCGACGGATCGCAGAACATTGATGGTGGGCGATCGGAAATTTCCGATTGCATCCCTGCATCGCGGCGATCCGTTGCAGACGTATGGGCACCTTTACTAGCAAGAAGCAATCATAGTGGGGTGAAGTTTGTGTTACAATTTGACATATAGGGGGAGATGTTTCAAACCTTCGAGAGAGATAAATTGCCCATAGCAACCATTTAGATACTTGCTATTATTTATATAGCTTAGTCTATGAAATTACAGAAACTGATTGGTCGCTATGGGGAACTTCTCCACTATAGCTCTCTCAAAGGTTTGATACCTCTCCCCCATGGACTCAATTACAAGTTACTTGGAGAATAGTTTCATGTGTAGAGAGACAAGATGACTGGTACTGGGCTTGTGTTTGGCTCTTTTGTCACTCATCGCTGGTCAGCCAGGACCCTGCCTTATGTGCTGACTGAGGGTACCTAGTGTCTCTATGGGTTTGCAATCACTTAGGCAAACAGTTGGAGGGGTCCAACAGTGAGTTTACTGTTATATATACACATAGGTTAAATACACTACAAATAACAAATGGCAGGGGGTTCACCACACATATGGCTCACTGAACAATCCTACCCTACATGGGATATAGTCACTGGTCCCCTCGGAGTAATGTCTTGGTCCTGATCCACACCTGACTTTCACTTCAACATGACAGTTAGTGGTAATAGCCACACAAAGACTTTAGTCCATAGGTTCCCAAACACTGTCCTCAAGGCACCGTAACAGTCCAGGTTTTAGGGATATCTTTGCTTGACCACAGGTGATTTAATTAGTACCTCTGTCAAATTTGATTTACCCACCTGTGCTCAACCATGGATATCTCTAACACCTGGACTGTTGGGGTGCCTAGAGGACCGATTTGTGAACCTCTACTTTAGTCAGTAGATGCTGCAATTTCTTGGGGTGGCTGAGTGCCCGTGCCTCCACATGTGACTTTAGCTTCTTTTATTGGGCATGTTAGGTTCTTTGGGCGCCATTAGGTTCCCTATCTGGAAACATTTAAGAACTGTAAAGCACCATAATATAAAACACAGGTACAACAACACCCTGCTCTCGCTACAACAGCAAAGTGTATCCTAAGGTGCAGCTCGTGTTTGATCTGCGTAGCTACATGCAGAAGGAACACCGTTGCCAGCTATGTTTAATCAGATAGCAGGAGGCAGCGGTGGTTGGGCCTCACCATTATTAACATTTATTTATATAGTGTCAGCATATATCATTGCACTTTGTCATTTTATTATATGTTGTCCACAGGTAATGCATTCCCCATTTTTACTTTTATATTGACATTCCTACTAACTTAAACTTATTTAGGGACAAATTAGTGCAACATGACATGAGAGTCACATCCTTGTAACCGCTCACTACAATATTTCTAATAGGTGTAGCCTTTGTAGTACAGAATGTGTGTATGCTAACAGAATTAAGGGCCTGATTCAGAGCCGGACGCTATTTGCGCTCGCTCGTTCAGAAAAAGGGGCCGGCTATTTAAATTGAGCGCTCGCTCTTTGCGGTCTGTTGACGCCTCTATGTCTGAGCGAGCGAACGAAACATGCGCTCGCTATTTTGAAAAGACGCCCCCTGGCCGCTCGCATCATACGTCATCTCCGCTATTTATTAGATTAATCGAGTACATCGAAAGGCGTATGAACTGCTCTCAGTGCTTGTGGTTGGATTTTCCTACCACAATCATGCGAACAGTTCAGGCTAAGAGACAACCAAGTAACGTGGTCGATGACGCTGCTTTGTTAATTATGCACACCCTTAAAACGCCCGTTTTGACCGTTTGGCACACCTGCATTCGGATCTCCACTCCCCGTTTTCAAGCACCTTCCCCTGTTACCACCCACAAACGCCTCATCCTGTCACTCAAATTAGCAGGCACTCGCAATTTTACGAACACACGTTTTCCGACCGCACTGACTGGTTGGCGCATACGCATTACGACCCATACGCATGCGCAGATGTGCGAACATCGCTCGGAGCGAACGAGCGGCCGCTTACGAGCGGATCTGAATCAGGCCCTAAGTTCTTCCCTTGATGACTCATATAAAGAGGTGGTAATAATGACGCAGAGGGAGTACTCGACAGTTGGAGCTCCAATTGAAGCCCATCTTTCTCAGTAACTTGTGGACCAGGTAAGAAAGGATCGTCAGGAACATCTGAGGCCTGTCTCTCTCAGAAACTGGTGCACCAGTTAGGGGAGAATTGTTAGGAGCAACCCAGGGGTCTCTCAGATATTGGATAAATAGGTAGGGAAGAATAGTAGGGAGCATTCGCAGACCTATCTCTCGGAAATCGGTGGAATAAGAAAGGGCACTGAAGAACCTCCTATCATACGTGTTTGGGAAGGAATTTCCAGGAGTCACTGACCATAATCATTGAAATTGGCTACACAGAACTGCAGGAGACAGTGGACTGTTGCTGAGATGGAGTCTGGCTTTGCAAGCTTACAACTCTGTCACCTCACAGAAAAGGGCCAACAACATAGAAATACTGATGTACTCTCATCAAGAGGAGGTGGATTCATTACCATGCACCCCACCTGGTCTGGTCAAGACTTCTTTCCCAGCAACATGGGAATAAGTGAATACATATTTTCTCTTTATTCGTAGAGCTGCCGGAAATCTCAGTTCATGATCTCAGAGATACAGCTTCAGCAGGAACACTTTGCAATTGGTAACATTCAAAATAAACTTATATGTGGGAGATGTATTATTGTGGAAAACATTATACCACTAAAATTCTTATTGCTTCACCTCTTATCGAGGTGAGTTGGAAGCAATAACGCAGTGATGTATTAAGATCTCGGGTGCTGGAGTGGGGGAGAGAAAACTCCCCTCTCCAGCGACCCATGCAAGTTCTGTAACGGAAAAGTATAAAAACCCTTCAGCAGCTATACCTGGAAGTGACGTGAGTGAGGGCGGAAGCGGAGGTTTCTTCCCACACTTTCCAAGAAAATGAGAAAGTTGGCCCCTTGCGGGCTCGCTTTGCTCGCCACATGAATATATTCCCCCTCTATGCCCACTTGGATGGTAGGGAATGATGGACACTGGCAGATTACATAATCGTACATCTACGGAAGGGGATCTATCTCTTCCCGTTCCATAGTGCCTCAGCTTAGTGCTGGAACACTGTGTCATGCCTCCTAGCCAGCCCCAATGCACATTGCACAGATGGTTAGTACACATACCGGCAGGTAATCCTAATTCTATGTGAAGAAATTCCCACAGCTGTGCTTATCATTTTTTTTCACTAATAGCTGATAGATTTTCGTGGCCATGAGGTCACGAAAATCCATCAGTATAGCAACAGCAAAATTGTTAACAGTTTGCAGATTCTCCGTTTCCTGCTCTCCTACAGTACCTGTGGCTGATGGATGGATGTAAGACTCACCTGCTCTCCTACATGTGGCTGATGGATGGATGTAAGACTCACCTGCTCTCCTACATGTGGCTGATGGATGGATGTAAGACTCACCTGGTCTCCTACATGTGGCTGATGGATGGATGTGAGTCTTACATCTATCCATCAGCCACATGTAGGAGACCAGGTGAGTCTTACATTCATCCATCAGCCACATGTAGGAGAGCAGGTGAGTCTTACATCCATCCATCAGCCACATGTAGGAGAGCAGGTGAGTCTTACGACCATCCATCAGCCACATGTAGGAGACCAGGTGACAGAGAATCTGCAAACTGCTAACAATGTTGTAATCCCATCTGACAGTCTCTTCTACCATATACAGCTCCTCTCTCAGTAGTCAGCTACTGTGTACACCCAAAGATTGTAAAATGAATATTTTAAGTTTGCAGGAGTAACTATCTGTCCCTGGTGGTCTAGTGGTTAGGATTCGGCGCTCTCACCGCCGCGGCCCGGGTTCGATTCCCGGTCAGGGAAGATCATTTTTTTGTTTGTTTAATTGCAGTCTTGTTTGTACCATGAATATGATATAGCTATCAGAAATTATAAAAATAGGAATCTATTTATACATTCCTTTCATTTATTTTTGAAATAGTTCTCTGACATTCATGGATCTTACAGAAAGTGTTTTAACTGCCACCACACTATATATATATATATATATATATATATATATATATATATATATATATATATATATATATATATATATATATATAATTTGTGTTGTCACTATGCACTATGAAGACAATGGACTAAAATAGGTTGAATTAATGTACAGCTTCTATAAGAGATACAGGGAAATTCTGACATGATAGTGATGCTAGCTATTCATGTAGGCAATTTTAAGGAAACACATCTCATCTTATCAAGTGAGTTATTTCCACACATATTTTTTATGTCTACAGGATGACACTACAAAGAATGCTGGGACAATCTGATGACTGTGTCATTTTCATTCTTCTATTACTAATGTATTACATGGCTTTGGCACAACTTCATGGGTATCTGTTTGTTCACTATAGACAAATACATTTGACAAAGTTCTTTGAGCCTGTTCTAGAGCCTGAGTACGGAGCTCACTAGCATGCAGGTTTCTGTAGTGTAGTGGTTATCACGTTCGCCTCACACGCGAAAGGTCCCCGGTTCGAAACCGGGCAGAAACATTTTTTTTTTACAATTTTAAATAATACAGCTAAGCATTGTGATTGTTAATAACATCAATATATTTTTTTGCCTGAGTTACTTTAACTACAAACTGACGGTTACACAGGACATGATCTAGTTGTAGGAAGTTCTACCATAACGTTTAACATTTTTTATTACCTTTGATCATTATGTAGTAATTATATACATTTCATTGAAGCACTTATTTGTGGTTACAACCACAGTGTTTTGGCTTTTACTTGTACAGTCTGATATGGTTTTGGACTAAATTCCGAATAACTTCACTGTAATCACAGATCCCATAACAGAACCTCAGAGGTATCCTCAGATTTGAACAGGGCCAAACATGTAGCAGAGTGGCGCAGCGGAAGCGTGCTGGGCCCATAACCCAGAGGTCGATGGATCGAAACCATCCTCTGCTAGTTTTTTTTTTTTGTTATAATTAATATTATTAATTTTTATAATTATAAATATATATATATATATATATATAAAGATATGTATATTTATTTTTGTCCCTTTAATTATTAATGATTATTATTAATAATAATAATAATAATAATAATAATAATAATAATAATAATAATGTGAATTAAATTATATTTTTATTCAGTAGTGAAATTATGTGGTCGTTGTATGATTTAGGACCAGCACATAAGAGTTAATAGAATAATTATCCCTGATTGTGAGCAAGGTTTGTTTTAAACAAAGTTCTGCAATACAGTAAATAGATAGTATTGCAATAAAAATAAAGCATGCATTGATTGAGGACACTGATCATGGTTAATCCTTGTTCATGCCCCATGGTTTCATTGTTAATGTTTTTTATGTAATCTTCTCTACATTGTATATACATTCTATTTATAGCTAAGACGAAGTCGGTGATTCAAATGAATCATTTTGAGTATTGTGTGAAGTATGCACGTTTGCACGTTATAACATTGACTGTGGATAGGGACATTTACACGGTGCTCAGAGACCCGGCGGTGTTATGACGAGGCTCTCTCTCAGAGAACGTTTCCACTTGTGTAATGGAAAAAGGTAACAGTAGTTATACTGACCTGTCTGGCAATGTATGAATGTTGCAATAGCGACATCTGATGGACATTTTATGAATACCAGCTTCATTGTAAATAATTGCATACGTTTATGTAGTGCCAGCCAGGCTCAGGCAGATCATTGCATACAAAATAAATCAGTCTAAGTGGAATGTGTGTGTGTATGTATGTATGTATATATATATATATATATATATATATATATATATATATATATATATATATATATATATGCCTGACTTAATTGCCCCTATCACCAATCTGGCAGAAGCAGGCAATAAACTGAACGCTGCTTTCGAGTCACAAAGCATCTCAGCCTAGTGCTTTTCTCTTTATGTATATTTTCTAGGTCTTAGCAACAACCATGTCAGTCCCAGGCATTTTTTTATTAATTTTACTATGTGAGTCTCCAGCACAACAGCAGGGACACTTTACAGTGCAATCTTGCAGTCATCTCTTCAATTTTAAGGTGTTTCCCATTGTTCTAGAATAATATAGTTTAACAAAATTGCTGCTTGGAAGTTTATTAATACATTTAGTCAGCTTAGTTCCTTCTATTCTCCAAGCTGTCCACACTCATGGACCCAAAGACTTTCATTATCTGCCATGTTTTGCAAACAATACACTAATTTAATAGTCAGCCTTTGTAATTTTTTTCTATTTCATTTGTGTATTTTTGGACCTTCAGCATTTATTTTGGGTACTAAGGCCCTGATTCAGAGCCGGACACTCTGAAAGAGCGCTCGCTCTGAATCAGGGCGCTTGTTTTTAATTTTAAGTGCGGCCTCCTGGCCGCTCGCATAGCTGTGGGTGACCACCCACCACTATTGCGAGTGGCCAGGATGATGGTCGCGATGGCCATTTTTTTTTACAGTTTGATGTTTTAAATACAAATTTCATCACTCTCATATGTTCCTCAGATTTGTCTAAATTGCGTTCTGGGGTATCTACCCTGTTACAATCTTTGTATTATATGAAACTAGCTGCAGTACCCGGCTCCACTTCGGTGTCATCCTGGTGATCTGTGTCTCCATAGGCAGCCGGCTAACTCCCTCAGTGGGCTGGACTCTGGTGATCTCTGCCACCTGGACACCAGCTCCGTTGTACTGAGTGCACCTCCTGCACAGGAACCATCTCTAAAACCTCCATCAGAAACTGCCTACAAAATCCAACCAACATGACTCATTCCATAAGTAATGGTCTCTATCTGCAATGACCAGGGCTGATCTTATTCATTGTTACACCTTAAACATCAGCCTTTGAATTCAGCACAGGTCATAGCAATTGAAACAAGAGGAAGAAAACACAGAAGACAATTGTGTAAAGGAAGGAGAGGGTCACACTGGAAATCATGCATCCACTGGGCATAGCCAGGACTTTGTGGATCCCAAAGCAACATTTTCAAGGGGCCCCTTGCTCTCTTCACAGCAGTTGTCCATTTTACGGCCATAAAAGTGCCCTAGTTAATTTTATGAACTACAGTAGTGCTCTAGTTAATGTTGATGTTTTCATTATTGTACTTCTTTATTTATATACTGATTACCTGTTATTATATGTTGCCAGGTGGGCACCCTTTCAACCATTAGGGTTAGTATAATAGCCTTGAAAGGAGCTAATATCACTTGTGGTCACCAGCCTACCTGGTGCTTGGATATATGTGAGACAATATGTATAATGATAATAGTGTAATATGTTCACATAAGAGTCAGCACCAGAAACACACAGGAGTGCGTACAACTCTGTGTCAAGGTAAATATATGTATATAGTTCTGTGGACCTAATGTGGGAACAATTCTGGTTGACTTGCACTCAGCCACATGGTCAGTGGAAAGTTTTGCCTCCAAATGAGGAAAGCGCTGAATGTGTCACTGAATGTTTTTGAACATTTTAATTATCTCCGTTTACCTCACATGAGCTTCAACTATGGCTGTGCCCATGACTCTACTTAACTCTTCAGGCATGGAAACGTGTCCATGAGATGTGGGCTATATTGTCCTTCTTGGTAAATGGAGACTGAATACCCCACTGAGCCATAAAACCTCCATCAGAAACTGCCTACAAAATCCAACCAACATGACTCATTCCATAAGTAATGGTCTCTATCTGCAATGACCAGGGCTGATCTTATTCATTGTTACACCTTAAACATCAGCCTTTGAATTCAGCACAGGTCATAGCAATTGAAACAAGAGGAAGAAAACACAGAAGACAATTGTGTAAAGGAAGGAGAGGGTCACACTGGAAATCATGCATCCACTGGGCATAGCCAGGACTTTGTGGATCCCAAAGCAACATTTTCAAGGGGCCCCTTGCTCTCTTCACAGCAGTTGTCCATTTTACGGCCATAAAAGTGCCCTAGTTAATTTTATGAACTACAGTAGTGCTCTAGTTAATGTTACACATCATAGCAGTGCCCCCAGTTTATATTATGTCACATTGTAGTGCCCCAAATTAACAATATGCCACATTATATATGCAAAGGCGGATTTAGACCTTACGGGGCCCTAAGCAAGACACCAATGCCAGGCTCCCCTTCCTCAAACAATCCATAACACTATATTTTTGTTCCTAATTTATTACCTTACATTATTTGTAATTTTTCTTCCTTACATTCAACTTTTTAAAACTTTATCAGTTCACGACTATCCTGCCAAAATCAGGACAGTTGAGAGCAGCAGTGGCTCCTACCCTCTTGCATGAGGGGGGCTGCCACTGTTGCTGGTCCAGTCAGCCGGGTCCCAACGCCTGCACAATGGAACTGGCAGGCCCCGGGACTGGTGCATGCGCACAAGCGGCGGTGGCACTACACATGCGCATAACACCGGCTTCTAGGGACTGCTTCGGCTGCAACCCCTAAAAGCCGTGTTGGGCTGCCTGAAAGGCAGAGCAGCGACTTCCACTAGAAGTGACTCTCTACTACTTGCAGCCCGGACTGGCAGCCCCAGGGGTAGAAAACACCTCCCCCTGGGACTGTCTGTCCTGTGTGTGATTGGTAGGTTGCTCTTCCAATGGGAAGTCGCTGCCAGTCACAGAGTACTCAGGGCCTGATTCAGAGCCGGATGCTCTTGATGAGCGCTCGCTCTGAATCAGGGCGTTTTTTTTTGTTGCAGCCTCCTGGCCGCTCGCTGAGCTGTGGGTGACCACCCACAGCTTTTGTGAGCGGCAAGGTGATGGTCGCGATGGTCGCGATCATCGCGACCATCGGGGCTTGTGACGAGACCCTTGTGGTAGGGTCTCGTCCGTTGCAAACCCCATAGAGCCTCCTGCTCTAAGAGCAGGAAGCTCTCAACTGACATCACTGGTGATGTCAGTGATGCCTCCCACAAATGGCAGGCGTTCCTTCGGGAACGCCTCCGTTTGTGTAGCCACCCCCCCTCCCCGCCTACAAAACGGGGCGAGCTGCAGATCAACATCGACAGCCGCCCCTTTTGTAGTGAGCCCCAGAGCGAGAGAAATTCTGTCTCGCTCCGAGGCTTGCGCATGCACGCGCTGCGCGTGTGCAGTACCCCACCATAGACCTGCTTGCGAGCGCTATGCGCTTGTGAGTGGGCCTGAATCAGGCCCTCAGTGTAGCCCAGTGGCGTAACTAGGGCAGGGCGAGCGGGGTGCTTGCCCTGGGCACCGTGGGACCGGCGGCGTGGGGGGGCGCCGCCGGCCACAGTCCGGCCCGCCCTAGTTAGCCACCAGTGTAGCGCCGACCGCAATGAGTGCGGTCAGTGCTACACATTTACACAGGACCGGCGCTAGGCTTCCAGCGCCGGTCCTGTGCTGCACACCTGAGCCCGTTCCCTCCCCCTGAGTGCTTGCCCAATAGCGCCAGGAGGCGGGCTCAGGCTGTGCATAACACACGCATCGCCGCCAGCGCTGGCGGTGATGCGTGTGTTAAACAGCAGCCAATGAGAGTCAGATAGACTCTCATTGGCTGCTGCAGCACCCACTGCAAGTGGGTAATGGGACAGACGTCATGACGTCAGTCCCATTATGCTGAGCGCGCCAACCCGGGAGGACTGGCAGGCGGCGGCGGTGGGAGCGGCGTCGCGGACTGGAGGAGCAGCAGCAGCAGCGTGGATTCAGGTAAGTATGTTTTTATATATATATTTTTAAAAACCTGTCAGCACTACTGGGGGCACAACGGGGGTGGCTACCACTGGGGGGACCTCTACTGAGGTGGGGGCACAACGGGTGGGGGGGGTGGCTACTACTGGGGGCACCATTATTAGGAGGACCTCTACTGGGGGGGGCTATTACTGGTGGCACCCTTACTGGGAGGACCTCTACTGGGGGGGGGGCTATTACTGTGGGCACCATTATTAGGAGAACCTCTACTGGGGGGGGACCACAACTGGGGGCAATAACAGGAAGGACCACTACAGGGACCACTGGATAGGGGGGGTCACTACTGGGAGCCTGCATCAGGGGGACCACTACTGGGGGCACTGCATGGGAGGGGGGGGGACTACTGCTGGGGGCACTATATAAGGGGCTTACTGCTAGGGGCACTGCGAGGACTACTACAGGGGGCACTAGATAGGGGGGATCACTACTGGGTGCCTGCATAAGGGGGACCACTGCTGGGAAACCTGCATGGGGGGGACTACTGCTGGGGGCACTATATAAAGGGCACTGCATAGGGGGGACTACTACTGTGGGCACTATATAAAGGGCACTGCATAAGGGAATACCACTACTGGGTGCACTGCATTGTGGGGACTGCTACTGGGGGCACTGCATAAGGGGGAACACTACATAGGGCACTGCATTTGGGGGGACCACTACTGGGGACACTGAGTAAGGGGAACTAATTGGGGGCTGTATAAGGGGGACCACTACTGGGGATACTGTATAAGGGGCACTACTATGGGTCTGCATAAGAGGGACCACAACTGCATACTGGGGGTACTGTATAAGGGGTACTACTGGGGTTAAGGTGCATATGGATAGGAATGTTCAGCGTGAAAATAAAGGGGTGTGTCATGTTGACACGCCCCATTTTTAAGTGACCACGCCCTTTTTTTTTTACTCGCGCGCCAAAGGCACGCGCACATATCGGGGTGTTGCGGGTGGGGGGGGGTTGGTTTCACTGAGGTAACAGATTTTTCTGGGGTGGCTGCAGCCATTCAGCTCCTAGGTAAACTCTGCCACTGGTTGGAAAGTGGTTGCAATTTATCCTGCCTATCTGACCATTTTTATGGGAACTGGTTCACTTGCATTTACTGATAAAAAGGCAATCATTTGGCTTTTTAACCAATTCTAAGGGTAATGAACTAGGGCAGACTGTTCATGTTCTTTCTCAGCTATGTGCTGTGTACAGCTTAACAATCTGCGGGGCCTATGTTTATTACATAAAATGATGTAGAAGCTTACAAAATGGCACCTGTGTGTTTATATTAGAGCCGTGGTTCCCAACATTTTTAGAATCACGGTGCCCTAGAGTATCAGCATTTTTTCCACGGCATCCCTGGGGCAAAAGTTTCTTATTGAGAAATTCAGCAAAACTTAAATGAAGTAAATTGTGCTTATAGGTCACCCTTAGGTTCAGTTATTTGGTGGTTGACAGGGCTCCACTTTTTTTGTCCACATATTTTTTGAATGGCAGCAGCCAGCACTGGTTTTGCCTATCACAGTGACTAAAAATTATTTTATTTGTACTGGACCTCCAACCCAAGGCACCCCAGGGTGAGTAAAAAACAAATAACTCACTATAAGCAACGTATCATACGACAGAGCCACAGGTATGTAAGGAATTTTAGTAGGTGGTAAGCAGAGTGGCGCAGCGGAAGCGTGCTGGGCCCATAACCCAGAGGTCGATGGATCGAAACCATCCTCTGCTAGTTTTTTTTTTTTTTTAATTTAGACGTAACAATTATTTTGTTATTAACATTCAGTTTTATAGCATAGCATATTCCATTGTGCTTTACAATTGTAACAAAACAATAATAAAACAGCACTGGTTAATGTCAGACAGAAAGACAGAGAGGTAAGAGGGCCCTGCAAGTAAGTTTCTAATCTATAGGATGATGTGTACATATCACTATACTTATTTGTTCATTCTGTGTATATGTGTACACTTTATACCAAGATAGTCTCTCATACCCCTTTTACACCAACCGAATAACCCAGGTTATTGCGGGTCAATCCGGGTCGATGCTCTGTGTGAACGGCTTCCAGAAAAATATCCCGGGTTGATATACCTGGGATTCTTACTCGGGTTGAGAGCAGGGTTGAAAACGGGTTGTTCCCGTGTCATGTGGCAGTGTGAACGGGTGCTACCCGGATTATTTTACCCGGCTACATTCTGCTATTAGCTGATTGGAGCTTCTGGGGCACTGGCAGATGATGTCATTTGTCAGGGCCCTGCAGAGAGACGCACACGCAGCCATTACTTGCCTGCCTAACCTCCTGCACACAGCCTGAACCACAGCCTGACCAACTCCCTCAAAACGCAGGCTGATACACAGCCTGCACATAGCCATAACAGCAGCCTGACCCACAGCCTGACCAGCAGCTCCAAACGCAGGCTGATACACAGCCATGACAGCAGCCTGACCCACAGCCTGTTGCTACAGCAGCATGTGTGCTGCATCGAACTGGACCGATGCCGATATCCGAGAGCTACTGCTCATCAGGGCGGAGGAAGAAATTAAACGCCAGATGACCGGCACAGTGAAAGATGCAGTAGTGTACCACAATATAGCCCAGATGCTGGAGTCCCGAGGGATAAAATGCACGCAGCAGCAAGTGGTCAATAAATTGAAGGCCTTGCGTAAGCAGTTCACTAAAGTGCACGATCATAACCGCAACAAAAGTGGTGCAGGCTGCAAGGAATGGGTGCATTACCAATTGTGCTACAGCGCTTTTGGAAATACAGCGCTTTCAAACCCCATAGCACTGTCCTCCTCAATTGCGCCATCCTGCGCCAGCCAGCAGGAGGATAGTCAAGAGGTACCGGCTACACAGGTTACCCTGCCGTCCTCGCAAAGCAGACCAACATCACAGCTCCTACTGACCGATGAGCCTGGAGAACGTAGTGGGATGGATTCATCTGTGAATGCTGACAGTATCACTACCACCATAGATGAGGTAGTTGAGACAAGCTCAGAAACTGTGCCCCCTAAAAAGACCCCTCCACTACGCGCTAATAGTAAGTATTTTAAAAAATAAAAACACCCACATCACACATCACACACACACACACACACACATCACACACATCACACACACACACATCACACACACACACACACACACATCACACACACATCACACACACATCACACACACATCACACACACACACACACTACATTCACTTAAATCCAAATGGTAACTGTTGCAGAGTGCTGCTAGCGTGCAGGTAGATAGACGGCCACAAGCGCATGGACGCAAACACCACTGCAATCTTTACCTCGGCTCAGTGCATATTATATTTTTTTTTTAGTTTCTCCCCTTTGCAGTCTACAATGTGCCACCCAGAAAGAAGAAGCTCAACAGGTCGGAGCAAGCGGCTAGAGCGATGACTTCTGTGATCGTGGAGCATCTCCGTGAATTGGATGCCGATATTCAGAGGCAGGAGGATGCTAGATTGGATCGGTTTCTAGAGTCCGAAAGGTAAATGCAGCAGTCATTTATGAGGCAATTAATGGATATGCAGGAGAGACTGATGTCTCTTTTAGAGCGCACATTTGCTCGTGGTTATCCCAACCAAATACAGCCATTACCACAGGCCCCAGTGTACCCAGAACACAGATTTGGGCAGTGCAATATGGGGCCCAATTATTACAACCCTAGCACTAACCCTAACACAACACAAACAAACCAAGAGTCACCACAGTATACAGTGTATAGGCAATTGCCTTAAACATGGCCATTTAAAATAATTTATCGTTGTACCAACCGGTACATGTTCTATTTTAGTTTTTTTTTTTATGTTGTGTGGCTAAAATTATCATGTTTATTGTGTGAAGGCACTTTTCATTTTTTTATAACTTTTATAATATATTGTTTTCCCCGCATGGCTCGGCACTTTTCTTTTATACTGGGCATACGATGTTTGACATATGTTTTATACTTTTTTTATACTTTCTCAATAATCTGAGAATGTGTTAAAACTGTTCTATTAGAAAACACAATATATGCAGATGGTTAAAGTGAAAAAAAAAAACTTTAAAACCAAATAAACCAAAAACATGTTTGGAATATGAAATTTTGCCTTTTTATTTTAAATCAATGGTAAAAGCAGGGATTACCCGGGTTCAGTGTGAACGGGGCAAACCCGGGAATAACCTGGGTCAAGTTGCAGTGTAAACGGGGTCTGAAGCCAAGTTCGACCCGGGATTGACCAGTGTTCAAATTCCAGGGTCGGACCCAGGATTTTGGTGTAAAAGGGGTATCAGATGATATTCTACTACATTAATTTGAAACGGCAGAAATGTTTAGTTACTAGTGTCAACATCGCCATCTTGTGGTATTTATGTGAATAACAGTTTTTGTTGCATAAAAAAAATGCATACGCACACGACGGATTTGTCAGTCCAGCTAAAAAACAACAACTTTTTTTTACGTTGTTTAATTTTAGTGGAAGTTACAAATACAATCAGGCTTTCACACTGCACAAACGTGGCACGTTTGCCGTGATAACCACAGCTAGGACAGCTGCCGTCCAGCTGCCGTCCACCGTCTTCAGTTATAAAGATTGAAAAGAGATTGAAAACACACGGCATTAATATTACACACAATGCACAAAACTGTTGCTTGTGAAAGTGACTGATCCACGGAAAAAAAACATTGGGGGTCATTCAGACCCACTCGCAAGCGGCAGTACGCTCGCAAGTGGGTCGATGTTCCCCACTGCGCATGCGCACGATGGAGGGAGCTCCGTCATGCGCATGCGCGAGACCCGGACTGCGACAGTCAAGCTGTCGCTCTGGGTCTCGCACCAAAGGGGGCGTGCTGTCAATGGTGAGTGACAGCACGCCCCCTTTGGTGGGCGTGCCTGCCAGATGGAGGCGTTCCCATGGGAACGCCTACCGTCTGAAGCCGGCCCCACTGACATCACTAGTGATGTCAGTGGGAGTGATTTTGGCTCTGATAGAGCCAAAATCACTCCAGGACTTGTGGCTGGGAAACCCTACCCCAGGAGGACGCTCCATTTTAATGGAGGAGGGCCCTGATTCAGAACGAGCACTCTGGTCAGAGCGTCCGGCTCTGAATCAGGCCCATTGTGTGTGTAATAGCCCTCTAGGATTGAACACCTTAGTTGTAAAATATAGATGGATTCCAACTTGTAGTAGCAAGGAAGCGATACAGGGGCCAGACAGCAAGTGAAAAATGAGACTTGTTCACATCCGGAAAAAATCAGGTAATGAAGGGCGGGGGGGAATCTGCAATGTAGCTGACAATTAAGCAAATAGCGTAATTAATAATTAAGCTACTTCCTCCCCTCTATTTCTATAAAAGAAAAAGGCATATTTTGTGCATCTGGACTAATATTTGTATTATAAAAAATGAATTTATAGCAAAATTACTTACTTTGTAGCACCAAAGCCAAGGACACCCAGATTCATGCTTCATTTTGAAGGCAAAATTTGCTTAACAAATGAGTCTTCCATTCTACTTTGAAACTTGACATCTGATCAATATATCGTACACTGGTCTCTTACACTGCTTTTATACCTAAATTCCGGACCTGACCCGGAGGTTGGAACAGGGTTCCAATCCGGATCAGACCCGGAATTTCCCCTGCGTCGACCCAGGATATTCCTGAGCTGGCGCCGTTCACACCGGAGCCAAGTCTTCAGTGACCAGGCTTTTCCGGCTTTGAAGTGGACGCTTGGAGATGATGTCATCTCCAAGCACAGGGCCGCAACTAGGGGGGGGCTGGAGGTGCACGTGCACCGGGTGAGCCGCTGTACCTGGTGCCAGTGACCTCCAGCCCGGCGCTGCAGAGAGGCTCCAAGCCGGACGTCCGCTGGTAATATTTATTACCAGCGGGCGCCCGGCTCCTTCTCTGCAGCGATGCAGTGTAGCCGGAGCCGGAGGCTGGAGTTCTCTCCCGAACAGCTTCCGGCTCTCCCCACGGGCACTATGGGGGAGACGTCATGACATCTCCCCCATAGTTCCAAGGAGCAGCCGGCGGACCGGACGCGACGCTGGATGCAGGAGCGGGGTTCAAGGTAAGTATTTTTTTTTTTAATAAGCTGCACTACAGGGGCATTATTATGGGGGCAGGGGCATTACCACAGGGGCATTACTATGGGGGCATAGGCAATAAGGGGCATTACTAATGGGGCATGAGCACTACAGGGGCATTACTATTGGGGCATGGGCACTACAGGGGCATTACCACAGGGGCATTACTGTGGGGGCATGAGCACTACAGGGGCATTACTGTAAGGGCACTACAGGGATATTACTATGGGGCATGGGCAATACAGGGGCATTACTATGAGAGCATGGGCACTACAGGGGCTTTACTATGAAAGCATGGGCACTACAGGGGCATTAATATGGGAGCATGGGCACTACAGGGGCATTACTGTATGGTGGGCACTACAGGGGCATTACTATGGGGGTATTAACATATGGGCATTACTATGGGGGCATTACAATATGGGCACTACTGCAGGGGGAATTACATGGGGGGCGCCAAATTACTGTCTTGCCCCTGGTGACAAAAATCCTAGTTTCGGCCCTGCCAAGCACCACTGAATCCGGCCAATTGGCAGGCATGCGGCATGATCCGGATCTTCGTGACCCGGATCGCGCCATTTAAACTGCAGGGTTTCACGGGTCAGTCCCGTGTTGAACCCTCAATTCCTGGGTCACTTGACCTGGGAAGCCAACCCTGTCCCTTTTTACACCAAGGAGCTACCCGGTTAACCCTGCAATAACCCAGGTTTTAGCTCTGGTGTAAAAGGGGTATTAGAGACTGAACAAGCTATTAAACCATTAGGAGAAGCCTTGAAAGAGTTTATAGTTTGCTTTAAGTATTGCAAGTGATAAGGTTAATGTAATGTTTAAAATAGTGTATATTATAGTGGTGGATTCTTAGTGTGTGTGTGACCTGTGAGGGTCCTCCCACTGTCACTACCGGTGGGTTGAGGCAGGGGACCTAGATCTAGTAAGGGACCAGACAAGTGAGAGCGGAAAGCAAACAGAACTCTAAATACTGCCCCATCGATGTATATAATTTTGTTTTATGGGCATGATGTTTTAGTACCCTTATAGTGCCCCCAGTAGTAGTCCCCCCTATGCAGTACCCCAGTAGTGCCCCTTATATAGTGCCCCCAGTAGTAGTCTCCCTTTGTAGTGCCCCTTATATCGTGCCCCCAGTAGCAGTCCTCTTTATGTAGTGCCCCCAGTAGTGATTGTTATATAGTGCCCCCAGTAGTAGTCCACCCTTTGCAGTGCCCCTTATATAGTGCCCCATAGTAGTATTTCCCCTTTACAGTGCCCCAGTAGTGTCCCTTATATAGTGCCCCCAGTAGTAGTCAACCATATGCAGTGCCCCCAGTAGTAGTCCCCCCTATGCAGTGCCCCCATTAGTGCCCCTTATATAGTGCCCCCAGTAGTTGTCCCCCCAGAAGTGCCCCTTATATAGTGCACTCAGTAGTAGTCCCCCCAGTAGTGCCCCAAGTAGTTGTCCCCCCAGAAGTGCCCCTTATATAGTGCCCTCGGTAGCAGTCCCCCCAGTAGTGCCCCGAGTAGTAATCCCCCTAGTAGTAGTCCCCCAGTAGTACCCCTTATATAGTGTCCCCAGTAGTAGCTCCCCCAGTAGTGCCCCTTATATAGTGTCCCCAGTAGTAGACCCCCTATTTAGTGCCCCCAGAATGGGCCATCACCCTATTCAGTGCCCCAAGTAGCGCCTCCCCTATACAGTGTCCCCAGTAGTGTACCCCCTCTATACAGTGCCCCCAGTAGCAGCCTCCCTATACAGTGCCCCCAGTAGTGGCCACCCCCTTTACAGTGCCCCTAGTAGCACCACCCACTATGCAGTGCCACTGCCCGTGCCCCTTACACACACAAACCAAAAAAACACCACTTACCTGAATCCCCGCTCCTGCCACGACCGCCGCTGTCCGCTCCTCTCGGCCCGCTCTGCACTATGACGCCTCTCCCTACACCTGCTGCAGAGGGAGCCGGCTCCCTCCGTGGATGCAGCAGCCAGTGAGAGTTTGTCTGACTCTCATTGGCTGCTAAAATAAACACCCCTCCGCTGGGTAGTACGAATGTGTACTACCCGGTGCCGGTGGCGGTGTGTTTGTTAGTGTGTAGTGCGGACCGCACTCACTGCGGTCTGGACTACACTTAGTGATTGGCAGGCAGGGGGGTTTCTGGGTACTCAGAAACCCCCCCTCCCTGCACGTCTGCCAGGTACCTATGGAAACAGCAGTGTCAGATCTGGTAAGTACCTGCCAGGTTGCAGTGCTGCTTGCCAATTTTATTTTGTTTCACTACCCCCTCTCCTAACACTAACCTCACTTGGCACAAAACTGATAAACTGGACAGTGACCCTTTTTCTTCCTCCCTGGCCTCTCTTTTTTCCTACATCTCTCTCTTGCCTGGAGAAAACTGCTTCCCTCTATAACTCCACCCTGATTACTCACAAACTCTAGGGCAGTGATTCCCAACTTCGGTCCTCAAAACACACTAACAGCCCTGGTTTTAGAGATATTCATGCTTGAGCAAAGATGGTTAAATCAAAATATCCAAAGTACTAATTAAGTCACCTTTGCTCAAGTACGGCTATCCATAAAACCTGGACTGTTAGTGTGTCTTGAGGACCGTGGTTGGGAACCCGTGCTCTAGGCTAACCCGCTACCTACCCAAACCTCCAAGCTCTGAAAACAGTTTGACAAATTCAAATCCCACCTCACCCACTTCGGTTGTGCTTGCCATGAGTTTCTGTAGTGTAGTGGTTATCACGTTCGCCTAACACGCAAAAGGTCCCCGGTTCAAAACCGGGCAGAAACAGAGCTTTTTGTACTACAAGCAGATGTGTGCTCATTATTTTATTGTGTAAACTTACTTTTAGGTTGTACAAATCACTGTACATGTACATGCAGGGCGGAGATCCCGCACAGATAGTTTGTTACGTGAAGTTAATAATAAAAGTCCAATAAATAACATAAATATATACTGTAGTTCCGAAATGTGGGAATCAAACATTACACACCTTTGCACCTGCTGGGTGACCTGGAAAACGTGACCTGTGTGGGGTCCTGAGGACCGAGTTTGAGAACCACTGGTTTAAACTAACGGGGCCAAACTTTGGGACATAGGACCACAGCCCCCATTGATAATAATGACAACTGCCATCTGCAGTGCTAATTAACACTTTGCCAGAGATTTCTGTGAAATATCCTGCATTGTGCTATATGACCGAGCCACAGATATGTGAGGAACTTCAGCTTATGGTAGGGAAGAAGCAGAGTGGCGCAGCGGAAGCGTGCTGGGCCCATAACCCAGAGGTCGATGGATCGAAACCATCCTCTGCTAGTTTTTTTTTCATTTTTTTTTTAGACGTAACATTTGGTTATTAACATTCAGTTTTATAGCATTAGCATACTTCATTGTGCTTTACAATTGGGAACAAAACAATAATAAAACAAGACTGGTTAATAACAGAAAGGCAGAGAGGTAAGAGGGCCCTGCACATAACATTCTCAATCCATAGGATGATGTGTACATATCGCTAAACTAATTTGTTCATTCTGTGTACATTTTATACCTAGATAGCAGAATATCATCTGAGAGACTATCTGATATTTTGATACGGTATAAATAATTAGACGTAGTTACTAGTGTCAATGTCGACATCTTGTGGTGTTTATGTGAATAAGAGTTTTTGCTGCATTAAAGAATTACATACACTGTTGTATGAAGGATTGAACACCTTAAGTGCCCCAAACAACAGGCAGCAGTTTCCCTGATCCATCTGGAACCGATGATCTCCTGGTTGGAAACACCCTGATTTGCTGATCCTGATCATATTTTGGTCAGAATCGGCAAATCAGGGAAATCCAACATGTTGAATTTTACCTATGCCCTGACCCCAGCATCTGGTGCTGGATGAATTTTGGAGTGTGCATGCACCTGGGGGGCTGCTATCTGGGGCACTGCTGGGAGTTTACCCACCTGGTTGTCTGTGAGGGCTGCAGCATCTTTCATTGCATTGTATTACAGGCCCCTGGAAGTACGCCAGCCAGGCAGACTGGAAGTATGGTAGGGTATAGGCTGGCAGTTTATGTGTTCCCCTCTCTGTCTTTACAGGACCTGGTCAAACTTTGAGGCTCTGGAGCTGGATGACCTCTACTCCTGGTAATCCAACTCATGTAGTGTCTGCAAACGTGTGAACAAGTTGTGACTCATGTTGTTAGTGTAGCTGGGGACAGCCCCATGGGTACTCACTGCTAAAGGTGGTACCTACACTGGGCCCAACACACTGGACTAACTCATACCTCCCAACTGTCCCACTTCCAGCGGGACAGTCCCGTTTTTCTGGGACTGTCCCACTGTCCTGCCCGTGGGCCGCAGTGTCCCGCTGTGGGTGGGAAGTTGGGAGAGCACTATGCAGAGCAGCGGGTGTGTAGGAAGAGAACAGATGCCATGCACATGCAGAGTGAGTCCCAGCCAACAAGACCTCCCCTTCGCAACATTTAATTGACTCCTCCTCTCAAATAAATGTGGTGAGGGAAATATTACATAATTGTCCAAACTCACACTAACAGAAACTAACATTATTTACATTGCCAGCAATCAAAATACAATTGTGATTAAACCAACTCAGGGATACATAATTTGGCATTCTCGTACTATAGTCTGCAGAATACTAACTTTAACTAGTGGCAAGTTATGAGAAAACATACCTCTATATAATAAATAATTACACCAAATCACTGGCTAATTTTTCTAAACTATAGGAAACAATTACTTAAAATACTGATGTAAACTAGAATAACTATGCACACCTATACAGCAGGGCGGATTGGTTGTAGACTTCACGTAGGTGTATTAAATTTGTTTTGTTCAACATGTAACAGTAATTGGGCAACAAGGGTCACTCAAGCATGGTGATCTCCCATGCTGGTCTCCACACAGTCTGTTGGACACGGGCTATGGCCAGAGTGCTGTTTCATGAGTTTATCATCCAGAAGTGATCAAGCTACAAGTCTGGGTGCTATGTATATTATAATGTACTGTATGGCATCACCTTGATGCTCAATGTACTGTATGACATTCAGTGGAGTGCTGTCTGCAGATTATGGCAGTCACTGGGATGCTGTATGGTGATGATGGGATATAGCCTTTGCTGTATGGTGGAGGCTGTTTGTGCTGTATTGTCACTAGGATGCTCAATTTAATGTATGCCAGTCCCTGGAATGATCTATGTACTTTATGGTGTTAGCCAAGCTGGTGGCGGTGATTGAGATGCTCTTTGTACTGTAAGATGTTTGCTGGGATCACAAGCAAGCAGGGCTGCCATCAGAAATTGTGGGGCCCAGGACTGTCAAAATGGACAGAGCCCCCCCTCAACCTGCTGCTCCTCCACAACCTGTCTGCTCCCCTACACACACCTACAAACACCTTACCTCACCCCCCACAAACCCCCTTCCCAACTACCTTATTTATACACAGTAAAAAATCTTTGTCAAAGACTGACCATTATACTGTACAGAGGATAGAACATACCTAAAATATTGAAGCATATTAAATATAGTTGGATACTATGTGAGAAAAGACACAGTCAGTGTATCAATGAGGGACAAACCCTTAATTTACCTAACCTTGTTTGCTCCTTCGTTCTTCTGTTTGTCGGCCTCACGGCCTGCTAGCTCCTGACAACTCCTAGGTGTCCTCACACAACCCGCACCTGCAGCTCCGCGCTTTCAGTGGTGCGGTGTGACGTCATGATGTCACGCCGCAACAGCTTGAGGCGGAGCGGGACGGCGTCTGGATGAGAAGTGACTTAGTAGTCACTTACTCATCGCATTGTGCGGCGGCAGCAGCAGCGCAGGGGGCATGGCCAGGGACATAGCACTGGACGTGGGCTGCTGCATCGTGATGATAGAAGTGGGCCCCCGGCTGGGCCAGTCACCAGCCTGTCAGTTGTCACTTTCTTCCACCGTGGGCTAGGGGGATAGTGGCAAGCAGGCGGGGTGGCCCCCCAAGTACCCGGGCCCGAGACTAAAGTACCGGCAGTCCCGTCCTGATGGCTGCCCTGCAAGCAAGACCTATGGGGGCCCAATAGCAACATTTAATAGCCCCCCACCCCGGGCAAATTTTGATTGTAAATTACCTAATATCTATCTGCTTAGCTGACATGCAGGATTAAATAAATTGTAATTAGCATATAGTAAGCATTATAAATGAAATATATATATATATATATATATTCGGGGTGAGCGGGTTTGGATTTCTGAAATCCGAACCCCCTCTAGCCCCCCCGATCCGAGGTCGATCCGAGTCAGGCTCGACTTTTCCCGCCTGACTCAGATCTGAAATCGAGGCAAAACATCATCATCCCGCCTTCCGGGTCTCGCGGGTTTTGGAACCTATATAAGGTACCCGCGTCGGCGCCATTTTCTCACTCGGCTGTGGACAGTGAAGAGGGAGGGTGGGAGTTAGGGCAGGCTGGGCTGTGTAGTGTAATGCAGAGTAGTGTTGTGCTGTGCTGTGCTGCTGTTGTCCATAGGGGCTGTGTCCACTACTTCAAAGTCCATAGGGGCTGGCTGTGTTGTGCTGTGCTGCTGTTGTTAATAGGGGCTGTGTCCACTACTTCAAAGTCCATAGGGGCTGGCTGTGTTGTGCTGTGCTGCTGTTGTTAATAGGGGCTGTGTCCACTACTTCAAAGTCCATATGGGCTGGCTGGACTGTGTTGTGCAGTCAGTTGTCCATAGGGGCTGTGTCCACTCCAAAGTCCTGTGCAGTGCCCCAGTCCTAAAGGGGTGCTGTAGTGTTGTCCAGGGGGTGCTCTGTCCATAAGGGGTGCTCCCCCCAAGTGCTAAAAAAAAAAAAAAATTCTGTGTTTGTGAATTGTGTGCGCAGTAGCCGCACGTGCATCAACAAAGTAGTGCCAAGCGTGCGCCTGTGTCATAAGTAAAGGGCCGGCTGGCTTGACCGTTAAAGGGTGCTGTAACCCCCAAAGTACACTCCAAACCAAATAAAAAAATATTTTCTGTGTTTGTGAATTGTGTGCGCAGTAGCCGCACGTGCATCAACAAAGTAGTGCCAAGCGTGCGCCTGTGTCATAAGTAAAGGGCCGGCTGGCTTGACCGTTAAAGGGTGCTGTAACCCCCAAAGTACACTCCAGTCCAAACCAAATAAAAAAATATTTTCTGTGTTTGAGAATTGTGTGCGCAGTAGCCGCATGTGCATCAACAAAGTAGTGCCAAGCGTGCGCCTGTGTCATAAGTAAAGGGCCGGCTGGCTTGACCGTTAAAGGGTGCTGTAACCCCCAAAGTACACTCCAAACCAAATAAAAAAATATTTTCTGTGTTTGTGAATTGTGTGCGCAGTAGCCGCACGGGCATCAATAAAGTAGTGCCAAGCGTGCGCCTGTGTCATAAGTAAAGGGCCGGCTGGCTTGACTGTTAAAGGGTGCTGTAACCCCCAAAGTACACTCCAAACCAAATAAAAAAATATTTTCTGTGTTTGTGAATTGTGTGCACTGTGGCTGCACGTGCATTAACAAAGGAGCAGCGCCAAGCGTGCGCCTGTGTCCCATAAGTAAAGAGCCGGCTGGCTCATTTCTTAAAGGGTGGTGTAACCCACAAAGTGCACTACTCTCCACCAAAAATAAAAAAATATTTTCTGTGTTTGTGTGCGCCTTAGCCGCACGTATATATCAATATAACATAAATGGAGGACCAAACATTCTCCGATAAAAATAAAATAGGGAAAGATCAAGAACCACTTCCTCCTAGTGCTGTTGCTGCTGCTGGGAGTTGTTCATCATCCCAGAGAGGAAGTAGGAACACCACTACTTTTACTAAACAATTGACTCTCCAACAGTCCCTAGCGATGAGGATGAAGTACGACAGCAGTCATCCTGAAGCAAAATGTATAACTGAGGCCTTGACTGCTATGTTGGTGTTAGACGTGCGTCCGGTATCCGCCATTAGTGCAGTGGGATTTAGACAATTGATGGAGGTAGTGTGTCCCTGGTTCCAAATCCCGTCTAGATTCCACCTGCATCCTCAAAGCAGCAGCGACAAGCGTGCGTCTGTCTGTTAAAGGGTGGTGTAACCCTCAAAGTGCGCTCCACAAACAATAAAAAAATTCGTTTTTTTTCTGTCTTTGTGAATTGTGTGGGCTGTAGCCGCACTTGCATCCTCAAAGCAGCAGCGACAAGCGTGCGTCTGTCTGTTAAAGGGTGGTGTAACCCTCAAAGTGCGCTCCACAAACAATAAAAATATTCTTCTTTTTTTTTCTGTCTTTGTGAAATGTGTGGGCTGTAGCCGCACCTGCATCCTTAAAGCAGCAGCGACAAGCGTGCGTCTGTCTGTTAAAGGGTGGTGACACCCTCAAAGTGTGCTCCACAAACAATAAAAATATTCTTCTTTTTTTTCTGTCTTTGTGAATTGTGTGGGCTGTAGCCGCACTTGCATCCTCAAAGCAGCAGCGACAAGCGTGCGTCTGTCTGTTAAAGGGTGGTGTAACCCTCAAAGTGCGCTCCACAAACAATAAAAATATTCTTCTTTTTTTTCTGTCTTTGTGAAATGTGTGGGCTGTAGCCGCACCTGCATCCTTAAAGCAGCAGCGACAAGCGTGCGTCTGTCTGTTAAAGGGTGGTGTAACCCTCAAAGTGCGCTCCACAAACAATAAAAAAATTCTTCTTTTTTTTTCTTTTTGTGAAATGTGTGGGCTGTAGCCGCACCTGCATCCTTAAAGCAGCAGCGACAAGCGTGCATCTGTCTGTTAAAGGGTGGTGTAACCCTCAAAGTGCGCTCCACAAACAATAAAAAAATTCTTTTTTTTTCTGTCTTTGTGAATTGTGTGGGCTGTAGCCGCACTTGCATCCTCAAAGCAGCAGCGACAAGCGTGCGTCTGTCTGTTAAAGGATTACATCGGTGACAGCATCCAAGTAGGCATGTCAGACAGTCCGTATCTGTACTGGCAGGAAAAAGAAGCAATTTGGAGGTCCCTGTACAAACTGGCTCTATTTTACCTGAGTTGCCCCCCCTCCAGTGAATACTCCGAAAGAGTGTTTAGTGCAGCCGGGAACCTTGTCAGCGAAAGGCGTAGGAGGTTGCTTCCACAAAATGTGGAGAAGATGATGTTCATAAAATGAATTATCAACTCTTCCAGGGAGACCAGCCTCCAGAACGTACAGAGGGACCTGTGGTTGTGGATTCCAGCGGGCACGAATTAATACTCTGTGAGGATGAGGATGTACACAACACTGAAGAGGGTGAGGAATCGGTGGATGAGGAGGATGAGGACGACATCTTGCCTCCGTAGAGCCAGTTTGTGCAGGGACAGATTAATTGCCAGCTTGTTTTGTGAGGGCCCAAACGAACCAATCATTTCAGCCACAGTCGTGTGGCAGACCCTGGCGCTGAAATGTTTGGTTTGTTAAAGTGTGCATGTCCTGTTTATACAACATAAGGGTGGGTGGGAGGGCCCAAGGACAATTCCATCTTGCACCTCTTTTTTTTCTTTGCATTATGTACAGTTTGGGGCCTAGTTTTTCAAACTGCCATCCTGTCTGCCACTGCAGTGTTACTCCTAGATGAGCCACGTGTTTGTGCCGCCCACTCGTATCTCTTAGCATAGTCATCCAGCTACCTCGGTGCAACCTTTTGGATATAAAACACTATTGTGAGGTGTGAGGTGTTCAGAATAGACTGGAAATGAGTGGAAATTAAGGTTATTGAGGTTAATAATAGCATAGGAGCAGAAAAACACACAAATTCTGTGATTTTAGCTGTTTTTATGCTTTTTAAAAAAAAAATACAGATCCAAAACACAAAACCCAGAACCCAAAACACGGAAGGGTGGTTTTGGCAAAACCAATCCAGATCCAAAACACGAAGAAAGATCCAGATCCAAAACCAAAACACAAAACATGGCCGGTGCACACCCCTAATATATATATATATATATATATATATATATATATATAAAATACTAAATGTTTCTGAAACAACATGGTATATAAGAAGGCTATGATTCACTAATAAATCAGTTAATGAAGAAAGATGGAGGCAGAGACGACTGGGCCAGTGGCAGCAGGTGCCCTGCAGTAACACCCAAAGGCCGCCTGGGCCCCATAGCAGCCCCATTCTCTGTACCTACTGTCTGAGATTTGCTGCTATATATAGGACAGGTGTGTAGGCATACAGTATACTGGATGTTGAATCTGCGTCCAGGTCTCCAGTAGGATTGTGGTAACATTCTGGCCTGGAGTTGAATCCTCCACTTGGACAAGTGTGTATCCATCTTAAGTCATGCAGTGTCATATCAGATAAATAATTTGCTTTATCCATTGTTTCTAAATTAAAAAACGCAGGTAAAATGGAGGGAGGGGTAAGGCTGACAGGCCAACATTTATTATAAAGTCCTTACCTGAAGATGTTATTCAGATTCTTTTTCTAAAAATGTTGCTGTTCAGGACCTTATTGGGAGATATAATCCAAAGTTCATATCAGTAGTCATTATCCAGAGTCACCTACATAAAAAAGGAACTACTCAGAGAGTATCCATGTAGGAGAAAATGTCACCACAAAATGGCTGCCAGTAGCTGGGCATCCTTTATATAGGGCTGTGACCTGCACTGTGACATCACAATGTATGCAGGCAGCAGCTAGTGATGGCTGTAGGTTGGATCATCTCTGGGCCCAGATACCCTGCAGCAGCACTCTGGTGAGAATAGAGAAGCTGGGGCTCAGGAGATGGCGTATTACTCAGTGCAGGGAGAGGGTGCCCGTAGCAGCCGCACTCTCTGCACCTACTATAGCTACGCCCTTTGCTGGGATGCTGTTTGTGCTGTATGGCAGACACAAAGCTACTCTCTGTATTGTATGGCTGTCAAGTTAGCTGTTTGCTAGCACAACTTATGATTGTTTTGGGGAGCCAAATTTGAATGAGGACACTCCCCAATCTGCCCCTGAATATATAGATCTTCTCTGTCTGAGAAGAAGTGTAGAATCCCACAATTATATATATTAGGGATGTGTGCTGGACCATTTTTGTCGGATTGGATTAGGTTCAAATTTAATGTCCGGCTTTGGATTTGGATTTGCCAAACTGCGGTGACTGGCTTCGGATTTGGTTTTGGATTTTTTACAAAAATTGACAAAAAAAGCTAAAATCGAAAAAATTGGTCTTTTTTTTCCCTAGAGTATTATTAACCTCAATAACATTAATTTCCAATCACTTACAGTCAATATAGACCACCTCACAGCTTATAATATTGTTTTCACCATTATTGGCTAAAGGTTGCAATGAGCTGACTCAGAGGCGTCACTAGTGTTGGTGTCACCCGGTGCTATAACTCATGGTGACACCCCCCCCACCAAAAAAAATAAATTAAATTGATGCGCAGCTCCGCAAACTCTCCCCAAATACCAGTCCAACAGACACATTTACACAATGCCCCCAGTAGTGGTGTCCCGTATGTAGTGCCCCTTATGCAGTGCCCCTATGCAATGTCCCCAGTGGTAATGCCCCCTAATAGTGCCCCCAGCGGTAGTGGCAATGCCCCTTATAGTAGTGCCCTCTATAGTATTAGTGCCCCCTATAGTAGTGACCCCAGTATTAATGCCCTTAGTAGTAATGCCCCCATTAGTAGTGCCCCTAGTAGTAATGCCTTCAGTAGTAATGCCCCCTGTAGTAGTGCCATCAAAAGTAATGCTCCCTGTAGTAGTGCCCCCATTAGTAATGCCCCATAATAGTGCCCACAATGGCAGTGGTAATGCCCCCTATAATATTACCCCCAGAAGTAATGACCCCTATTGTATTGCATAGAGTGTAACAGTGACTGCCAGATAATGCAGAGAGCGTCATGGTAACCGCCAGATAATGCATAGAGCGTCATGGTAACCGCCGGATAATGCAGAGAGCATCGTAGTAACCGCCAAATAATACAGAGAGCATCATAGTAACCGCCAGATAATGCAGAGAGCGTCATGGTAACCGCCAGATAATACAGAGAGCATTGTAGTAACCGCCAGATAATACAGAGAGCATTGTAGTAACCGCCAGATAATACAGAGAGCATCGTAGTAACCGCCAGATAATACAGAGAGCATTGTAGTAACCGCCAGATAATACAGAGAGCATCGAAGTAACCGCCAGATAATACAGAGAGCATCGTAGTAACCGCCAGATAATACAGAGAGCATCGTAGTAACCGCCAGATAATACAGAGAGCATCGTAGTAACCGCCAGATAATACAGAGAGCATTGTAGTAACCGCCAGATAATACAGAGAGCATCGCAGTAACCGCCAGATAATACAGAGAGCATCGTAGTAACCGCCAGATAATGCAGAGAGCATCGTAGTAACCGCCAGATAATACAGAGAGCATCGCAGTAACCGCCAGATAATGCAGAGAGCATCGTAGTAACCGCCAGATAATACAGAGAGCATCGCAGTAACCGCCAGATAATACAGAGAGCATCGTAGTAACCGCCAGATAATACAGAGAGCATCGCAGTAACCGCCAGATAATACAGAGAGCATCGTAGTAACCGCCAGATAATGCAGAGAGCATCGTAGTAACCGCCAGATAATACAGAGAGCATCGCAGTAACCGCCAGATAATGCAGAGAGCATCGTAGTAACCGCCAGATAATACAGAGAGCATCGCAGTAACCGCCAGATAATACAGAGAGCATCGTAGTAACCGCCAGATAATACAGAGAGCATCGCAGTAACCGCCAGATAATGCAGAGAGCATCGTAGTAACCGCCAGATAATACAGAGAGCATCGCAGTAACCGCCAGATAATACAGAGAGCATCGTAGTAACCGCCAGATAATACAGAGAGCATCGCAGTAACCGCCAGATAATGCAGAGAGCATCGTAGTAACCGCCAGATAATACAGAGAGCATCGCAGTAACCGCCAGATAATACAGAGAGCATTGTAGTAACCGCCAGATAATACAGAGACCATCATTGACCCACATATAACCCATAACATGAATACACCCCTTATACACACAGAAACACAATGAGTATACCCACGCATATACATTAATACACCATCCCCAGCATAGACACTCTCTCCTCACTGAATTAGTTACTTCCTATTACACCTACTGTATACATTATACCACCACGGCCCTACCTGTGCGGAGTTTGTATATTCTCCCTGTGCTTGCGTGGGTTTCCTCCGGGCACTCTGGTTTCCTCCCACACTCCAAAAATATACTGGTAGGTTAATTGGCTCCCCTCAAAATTGACCATAGTGTGTATGTGTGAGCATGTGGTAGAAAATATAGAGTGTAAGCTCCACTGGGGCAGGGACAGATGTGAATGGTAAGATATTCTCTGTAAAGCGCTGCGGAATATGTGTGCGCTATATAAATAACTGGTAATAAATAAATAAATAAAATAGTCACTGTGCTGGCTGCTGCTGTCTCCCAGCTCCTTCTCATCCTCTCTGACTGGGAGGTCAGAGGGTCACACTGGGAAGAAGCAGGGACCGTGTACAAACTACTTGTCAGTATTCAAGTGTAATCAACAGTATTTGAATACACTTGTAAACTGGCAAATGTTTTGTAGACTGTCCCTGCTGCTCCCAGCGTGATGATCTGTAAGGCAGGGAGGGAGCTGATTCACTGAAGAGAGGAGGAGCAGGAGCTCAGCTGCCATGATCCACCCCGGCGGCGGCTTCAGTCAGGCTGATCGTCTTTACACTGACAGTATGTAATCAGCCCCGTGCCTCTAGCGCTCCCTCCCCCCCATATGTAGGGGACTGTATGAAGAGCACAGCCGCACTTACTGTATAGCTGCCGCTGGCTGTCTCAGTGTGACAAGCACAGCGGCAGCAGGCAGAAGTAAAAGCTGTCTCAGCAGCTGCTGCAGGGAGAGCGCCTCTCCAGCCTGGCGTCTCCCTGCAGTGCAGGCTCTGCTGAGCAGGGGGCGGGGATGAGTCAGATTTTGGTGTCACCCCCTTGGAGGGTGACACTCGGTGCGGCCCGCACCCACCGCACCCCCCTTGTGACGCCACTGAGCTGACTGGTTACTAAGCGACAGAGCAGCGGCAAAGACACCACGGAGTCATGGTGCTCGTATACACAGAGGGCTAAGGCCCACAGAGTCACGGTGCTTGTATTTTATACACAGAGGGATATGGCCCAAGGAGTCATGGTGCTTGTATTTTATACAGAGGGATATGGCCCAAGGAATCATGGTGCTTGTATTTTATACACAGAGGGCTTACACAGTGGGGTACAGCACCAAATAAATAAGTTTTATTTTTTTTCAATTTTTTTACTTTTAAAATTTTTTTTTTTGTACACACAGCCACTTCTTGCAGTCTGTGTACCCCCTTACAAAGTCACAGCCACTTGTGAGTCTCTGGACACAGCACTTAATCAGCAGAGTATAGCGCAGCATACATCAGCGTGCAGTGTGCCCCCTTACACATTCACTTTTGCCAGCGCAGCCACTTAGCAGAGTATAGCACAGCATCAGCGCATGTCCCCCTATACAGCCACTCTGCCAGCCAGATCAGAGTGCCCCCTCTTAGCCAGCCTTCACAGCTGCAGAGTAGCGCACAGTCCAGAGCATGTAGGACAAATGGCACCGAGTTGCGGGACTCAGCGCCTTATGTAGGTGAACGATCGCCTCTCGAGAGAGTTCAACACTCTCGCGAGATCCGGCATCAGGACGCTGACGTCGTGCTCGCAGTGGGGATCTGAGTCGGTGGGAACACCCGAGCCTCGGCTCTGATGGACTCAGATCCTCACTGTTCTGAGAGGTTCAGATTCCACAGAATCCAAACCGCTCATCTCTAGTATATATACAGTATATAGTTTTGTAAATAGTTATTTAAGGCTCCTTAAATTAGTAGAATAAATATACTGCTTACATCACTCCTCTCTATTTAAGTTTTATACTCTCATATGTATTATAGGTAGTCTCAATGTCCATTTATTGATATACATACTGTATGTGAGGGATTATATGCAATTATAGGAATATATCCAGTATGTTGTTAGCAGGTTTTGGAGTATGTCATTAGGTGGTAAAATCACTCCAATAATATCACTTGTATTCAGGTACAGTGTTTAATTCTCTGAGGCCTCACGGATATCCTATGTCTTGTGACAGATTCCATTTGTCACATTTAAGAAATATATGATCTTACTGATAGAAACATACAAAGGTCATTGTTATATTAGCAGGTACTGTATGTACTGTAATTAGGTAGCAGTATAGCCCCACTAATAAACCTGCACAGTGTATTGGGGATGTAGTCACCATCCCGGAGGTCGGTATGCTCACACTTAGAATACCGGCGCTGGAATCTCTACAGCAGTAGGAATCCCGGCTCCAGAATCCCGACAGTATTAGGTTTAGGGTCGGGCTGCAGGAAAGGTGGGTTAGGGTTAGGGGGAGGGTTGGGTGTCAGGATTGAGCTACTTACCTTGAGGCATCGGTATTCTGACCACCGGCATCCCAACCGCAGGGATCCCGTACCCAACCTGTCTATTCTAATGTTTCAAATGTGTCCTTTTAAGAGGAGTTATATTCCTAAAGCTGGGTACACACCTATTTGATCACTCTGGTGATCGAGTGAACACCCCCGATCGGCCGAGTGCTGTGCCCCCTGCATGACCCCCTGTCAGCTGCCTGCGAGGACCATATGCACTATGCAGACAGAGCTCGGTGTCTAAGGGCTTCTATGGGATTGGGAGGTCGGGCTGACAAATATTAAACAGCCCATAAGATGTAACCATCCAATCCCGACCGTTGCAGGAGCATTTTAAGATGTTTATGGCTAAAGCTGCATACACACGTAAAGGTTTTCTGTCCAACCATCCAACTAGTTGATTGGTTGGAATGAAAATCTGGTAAGGAATGAGAGTAACTGATGATCAGCAATTTGCTCCTAAATGCCAGAAAATAGATGAAAATGGACGTCAGACAAGTTTGTTAAATGTTTGATCTAAACAATTTGTTCATACAACAGTTTTTGTCCATTTTCAAGCGTTTGGGAGAAAATTGCTGATTGTCATTTGCTTTCATATTTTACCAGATTTTCATTCCAACCAATCAACTAGTTGTGTATGCAGCTTTATGCTTCTGCAACAGTACTACCACTAGCGGCTCCAGGCACGGGCAAGCCACCCATGGCGTCTGACATCTGAGAATAGTCAGTTCAGTGACGGCGGTCGAAAGACATAGCACAAAGAGCTCTGGTGGCCACGGAAGACGTGAGAAGATGCCAGGCTTAAGAGAGAAGAGTTCTGGTGGCCATGTAAAAGGCCAGAAGACACCAGATTCAAGAGAGAAGAGCTCTGGTGGCAGAAGGGAGCTGCAGTGGTGGCAAAGTAAAAGAGTTATTGAAGTTCCCCACTGCAGCCTCTTACAGCAAACAGGTAGGCCCTCTATGAGGCCTTCCCATCATTAACCCCTCCCTAGACCACCAAGTTGTCGAGCACTAGGCCGTAGAACCCTGATAGGTGGGATTTGGCCCATGCTCCTGAGGCTGTAAGTGACCCTGGGCAATAGGCCATGCATATTTGCCTCTTCCCCCTACCCACTTACCCGTAACTTATAGCATTGAACACCCTATCCTGCCAAATTCATTAGTAAGTGAGCTGGATACAGTGGGTACACCCACTCCTCCGGGGGCCCAGGGAACTTCCTGAACATTCAGATATCTCTTAGATGTCTGGGGAAAGTTCGCGTCACACACAAGCTGGATTTGATGACTATCTTGGGGATCTTTGCATTGTACGTTCCCAGCAACTGAGTGTGTGTAACTACAGGCTAAACTGAGTCATATGCGGAAGGGGTGTAACTTGGTGGTAATGAAGCATTGGCACATAGGCTACCATCAGAGAAGGCGTGCCAATGGCATTAGGGGCAATGCAGAGTTATGTGTATGTATAACTGCATCTGATGTAAGATGGGCTGGTGCAAGTGTGCACTGATAATGATGACGGCTATGAAACCGAGAGGACAGATAGGAGCAGCTGATATATGAACTCTGCATAATGCACAGAGCAGGACTAATTATGGTTCAATTGTCTACAACTCTGCATCAGCACCAGGGAGTCCTCATGTGCATTTATAAACAACCTGGTTTCTAAAATCTGAGCCATTTAGGAGTTTTAAGGTAAAAAATAAATCTCTCTATAAACCCCACTGTAAAAAGTTTGTAAAATTGCATCTACTTAAAAAAACAACAGGATTCTTGTTGAATATGTGGTGTATGGAGTGTCACTGACATGAGTGATGGCTGGGGTCATAGATATTTATTATCAGGTCTTAGAGCTGATAATTATAATTTAATATGGGTGTAGTAGGTATTACCCCCGGCGGTTCAAAGCCCGGCAGCCCGGCAAGGGTGAAGATCCCAATCATCCCTAAGGTAAGTATTGCTAACCTAATTCTACCCCCTAAGCCTAACCCTCCCTTAAGGGTGCCTAACCCTAACCTCACCCCCAAGTGCCTAACTCTAATCCCACCTCTAAGTACCTAAATCTAACCCCCCCTTACCTGCTGCCTAAACCTAAGTCCCCCAAGGTGGGTGCCTAACCCTAACCTATTTTCCCCTAGCCTAAACCTAACCCTCCCGTGGGGGGTGCCTAACCCTAAGTCCCCCCTGGGAGCCCTAAAACCTAATGCTGTCCACGCCCGGCACCCGGCTTACCTTTGGTCGTCCGGCGTATGGTTAATGACAGGCGTCGAGTTTTCTACCCCTGTCATTAGTACCATGCCGGGATTAGAGAGTCTGGAAGCCAGAGGTCGGCATTTAGACCATCGGCTTCCAGACTACATCCCTTTAATGTGGCTGCTATTCACAGCTTTAAGAAATGTATTATCACCCAGATGTATAAAAAAAACAAAACATCAGCAGGACGGAGCCTCTCCCTGTGGTGTTCACTTCTCCTTTAGCGCTACTACGCGTTCTGCTGACCATGCATTCGCGAGTGGAGTGTTGCAGCGCGGGATTCTACAGATCCCTCTCCCGGTACCTTTTGCTATAGGGGATGGCGTTAGCTATTGGGGAAAAGCTCCAGAAGGCATCACATTCTGGAGCTTAGTAAGTTCGGTAAAAAAAAAAAAAACGTCCCAATAGAAACCTATGTAGGCTGCTTTTCTAAGTGACAAGTGGGGATTACAGCAGAAAACTGCGATAGCTGCCATGGTCCCCAGCTAGATACATTCAGGGCATACTGTAAGTTTGTATATATACCCTGAAAGTGGGTGTTTTTGCAGGATATCCAAAGTTACTTTGGTAAATAGGCTCCTTGGTGATTTAAATTTAGTGTCATTGCTGACATCAGCAGTCACATGACAGCCAGCACAAAGTCCTGAGAGAGCTGCTCGCCAACCCCTGTGGAAACAAGCAGGATGCTGGCTGCTGAGCATACTGTACACATGAACATGGGGATGGAGAACACTGTTAGGCGGCAACAAGGACTCCAGGTACCTATGGAAACAGCAGCATCAGATCAGGTAAGCACCTGCTGGGTTGCACTGCTGCTTGTCAATTTATGTTGTTCCACCTTGATGTCCTGGACCCTGACCATTAGTCTTCCTCCCTGGTCTCTCTTGTCTTTCTTGCAGCTCTCTCCTGCCGGGAGAAACCAATTCCCTCTATAACTCCACCCTAACTTCCTTTATGGATTTTAACAGCTGATTACTCACAAACTCACTGCAACTATGGTATGCCAGACTCACCTGCTACCTTCAAAATTATTCCTGCATCACGGAAAAGAGTTGGAGATGATGCCACTCACTTTCTGACTTATTTATTTTCAAATTCAAGCTCTCCCTTCACAGCTCCTTTCTGTCTTACTTCAGATCTGTTATGTCCTCCTAATCCCCCAAGCTCCAAAAGCACTTTGTCAACTTCAATTCCCACCTTCCTCTTCCTCCTCCTCTTTTCCTTCATTGCTTTTATTTTCCTATTTAAAAATAAAAAGTATTTTCTGCACCATGAATCGGTGCAACACCCCCACAGGGGGGCACTGTGTGCCTCTCAGCCAGGGGCAAATCCAGGTGGGGGAGTGATCAATGTGATTGCTCCCTCCCCCTCACAGCCAGTGGAGATTACTGCTGCTCAGTGACATTATCCTTCCTAGTCCCACCACAGCCCATCACACAGCAGCGTTTGCTGGGCTGAGGGGACAGTGGCAGTGCTGCTGACAGGTAAGGGAAGGGAGGGGGAAGGGCGGTGGTCCCGAGCACCCGCAAGACCCCTTCATCAAACTCGGGCCCAGGTAATTAGTACCTGCTCTGCCCCCTCGTTATAACATCAAGATATTTCTTCCCTAAATCCTACTGCTGCTCATACTCCACCTTTTAATTATGTCCAATTTACCCTTTCCTCCTCCCTTATCACTGGAGACAAAGTCCCCCTTCTATACCCTAGACCCTCTCCCACTCTCGACATCTGCTGCTACTCACAGGAAAAAACTCCCCTATACCATGAGTTTCTGTAGTGTAGTGGTTATCACGTTCGCCTAACACGCGAAAGGTCCCCGGTTCGAGACCGGGCAGAAACAGTTTTGTTTGTTTTTTATTGCAATCAAACGTGTGCTCATTTTACTGTATAAACTAACTTTAAAGGGTATATTTATTAGAGGTCAATTGAATTGACTAAAATCAACTCAAAATCAGCTATATACATCATTGGCCAAATTTCTAATTTACTAAATTTCGATTTTGAAATTGCTATTAAAATAAAATTCGATGTTAGTCTGATTTGGCTGGTTTAAATGCATTTGGTATTAAAATTTCTGTTCAAAACCAAACGCAAATACGACCTAAAAATCTAATTTAAACGCATATAAAAAAGAAGCATGCTTCTTAGGGTGCATACACACACAACAATTTTTTGAACGATTATCGATAACGATATAGTTTATCGTTCAATCGTTGAAAAAATTGTTCACTTTCTGAGTTAAAACGATGAACGTTTATCGTTCATGTGCGTTCACGTTTGTAGTTTGTACAGTAGTTCAGTCAGACTGACCAACTGAACGATTTTCAGTAAGGGAATATGCAAAAATCGTTTGTAGTTCAAAAAAATCGTTCATTACATTTAGTAAATGAACGATTTTAGTAAACTATTTTTGTTCATTTTTCCCTTGAAAAAATGAACGAAAATCGTTTACTAAAATCGTTCATTTACTAAATCGTTGTGTGTGTATGCAGCTTTAGACTTAAAAGAACCTAAATAGTTAAAAATAAAAAAACGTTGTAGGCTCCCCCTATAAACCCATAACTAGCCTTTGCCCTATCAGCCTGTCCTGGCCACGGAAAATAAGGGGAAAATCTGGCGTGGGGTTCCCTCTATTTTTCATTACCCAGCACCATGGTGAAGCAGCTGGGGTGGTAATGTCACAGTAGGAAGACACACAGCCAGTGGCGTAACTATAAATTTTGCTCCCCCATGCCAAAAAAGTTTCAGGCGCTCCCACCTCCGCCCAAAGATCAAACACACCCAAAGACGACGTTTAAGGTGTGTGGTTACATGATACAGCAACGTGCCTTACACATTATGACACACTAAGTAATGCCACTCATAACCCAGTGTGCCACACTGGAATGCCCCTTACAACACATTATGCCACACTGGAATGCCCCTTACAACACATTATGCCACACAGCAATGCCCCTTACACATGCCACATATAACACATAATGACATACAGTAAAGCCCTTATAACAAATTTATGCCATGCTGTAATACCCCTATTTCACATTATGCCACACTGTAATGCCACATACAACACATTATGCCACACAGTAATGGCACATACAACACATTATGCCACACAGTAATGCCCCTTACACATTATGCCACACAGTAATGCCCATTACACCCCATCATGACATATCTACTTCACCAACCCTCCTCTCTGCTCCTGCCAGTCTGTCACCTCAGCTCAAGACAGGTTGCACAGTTTTTATGTCCTTGTAGAACCAGATTATTTGGAACATAGTTTATAACCTGTAAACTGTATGTATCAAGTTAGTGCCCCTTATACAGTGCCCCCTATAGTTGTGCCCCTTATTCAATGTCCCTTGTAGTGGTGCCCCTTATACAGTGCCCCCTATAGTTGTGCCCCTTATGCAATGTCCACTGTAGTAGTGCCCATTATGCAGGGCCCCCTGTAGTTGTGCTCATTAAAGTAGTGCCCCCTGTAGTTGTGCCCCATATGCAATGCCCCCTATACTAGTGCCCCTTATGCAATGCCCCCTGTAGTAGTGCCCATTATGCAGGGCCCCCTGTAGTTGTGCCCATTAAAGTAGTGCCCCCTGTAGTTGTGCCCATATGCAGTGCCCCTTGTAGTTGTGTCCCTTCAAGTAGTGCCCCCTATAGTTGTGCCCATTTTAGTAGTGGCCCCTGTAGTTGTGCCCAGTAGTTGCCCCCTGTAGTTGCCCTCAGTAGTGAGCCCCCTGTAGCAAGCCCCCTGTAGTTGCACCCAGTAGTGAGCCCCTTGTAGTTGCCCCAGTAGTGAGCCCCCTGTAGTTGCCCCAGTAGTGAGCCCCCTGTGGTTGCCCCCAGTATTGAGCCCCCTGTAGTTGCCCCCAGTAGTGAGCCCCCTGTAGTTGCACCTAGTTGATCCCAATAGTGAGCCCCCTATAGTTGCCCCCAGTAGTGAGCCCCCTGTAGTTGCTCCCACCCGTGCACACACAAACACACACACACAAAAAAAAAAAAAACACTTACCTTTATCCATGCTCCAGTGCTGCTGCCGTCCATCCCCCGGCGTCCGCTCCTCGGCACTATGGGAGTGATGTCATGACGTCACTCCCATAGTGCTCTGCGGGACCCGGAAGACGGAGGGAGCTCCATCCTCCGGCTGCCACCGGGGGTTTGAATAGGAACCGGGCGCCCGCTGGTAACACACTCAGCGGGCGCCCGGCAGAAGGGGTGCAACCCTGCACCCTCCGTAGTTACGGGAGTTCCACCACTGAGTGGCGTAACTACTGCCCCCGTCGCCCCTAAGCTACCCAGCGCCTCCAAGCCACCGCGGGGGCTGCGGGGGCAGTAGTTATGCCACTGCACACAGCCTGGAGTCCTCCTGCTAAAGCATTAAACCAGCCCCAAACTGGTCAGTGCAGGGCTGGCAATCCTTGGAAAGTGGGGACTTCCCCAAAAATAGGGTCCCCCCCTCCCGAGCATCAACCAGCCCAGGGCTCTTCCCTGCATCCCTGGTGGCAGTGGATGCAAGGGTAATGGTATAAATAAAGGGTTAAACAAAGGGAACTACAAGTCCCAGGCAACCTTCACTTCTGCACCTGTAGAACTACAAGTGCCAGCAGACTACTGCCACCGGTCACTGGTACCCCCACTGTGGAAAAAATATTTAATAAAATATGACACACACACTAAATGTTTTATTACACATTCATTCATTCTTTTAGAATGTAAGCTCTTACGAGCAGGGCCCTCTACCCTCTTGTACTTCTCCCTACTTCTTTAGTTTCATCTACTTCTTACTCACCACTAGGGCACCTAACACTTGGCAGCTTATGCTCTGTTGCTTATCTGGGTGTTATGGTCGCTAATGTAGCAATATATATTATCCATGTCCTGGTCCTGTATTGTATTGTATTGTTCTGTAAGGCAGGGTACACACCTGAACGATTTGTAATCGTTCCGATTTCCTATCCAATTTCTTTTGAAGGCAGAACTTCCTAAATTGAGCGTACACACTGACCAATTTCGCATAAGATTTGACGATTTGTTGAATCGTCAAATCGAAAGCGCTGTACAGTGTACAGTGGGCTGATCGTCCGGTTGTCCGTACACACTGTGCGATTGGCACCTTATCGTATGCGTTATCTTATGATTGTCTGTGCTGCACAGACAATCATAAGACGTCGCATACGACCAGCGGGAGCACGCAATTGTGCGTACACACTATGCGATTTACACGATTCATCGTTCCAATTACCTTAATCGTGCCGATATCGTCCTGGTGTGTATGCACCCTAAGTCGCTTGTCTACAATTGTTTATGTACTGTGTAAGGTGCTGCGGAACACTTGTGGCGCCATACAAATAAATGATAATACTAATAATAATAATAATTCACTTACTCAAAGTAGCTTTCTTTAGACAAACTAAACAATTTAATTTGACTGAAGAAAGCTACTGTGTGTATTTTACACTTTAAGACTGACATAAAAATAGTCACAATGTCGATTGGGAAACTCTGTAATTGGTTCTATTAAGGCAGAATTAATCTCATATAGATATTTTCACCATAATTTTTGTGGTTTATACATTTGTTTGTTTTGTTTGCTGTACCTATCATTATTATATTTTATAGGATATAATAAGTGACATTTAAAATTATAAAATTTTTCTTTTAGATTTACAAAGTATATCCCAGAAAATAAAAAGTCTTCTTTTCTCTCCCCATCACTGTGCATTAAAGTTACCATTACCATACCAATGTTGGCTTACTCATACAGTTTATGCAACATATGGATGTACAGGTCCAGTCCAGGACTTGTCTCCTGTCAGTATTCCTCCTGCTCCTGACCATGTTTCTAGGTTGCCGGTTGCTAGGAGATCCAGACGTCAGAGGACTTCACATGTTTCCTCCTAGTGCTGCCTGATTGGCAGCAGATCCTATTTGAACTTCTTGGACTGTCGCCGCCCTGTCGGCTATAGAGTTTTCATGTGGAACTTTTGGTTATGCTACTTGCTTTCTGTGCATCCAGACTTCCAATTATAATCAGTAAATGCAGAATGTACTCTGATCACCGGCTTCTAAGTGACCCACATTCCTCGGCATCAGCCGCATCGCTGTCTACTAGGCCCTGCAGGCCATCCAGCAATCCTGTTTCAATACAGGTTTCAAGCATCACTGTCTACTAGGCCCTCCAGGCCATACAGCAATCCTGCTTCTACACCACGTTGCAAGCATCACTGTCTATTCTGCCCTCCAGGCCATCCAGCAATTCTGCTTCTACGCCACATTTCAAGCATCACTGTCAACTAGGCCCTCCTGGCTATCCAGCAACCTTACTTTGGGCTGAAAATCTATATTCTATTTCACTGTTCAATTGTATCAGCTCCTTACAGCACCATTGACATGTTGTGTTGGTACTGGCCCTCCAGGTCCACCATATCACTTACAAAGTAAACTGCCATGATTTTGATATACTGCTTTTGTCTGTTCTTTGATGTGCCTCGTATCTTCAAAACCTCCATCTCGGTCCTAGCAATTGCTAGAGGATCGTAACAATGGACAGGTTAGTGGAGAGAGCTGGGAGGCAGCAAGGACTCCAGGACCATGTAAACAACAGGGTCAGATCTAGTAAGCATCTGCAAGGTTCCAGTGCTGCATGTCACTCTCCAAGCAGGAGGGTAAAAAGACAAAAGTGAAAGTGTTCAGGTACTAGATATAATCTGAAATTTAGTCTGCAGGGCTATTCTGAAGAAGTCCAACTGGTGAAACGCGTTGGAAAGAAGGACAAGGGGACATGCTATACTGAGCACGGACACCAGTCTGCCTGCAGACCCCTCATTATTGGATGACAGAGCTGTACTTGGATAAGCACCTTAATAGGATTGTTGTTTGTTTCATTAGACGTGTTAGTTTAGGGTTCAGTATTTTTAGTTAGTTTGTGTGGCACACATTTAGGATAGAGAGAGAGAGCTCCTCTACGTTTGTGTTTTCTTAGAGTCAAAGTGTAAAGAAACTCCATGTTAGTGTAGTCCCTTTTCTGTCAAGCTTCTGTCTTATCTTCTGGGCAGACAGTGGGCCTTGCAATCTGGTGCAAGGTCGGGTTTCAATCTGGTGCGTGAGCACCCATCGATGAAACTTGGAATCTAAGGCCAGAAATTCCAGGGAGGTTATCCTCCTAAACTGAAAATCTCTATTTTTGTAGTCTAGGACCAGTAGGGCATTGCAGTTGACCTAGAGGTAGGATGGTACTTGTGTTGTCCTTCCTCCTAGAACTCCTCCTTCTTTGTGTCCATGCCTCACCTGCATACCCAGACCGTCTGCTACCCGTGCAGCCTGAAGGTAAGAGGGTATGATGCAAGGAAGGCCACAGACTACACCTGCATGGCAAGGAAAAGTGAAAATACAAATATAATAAAAACAAACAGTAAAGTGTTAAATAGTGCAAAAAAGAAAGAATGTGTTATAATGCGATGCCCTAAAGCAGACCAACCAAAGCAATCCAAGGGACCCACACCCCTAAAAATCAACCCAAAGTTGCACTACAGTATATAACTTGTAGGACTTACCTAAAATTGTGCCTATTACTAGTGTGCATATACAATACCAGACTCCATGCTTTTAAACCAATAAGGGAGGGGTGCTAGTCCAGGCTGAAGGCATCTCCTTTCCTTCAGGTGTGCAATAAAGTACATTAAACACATTCTTCCTTTTTGCACTATTTTAACACTTTACTGTTTGTTTTTATTATATTTGTATTTTCACCTTTCCATGCAGCCATAGCTGCTCTTACCTTTCTTACTTCACATTTCACTTTTCTCATTATGGCGATCCCCTGGGGTGGCTCGGCTATGCTGATTTAGGGGTATCCTATGCTCTGGATTTGAACCCTAGTATGTTAGGGACCTACCCTAAAGAGGTTACCTGGATATGGTGGGTAGGCCCATAACCTTGGCCATGATTATGCTAAAAACCTCTATTGATTGCATAATGTATTTATATATAATCAGTCATTTGGAGTTGTGCACCTGTGATTTGTCTGTTCCTGTACACCTGCATGGCAGCAAGCTTACACCCCACACATGCCCCTCTTACATGTGTACAGAGACTATATCGGTGAGACAATTTGGAATCCAAAGGATCACTTGGAAGTAAATGATAATTGGGTAGTGTGTACACTGTAAATCAGTCTGAATTCGTCTAGTTATCAGCATCATTGGGCAAAATCTTAGTGTGTACCCAGTTTAAGCATAACACATATGTGTGTACAGATCATTGTGCTGGGTACCCTACAGATCCCTGGTGATCTAGTGGCTAGAATTTATCACTGCCACAGCTCAGGTTCAATTTAAGGTCAGGAATGATTTTTCCCTCATCATTATTTTTCATGACAATTTAATTGGTTTAATATAAGTGTTAAGGTGCATACATATGGTGCGATATTGTGAACGATATGAACGATAACTATATCGTTTTCGTTAATACCATTCAATATCATTCTGTGTGTTGGCAAGACATGGTTAACGATGTGCACTCCCGCGGATCCTTAACAATGTCTGCCATCGCCCGAACATGCAGGCCAACCTGATGATATCGTCAGGCCCTGCATGTTCGGGGACTATGGCCGGTGACGTCACTGAACAATATCGTTAATGTTATAGTTCAGTGTGTATGCTCAATGTCTGGAACGACATTGAGCCCGGCAGGTGAGGGGACAATACTGAACGATATTGCTCATAGATCATATCGTTCCGTATGTATCCGGCTTTAGACTTTTATTTTCTTTTTCCCTGCATAAAACTGCTCCTACTACTGCCTAATGGGACCGGAGGCTCTTATTAGAAATCCGGCCAGCAGAATCGGCACTCCCGCGGCCACAGCTACTTATGGGGAAAACACAACTACAAAAATCTCTCCAAACCGGAGATTTGCAGCCGGCTGCTCCTCCCAAGTAAGAAAGCTGGGAACCCGCAGCACCACTAACACTTGCTGTGTCAGTCTGCATGAACCAACTCTATACACAGTCCGAAGCTCTGCATATGAGAGACGGACTGGATTACTAACAGTGACAGCCTGTGCGTAATTATAACCACCAATTTATGGAGACATTGAAATGCTGGTTTATTTACTATTGGCTGTTTACTCAGCTCTAATATAGCTGCTCCGTGTGTAACTTTCTTTCCAAACCAACCCAGGTATTAGGAATATGGTTACTCTTATATAATAGAATGTACAAACTGGCTACATAGTATACTTATCGGAGAGTCACAATTATTGAATACCTGTGTATTGCAACACTTGGTCTATGGATGTTTTAATAAATTGTTTATTTAATTATGAAGTCTTGCATTGTTCTGACTAATGGTGCATACACACGTAGTGATCTACCAGTGATACAATATCGAAGGCAGATCGTAATGCACCCTCCCTGATCTATATAGATCATCCAACACACCACCAACTTGCCAGCAACTATAGTGATCAGCAATCGCGGGTCCCTATGGTAACTTGCTTGATATAGGAAGTTGATCGGCATGCATGGACGATATCGCTATCGTCCATATGTGTCCACGCATTGCTGGTGGATGGTAAGTTGGTAGGGTCATTTTTATAGAGCGATTTAAACTATAATGGTAACGATATCGTTAAAATTGCACTTTAACATTGGTACGTGTGTTCGCACCATAAGACAGACCAACGCAGTACCTTTTTTTCTCCCTGCATAAACTAACCTTGTAAGTATTTCTCTCTTTCTACACACCCAGATCACATTTTTTTATATTTTATTTTTAATGAAAATATTCCTGCTATAAACTAAGGAAAACTTGCTGTGACAGTGTCAGAGTTCAGCCGGGGATCGGCCGTCCCTTACCGTCCCGCCGGCTTCCTCTGACTTCCCGGGCAGTCGGGCGGATGGCACAGCGACGTGGGAGGAGCTGAGCATCCACCCTGTAGCTGTGCTGTCAGGCGACCCGGTGAGTGGGGATCGCAGTTTCCGTCATGGGCACCGCCATGACACTTTCCCTATGTCAGTGCTTCCTTCCCTGAGTGGCCCGGCTGGTCAGCTGATGCTGTGGGCCTATCAGCAGGCTTCCAGGGGTATATATCCGGCTCCTGTGCTCCAGGTAGTTGCCTGAACAATCATTGTCGCCGCTAGTGTAACTAGAGGAGTCTCGTTCCAGGTTCCCGTGCTTCCAGTGTGTTTCTTCCAGAGCTTCTGAGCTATCTCACCACAGTGCCTTTACTATCAACAGTCTGTGTGGCAGCTAACCTTCATCTCTCCACAGTGCCTTTACTAATCAACAGCCTGTGTGCAAGTTTAACCTCCATCTCTCCACAGTGCCTTTACTAATCAACAGCCTGTATGCAAGTTCAACCTCCATCTCTCCACAGTGCCTTTACTAAGCAACAGCCTGTGTGCAAGTTCAACCTCCATCTCTCCACAGTGCCTTTACTAATCAACAGCCTGTGTGCAAGTTAACCCTCCATCTCACCACAGTGCTTTTACCATCACAGTCTGTGAGCAAGTTAACCCTTCATCTAACCTCAGTGCTTTTACCATCACAGCCTGTTTGCAAGTTAACCCTTCATCTCATCGCAGTGCTTTCACCATCACAGCCTGTGTGCAGGTTAACCCTTCGTCTCATTGCACCCTAGTGCACGATCTCCAGCCGGCAATCCGGTATATACTTCGTGGGATATCCAGCTGTTACCTCAGCTTACCAATAAATCTTTACACCTCTCTAGCCAGCACCTTAAGTGCCTTTCTCCAGCCAGGAGTTCTATCCCACTCCCCACGTGCCTATTCCAGGCATTACCCTTGGGCCACAGGTGTTTTGATTCTCTTTTCCCTGCAGGCCTTGGTCACCAAGTGAAAGGACCGCGACCTGCTTACAGGGAGCCGCACAAGCCCATAGTTAACAAGCCGTATGGATAACCAAGAGGCTGCACAGCGACATGTGGCTCAGTACCTGCAAGAATTGTCCGGAAAGTTAATGACCATACAAAATACACTGGCATCTATGTCCACGGCCTCGCCACCTATCGTTCCTGCTGGTTCTCCAGGGTTACCTCAAGGGGCTACACCACAGATGTCTCGTCTCCACTTGGCCACCCCTGAAAGGTTTGACGGTACTCCCCAATGTTGTCGTGGTTTCATAAACCAATGTGAAATCCAGTTTGAGTGCCTCCCCCAGAATTTCCCTACCTCCCGGTCTAAGGTCGCCTATGTAATTTCATTATGACTGGGGCTGCATTGGACTGGGTTTCCCCTCTTTGGGAACGGGCTGATACGTTAGTTTCTAGATACGAAGACTTTGTGACAGCCTTCAAACAGATTTTTGATGAGCCCGGCAGATCGGTTTCTGCTTCCTTCGACTTACTCCGTGTCCGCCAAGGTACTCGCTCGGTGGGACAGTACGTGGTGCAGTTTCAGACCCTTGCATCGGAACTTAGATGGAACGAAGAAGCACTCAAAGCAGCCTTCCTCCATGGGTTGTCCGAAAGGAAGACTAATTAGCATCCAGGGATTTACCTACGTCTTTTTCTGAGACTATTTCCCTCTGCATAAGGATTGATTGACGCCATAGGGAGCGGTGGGGTAATAGAGGTCATGGGGATCGCCCTCGAGATCTTCCGGCCTCAGGAAGTCAATCCTATTCCCCCATTTCCAGGGGTGAGGTACCTATGCAGATCAACAGAACCAGGCTAACCACGGCCGAACGCAATCGGCGCTTTCAAAATAAATTGTGTCTTTATTGCGCTGCCCCAGAGCACATCTTAAAGAATTGTCCCCTGCTGGCGGGAAATGCGAGACCCTAGTTGATGTCGGGAGCATTCAATTAGGGGTCATTTTTAAGCACTCCCAATTAACTGACAGTTTATTGCCTGTATCTCTTTCCCACCAGTTCAGGACAAGGGATGTTAAAGCCCTTATAGATTCCGGTGCTGCGGGAAATTTTATTTCCAAATCTTTAATCCAGTCCCTTGGTATTTCGGTGGTACCTTTACCTGACAAATTACTGCTCTCCGGTGTAGATGGTAAAACCGTGCTAGGTGAATCCATATCCTTGAAATCCCAGCCCGTGACCCTCAGGATTGGTTGCCTGCACCAAGAGACCATTGAATTCCTCATACTTCCTAACTCTGCTTACGAGCTGGTTCTTGGTTTACCGTGGTTAAGGAAGCATAGTCCTACTTTTGATTGGTCCAATATGCAAATTGTATCATGGGGACCAAACTGTTTCCATCGGTGCCTAACCCAAGTTCTTCCTGTATGTACCCACTCTGTGCACCCCAATACAGGTGCAAAGTTTCCCCCGACCGACAAGCCAAAAGATCCCTCTGTCTCCAGTCTACCACAAGCATATCAAGATTTTGCCGATGTCTTCTGCGAGCAGGCTGCTGATCAACTCCCTCCTCATCGGTCGTGGGATTGTGGAATAGAACTTCTTCCGGGGAAGATTCCCCCTCGGGGCCGGACCTATCCTTTGTCAGTTCCAGAAACAGCCGCCATGGCAACTTACATTAAGGAAAATCTAGCCAAAGGGTTCATACGGCCTTCCTCCTCCCCTGCAGGGGCAGGGTTCCATTTTGTGAGCAAAAAGTATGGAGGCCTCCGGCCCTGTATAGACTACCGTGGCCTCAACCGAATTACTGTAAAAAATCGGTATCCATTACCTTTAATTCCTGAGCTTTTCGACAAGGTTCGTGGAGCTAAATTGTTCTCTAAACTAGATCTTCGTGGGGCATACAATTTGATACGAATCAAAGCTGGGGATGAGAGGAAGACCACCTTCAATACCAGAGATGGTCATTTCGAATATCTGGTAATGCCTTTTGGACTCTGCAATGCGCCGCCTATATTCCAAGGATATGTAAATGAAATCTTTCGGGACATTCTCTACAGCTTTGTCATCGTCTATTTAGATGATATTCTAATCTTTTCTAAGGATCTCCAAACTCATCGCCAACATGTTCGAGAAGTTCTAGCTCACCTTCGAAAACACCACCTTTATGGAAAGTTATCCAAGTGTCTCTTTGAACAAACCACAGTTACTTTCCTAGGACATATAATTTCTGGGGAAACCATTCAGATGGATCCAGAGAAACTGAAAGCGATCTCTGAATGGCCATTACCAAAATCTTTAAAAGCTACCCAACATTTTTTGGGATTTTCAAACTATTATAGGCGGTTCATACCAAATTTTTCCACTCTGGTGCCTCCCATTACTAGTCTCACACGGAAGGGCGCTAACCCAGCCCAGTGGCCGGACTCAGCAATACAGGCCTTCCAGAGATTGAAAGAGGCATTCTCTACTGCCCCTATCCTTTGCCAACCCCAAATGGATAAACCATTTTTTGTGGAAGTGGATGCCTCTTCGGTGGGTGTATGGGCGGTATTATCCCAAATTTCCAGTGACCGGAAGAATCATCCATGTGGATACTTCTCTTGTAAATTTTCCTCTGCAGAGAAAAACTATGCGATTGGAGATCAAGAACTCCTAGCTATGCGTCTGACGTTAATGGAGTGGCGTCATCTTTTGGAGGGGGCCAAGTTTCCAGTTACCATTACTACGGACCATAAAAACTTAATTTACCTTCAGACGGCTCATCGCTTAAACGCCAGGCAGGCCCGCTGGTCCTTGTTTTTCTCAAGGTTTGACATTAAGCTTCAATTTTGCCCCGGTAATTTGAACAAAAAAGCGGATGCTCTCTCCCGGTCTTTTATACTCGACACACAGGAAGAAGATCATCTGAGATCTCGCCCAATCCTAGATCCTATGGTCTTCACTTCAACTCAAATATTGACTCCGCCTCTGGGGAAAATTTTTGTGACTCCCGAATTACGGAAAAAGTTGTTAACCTGGGCTCATAGTTCTCTATTTGCTGGGCATTCTGGTATTTTCAAAACATACAAGTTTCTTCAGCATTCTTATTGGTGGCCCTCGATGAGAAAAGATGTTCAAGAATTTATTTTGTCATGTGTAAAATGCTCACAGCATAAAGTTTCTCGCAAAAAAAGTGCAGGTCTTCTACGCCCGTTACCCGTTCCTACTATTCCTTGGACCCATATATCGATGGATTTTATCTCTGAGCTTCCATGCTCCAAAGGACATAACACCATATGGGTAGTGATGGATCGTTTTTCAAAAATGGCGCATTTTATACCATTAGTAGGTCTGCCATCTGCTCCCCATTTTGCAAAAATTTTTGTTAAAGAGATTTTTAGATTACATGGTCTTCCAAGAGAGATTGTTTCTGACCGTGGAGTCCAATTCATAGCCAAGTTTTGGAGAACCTTATGCAGCGCTTGTGGAACCAAATTAAAATTTTCATCAGCTTACCACCAACAAACTAATGGGCAAACCAAGAGGGTTAATCAGGAACTGGAGACCTTTATAAGACTTTTTGTGTCCTCTTCACAGGATGATTGGGTGGACTTACTACCTTGGGCCGAGTTTTCACATAACTTCAAGTACCACACTTCCTCCAATTCCACACCTTTTTATACTGTTTTTGGTAAACATCCCCGGATTCCAGATTTCCAACATTTACCTTCGGTGGAGGTCCCTGCAGTTACTGACATTGTAGAATCTTTTTCAACCATTTGGAAGAAGATCCATGCCTTGTTGAAACAATCATCCAAGAATTATAAAAGATTCGCTGACAGACGACGGGTCGCAGTTCCTCTGCTGAGAGTTGGAGATAAAGTCTGGGTATCTACTAGGAACATCCGACTGAAAGTTCCCAGTATGAAGCTGGCCCCATGCTTCATTGGTCCGTACTGCATTCACAAAGTGATCAACCCTGTTGCGTATAAATTGGAACTCCCAACTCAATTGAAGATATCTAATACCTTTCATATTTCTCTATTGCGACCTTTGGTGTTAAATTGGTTCCAAACCACCTCTCCTAAATCACCTCAAGTACAAACTTCTCAAGGTACAGAATTCGAAGTTGGGAAGATTCTGGATTCTCGGTTTAGATCCAATATTCTCCAATACCTCATTGATTGGAAGGGTTATGGTCCTGAGGAGAGGGCCTGGATCAGAGCCACAGATGTTCATGCACCTCAATTAATTCGAGCCTTCCACATCAAATTTCCTGGCAAGCCTGGTGGGTGTCCGGTGTCCACCCTGAAAGGGGGGGTACTGTCAGAGTTCAGCCGGGGATCGGCCGTCCCTTACCATCCCGCCGGCTTCCTCTGACTTCCCGGGCAGTCGGGAGGCTGGCGCGGTGATGTGGGAGGAGCTAGGCATTCACCCTGTAGCTGTGCTGTCAGGCGACCCGGTGAGTGGGGATCGCAGTTTCCGTCATGGGCGTCATGACACTTTCCCTATGTCAGTACTTCCTTCCCTGAGTGGCCCGGCTGGTCTGCTGATGCTGTAGGCCTATCAGCAGGCTTCCAGGGGTATATATCCGGCTCCTGTGCTCCAGGTAGTTGCCTGAACAATCATTGTCGCCGCTAGTGTAACTAGAGGAGTCTCGTTCCAGGTTCCCGTGCTTCCAGTGTGTTTCTTCCAGAGTTCCTGAGCTATCTCACCACAGTGCCTTTACTATCAACAGCCTGTGTGGCAACTAACCTCCATCTCTCCACAGTGCAATTACTAATCAACAGCCTGTGTGCAAGTTTAACCTCCATATCTCCACAGTGCCTTTACTAATCAACAGCCTGTGTGAAAGTTAACCCTCCATCTCACCACAGTGCTTTACCATCACAGCCTGTGTGCAAGTTAACCCTTCATCTCATCAGTGCTTTTACCATCACAGCCTGTGTGCAGGTTAACCCTTCGTCTCATTGCACCCTAGTGCATGATCTCTGGCCGGCAATCCGGTATATACTTCGTGGGATATCCAGCTGTTACCTCAGCCTACCAATAAATCTCCACTCCTCTCTAGCCAGCACCTCAAGTGCCTTTCTCCAGCCAGGAGTTCTATCCCACTCCCCACTTGCCTATTCCAGGCATTACCCTTGGGCCATGGGTGTTTTGATTCTCTTTTCCCTGCAGGCCTTGGTCACCAAGTCAAAAGACCGCGACCTGCTTACAGGGAGCCGCACAAGCCCATATCCCACTTGGAGGGGTCACTGGCGAACACCTCCTTGTGAGTTAGACTCCGCACCATTGACTAGGTCTAGCCAACGACCAAGACTTGTGGATGTGGAGATCATACGTCCAAGCCCCTCGCCTTCGCCTCCTCCAACAGGCTCAGACCTCGGCTTTCAAAAATCCGCCTCCCAGTGTGACAGTCAGTGGTTTCGGTAATAGCTGTCTCTGCGAGTTATATCACCAGCATTTTGTGGAAGTCTTTCACTTTTGTAGAATCTTCTCTGGAGAAAGACTTCTCCGGGTAGAAGCTGACACCACACATGTGCACTGTGTCGGTTTCCTCCGCCGGCCGGAGGCTGCGGGAGAGAGATCTGAAAATCTATCTTCTGCTCGTAAACCTCCATAGGCTTAAAGCAGTTACATGATCTGAATATGGTGTAAACTAATGGGGCTAAACTTTTGGACATAGGACCACAGTCCCCATTGATAATAATGGGAACTGCGATCTGCAGTGCTAATTAGCACCTTGCGAGAGATTTCTGTGAAATATCCTGCATTGTGCTATTAGTACATAGCAACAGTTCATAAAATTATGCAGAAATAGCTTTATAAATAAGCCCCTAAGTAACATATCACATGACCGAGCCACAGGTATGTGAGGAACTTCAGCTGATGGAATGTAAGAAGCAGAGTGGCGCAGCGGAAGCGTGCTGGGCCCATAACCCAGAGGTCGATGGATCGAAACCATCCTCTGCTAGTTTTCTTTTTTTTTTATTTTGAGATTTTTATTTAGGAGTGAAATTTATTTCTTTATCAACATTTACTTATATAGCATATTCCATTGTGCTTTACAATTGGGAACAAAACAGTAATAAAACAAGACTGGTTAATAACAGAAAGGCAGAGAGATAAGAGGGCCCTGCACATAACATTTTCAATCCATAGGATGATGTGTACATATCGCTAAACTAATTTGTTCATTCTGTGTACATTTTATACCTAGGTAGCAGAATATCAACTGAGAGACTATAAATAATTAGAAGTAGTTACTAGTGTCAACATCGACATCTTGTGGTGTTTATGTGAATAAGAGGTTTTGCTGCATTAAAGAATTGCATACACTGTTGTATGAAGGATTGAACACCTTAAGTGCCCCAAACAACAGGCAGCAGTTTCCCTGATCGGGCTGGAACCGATGATCTCCTGGTTGGAAACACCCTGATTTGCTGATCCTGATCATATTTTGGTCAGAATCGCCAAATCAGGGAAATCCAACATGTTGGATTTCAACTATGCCCTGACCCCAGCATCTGGGGATTAGCAAATTGCAACAATCCATCACAGATTTATGGGGCCTTTAGTTATAAAATATAGATGGAATGTAATTCATAACCTGAGGATAGCAGTAAGGAAAGGATACAAGGGCCAGACAGCAAGTTAAAAATGAGACATGTTCACATTGGGGAAAAATTATGTAATGGAGAAGAAAAAGGAACTTATAATTTAACCACTTAAATGGCAAATATCTTTTTTTAGGTCATGAACATGTATTTAATACTCATCCAACTTGAGTCTATAAAAAAATAAATTAACATTAACATCGATTTTTACTATATCGGAAATCAATTAATCAGACTTTCGATGTTCGGACCATCATGACCATTGCAACTTTGTTTTTCCCTGCACCTGCTCCTCTGAGCAGCTACATAACATAAAAAAAGAAGAAATGTGTATCCGTATCTGGTGCACTGAATCTAATGATATCTTTTATTTCACCAAATTAAAAATGTTGCATCCGTTGTTACCTTCCAGCAAAGTTTTTAAATATAGAAGAAATGTGCTAAGAAATATAGATAAGTGAATAATAAAATGACTACTGAACACTGTGTACCCTTATTCATCTTATTTATATAATCAGTTCAAATTAATAATCTGCAATACATTCAGGTAAGAGGGAAAAAGAAACAATATACCGTATATACTCGAGTATAAGTCGACCCGAATATAAGCCGAGGTACCTACTTTTACCCCAAAAAACTGGGAAAAGTTACTGACTCGAGTATAAGCCTAGTGTGGGAAATGGCAGCAGCTGGTAGTGCCCCCAGTAGTAATTCCCCCTGGTTGTGCCCCCAGTAGTAATCCCTCCTGGTAGTGCCCCCAGTGGTAATCCCCCCTTTCAGTGCCTCCAGTAGTAATCCCCCCCTGGTAGTACCCCCAGTAGTAATCCCCCCTTTTAGTGCCCCCTGTAGTAATCCCCCACTGGTAGTGCCCCCTGTAGTAATCCTCCCCTGGTAGTTCCCCCAGTGGTAATCCCCCCTTTTAGTGCCCCCTGTAGTAATCCCCCCTGTAGTAATCCCCCCCTGGTAGTGCCTCCTGTAGTAATCCCCCCCTTGTAGTTCCCCCACTGGTAATCCCCCCTTTTAGTGCCCCTTGTAGTAATCGCCCCCTGATAATGCCCCTTGGTAGTGCCCCCTGTAATAATCGCCCCCTGGTAGTGCCCCCTGATAATGCCCCCTGGTAGTGCCCCCTTTAGTCATCGCCCCCTGGTAGTGCCCCCTGTAGTCCCCCCCCCTAATTGAGAGAGACGTGAAAAGAATTAAAAAAAAAAAAACACTTACCTTAAACTCCCGCTCCTGGTCCCGCCGCTGTCCGCTCCTCCGGCCGCTTTGCATGGGAGAGACGTCGTCATGACGACGTGTCTCCCATCACCCACTGCGGGAGCCGGAAGATGGCTCCCACAGTGGGAGCAGCAGCAGCCGCTGAGAGTCTGACAGACTCTCAGCGGCTGCTGATTACACCAAACACGCAGCTGCCGGCTCCGGCGGCTATGCGTTTGGCAGAGTGTAGCGCTTACCGAACTCCGTCCGGTCAGCGCTACACTTGACTCGAGTATAAGCCGAGGGGGTACTTTTTCAGCACATTTTTTGTGCTGAAAAACTCGGCTTATACTCGAGTATATACGGTATGTCTGTGGAGTAAATATGCCATTTAAATCTATATAATATACAGATCTTTTCTGAGTAGTGTAGAATCCCACAATTGTATGTGTGTGTGTGTATATATATATATATATATATATATATATATATATGTTTTATAATGGTTTTTATGTCTCCTTAAATTAGTAGATTACATATACTGCTTACATCACTCCTCCCTAATTAAGTTTTATACTCTCATATATATTATAGGTGTTCTCAATGTTTATTTATTGGGAAACAATCGCTTGCCCATGAGATTTACATGCAGACTCTCTTGCATTGATATTCAGATAAGCTAAACTCTCCTATTCACTTCTGAAAAATGAACCATTTTATTGTTTATATATTTGTATTATTGCTATTTGGTGGTAATTCCTCTTTTAGGAACCACAGTATCTATTTTTATCTCTTTTAAACTTTATTAAATTGGTATTTTAAATGGTATTAACAATCTTTTGTCACTTCATTGGTCTATGCTGCTAAAGTTATTTATTTTATGGCACGTTCATTGCACTAAGCACTTTACTATTCTATGTTTTAATATACAATTGTATAGCTGATCATTAAGCACAATTGCACATAGCACTTTTATATGATTATCACTATGTACCAATAGCAGGATGGTCGCCCACAGTCAATAAATCCCCTGTTTTTCTATTTACAAAGTAGTGTACTCACCAACACTACAGACTGATGACAAAGGAGCAGATGCCCATGTAGGTTAACGCCTTTGGGATTACTTGCATTGTGTTTCACCACTTTAAACCACACCAGTGATTAATTTATTGGTTAGGTACTGGTGCCAAGTTCATAAATTATTATGCTATATATATATATATATATATATATATATATCACAGGGGCTCTGCACTCACTATAATAACTAATAATAATAATAATAATAATAACATAATAAACAGTGGGGTTTTGGTTCATGAATTGATCAATGCATTTAAGCTTGCAGTCCATCGTCACAGGACCCCACTTTACTGCAAGTCCCTACTCTATTGCTCAGAATTATAACATGGACATAGCCATCACATTAGTGTTAAACTCAGGGTATGCTATCAAGGTTTAAAGCTCACAGCAACTTTGCTTTTAGATGTGAGACAGTTACCAAGCACACCTGTTGCAAAGCACCTAGGAAAACAGCTGACACAAGTTAGATAACTAGTTAAGAGGGGTGCATGAGAAAATGTGATCACAAAAATGATTAATTATAAAAATTAATCATAATAAACAAAAAGCACTAATCCACGGCACTCACCATTCCTAGTTTTGGGATGCAACATAGTATGTGACCACATTGTTTAAATAGAAATCACAGGGGCTCTGCACTCACCATAATAACTAATAATAATAATAATAATAATAATAAACAGTGGGGTTTTGGTTCATGAATTGATCAATGCATTTAAGCTTGCAGCCCATCATCACGGAACCCCACTTTCCTGCAAGTCCCTACTCTATTGCTCAGAATTATAACATGGACATAGCCATCACATTAGTGTTAAACTCAGGGTATGCTATCAAGGTTTAAAGCTCACAGCAACTTTGCTTTTAAATGTGAGACAGTTACCAAGCACACCTGTTGCAAAGCACCTAGGAAAACAGCTGACACAAGTTAGATAACTAGTTAAGAGGGGTGCATACGGGCCTGCCCACCAGCATCAAGGTCACCTCATTGACCAGGTCCCTAACACTCTGGGGTTCACATGTGGGACGCAGGGCACCCCAAAAGTCAGCTCAGCCAAAGACCTGGTGGGCAGGCCCGTATCAGTGGCCATTGATATGCAAACTACCTCTGAAATTCTATATTATAAATTTAAATGTATGCAGTAATGATCGCATAGTGCATCTGCAACTGTTTTATTTTTTCTTCCAATAATCAATAAGTCCAAGCGATAAAGTATAAATTGTACATGTGTCCTGGGATTTGGTTGGATTGAAAAAAACACACTGGAATAAAAAAGGATTTTTTAGCCTAACCTGCAGGTAGGTGAATGCTGTGTATGGGGTCCAATACATTGCAAAGTCCTTTACACAGGTGGTATCCCTTGGTGTCCAAAATAACTTGCAGCTTAGTGTGATCCACTCAGGGGTTCCTACTGTTCCTGTGTCCTTTCGGAGGGTGAGATGTTAGACAAACGGCTAACTCGACAGTGTTCCTGATAATCCAATGTGTGCTTTTAAGAGAAAAACCGGATTCTGTATACACGGAGTGTCTAACGCGTTTCCATGTACCCTACAGCTTCTACACTTTGCATTACTGACAGGTTGCATTGTTTGTGACCATGTCAGGTAATGCACTGCCTAGAGTGGTCGCAAACAATGCAACCATACCAGGCAAGTAGTCAGGGCCGGATTAAGGCCCACATGGGCCTGGAGCTGAAAATGTTCAAGGGCCTATACTGAGATGCGGAATAGCTGTGATTGGTGCTGTGTGGGTGTGGTCAGAGTCACCTTGGTGTGTACACCCCCTACACTATGAGACACAATGTCTCCCTAACCACATAGAAATAGAAAAATTGCATAATGTTTTTTAGGGGGAAAACTAGAAAAACTATTTAAATACTTAAAATGTATGGCCAGTTAGGCAGCTGGTAATCATGCTGTCATGTTGATGGGCCTATTTTTATGTGGAGGACTGGAGCTGTAGCTCCATCCCCCTCATTGTTAATCTGGCCCTGCAAGTAGTTAGACAATGAGATGGAACCATAATGTAGCTGACAATTAAGCAGATAATGTAATTGGGCCACTTAATCCCCTCATTTTCTATAAAAGATAAAGGCAGATTTTGTGCATCTAGACAAATGTGTTCTAAAACTTAATTTACAACAAATATTTATTGTGTAGCATCAAAGCCAATAACCTGCAGGTTTATGCTTCATTTTGTAGCCAACATCACTGATTAACAAAATAGTCTTTCACTGCACAATGACATTTCACATCTGATCAATATATTGTGCACTGGACTATATAGGGACTGAACAAGGTATTCTATCGCTAGGAGAAGGCAATTAAAGGGTTTATAGTTTGATAATGATAAGGTTAATTTAATGTTTAAAATATTGTATATTATAGTGGTGGATTCTTAGTGTGTGTGTGACCTGTGAGGGTCCTCTCACTTTCACGACCATCGGGCAGAGGCAGGGGATTTAGGTCAAGTAAGGGACCAGACCAGCGAGTAAGGAAAGCCAGAATAGAACACTGAATACTGCACAATTCACTCCACTGACTCCAGTGAAACTACTTACCGTTTCCTGCTCCACCCACATATATAAATGCTTCCGATCACCAAGCCGGTTACAAAGTCATTTACAAAGCGTAAGCAGCACAGTGGCCAGGACGGCACAGTGGCAGAAGAGAGCTGCAGTGGTGGGAAAGTAAAAGAGCTAATGAAGTTCCCCACTGCAGCCTCTTACAGCAGACAGGTAGGCCCCCTATGAGGCCTTCCCATCATTAACCCCTCCCTAGACCACCAAGTTGTCGAGCACTAGGCCGTGGGGGTTCAGGCCTTAGGCCTGTGGCCCTGATAGGTGGGATTTGGCCCGTGCTCCTGAGGCTGTAAGTGACCCTGGGCAATAGGCCCTGCATATTTGCCTCAACCCCTACCCACTTACCCGTAACTTTTACCATTAACCACCCCATCCTGCCAAATTCATTAGTAAGTGAGCTGGTACACCCGCTCCATCGGGGGCCCAGAGACCTCCCTGAACATTCAGATATCTCTTAGATGTCTGGGGAAAGTTCGCGTCACACACAAGCTGGATTTGATGACTATCTTGGGGATCTTTGCATTGTACGTTCCCAGCAACTGAGTGTGTGTAACTACAGGCTAAACTGAGTCATATGCGGAAGGGGTGTAACTTGGTGGTAATGAAGCATTGGCACATAGGCTACCATCAGAGAAGGCGTGCCAATGGCATTAGGGGCAATGCAGAGTTATGTGTATGTATAACTGCATCTGATGTAAGATGGGCTGGTGCAAGTGTGCACTGATAATGATGACGGCTATGAAACCGAGAGGACAGATAGGAGCAGCTGATATATGAACTCTGCATAATGCACAGAGCAGGACTAATTATGGTTCAATTGTCTACAACTCTGCATCAGCACCAGGGAGTCCTCATGTGCATTTATAAACAACCTGGTTTCTAAAATCTGAGCCATTTAGGAGTTTTAAGGTAAAAAATAAATCTCTCTATAAACCCCACTGTAAAAAGTTTGTAAAATTGCATCTACTTAAAAAAACAACAGGATTCTTGTTGAATATGTGGTGTATGGAGTGTCACTGACATGAGTGATGGCTGGGGTCATAGATATTTATTATCAGGTCTTAGAGCTGATAATTATAATTTAATATGGGTGTAGTAGGTATTACCCCCGGCGGTTCAAAGCCCGGCAGCCCGGCAAGGGTGAAGATCCCAATCATCCCTAAGGTAAGTATTGCTAACCTAATTCTACCCCCTAAGCCTAACCCTCCCTTAAGGGTGCCTAACCCTAACCTCACCCCCAAGTGCCTAACTCTATAATCCCACCTCTAAGTACCTAAATCTAACCCCCCCTTACCTGCTGCCTAAACCTAAGTCCCCCAAGGTGGGTGCCTAACCCTAACCTATTTTCCCCTAGCCTAAACCTAACCCTCCCGTGGGGGGTGCCTAACCCTAAGTCCCCCCTGGGAGCCCTAAAACCTAATGCTGTCCACGCCCGGCACCCGGCTTACCTTTGGTCGTCCGGCGTATGGTTAATGACAGGCGTCGAGTTTTCTACCCCTGTCATTAGTACCATGCCGGGATTAGAGAGTCTGGAAGCCAGAGGTCGGCATTTAGACCATCGGCTTCCAGACTACATCCCTTTAATGTGGCTGCTATTCACAGCTTTAAGAAATGTATTATCACCCAGATGTATAAAAAAAACAAAACATCAGCAGGACGGAGCCTCTCCCTGTGGTGTTCACTTCTCCTTTAGCGCTACTACGCGTTCTGCTGACCATGCATTCGCGAGTGGAGTGTTGCAGCGCGGGATTCTACAGATCCCTCTCCCGGTACCTTTTGCTATAGGGGATGGCGTTAGCTATTGGGGAAAAGCTCCAGAAGGCATCACATTCTGGAGCTTAGTAAGTTCGGTAAAAAAAAACAAAACGTCCCAATAGAAACCTATGTAGGCTGCTTTTCTAAGTGACAAGTGGGGATTACAGCAGAAAACTGCGATAGCTGCCATGGTCCCCAGCTAGATACATTCAGGGCATACTGTAAGTTTGTATATATACCCTGAAAGTGGGTGTTTTTGCAGGATATCCAAAGTTACTTTGGTAAATAGGCTCCTTGGTGATTTAAATTTAGTGTCATTGCTGACATCAGCAGTCACATGACAGCCAGCACAAAGTCCTGAGAGAGCTGCTCGCCAACCCCTGTGGAAACAAGCAGGATGCTGGCTGCTGAGCATACTGTACACATGAACATGGGGATGGAGAACACTGTTAGGCGGCAACAAGGACTCCAGGTACCTATGGAAACAGCAGCATCAGATCAGGTAAGCACCTGCTGGGTTGCACTGCTGCTTGTCAATTTATGTTGTTCCACCTTGATGTCCTGGACCCTGACCATTAGTCTTCCTCCCTGGTCTCTCTTGTCTTTCTTGCAGCTCTCTCCTGCCGGGAGAAACCAATTCCCTCTATAACTCCACCCTAACTTCCTTTATGGATTTTAACAGCTGATTACTCACAAACTCACTGCAACTATGGTATGCCAGACTCACCTGCTACCTTCAAAATTATTCCTGCATCACGGAAAAGAGTTGGAGATGATGCCACTCACTTTCTGACTTATTTATTTTCAAATTCAAGCTCTCCCTTCACAGCTCCTTTCTGTCTTACTTCAGATCTGTTATGTCCTCCTAATCCCCCAAGCTCCAAAAGCACTTTGTCAACTTCAATTCCCACCTTCCTCTTCCTCCTCCTCTTTTCCTTCATTGCTTTTATTTTCCTATTTAAAAATAAAAAGTATTTTCTGCAACATGAATCGGTGCAACACCCCCACAGGGGGGCACTGTGTGCCTCTCAGCCAGGGGCAAATCCAGGTGGGGGAGTGATCAATGTGATTGCTCCCTCCCCCTCACAGCCAGTGGAGATTACTGCTGCTCAGTGACATTATCCTTCCTAGTCCCACCACAGCCCATCACACAGCAGCGTTTGCTGGGCTGAGGGGACAGTGGCAGTGCTGCTGACAGGTAAGGGAAGGGAGGGGGAAGGGCGGTGGTCCCGAGCACCCGCAAGACCCCTTCATCAAACTCGGGCCCAGGTAATTAGTACCTGCTCTGCCCCCTCGTTATAACATCAAGATATTTCTTCCCTAAATCCTACTGCTGCTCATACTCCACCTTTTAATTATGTCCAATTTACCCTTTCCTCCTCCCTTATCACTGGAGACAAAGTCCCCCTTCTATACCCTAGACCCTCTCCCACTCTCGACATCTGCTGCCACTCACAGGAAAAAACTCTCCTATACCATGAGTTTCTGTAGTGTAGTGGTTATCACGTTCGCCTAACACGCGAAAGGTCCCCGGTTCGAGACCGGGCAGAAACAGTTTTGTTTGTTTTTTATTGCTATCAAACGTGTGCTCATTTTACTGTATAAACTAACTTTAAAGGGTATATTTATTAGAGGTCAATTGAATTGACTAAAATCAACTCAAAATCAGCTATATACATCATTGGCCAAATTTCTAATTTACTAAATTTCGATTTTGAAATTGCTATTAAAATAAAATTCGATGTTAGTCTGATTTGGCTGGTTTAAATGCATTTGGTATTAAAATTTCTGTTCAAAACCAAACGCAAATACGACCTAAAAATCTAATTTAAACGCATATAAAAAAGAAGCATGCTTCTTAGGGTGCATACACACACAACAATTTTTTGAACGATTATCGATAACGATATAGTTTATCGTTCAATCGTTGAAAAAATTGTTCACTTTCTGAGTTAAAACGATGAACGTTTATCGTTCATGTGCGTTCACGTTTGTAGTTTGTACAGTAGTTCAGTCAGACTGACCAACTGAACGATTTTCAGTAAGGGAATATGCAAAAATCGTTTGTAGTTTACTAAAATCGTTCATTTACTAAATGTAATGAACGATTTTTTTGAACTATTTTTGTTCATTTTTCCCTTGAAAAAATGAACGAAAATCGTTTACTAAAATCGTTCATTTACTAAATCGTTGTGTGTGTATGCAGCTTTAGACTTAAAAGAACCTAAATAGTTAAAAATAAAAAAACGTTGTAGGCTCCCCCTATAAACCCATAACTAGCCTTTGCCCTATCAGCCTGTCCTGGCCACGGAAAATAAGGGGAAAATCTGGCGTGGGGTTCCCTCTATTTTTCATTACCCAGCACCATGGTGAAGCAGCTGGGGTGGTAATGTCACAGTAGGAAGACACACAGCCAGTGGCGTAACTATAAATTTTGCTCCCCCATGCCAAAAAAGTTTCAGGCGCTCCCACCTCCGCCCAAAGATCAAACACACCCAAAGACGACGTTTAAGGTGTGTGGTTACATGATACAGCAACGTGCCTTACACATTATGACACACTAAGTAATGCCACTCATAACCCAGTGTGCCACACTGGAATGCCCCTTACAACACATTATGCCACACTGGAATGCCCCTTACAACACATTATGCCACACAGCAATGCCCCTTACACATGCCACATATAACACATAATGACATACAGTAAAGCCCTTATAACAAATTTATGCCATGCTGTAATACCCCTATTTCACATTATGCCACACTGTAATGCCACATACAACACATTATGCCACACAGTAATGGCACATACAACACATTATGCCACACAGTAATGCCCCTTACACATTATGCCACACAGTAATGCCCCTAATAGCGCATTGTGCACACAGTAATGCCAAATACACATTATCCCAAACAGTAATGCCCATTACATCCCATCATGACATATCTACTTCACCAACCCTCCTCTCTGCTCCTGCCAGTCTGTCACCTCAGCTCAAGACAGGTTGCACAGTTTTTATGTCCTTGTAGAACCAGATTATTTGGAACATAGTTTATAACCTGTAAACTGTATGTATCAAGTTAGTGCCCCTTATACAGTGCCCCCTATAGTTGTGCCCCTTATTCAATGTCCCTTGTAGTGGTGCCCCTTATACAGTGCCCCCTATAGTTGTGCCCCTTATGCAATGTCCACTGTAGTAGTGCCCATTATGCAGGGCCCCCTGTAGTTGTGCTCATTAAAGTAGTGCCCCCTGTAGTTGTGCCCCATATGCAATGCCCCCTATACTAGTGCCCCTTATGCAATGCCCCCTGTAGTAGTGCCCATTATGCAGGGCCCCCTGTAGTTGTGCCCATTAAAGTAGTGCCCCCTGTAGTTGTGCCCATATGCAGTGCCCCTTGTAGTTGTGTCCCTTCAAGTAGTGCCCCCTATAGTTGTGCCCATTTTAGTAGTGGCCCCTGTAGTTGTGCCCAGTAGTTGCCCCCTGTAGTTGCCCTCAGTAGTGAGCCCCCTGTAGCAAGCCCCCTGTAGTTGCACCCAGTAGTGAGCCCCTTGTAGTTGCCCCAGTAGTGAGCCCCCTGTAGTTGCCCCAGTAGTGAGCCCCCTGTGGTTGCCCCCAGTATTGAGCCCCCTGTAGTTGCCCCCAGTAGTGAGCCCCCTGTAGTTGCACCTAGTTGATCCCAATAGTGAGCCCCCTATAGTTGCCCCCAGTAGTGAGCCCCCTGTAGTTGCTCCCACCCGTGCACACACAAACACACACACAAAAAAAAAAAAAACACTTACCTTTATCCATGCTCCAGTGCTGCTGCCGTCCATCCCCCGGCGTCCGCTCCTCGGCACTATGGGAGTGATGTCATGACGTCACTCCCATAGTGCTCTGCGGGACCCGGAAGACGGAGGGAGCTCCATCCTCCGGCTGCCACCGGGGGTTTGAATAGGAACCGGGCGCCCGCTGGTAACACACTCAGCGGGCGCCCGGCAGAAGGGGTGCAACCCTGCACCCTCCGTAGTTACGGGAGTTCCACCACTGAGTGGCGTAACTACTGCCCCCGTCGCCCCTAAGCTACCCAGCGCCTCCAAGCCACCGCGGGGGCTGCGGGGGCAGTAGTTATGCCACTGCACACAGCCTGGAGTCCTCCTGCTAAAGCATTAAACCAGCCCCAAACTGGTCAGTGCAGGGCTGGCAATCCTTGGAAAGTGGGGACTTCCCCAAAAATAGGGTCCCCCCCTCCCGAGCATCAACCAGCCCAGGGCTCTTCCCTGCATCCCTGGTGGCAGTGGATGCAAGGGTAATGGTATAAATAAAGGGTTAAACAAAGGGAACTACAAGTCCCAGGCAACCTTCACTTCTGCACCTGTAGAACTACAAGTGCCAGCAGACTACTGCCACCGGTCACTGGTACCCCCACTGTGGAAAAAATATTTAATAAAATATGACACACACACTAAATGTTTTATTACACATTCATTCATTCTTTTAGAATGTAAGCTCTTACGAGCAGGGCCCTCTACCCTCTTGTACTTCTCCCTACTTCTTTAGTTTCATCTACTTGTTACTCACCACTAGGGCACCTAACACTTGGCAGCTTATGCTCTGTTGCTTATCTGGGTGTTATGGTCGCTAATGTAGCAATATATATTATCCATGTCCTGGTCCTGTATTGTATTGTTCTGTAAGGCAGGGTACACACCTGAACGATTTGTAATCGTTCCGATTTCCTATCCAATTTCTTTTGAAGGCAGAACTTCCTAAATTGAGCGTACACACTGACCAATTTCGCATAAGATTTGACGATTTGTTGAATCGTCAAATCGAAAGCGCTGTACAGTGTACAGTGGGCTGATCGTCCGGTTGTCCGTACACACTGTGCGATTGGCACCTTATCGTATGCGTTATCTTATGATTGTCTGTGCTGCACAGACAATCATAAGACGTCGCATACGACCAGCGGGAGCACGCAATTGTGCGTACACACTATGCGATTTACACGATTCATCGTTCCAATTACCTTAATCGTGCCGATATCGTCCTGGTGTGTATGCACCCTAAGTCGCTTGTCTACAATTGTTTATGTACTGTGTAAGGTGCTGCGGAACACTTGTGGCGCCATACAAATAAATGATAATACTAATAATAATAATAATTCACTTACTCAAAGTAGCTTTCTTTAGACAAACTAAACAATTTAATTTGACTGAAGAAAGCTACTGTGTGTATTTTACACTTTAAGACTGACATAAAAATAGTCACAATGTCGATTGGGAAACTCTGTAATTGGTTCTATTAAGGCAGAATTAATCTCATATAGATATTTTCACCATAATTTTTGTGGTTTATACATTTGTTTGTTTTGTTTGCTGTACCTATCATTATTATATTTTATAGGATATAATAAGTGACATTTAAAATTATAAAATTTTTCTTTTAGATTTACAAAGTATATCCCAGAAAATAAAAAGTCTTCTTTTCTCTCCCCATCACTGTGCATTAAAGTTACCATTACCATACCAATGTTGGCTTACTCATACAGTTTATGCAACATATGGATGTACAGGTCCAGTCCAGGACTTGTCTCCTGTCAGTATTCCTCCTGCTCCTGACCATGTTTCTAGGTTGCCGGTTGCTAGGAGATCCAGACGTCAGAGGACTTCACATGTTTCCTCCTAGTGCTGCCTGATTGGCAGCAGATCCTATTTGAACTTCTTGGACTGTCGCCGCCCTGTCGGCTATAGAGTTTTCATGTGGAACTTTTGGTTATGCTACTTGCTTTCTGTGCATCCAGACTTCCAATTATAATCAGTAAATGCAGAATGTACTCTGATCACCGGCTTCTAAGTGACCCACATTCCTCGGCATCAGCCGCATCGCTGTCTACTAGGCCCTGCAGGCCATCCAGCAATCCTGTTTCAATACAGGTTTCAAGCATCACTGTCTACTAGGCCCTCCAGGCCATACAGCAATCCTGCTTCTACACCACGTTGCAAGCATCACTGTCTATTCTGCCCTCCAGGCCATCCAGCAATTCTGCTTCTACGCCACATTTCAAGCATCACTGTCAACTAGGCCCTCCTGGCTATCCAGCAACCTTACTTTGGGCTGAAAATCTATATTCTATTTCACTGTTCAATTGTATCAGCTCCTTACAGCACCATTGACATGTTGTGTTGGTACTGGCCCTCCAGGTCCACCATATCACTTACAAAGTAAACTGCCATGATTTTGATATACTGCTTTTGTCTGTTCTTTGATGTGCCTCGTATCTTCAAAACCTCCATCTCGGTCCTAGCAATTGCTAGAGGATCGTAACAATGGACAGGTTAGTGGAGAGAGCTGGGAGGCAGCAAGGACTCCAGGACCATGTAAACAACAGGGTCAGATCTAGTAAGCATCTGCAAGGTTCCAGTGCTGCATGTCACTCTCCAAGCAGGAGGGTAAAAAGACAAAAGTGAAAGTGTTCAGGTACTAGATATAATCTGAAATTTAGTCTGCAGGGCTATTCTGAAGAAGTCCAACTGGTGAAACGCGTTGGAAAGAAGGACAAGGGGACATGCTATACTGAGCACGGACACCAGTCTGCCTGCAGACCCCTCATTATTGGATGACAGAGCTGTACTTGGATAAGCACCTTAATAGGATTGTTGTTTGTTTCATTAGACGTGTTAGTTTAGGGTTCAGTATTTTTAGTTAGTTTGTGTGGCACACATTTAGGATAGAGAGAGAGAGCTCCTCTACGTTTGTGTTTTCTTAGAGTCAAAGTGTAAAGAAACTCCATGTTAGTGTAGTCCCTTTTCTGTCAAGCTTCTGTCTTATCTTCTGGGCAGACAGTGGGCCTTGCAATCTGGTGCAAGGTCGGGTTTCAATCTGGTGCGTGAGCACCCATCGATGAAACTTGGAATCTAAGGCCAGAAATTCCAGGGAGGTTATCCTCCTAAACTCAAAATCTCTATTTTTGTAGTCTAGGACCAGTAGGGCATTGCAGTTGACCTAGAGGTAGGATGGTACTTGTGTTGTCCTTCCTCCTAGAACTCCTCCTTCTTTGTGTCCATGCCTCACCTGCATACCCAGACCGTCTGCTACCCGTGCAGCCTGAAGGTAAGAGGGTATGATGCAAGGAAGGCCACAGACTACACCTGCATGGCAAGGAAAAGTGAAAATACAAATATAATAAAAACAAACAGTAAAGTGTTAAATAGTGCAAAAAAGAAAGAATGTGTTATAATGCGATGCCCTAAAGCAGACCAACCAAAGCAATCCAAGGGACCCACACCCCTAAAAATCAACCCAAAGTTGCACTACAGTATATAACTTGTAGGACTTACCTAAAATTGTGCCTATTACTAGTGTGCATATACAATACCAGACTCCATGCTTTTAAACCAATAAGGGAGGGGTGCAAGTCCAGGCTGAAGGCATCTCCTTTCCTTCAGGTGTGCTATAAAGTACATTAAACACATTCTTCCTTTTTGCACTATTTTAACACTTTACTGTTTGTTTTTATTATATTTGTATTTTCACCTTTCCATGCAGCCATAGCTGCTCTTACCTTTCTTACTTCACATTTCACTTTTCTCATTATGGCGATCCCCTGGGGTGGCTCGGCTATGCTGATTTAGGGGTATCCTATGCTCTGGATTTGAACCCTAGTATGTTAGGGACCTACCCTAAAGAGGTTACCTGGATATGGTGGGTAGGCCCATAACCTTGGCCATGATTATGCTAAAAACCTCTATTTATTGCATAATGTATTTATATATAATCAGTCATTTGGAGTTGTGCACCTGTGATTTCTGTTCCTGTACACCTGCACGGCAGCAAGCTTACACCCCACACATGCCCCTCTTACATGTGTACAGAGACTATATCGGTGAGACAATTTGGAATCCAAAGGATCACTTGGAAGTAAATGATAATTGGGTAGTGGGTACACTGTAAATCAGTCTGAATTCGTCTAGTTATCAGCATCATTGGGCAAAATCTTAGTGTGTACCCAGTTTAAGCATAACACATATGTGTGTACAGATCATTGTGCTGGGTACCCTACAGATCCCTGGTGATCTAGTGGCTAGAATTTATCACTGCCACAGCTCAGGTTCAATTTAAGGTCAGGAATGATTTTTCCCTCACCATTATTTTTCATGACAATTTAATTGGTTTAATATAAGTGTTAAGGTGCATACATATGGTGCGATATTGTGAATGATATGAACGATAACTATATCGTTTTCGTTAATACCATTCAATATCATTCTGTGTGTTGGCAAGACATGGTTAACGATGTGCACTCCCGCGGATCCTTAACAATGTCTGCCATCGCCCGAACATGCAGGCCAACCTGATGATATCGTCAGGCCCTGCATGTTCGGGGACTATGGCCGGTGACGTCACTGAACAATATCGTTAATGTTATAGTTCAGTGTGTATGCTCAATGTCTGGAACGACATTGAGCCCGGCAGGTGAGGGGACAATACTGAACGATATTGCTCATAGATCATATCGTTCCGTATGTATCCGGCTTTAGACTTTTATTTTCTTTTTCCCTGCATAAAACTGCTCCTACTACTGCCTAATGGGACCGGAGGCTCTTATTAGAAATCCGGCCAGCAGAATCGGCACTCCCGCGGCCACAGCTACTTATGGGGAAAACACAACTACAAAAATCTCTCCAAACCGGAGATTTGCAGCCGGCTGCTCCTCCCAAGTAAGAAAGCTGGGAACCCGCAGCACCACTAACACTTGCTGTGTCAGTCTGCATGAACCAACTCTATACACAGTCCGAAGCTCTGCATATGAGAGACGGACTGGATTACTAACAGTGATAGCCTGTGGGTAATTATAACCACCAATTTATGGAGACATTGAAATGCTGGTTTATTTACTATTGGCTGTTTACTCAGCTCTAATATAGCTGCTCCGTGTGTAACTTTCTTTCCAAACCAACCCAGGTATTAGGAATATGGTTACTCTTATATAATAGAATGTACAAACTGGCTACATAGTATACTTATCGGAGAGTCACAATTATTGAATACCTGTGTATTGCAACACTTGGTCTATGGATGTTTTAATAAATTGTTTATTTAATTATGAAGTCTTGCATTGTTCTGACTAATGGTGCATACACACGTAGTGATCTACCAGTGATACAATATCGAAGGCAGATCGTAATGCACCCTCCCTGATCTATATAGATCATCCAACACACCACCAACTTGCCAGCAACTATAGTGATCAGCAATCGCGGGTCCCTATAGTAACTTGCTTGATATAGGAAGTTGATCGGCATGCATGGACGATATCGCTATCGTCCATATGTGTCCACGCATTGCTGGTGGATGGTAAGTTGGTAGGGTCATTTTTATAGAGCGATTTAAACTATAATGGTAACGATATCGTTAAAATTGCACTTTAACATTGGTACGTGTGTTCGCACCATAAGACAGACCAACGCAGTACCTTTTTTTTTCTCCCTGCATAAACTAACCTTGTAAGTATTTCTCTCTTTCTACACACCCAGATCACATTTTTTTATATTTTATTTTTAATGAAAATATTCCTGCTATAAACTAAGGAAAACTTGCTGTGACAGTGTCAGAGTTCAGCCGGGGATCGGCCGTCCCTTACCGTCCCGCCGGCTTCCTCTGACTTCCCGGGCAGTCGGGCGGATGGCACGGCGACGTGGGAGGAGCTGAGCATCCACCCTGTAGCTGTGCTGTCAGGCGACCCGGTGAGTGGGGATCGCAGTTTCCGTCATGGGCACCGCCATGACACTTTCCCTATGTCAATGCTTCCTTCCCTGAGTAGCCCGGCTGGTCAGCTGATGCTGTGGGCCTATCAGCAGGCTTCCAGGGGTATATATCCGGCTCCTGTGCTCCAGGTAGTTGCCTGAACAATCATTGTCGCCGCTAGTGTAACTAGAGGAGTCTCGTTCCAGGTTCCCGTGCTTCCAGTGTGTTTCTTCCAGAGCTTCTGAGCTATCTCACCACAGTGCCTTTACTATCAACAGTCTGTGTGGCAGCTAACCTTCATCTCTCCACAGTGCCTTTACTAATCAACAGCCTGTGTGCAAGTTTAACCTCCATCTCTCCACAGTGCCTTTACTAATCAACAGCCTGTATGCAAGTTCAACCTCCATCTCTCCACAGTGCCTTTACTAAGCAACAGCCTGTGTGCAAGTTCAACCTCCATCTCTCCACAGTGCCTTTACTAATCAACAGCCTGTGTGCAAGTTAACCCTCCATCTCACCACAGTGCTTTTACCATCACAGTCTGTGAGCAAGTTAACCCTTCATCTAACCTCAGTGCTTTTACCATCACAGCCTGTTTGCAAGTTAACCCTTCATCTCATCGCAGTGCTTTCACCATCACAGCCTGTGTGCAGGTTAACCCTTCGTCTCATTGCACCCTAGTGCACGATCTCCAGCCGGCAATCCGGTATATACTTCGTGGGATATCCAGCTGTTACCTCAGCTTACCAATAAATCTTTACACCTCTCTAGCCAGCACCTTAAGTGCCTTTCTCCAGCCAGGAGTTCTATCCCACTCCCCACGTGCCTATTCCAGGCATTACCCTTGGGCCACAGGTGTTTTGATTCTCTTTTCCCTGCAGGCCTTGGTCACCAAGTGAAAGGACCGCGACCTGCTTACAGGGAGCCGCACAAGCCCATAGTTAACAAGCCGTATGGATAACCAAGAGGCTGCACAGCGACATGTGGCTCAGTACCTGCAAGAATTGTCCGGAAAGTTAATGACCATACAAAATACACTGGCATCTATGTCCACGGCCTCGCCACCTATCGTTCCTGCTGGTTCTCCAGGGTTACCTCAAGGGGCTACACCACAGATGTCTCGTCTCCACTTGGCCACCCCTGAAAGGTTTGACGGTACTCCCCAATGTTGTCGTGGTTTCATAAACCAATGTGAAATCCAGTTTGAGTGCCTCCCCCAGAATTTCCCTACCTCCCGGTCTAAGGTCGCCTATGTAATTTCATTATGACTGGGGCTGCATTGGACTGGGTTTCCCCTCTTTGGGAACGGGCTGATACGTTAGTTTCTAGATACGAAGACTTTGTGACAGCCTTCAAACAGATTTTTGATGAGCCCGGCAGATCGGTTTCTGCTTCCTTCGACTTACTCCGTGTCCGCCAAGGTACTCGCTCGGTGGGACAGTACGTGGTGCAGTTTCAGACCCTTGCATCGGAACTTAGATGGAACGAAGAAGCACTCAAAGCAGCCTTCCTCCATGGGTTGTCCGAAAGGAAGACTAATTAGCATCCAGGGATTTACCTACGTCTTTTTCTGAGACTATTTCCCTCTGCATAAGGATTGATTGACGCCATAGGGAGCAGTGGGGTAATAGAGGTCATGGGGATCGCCCTCGAGATCTTCCGGCCTCAGGAAGTCAATCCTATTCCCCCATCTCCAGGGGTGAGGTACCTATGCAGATCAACAGAACCAGGCTAACCACGGCCGAACGCAATCGGCGCTTTCAAAATAAATTGTGTCTTTATTGCGCTGCCCCAGAGCACATCTTAAAGAATTGTCCCCTGCTGGCGGGAAATGCGAGACCCTAGTTGATGTCGGGAGCATTCAATTAGGGGTCATTTTTAAGCACTCCCAATTAACTGACAGTTTATTGCCTGTATCTCTTTCCCACCAGTTCAGGACAAGGGATGTTAAAGCCCTTATAGATTCCGGTGCTGCGGGAAATTTTATTTCCAAATCTTTAATCCAGTCCCTTGGTATTTCGGTGGTACCTTTACCTGACAAATTACTGCTCTCCGGTGTAGATGGTAAAACCGTGCTAGGTGAATCCATATCCTTGAAATCCCAGCCCGTGACCCTCAGGATTGGTTGCCTGCACCAAGAGACCATTGAATTCCTCATACTTCCTAACTCTGCTTACGAGCTGGTTCTTGGTTTACCGTGGTTAAGGAAGCATAGTCCTACTTTTGATTGGTCCAATATGCAAATTGTATCATGGGGACCAAACTGTTTCCATCGGTGCCTAACCCAAGTTCTTCCTGTATGTACCCACTCTGTGCACCCCAATACAGGTGCAAAGTTTCCCCCGACCGACAAGCCAAAAGATCCCTCTGTCTCCAGTCTACCACAAGCATATCAAGATTTTGCCGATGTCTTCTGCGAGCAGGCTGCTGATCAACTCCCTCCTCATCGGTCGTGGGATTGTGGAATAGAACTTCTTCCGGGGAAGATTCCCCCTCGGGGCCGGACCTATCCTTTGTCAGTTCCAGAAACAGCCGCCATGGCAACTTACATTAAGGAAAATCTAGCCAAAGGGTTCATACGGCCTTCCTCCTCCCCTGCAGGGGCAGGGTTCCATTTTGTGAGCAAAAAGTATGGAGGCCTCCGGCCCTGTATAGACTACCGTGGCCTCAACCGAATTACTGTAAAAAATCGGTATCCATTACCTTTAATTCCTGAGCTTTTCGACAAGGTTCGTGGAGCTAAATTGTTCTCTAAACTAGATCTTCGTGGGGCATACAATTTGATACGAATCAAAGCTGGGGATGAGAGGAAGACCACCTTCAATACCAGAGATGGTCATTTCGAATATCTGGTAATGCCTTTTCGACTCTGCAATGCGCCGCCTATATTCCAAGGATATGTAAATGAAATCTTTCGGGACATTCTCTACAGCTTTGTCATCGTCTATTTAGATGATATTCTAATCTTTTCTAAGGATCTCCAAACTCATCGCCAACATGTTCGAGAAGTTCTAGCTCACCTTCGAAAACACCACCTTTATGGAAAGTTATCCAAGTGTCTCTTTGAACAAACCACAGTTACTTTCCTAGGACATATAATTTCTGGGGAAACCATTCAGATGGATCCAGAGAAACTGAAAGCGATCTCTGAATGGCCATTACCAAAATCTTTAAAAGCTACCCAACATTTTTTGGGATTTTCAAACTATTATAGGCGGTTCATACCAAATTTTTCCACTCTGGTGCCTCCCATTACTAGTCTCACACGGAAGGGCGCTAACCCAGCCCAGTGGCCGGACTCAGCAATACAGGCCTTCCAGAGATTGAAAGAGGCATTCTCTACTGCTCCTATCCTTTGCCAACCCCAAATGGATAAACCATTTTTTGTGGAAGTGGATGCCTCTTCGGTGGGTGTATGGGCGGTATTATCCCAAATTTCCAGTGACCGGAAGAATCATCCATGTGGATACTTCTCTTGTAAATTTTCCTCTGCAGAGAAAAACTATGCGATTGGAGATCAAGAACTCCTAGCTATGCGTCTGACGTTAATGGAGTGGCGTCATCTTTTGGAGGGGGCCAAGTTTCCAGTTACCATTACTACGGACCATAAAAACTTAATTTACCTTCAGACGGCTCATCGCTTAAACGCCAGGCAGGCCCGCTGGTCCTTGTTTTTCTCAAGGTTTAACATTAAGCTTCAATTTTGCCCCGGTAATTTGAACAAAAAAGCGGATGCTCTCTCCCGGTCTTTTATACTCGACACACAGGAAGAAGATCATCTGAGATCTCGCCCAATCCTAGATCCTATGGTCTTCACTTCAACTCAAATATTGACTCCGCCTCTGGGGAAAATTTTTGTGACTCCCGAATTACGGAAAAAGTTGTTAACCTGGGCTCATAGTTCTCTATTTGCTGGGCATTCTGGTATTTTCAAAACATACAAGTTTCTTCAGCATTCTTATTGGTGGCCCTCGATGAGAAAAGATGTTCAAGAATTTATTTTGTCATGTGTAAAATGCTCACAGCATAAAGTTTCTCGCAAAAAAAGTGCAGGTCTTCTACGCCCGTTACCCGTTCCTACTATTCCTTGGACCCATATATCCATGGATTTTATCTCTGAGCTTCCATGCTCCAAAGGACATAACACCATATGGGTAGTGATGGATCGTTTTTCAAAAATGGCGCATTTTATACCATTAGTAGGTCTGCCATCTGCTCCCCATTTTGCAAAAATTTTTGTTAAAGAGATTTTTAGATTACATGGTCTTCCAAGAGAGATTGTTTCTGACCGTGGAGTCCAATTCATAGCCAAGTTTTGGAGAACCTTATGCAGCGCTTGTGGAACCAAATTAAAATTTTCATCAGCTTACCACCAACAAACTAATGGGCAAACCAAGAGGGTTAATCAGGAACTGGAGACCTTTATAAGACTTTTTGTGTCCTCTTCACAGGATGATTGGGTGGACTTACTACCTTGGGCCGAGTTTTCACATAACTTCAAGTACCACACTTCCTCCAATTCCACACCTTTTTATACTGTTTTTGGTAAACATCCCCGGATTCCAGATTTCCAACATTTACCTTCGGTGGAGGTCCCTGCAGTTACTGACGTTGTAGAATCTTTTTCAACCATTTGGAAGAAGATCCATGCCTTGTTGAAACAATCATCCAAGAATTATAAAAGATTCGCTGACAGACGACGGGTCGCAGTTCCTCTGCTGAGAGTTGGAGATAAAGTCTGGGTATCTACTAGGAACATCCGACTGAAAGTTCCCAGTATGAAGCTGGCCCCATGCTTCATTGGTCCGTACTGCATTCACAAAGTGATCAACCCTGTTGCGTATAAATTGGAACTCCCAACTCAATTGAAGATATCTAATACCTTTCATATTTCTCTATTGCGACCTTTGGTGTTAAATTGGTTCCAAACCACCTCTCCTAAATCACCTCAAGTACAAACTTCTCAAGGTACAGAATTCGAAGTTGGGAAGATTCTGGATTCTCGGTTTAGATCCAATATTCTCCAATACCTCATTGATTGGAAGGGTTATGGTCCTGAGGAGAGGGCCTGGATCAGAGCCACAGATGTTCATGCACCTCAATTAATTCGAGCCTTCCACATCAAATTTCCTGGCAAGCCTGGTGGGTGTCCGGTGTCCACCCTGAAAGGGGGGGTACTGTCAGAGTTCAGCCGGGGATCGGCCGTCCCTTACCATCCCGCCGGCTTCCTCTGACTTCCCGGGCAGTCGGGAGGCTGGCGCGGTGATGTGGGAGGAGCTAGGCATTCACCCTGTAGCTGTGCTGTCAGGCGACCCGGTGAGTGGGGATCGCAGTTTCCGTCATGGGCGTCATGACACTTTCCCTATGTCAGTACTTCCTTCCCTGAGTGGCCCGGCTGGTCTGCTGATGCTGTAGGCCTATCAGCAGGCTTCCAGGGGTATATATCCGGCTCCTGTGCTCCAGGTAGTTGCCTGAACAATCATTGTCGCCGCTAGTGTAACTAGAGGAGTCTCGTTCCAGGTTCCCGTGCTTCCAGTGTGTTTCTTCCAGAGTTCCTGAGCTATCTCACCACAGTGCCTTTACTATCAACAGCCTGTGTGGCAACTAACCTCCATCTCTCCACAGTGCAATTACTAATCAACAGCCTGTGTGCAAGTTTAACCTCCATATCTCCACAGTGCCTTTACTAATCAACAGCCTGTGTGAAAGTTAACCCTCCATCTCACCACAGTGCTTTACCATCACAGCCTGTGTGCAAGTTAACCCTTCATCTCATCAGTGCTTTTACCATCACAGCCTGTGTGCAGGTTAACCCTTCGTCTCATTGCACCCTAGTGCATGATCTCTGGCCGGCAATCCGGTATATACTTCGTGGGATATCCAGCTGTTACCTCAGCCTACCAATAAATCTCCACTCCTCTCTAGCCAGCACCTCAAGTGCCTTTCTCCAGCCAGGAGTTCTATCCCACTCCCCACTTGCCTATTCCAGGCATTACCCTTGGGCCATGGGTGTTTTGATTCTCTTTTCCCTGCAGGCCTTGGTCACCAAGTCAAAAGACCGCGACCTGCTTACAGGGAGCCGCACAAGCCCATATCCCACTTGGAGGGGTCACTGGCGAACACCTCCTTGTGAGTTAGACTCCGCACCATTGACTAGGTCTAGCCAACGACCAAGACTTGTGGATGTGGAGATCATACGTCCAAGCCCCTCGCCTTCGCCTCCTCCAACAGGCTCAGACCTCGGCTTTCAAAAATCCGCCTCCCAGTGTGACAGTCAGTGGTTTCGGTAATAGCTGTCTCTGCGAGTTATATCACCAGCATTTTGTGGAAGTCTTTCACTTTTGTAGAATCTTCTCTGGAGAAAGACTTCTCCGGGTAGAAGCTGACACCACACATGTGCACTGTGTCGGTTTCCTCCGCCGGCCGGAGGCTGCGGGAGAGAGATCTGAAAATCTATCTTCTGCTCGTAAACCTCCATAGGCTTAAAGCAGTTACATGATCTGAATATGGTGTAAACTAATGGGGCTAAACTTTTGGACATAGGACCACAGTCCCCATTGATAATAATGGGAACTGCGATCTGCAGTGCTAATTAGCACCTTGCGAGAGATTTCTGTGAAATATCCTGCATTGTGCTATTAGTACATAGCAACAGTTCATAAAATTATGCAGAAATAGCTTTATAAATAAGCCCCTAAGTAACATATCACATGACCGAGCCACAGGTATGTGAGGAACTTCAGCTGATGGAATGTAAGAAGCAGAGTGGCGCAGCGGAAGCGTGCTGGGCCCATAACCCAGAGGTCGATGGATCGAAACCATCCTCTGCTAGTTTTCTTTTTTTTTTATTTTGAGATTTTTATTTAGGAGTGAAATTTATTTCTTTATCAACATTTACTTATATAGCATATTCCATTGTGCTTTACAATTGGGAACAAAACAGTAATAAAACAAGACTGGTTAATAACAGAAAGGCAGAGAGATAAGAGGGCCCTGCACATAACATTTTCAATCCATAGGATGATGTGTACATATCGCTAAACTAATTTGTTCATTCTGTGTACATTTTATACCTAGGTAGCAGAATATCAACTGAGAGACTATCTGATATTTTGATACGGTATAAATAATTAGAAGTAGTTACTAGTGTCAACATGGACATCTTGTGGTGTTTATGTGAATAACAGGTTTTGCTGCATTAAAGAATTGCATACACTGTTGTATGAAGGATTGAACACCTTAAGTGCCCCAAACAACAGGCAGCAGTTTCCCTGATCGGGCTGGAACCGATGATCTCCTGGTTGGAAACACCCTGATTTGCTGATCCTGATCATATTTTGGTCAGAATCGCCAAATCAGGGAAATCCAACATGTTGGATTTCACCTATGCCCTGACCCCAGCATCTGGGGATTAGCAAATTGCAACAATCCATCACAGATTTATGGGGCCTTTAGTTATAAAATATAGATGGAATGTAATTCATAACCTGAGGATAGCAGTAAGGAAAGGATACAAGGGCCAGACAGCAAGTTAAAAATGAGACATGTTCACATTGGGGAAAAATTATGTAATGGAGAAGAAAAAGGAACTTATAATTTAACCACTTAAATGGCAAATATCTTTTTTTAGGTCATGAACATGTATTTAATACTCATCCAACTTGAGTCTATAAAAAAATAAATTAACATTAACATCGATTTTTACTATATCGGAAATCAATTAATCAGACTTTCGATGTTCGGACCATCATGACCATTGCAACTTTGTTTTTCCCTGCACCTGCTCCTCTGAGCAGCTACATAACATAAAAAAAGAAGAAATGTGTATCCGTATCTGGTGCACTGAATCTAATGATATCTTTTATTTCACCAGATTAAAAATGTTGCATCCGTTGTTACCTTCCAGCAAAGTTTTTAAATATAGAAGAAATGTGCTAAGAAATATAGATAAGTGAATAATAAAATGACTACTGAACACTGTGTACCCTTATTCATCTTATTTATATAATCAGTTCAAATTAATAATCTGCAATACATTCAGGTAAGAGGGAAAAAGAAACAATATACCGTATATACTCGAGTATAAGTCGACCCGAATATAAGCCGAGGTACCTACTTTTACCCCAAAAAACTGGGAAAAGTTACTGACTCGAGTATAAGCCTAGTGTGGGAAATGGCAGCAGCTGGTAGTGCCCCCAGTAGTAATTCCCCCTGGTTGTGCCCCCAGTAGTAATCCCTCCTGGTAGTGCCCCCAGTGGTAATCCCCCCTTTCAGTGCCTCCAGTAGTAATCCCCCCCTGGTAGTACCCCCAGTAGTAATCCCCCCTTTTAGTGCCCCCTGTAGTAATCCCCCACTGGTAGTGCCCCCTGTAGTAATCCTCCCCTGGTAGTTCCCCCAGTGGTAATCCCCCCTTTTAGTGCCCCCTGTAGTAATCCCCCCTGTAGTAATCCCCCCCTGGTAGTGCCTCCTGTAGTAATCCCCCCCTTGTAGTTCCCCCACTGGTAATCCCCCCTTTTAGTGCCCCTTGTAGTAATCGCCCCCTGATAATGCCCCTTGGTAGTGCCCCCTGTAATAATCGCCCCCTGGTAGTGCCCCCTGATAATGCCCCCTGGTAGTGCCCCCTTTAGTCATCGCCCCCTGGTAGTGCCCCCTGTAGTCCCCCCCCTAATTGAGAGAGACGTGAAAAGAATTAAAAAAAAAAAAACACTTACCTTAAACTCCCGCTCCTGGTCCCGCCGCTGTCCGCTCCTCCGGCCGCTTTGCATGGGAGAGACGTCGTCATGACGACGTGTCTCCCATCACCCACTGCGGGAGCCGGAAGATGGCTCCCACAGTGGGAGCAGCAGCAGCCGCTGAGAGTCTGACAGACTCTCAGCGGCTGCTGATTACACCAAACACGCAGCTGCCGGCTCCGGCGGCTATGCGTTTGGCAGAGTGTAGCGCTTACCGAACTCCGTCCGGTCAGCGCTACACTTGACTCGAGTATAAGCCGAGGGGGTACTTTTTCAGCACATTTTTTGTGCTGAAAAACTCGGCTTATACTCGAGTATATACGGTATGTCTGTGGAGTAAATATGCCATTTAAATCTATATAATATACAGATCTTTTCTGAGTAGTGTAGAATCCCACAATTGTATGTGTGTGTGTGTATATATATATATATATATATATATATATGTTTTATAATGGTTTTTATGTCTCCTTAAATTAGTAGATTACATATACTGCTTACATCACTCCTCCCTAATTAAGTTTTATACTCTCATATATATTATAGGTGTTCTCAATGTTTATTCATTGGGAAACAATCGCTTGCCCATGAGATTTACATGCAGACTCTCTTGCATTGATATTCAGATAAGCTAAACTCTCCTATTCACTTCTGAAAAATGAACCATTTTATTGTTTATATATTTGTATTATTGCTATTTGGTGGTAATTCCTCTTTTAGGAACCACAGTATCTATTTTTATCTCTTTTAAACTTTATTAAATTGGTATTTTAAATGGTATTAACAATCTTTTGTCACTTCATTGGTCTATGCTGCTAAAGTTATTTATTTTATGGCACGTTCATTGCACTAAGCACTTTACTATTCTATGTTTTAATATACAATTGTATAGCTGATCATTAAGCACAATTGCACATAGCACTTTTATATGATTATCACTATGTACCAATAGCAGGATGGTCGCCCACAGTCAATAAATCCCCTGTTTTTCTATTTACAAAGTAGTGTACTCACCAACACTACAGACTGATGACAAAGGAGCAGATGCCCATGTAGGTTAACGCCTTTGGGATTACTTGCATTGTGTTTCACCACTTTAAACCACACCAGTGATTAATTTATTGGTTAGGTACTGGTGCCAAGTTCATAAATTATTATGCTATATATATATATATATATATATATATATATATATATCACAGGGGCTCTGCACTCACTATAATAACTAATAATAATAATAATAATAATAATAATAATAATAACATAATAAACAGTGGGGTTTTGGTTCATGAATTGATCAATGCATTTAAGCTTGCAGTCCATCGTCACGGGACCCCACTTTACTGCAAGTCCCTACTCTATTGCTCAGAATTATAACATGGACATAGCCATCACATTAGTGTTAAACTCAGGGTATGCTATCAAGGTTTAAAGCTCACAGCAACTTTGCTTTTAGATGTGAGACAGTTACCAAGCACACCTGTTGCAAAGCACCTAGGAAAACAGCTGACACAAGTTAGATAACTAGTTAAGAGGGGTGCATGAGAAAATGTGATCACAAAAATGATTAATTATAAAAATTAATCATAATAAACAAAAAGCACTAATCCACGGCACTCACCATTCCTAGTTTTGGGATGCAACATAGTATGTGACCACATTGTTTAAATAGAAATCACAGGGGCTCTGCACTCACCATAATAACTAATAATAATAATAATAATAATAATAATAATAAACAGTGGGGTTTTGGTTCATGAATTGATCAATGCATTTAAGCTTGCAGCCCATCATCACGGAACCCCACTTTCCTGCAAGTCCCTACTCTATTGCTCAGAATTATAACATGGACATAGCCATCACATTAGTGTTAAACTCAGGGTATGCTATCAAGGTTTAAAGCTCACAGCAACTTTGCTTTTAAATGTGAGACAGTTACCAAGCACACCTGTTGCAAAGCACCTAGGAAAACAGCTGACACAAGTTAGATAACTAGTTAAGAGGGGTGCATACGGGCCTGCCCACCAGCATCAAGGTCACCTCATTGACCAGGTCCCTAACACTCTGGGGTTCACATGTGGGACGCAGGGCACCCCAAAAGTCAGCTCAGCCAAAGACCTGGTGGGCAGGCCCGTATCAGTGGCCATTGATATGCAAACTACCTCTGAAATTCTATATTATAAATTTAAATGTATGCAGTAATGATCGCATAGTGCATCTGCAACTGTTTTATTTTTTCTTCCAATAATCAATAAGTCCAAGCGATAAAGTATAAATTGTACATGTGTCCTGGGATTTGGTTGGATTGAAAAAAACACACTGGAATAAAAAAGGATTTTTTAGCCTAACCTGCAGGTAGGTGAATGCTGTGTATGGGGTCCAATACATTGCAAAGTCCTTTACACAGGTGGTATCCCTTGGTGTCCAAAATAACTTGCAGCTTAGTGTGATCCACTCAGGGGTTCCTACTGTTCCTGTGTCCTTTCGGAGGGTGAGATGTTAGACAAACGGCTAACTCGACAGTGTTCCTGATAATCCAATGTGTGCTTTTAAGAGAAAAACCGGATTCTGTATACACGGAGTGTCTAACGCGTTTCCATGTACCCTACAGCTTCTACACTTTGCATTACTGACAGGTTGCATTGTTTGTGACCATGTCAGGTAATGCACTGCCTAGAGTGGTCGCAAACAATGCAACCATACCAGGCAAGTAGTCAGGGCCGGATTAAGGCCCACATGGGCCTGGAGCTGAAAATGTTCAAGGGCCTATACTGAGATGCGGAATAGCTGTGATTGGTGCTGTGTGGGTGTGGTCAGAGTCACCTTGGTGTGTACACCCCCTACACTATGAGACACAATGTCTCCCTAACCACATAGAAATAGAAAAATTGCATAATGTTTTTTAGGGGGAAAACTAGAAAAACTATTTAAATACTTAAAATGTATGGCCAGTTAGGCAGCTGATAATCATGCTGTCATGTTGATGGGCCTATTTTTATGTGGAGGACTGGAGCTGTAGCTCCATCCCCCTCATTGTTAATCTGGCCCTGCAAGTAGTTAGACAATGAGATGGAACCATAATGTAGCTGACAATTAAGCAGATAATGTAATTGGGCCACTTAATCCCCTCATTTTCTATAAAAGATAAAGGCAGATTTTGTGCATCTAGACAAATGTGTTCTAAAACTTAATTTACAACAAATATTTATTGTGTAGCATCAAAGCCAATAACCTGCAGGTTTATGCTTCATTTTGTAGCCAACATCACTGATTAACAAAATAGTCTTTCACTGCACAATGACATTTCACATCTGATCAATATATTGTGCACTGGACTATATAGGGACTGAACAAGGTATTCTATCGCTAGGAGAAGGCAATTAAAGGGTTTATAGTTTGATAATGATAAGGTTAATTTAATGTTTAAAATATTGTATATTATAGTGGTGGATTCTTAGTGTGTGTGTGACCTGTGAGGGTCCTCTCACTTTCACGACCATCGGGCAGAGGCAGGGGATTTAGGTCAAGTAAGGGACCAGACCAGCGAGTAAGGAAAGCCAGAATAGAACACTGAATACTGCACAATTCACTCCACTGACTCCAGTGAAACTACTTACCGTTTCCTGCTCCACCCACATATATAAATGCTTCCGATCACCAAGCCGGTTACAAAGTCATTTACAAAGCGTAAGCAGCACAGTGGCCAGGACGGCACAGTGGCAGAAGAGAGCTGCAGTGGTGGGAAAGTAAAAGAGCTAATGAAGTTCCCCACTGCAGCCTCTTACAGCAGACAGGTAGGCCCCCTATGAGGCCTTCCCATCATTAACCCCTCCCTAGACCACCAAGTTGTCGAGCACTAGGCCGTGGGGGTTCAGGCCTTAGGCCTGTGGCCCTGATAGGTGGGATTTGGCCCGTGCTCCTGAAACTGTAAGTGACCCTGGGCAATAGGCCCTGCATATTTGCCTCAACCCCTACCCACTTACCCGTAACTTTTACCATTAACCACCCCATCCTGCCAAATTCATTAGTAAGTGAGCTGGTACACCCACTCCTCCGGGGGCCCAGAGACCTCCCTGAACATTCAGATATCCCTTAGATGTCTGGGGAAAGTTCGCGTCACACACAAGCTGGATTTGATGACTATCTTGGGGATCTTTGCATTGTACGTTCCCAGCAACTGAGTGTGTGTAACTACAGGCTAAACTGAGTCATATGCGGAAGGGGTGTAACTTGGTGGTAATGAAGCATTGGCACATAGGCTACCATCAGAGAAGGCGTGCCAATGGCATTAGGGGCAATGCAGAGTTATGTGTATGTATAACTGCATCTGATGTAAGATGGGCTGGTGCAAGTGTGCACTGATAATGATGACGGCTATGAAACCGAGAGGACAGATAGGAGCAGCTGATATATGAACTCTGCATAATGCACAGAGCAGGACTAATTATGGTTCAATTGTCTACAACTCTGCATCAGCACCAGGGAGTCCTCATGTGCATTTATAAACAACCTGGTTTCTAAAATCTGAGCCATTTAGGAGTTTTAAGCTTAAAAATAAATCTCTCTATAAATCCCACTGTAAAAAGTTTGTAAAATTGCATCTACTTAAAAAAACAACAGATTTCTTGTTGAATGTGTGGAGTACGGAGTGTCACTGACTTGAGTGATGATTCAATTAGACTTGGGGGCATAAATATTTATTATTGGGTCTTAGAGCTGATATTTATAATTTAATATGGACGCTATTCACAGCTTTAAGAAATTATCACCCATATGTATTAAAAAAAAAAACATCAGCAGGACGGAGCCTCTCCCTGTGGTGTTCACTTCCCCTTTAGTGCTACTGTGCATACGCGTTCTGCTGACCATGCACGCGCGAGTGGAGTGTTGCAGCGCGGGATGCTACAGATCCCTCTCCCGGTACCTTTTGCTATAGGGGATGGCGTTAGCTACTGGGGAAAAGCTCCAGAATGCATCACATTCTGGAGCTTAGTAAATTCGACTAAAAAAAAAGACGTCCCAATAGAAACCTATGTAGGCTGCTCTTCTAAGTGACAAGTGGGGATTACAGCAGAAGACTGCGATAGCTGCCATGGTCCCCAGCTAGATACATTCAGGGGATACTGTAAGTTTGTGTATATATACCCTGAAAGTGGGTGTTTTTGCAGGATATCCAAAGTTACTTTGGTAAATAGGCTCCTTGGTGATTTAAATTTAGTGTCATTGCTGACATCAGCAGTCACATGACAGCCAGCACAAAGTCCTGAGAGAGCTGCTCGCCAACCCCTGTGGAAACAAGCAGGATGCTGGCTGCTGAGCATACTGTACACATGAACATGGGAGTGGAGAACACTGTTAGGCGGCAACAAGGACTCCAGGTACCTATGGAAACAGCAGCATCAGATCAGGTAAGCACCTGCTGGGTTGCACTGCTGCTTGTCAATTTATGTTGTTCCACCTTGATGTCCTGGACCCTGACCATTAGTCTTCCTCCCTGGTCTCTCTTCTCTTTCTTGCAGCTCTCTCCTGCCGGGAGAAACCAATTCCCTCTATAACTCCACCCTAACTTCCTTTATGGATTTTAACAGCTGATTACTCACAAACTCACTGCAACTATGGTATGCCAGACTCACCTGCTACCTTCAAAAATATTCCTGCATCACGGAAAAGAGTTGGAGATGATGCCACTCACTTTCTGACTTATTTATTTTCATATTCAAGCTCTCCCCTCACAGCTCCTTTCTGTCTTCAGATCTGTTATGTCCTCCCAAACCCCCAAGCTCCAAAAGCATTTTGTCAACTTCAATTCCCACCTTCCTCTTCCTCCTCCTCTTTTCCTTCATTGCTTTTTATTTTCCTATTTAAAAATAAAAAGTATTTGCTGCACCATGAATCAGTGCAACACCCCCACAGGGGGGCACTGTGTGCCTCTCAGCCAGGGGCAAATCCAGGTGGGTGGGGGTGATCAATGTGATTGCTCCCTCCCCCTCACAGCCAGTGGAGATTACTGCTGCCCAGTGACAGCATCCTTCCTAGTCCCACCACAGCCCATCACACAGCAGCGTTTGCTGGGCTGAGGGGACAGTGGCAGTGCTGCTAACAGGTAAGGGAAGGGAGGAGGCAGGGCGGTGGTCCTGAGCACCCGCAAGAACCCTCCGTCGAACTCGGGCCCAGGTAATTAATACCCGCTCTGCCCCCTCGTTATATCGTCAAGATATTTCTTCCTTAAATCCTACTGCTGCTCATACTCCCCCTTTTAATTATGTCCAATTTACCCTTTCCTCCTCCCTTATCACTGGAGACAAAGTCCCCCTTCTATACCCTAGACCCTCTCCCACTCTCGACATCTGCTGCCACTCACAGGAAAAAACTCCCCTATGCCATGAGTTTCTGTAGTGTAGTGGTTATCACGTTCGCCTAACACGCGAAAGGTCCCCGGTTCGAGACCGGGCAGAAACAGTTTTGTTTGTTTTTTATTGCAATCAAACATGTGCTCATTTTATTGTATAAACTGACTTTAAAGGGTATATTTATTAGAGGTCGATTGAATTGACTAAAGTCAGCTATATACATCATTGGCCAAATTTCTAAGTTACTAAATTTCGATTTTGAAATTGCTATTAAAATAAAATTCAATGTTAGTCTGATTTGGCTGGTTTAAATGCATTTGGTATTAAAATTTCTGTTCAAAACCAAATGCAAATACGACCTAAAAATCTAATTTAAACGCATGTAAAAAAGAAGCATGCTTCTTAAGGTGCATACACACACAACAATTTTTTGAACGATTATCGATAACGATATAGTTTATCGTTCAATCGTTGAAAAAATTGTTCACTTTCTGAGTTAAAACGATGAACGTTTATCGTTCATGCGCGTTCACGTTTGTAGTTTGTACAGTAGTTCAGTCAGACTGATCAACTGAACGATTTTCAGTAAGGGAATATGCAAAAAACGTTTGTAGTTCAAAAAAATCGTTCATTACATTTAGTAAATGAACGATTTTAGTAAACTATTTTTGTTAATTTTTCCCTTGAAAAAATTAACGAAAATCGTTTACTAAAATCATTAATTTACTAAATCGTTGTGTGTGTGTGTGTGTGCAGCTTTAGACTTAAAAGCACCTAAATAGTTAAAAATAAAAAAACGTTGTGGGCTCCCCCTATAAACCCATAACTAGCCTTTGCCCTATCAGCCTGTCCTGGCCATGGAAAATAAGGGGAAAATCTGGCATGGGGTTCCCTCTAGTTTTCATTGCCCAGCACCATGTTGAAGCAGCTGGGGTGGTAATGCCACAGCAGGAAGATACACAGCCTGGAGTCCTCCTGCTAAAGCATTAAACCAGCCCCAAAATGGTCAGTGCAGGGCTGGCAATCCTTGGAAAGTGGGGACTTACCCAAAAATAGGGTCCCCCCTCCCGAGCATCCACCAGCCCAGGACTCTTCCACTGCCACCAGGGATGCAGGGGTCTTGGTATAAATAAAGGGTTAAACAAAGGGAACTACAAGTCCCAGGCAACCTTCCCTTCTGCACCTGTAGAACTACAAGTGCCAGCAGACTACTGCCACCGGTCACTGGTACCCCCACTGTGGAAAAAATATTTAAAAAATATGACACACACACTAAATGTTTTATTACACATTCATTCATTCTTTTAGAATGTAAGCTCTTACGAGCAGGGCCCTCTACCCTCTTGTACTTCTCCCTACTTTAGTTTCATCTACTTCTTACTCACCACTAGGGCACCTAACACTTGGCAGCTTATGCTCTGTTGCTTATCTGGGTGTTATGGTCGCTAATGTAGCAATATATATTATCCATGTCCTGGTCCTGTATTGTATTGTTCTGTAAGGCAGGGTACACACCTGAACGATTTGTAATCGTTCCGATTTCCTATCCAATTTCTTTTGAAGGCAGAACTTCCTAAATTGAGCGTACACACTGACCAATTTCGCATAAGATTTGACGATTTGTTGAATCGTCAAATCGAAAGCGCTGTACAGTGTACAGTGGGCTGATCGTCCGGTTGTCCGTACACACTGTGCGATTGGCACCTTATCGTATGCGTTATCTTATGATTGTCTGTGCTGCACAGACAATCATAAGACGTCGCATACGACCAGCGGGAGCACGCAATTGTGCGTACACACTATGCGATTTACACGATTCATCGTTCCAATTACCTTAATCGTGCCGATATCGTCCTGGTGTGTATGCACCCTAAGTCGCTTGTCTACAATTGTTTATGTACTGTGTAAGGTGCTGCGGAACACTTGTGGCGCCATACAAATAAATGATAATACTAATAATAATAATAATTCACTTACTCAAAGTAGCTTTCTTTAGACAAACTAAACAATTTAATTTGACTGAAGAAAGCTACTGTGTGTATTTTACACTTTGAGACTGACATAAAAATAGTCACAATGTCGATTGGGAAACTCTGTAATTGGTCCTATTAAGGCAGAATTTATCCCATATAGATATTTTCACCATAATTTATGTGGTTTATACATTTGTTTGTTTTGTTTGCTGTACCTATCATTATTATATTTTATAGGATATAATAAGTGACATTTAAAATTATAAAATTTTTCTTTTAGATTTACAAAGTATATCCCAGAAAATAAAAAGTCTTCTTTTCTCTCCCCATCACTGTGCATTAAAGTTACCATTACCATACCAATGTTGGCTTACTCATACAGTTTATGCAACATATGGATGTACAGGTCCAGTCCAGGACTTGTCGCCTGCCAGTATTCCTCCTGCTCCTGACCATGTTTCTAGGTTGCCGGTTGCTAGGAGATCCAGACGTCAGAGGACTTCACATGTTTCCTCCTAGTGCTGCCTGATTGGCAGCTGATCCTATTTGAACTTCCTGGACTGTCGCCGCCCTGTCGGCTATAGAGTTTTCATGTGGAACTTTTGGTTATCCTACTTGCTTCCTGTGCATCCAGACTTCCAGTTATAATCAGTAAATGCAGCGTGTACTCTGATCACCGGATTCTAAGTGACCCACGTTCCTTGGCATTAGCCGCATCGCTGTCTACTAGGCCCTGCAGGCCATCCAGCAATCCTGCTTCTACACCACATTTCAAGCATCACCGGCTACTATACACTCCAGGCCATCCGGCAATCCTGCTTCTATACCACGTTTCAAGCATCACTGTCAACTAGGCCCTCCTGGCTATCCAACAACTTTACTTTGGGCTGAAATTCTATATTCTATTTGACTGTTCAATTGTATCAGCTCTTTACTGCACCATTGACATGTTGTGTTGGTACTGGCCCTCCAGGTCCACCATATCACTTACAAAGTAAACTGCCATGATTTTGATATACTGCTTTTGTCTGTTCTTTCATGTGCCTACAAAACCTCCATCTCGGTCCTAGCAATTGCTAGAGGATCGTAGCAATGGACAGGTTAGTGGAGAGAGCTGGGAGGCAGCAAGGACTCCAGGACCATGTAAACAATAGGGTCAGATCTAGTAAGCATCTGCCAGGTTCTAGTGCTGCATGTCACTCTCCAAACAGGAGGGTAAAAAGACAAAAGTGAAAGTGTTCAGGTACTAGATATAATCTGAAATGGAGTCCGCAGGACTATTCTGAAGAAGCCCAAATGGTGAAACGCGTTGATAAGGAGGACAAGGGGACATGCTATACTGAGCACGGACACCAGTCTGCCTGCAGACCCCTCATTATTGGATGACAAAGCTGCACTTGGATAAGCACCCTAATAAGAGGTACGTTAGGATTGTTGTTTGTTTCATTAGACATGTTAGTTTAGGGTTCAGTATTTTTAGTTAGTTTGTGTGGCACACATTTAGGATAGAGAGAGAGAGCTCCTCTACGTTTGTGTTTTCTTAGAGTCAAAGTGTAAAGAACCTCCATGTTAGTGTAGTCCCTTTTCTGTCAAGCTTCTGTCTCATCTTCCTGGCAGACAGTGGGCCTTGCAATCTGGTGCAAGGTCGGGTTTCAATCTGGTGCGTGAGCAGGGCCGGCCGGCCCATTACGCCAGGTACGCAGTCGCGTACGGCGTTAAATTATAAGGGCGGCAGAGTCCCGCCACTGTCCCCCAAAGATGCCGGAAACTAATTACAATGAGTGACACTGACTCCTTTTATGTCGCTACGTGGCTAGTCACAGCCACTGCCTAAACGGCTGTGGCTGCCTGCTCAGCGGCATAAAAGGAGTCAGTGTGACTCATTGTAATTCACAGTAGCCCACAAGTTGATTAATGACAGGCCAGGGACGGCCGGAGGGAGAGGAGTGCCACTCTCTTCTCCTCCCCTCAGCTCCTCCCCTCCAGATTGACTCAGTTTATAGGAGTCTTTGCCCGGCTGGAGGGGGAGGAGGGGCCTCGCTCTCCCCTCTCCTTAGCTCCTCCCCTCCATCCCCAGCTTCCTCTCCTCTCTGTGCTACTGCTTGGAGATCTGACGTCACGATCTCTGTCCCCGGCATTTAGTGAGTACTCCAGGGCTAGGAAGGGGAAGAGCTATCCATGTGCTGCAGTTCTGGCCCCAGTTAAGTAAATTTAATTACTTTCTATTTGTCATGCAATGGCTGTCACCCTGTCACCTAATGCTGTCACCCTCTCCCTGTCATCACCCTCTCTCTGTCACCTAATGCTGTCACCCTCTCCCTGTCATCACCCTCTCTCTGTCACCTAATGCTGTCACCCTCTCCCTGTCGTCACCCTCTCCCCGTCACCTAATGCTATCACCCTCTCCCTGTCGTCACCCTCTCCCTGTCACCTAGTGCTATCACCCTCTCCCTGTCGTCACTCTCTCTCTGTCACCTAAAGCTATCACCCTCTCTCTGTCACCTAATGCTATCACCCTCTCCCTGTCGTCACCCTCTCTCTGTCACCTAGTGCTGTTACCCTCTCCCGGTCGTCACCCTCTCCCTGTCACCTAGTGCTATCACCCTCTCCCGGTCGTCACCCTCTCCCTGTCACCTAATGCTATCACCCTCTCCCTGTCGTCACCCTCTCTCTGTCACCTAATGCTATCACCCTCTCCCTGTCGTCAGCCTCTCTCTGTCACCTAATGCTATCACCCTCTCCCTGTCGTCACCCTCTCTCTGTCACCTAATGCTGTCACCCTCTCCCTGTCGTCACCCTCTCCCTGTCACCTAGTGCTATCACCCTCTCCCGGTCGTCACCCTCTCCCTGTCACCTAGTGCTATCACCCTCTCCCGGTCGTCACCCTCTCCCTGTCACCTAGTGCTATCACCCTCTCCCGGTCGCCACCCTCTCTCTGTCACCTAATGCTGTCACCCTCTCCCTGTCGTCACTCTCTCCCTGTCACCTAATGCTGTCACCCTCTCCCTGTCGTCACCCTCTCCCTGTCACCTAATGCTGTCACCCTCTCCCTGTCGTCACCCTCTCTCTGTCACCTAGTGCTGTCACCCTCTCCCTGTCATCACCCTCTCTCTGTCACCTAGTGCTATCACCCTCTCCCTGTCGTCACCCTCTCTCTGTCACCTAATGCTGTCACCCTCTCCCTGTCGTCACCCTCTCTCTGTCACCTAATGCTGTCACCCTCTCCCTGTCGTCACCCTCTCCCTGTCACCTAGAGCTGTCACCCTCTCCCTGTCGTCACCCTCTCCCTGTCACCTAGTGCTGTCACCCTCTCCCTGTCGTCACCCTCTCTCTGTCACCTAGTGCTGTCACCCTCTCCCTATCGTCACTCTTTCTCTGTCACCTAATGCTGTCACCCTCTCCCTGTCGTCACTCTCTCTCTGTCACCTAGTGCTGTCACCCTCTCCCTGTCATCACTCTTTCTCTGTCACCTAATGCTGTCACCCTCTCCCTGTCGTCACCCTCTCTCTGTCAACTAGTGCTATCACCCTCTCCCTGTCGTCACCCTCTCTCTGTCACCTAATGCTGTCACCCTCTCCCTGTCGTCACCCTCTCCCTGTCACCTAGTGCTGTCACCCTCTCCCTGTCGTCACCCTCTCCCTGTCACCTAGTGCTGTCACCCTCTCCCTGTCGTCACTCTCTCTCTGTCACCTAATGCTATCACCCTCTCTCTGTCACCTAATGCTATCACCCTCTCCCTGTTGTCACCCTCTCTCTGTCACCTAGTGCTGTCACCCTCTCCCGGTCGTCACCCTCTCCCTGTCACCTAGTGCTATCACCCTCTCCCTGTCGTCACCCTCTTTCTGTCACCTAATGCTGTCACCCTCTCCCTGTCACCTAATGCTGTCACCCTCTCCCTGTCGTCACCCTCTCCCTGTCACCTAGTGCTGTCACTCTCTCCCTGTCGTCACCCTCTCTCTGTCACCTAATGCTATCACCCTCTCCCTGTCGTCACCCTCTTTCTGTCACCTAATGCTGTCACCCTCTCCCTGTCACCTAATGCTGTCACCCTCTCCCTGTCGTCACCCTCTCCCTGTCACCTAGTGCTGTCACTCTCTCCCTGTCGTCACCCTCTCTCTGTCGCCTAGTGCTGTAAGGGCCGGTTCTACCATTAATTACGCATGGTACGCAGCTGAGTGGGGCGCCACATAGTGGAGGGCGCCTCAGCTGCGTACCATGCGGGCCGCGGGCAGTCTGTGTCTCTGTAAGACAGCTGCACCGTGTGTGTAGCAGTTACTGGACAGATTTCAGTCAGCACTACACAGTGCCAAACACACAGGCGCTGGCAGCTGTGTGTGTGTTTTGATTAGCAGCCAATGAGAGTCTGTCAGACTCTCATCGGCTGCTGCACCCACTGCTGGAACCATCTTCCGGCTCCCGCAGTGGGTAATGGCCCATAATGCAAAGCGGCCCAGCCCGGGAGGACAGATGGAGGAGCTGATAGCGGCAGCAGGAGCGGGGTTTCAGGTAAGTGTTTTTTTTTAATTATTATTACGTGTGTCTCTACTGGGAGGGGACTACTACTGGGGGCACTACAAGGGGGGCTACTACTGGGGGCACTACAAGGGGGGGTTACTGCTGGGGCACTACAAGGGGGGGTTACTATTGGGGGCACTACCACGGGGGGTTACTACTGGGGGCACTACAAGGGGGGGTTACTGCTGGGGCACTGCAAGGGGGGGTTACTATTGGGGGCACTACAAGGGGGTTTACTACTGGGGGCACTACAAGGGGGAATTACTACTGGGGGCACTACAAGGGGGGACTACTACTGGGGGCACTAAAAGGGGGGCTACTACTCGGGGCACTGCATTGGGGGGGAACCTCCACTGGGGGCACAACAATGGGGGGACTACTACAAGGAGGGACTACTACAAGAGGGGGGACTACTACTAGGGCCACTACAAGGGGGGACCACTGCTGGGGGCTCTATATAAAGGGCAAGACTGGGGGTACTGCATAGGGGTGGGAACTACAACTGGGGCCACTGTTTAAAGGGCACTGCATAAGGGGTACCACTATTGGAGGCACTGCATGGGGGGGGACTACTACTGGGGGCACTATATAAGGGGCACTGCATAGGTGGGACCACTACCGGCGGCACTGTAAAAGGGGCACTGCATAGGGGGCGCCAAAAAATATACTCGCTTACCAAAAAATTTGGGCTAGGGCCGGCCCTGTGCATGAGCACCCATCAATGGCTACAAACAGACTACACCTGCATGGCAAGGAAAGGTGAAAATACAAATATAATAAAAACAAACAGTAAAGTGTTAAAATAGTGCAAAAAAGAAAGAATGTGTTATAATGCGATGCCCTAAAGCAGACAAACCAAAGCAATCCAAGGGACCCACACCCCTAAAAATGAACCCAAAGTTGCACTACAGTATATAACTTGTAGGACTTACCTAAAATTGTGCCTATTACTAGTGTGCATATACAATACCAGACTCCATGCTTTTAAACCAATAAGGGAGGGGTGCTAGTCCAGGCTGAAGGCATCTCCTTTCCTTCAGGTGTGCTATAAAGTACATTAAACACATTCTTTCTTTTTGCACTATTTTAACACTTTACTGTTTGTTTTTATTATATTTGTATTTTCACCTTTCCATGCAGCCATAGCTGCTCTTACCTTTCTTACTTCACATTTCACTTTTCTCATTATGGCGATGCCCTGGGGTGGCTCGGCTATGCTGATTTAGGGGTATCCTATGCTCTGGATTTGAACCCTAGTATGTTAGGTACCTACCCTAAAGAGGTTACCTGGATATGGTGGGTAGGCCCATAACCTTGGCCATGATTATGCTAGAAACCTCTATTGATTGCAAAATTTTATTGCATAATGTATTTATATATAATCAGTAATTTGGAGTTGTGCACCTGTGATTTCTGTTCCTGTACACCTGCACGGCAGAAAGCTTACACCCCACACATGCCCCTCTTACATGTGTATGGAGACACTATATCGGTGAGACAATTTGAAATCCAAAGGATCACTTAGAACTAAATGATAATTGGGTAGTGGGTACACTGTAAATCAGTCTGAATTGGTCTTGTCATTAGCATCATTGGGCGAAATCTTACAGTGTGTACCCAGTTTAAGCATAACACATATGTGTGTACAGATCATTGTGCTGGGTACCCTACAGATCCCTGGTGATCTAGTGGCTAGAATGTATCACTGCCACAGCTCAGGTTCAATTTAAGGTCAGGAAAGATTTTTCCCTCACCATTATTTTTCATTACAATTTAATTGGTTTAATATAAGTGTTAAGGTGCATACATATGGTGCGATATTGTGAACGATATGAACGATAACTATATCATTATCGTTCATACCATTCAATATCGTTCTGTGTGTTGGCAAGACATGGTTAACCATGTGCACTTCTGCGGATCCTTAACAATCTGCCATCGCCCGAACATGCAGGCCAACCTGATGATATCGTCAGGCCCTGCATGTTCGGGGACTATGGCCGGTGATGTCACTGAACAATATCGTTAATGTTATCGTTCAGTGTGTAAGCTCAATGTCGGGAACGACATTGAGCCCGGCAGGTGAGGGGACAATACTGAACGATATTGCTCATAGATCATATCGTTCCGTATGTATCCGGCTTTAGACTTTTATTTTCTTTTTCCCTGCATAAAACTGCTCCTACTACTGCCTAATGGGACCGGAGGCTCTTATTAGAAATCCGGCCAGCAGAATCGGCACTCCCGCGGCCACAGCTACTTATGGGGAAAACACAACTACAAAAATCTCTCCAAACCGGAGATTTGCAGCCGGCTGCTCCTCCCAAGTAAGAAAGCTGGGAACCCGCAGCACCACTAACACTTGCTGTGTCAGTCTGCATGAACCAACTCTATACACAGTCCGGAGCTCTGCATATGAGAGACGGACTGGATTACTAACAGTGACAGCCTGTGGGTAATTCTAACCACCAATTTATGGAGACATTGAAATGCTGGTTTATTTACTATTGGCTGTTTACTCAGCTCTAATATAGCTGCTCCGTGTGTAACTTTCTTTCCAAACCAATCCAGGTATTAGGAATATGGTTACTCTTATATAATAGAATGTACAAACTGGCTACATAGTATACTTATCGGAGAGTCACAATTATTGAAAATACCTGTGTATTGCAACACTTGGTCTATCTGGCTGCTATTTGCAATTTACGATTTGTCGTCATATAATGGAATACAGACTGCTGATTTTTAATGTACGGATGTTTTAATAAATTGTTTAATTATGAAGTCTTGCATTGTTCTGACTAATGGTGCATACACACGTAGTGATCAACCAGCAATACAATATCGAAGTCAGATCGTATTGCACCCTCCCTGATGTGTTGGATGATCTATATAGATCATCCAACACACCACCAACTTGCCAGCAACTATAGTGATCAGCGATCGTGGGTCCCTATAGTAACTTGCTCGATATAGGAAGTTGACCGGCATGCACGGCCGATGGACCATATCGCTATCGTCCATATGTGTCTGCACATTGCTGGTGTATGGTAAGTTGGTAGGGTCATTTTTAAAGAGCGATTTAAACTATAACGGTAACAATATCGTTATTGTTAAAATTGCACTTTAAAATTGGTACGTGTGTACGCACCATAAGACAGATCAACGCAGTACCTTTTATTTCTCCCTGCATAAACTAACCTTGTAAGTATTTCTCTCTTTCTACACACCCAGATCACATTTTTTAATATTTTATTTTAAATGAAAATATTCCTGCTATAAACTAAGGAAAACTTGCTGTGACAGTGGTTTCGGTAATAGCTGTCTCTGCGAGTTATATCACCAGCATTTTGTGGAAGTCTTTCAGTTTTGTAGAATCTTCTGTGGAGAAAGACTTCTCCGGGTAGAAGCTGACACCACACATGTGCACTGTGTCGGTTTCCTCCGCCGGCCGGAGGCTGCGGGAGAGAGATCTGAAAATCTATCTTCTGCTCGTAAACCTCCATAGGCTTAAAGCAGTTACATCATCTGAATATGGTGTAAACTAATAGGGCCAAACTTTGGGACATAGGACCACAGTCCAGAATTGATAATAATGGGAACTGCGATCTGCAGTGCTAATTAGCACCTTGCGAGAGATTTCTGTGAAATATCCTGCATTGTGCTATTAGTACATAGCAACAGTTCATAAAATTATGCAGAAATAGCTTTATAAATAAGCCCCTAAGTAACATATCACATGACTGAGCCACAGGTATGTGAGGAACTTCAGCTGATAGAATGTAAGTAGCAGAATGGCGCAGCGGAAGCGTGCTGGGCCCATAACCCAGAGGTCGATGGATCGAAACCATCCTCTGCTAGCTATTTTTTTTTATTGTGAGATTTTTATTTAGGAGTGAAATTTATTTGTTTATCAACATTTACTTATACCAAGATAGCAGAATATCATCTGAGAGACTATCTGATATTTTGATACGGTATAAATAATTAGACGTAGTCAACATCGACATCTTGTGGTGTTTATGTGAATAAGAGGTTTTGTTGCATTAGAGAATTGCATACACTGTTGTATGAAGGATTGAACACCTTAAGTGCCCCAAACAACAGGCAGCAGTTTCCCTGATCTGGCTGGAACCGATGATCTCCTGGTTGGAAACACCCTGAATTGCTGATCCTGATCATATTTTGTTCAGAATCGTCAAATCTGGGAAATCCAACATGTTGAATTTCACCTATGCCCTGACCCCAGCATCTGGGGATTAGCAAATTGCAACAATCCACAGATTTATGGGGACTCTAGATGGAATGTAATTCATAACCTGAGGATAGCAGTAAGGAAAGGATACAAGGGCCAGACAGCAAGTTAAAAAGGAGACATGTTCACATTGGGGAAAAATTAGGTAATGGAGAAGAAAAAGGAACTTATAATTTAACCACTTAAATGGCAAATATATTTTTTAGGTCATGAACATGTATTTAATACTCATCCAACTTGAGTTTATAAAAAAATAATGAACATTAACATCGATTTTTATTATATCGGACATCAATTAATCATACTTTCGATGTTCTGAACATCACAGCCATCACAACTTTGTTTTTCCCTGCACCTGCTCCTCTGAGCAGCTACATAACAAAAAAAAAAGAAGAAAAGTGTATCCGTATCTGGTGCAATGAATCAAATTAAATCTTTTATTTCACTAAGTTAAACATTTTTTTATCAGTTGTACCTTCCAGCAAAGTTTTAAATTATAGAAGAAATGTGATAGGAAATATAGATAAGTGAATAATAAAACGTCTACTGTACACTGTGCCCTTATTCATCTTATTTATATAATCAGTTCAAATTATTAATCTGCAATACATTCAGGTAAGAGGGAAAAATAAACTAATATATATATATATATATATATATATATATATATACATATATATATATATATATATTTATTTACCACCCTGGGGGTGGTAATGCCACAGCAGCAAGACACACAGCCTGGAGTCCTCCTGCTAAAGCATTAAACCAGCCCCTAACTGGTCAGTGCAGGGCTGGCAATCCTTGGAAAGTGGGGATTTCCCCAAAAATAGGGTCCCCCCTGCCGAGCATCAACCAGCCCAGGGCTCTTGCCTGCTTCCCTGGTGGCAGTGGGTGCAGTGGTAATGGTATAAATACAGGGTTAAATAAAGGGAACTACAAGTCCCAGCAACCTTCCCTTCAACACCTGTAGAACTACAATTGCCAGCAGGCTACTGCCATCGGTCACCGGTACCCCCACTGTGAAAAAAATATTTAAAAAACATGACACACACACTGAATGTTTTATTATTTTATTACTCACAGTAGCTGTCTACAGTTAAACTAAACAATTTAATTTGACACAAGAAAGCTACTGTGTGTATTTTACACTTTGAGACTTACATAAAAATAGTCACAATGTCGATTGGGAAACTTTGTAATTGGTCCTAATAAGGCAGAATTTAGACACAGAGCTTACCCCATATAGATATTTTCACCATAATTTATGTGGTTTATGTATTTGTTTGTTTTGTTTGCTGTACCTATCATGATTCTATTTTATAGGATATAAGTGACATTGTAAAACAGGGTCAGATCTAGTAAGCATCTGCCATATTCAGGGCTGCATGTCACTCTCTCTATTTGGTTCTACCACCCGCTCTCCCAAGACTAACATCACTTGGTGCAACCTTGATGCCTTAGACCCTGACCCTTTTTCTTCCTTAATGGTCTCTCTCCTTCCTCCATCTCTATTCTCACCTGCGACCCAAAAAGTTACTTCCCTCTCTGATTCCATCCTGAACTTCCTATTTGGTTTTGCCCAGTTGACCACACCACAGTTGTGGTACTGTAGACTGCCTGCTACCTTCAGCATTATTCCTTCAACACAAGAGAAAATCCTACTTACTCTTTTTATCTTTCGAAATGGTCTTGCTTCAAATATGTCATCTCATCCCAATCCTCCAAACTCCGACTGCACTTTGCCAACTGCAGTTTCCTCCTCACCTTTGATTTGCTCTTTACTATTCCTCCAAAATTGTTATATACATTAAGATATTTCTTCCTTAAATCCTTTTCCTGCTCTACTTTACTTTTTAATTATTGCCAATCTACCCTTTTTTCTCCATTGTTACTGGTGACAACCCTCCCTCCACGCCGCAGATCCTTTTACCCCATCAACTCCATTCCCTCCCAGCTCCTCTACTCCCGCTCCCACTGTCGACACCTGCTGCCACTCACAAAAATTCTTCCTGTGTCATGAGTTTCTGTAGTGTAGTGGTTATCACGTTCACCTCACACGCGAAAGGTCCCCGGTTCGAAACCGGGCAGAAACAGCTATTTATTTTATATTGCAACCCAATATGTACTCATTTTATTGTATGAACTGACTTTGAGTCTGTACAAATCACATATGCATCACAATTACCATTACAACAGCAATAACCAGAATGTAAGTAGGAGTTTTGGCACTAAAGTAGAAGACGTATATTGCAAGTTTAAAGATGCATCTATAATTAAACAGATGTAAATTTCTGTACATGCATATATGGAGTGCTTAGGTTATTGAAGGTTGTCCTCAAAGTAGGCTGTCATAACTTACATATTAGAGCATTATATAACAGTTTTAATCATGTTCCGTCCCATGGGTGTCACTTTCGGTCCTGGAGGGATGTTGGGGGTGGAGCGATAGATTGGACTAATTGGTATAGGTATATAAAATGGCCCTGGGAGGAGGGGGCTTAGAGTATGTGTCCTGTGTTCACTGATGGTGTCCTGAGGAATACCACATTTATGCTGTTGAAACGTCGACTTGGAAACTTGAAATCATGATGTGATCAATAAAATATGTTTTGTCTTTGCAACTTTAAAGAAAAGCCCTGACGAGTGAATTCTGCATAAGGCAAATATATATATATATATATATATATATATATATATATATATATATATATATACACACACACACACAAAGATGTATTCTCCCTCCGGGGATGAAGAGCACTGCACGGCACTACAGGTCTTGAAAAAAAGTCTTTATTACCACGACGTTTCGGGGTCCGCAACCCCGTCCTCAGGTGAATATACAGATAAACAGACAAACAAATAATGCCTACCTTATATCCCTCACCATGCTATGTGATTTGCTCCCACTCTCCGTCCAGGCTCCGGACTCCAGCGAGCTTCCGGCGGGCGGCGGCCGATGATGACGTCACCCGTCCTCAGGTAGACAGTTGCTAGGCAACACCAAGCTGGAAACCGGAACCCAGCGGCTGTAGGATAAAAATACAAAACACCATAAATACACTACTCCAAGTAGTAAAGCCCAAGAGAATACAATGATAATAGATGTCAATTCAATTATATAAAACCATATAGAAAACTCATTATTAAATAGGCTAAACAGGCAGTACTTGAAAAAATTTAAAAAGGAGATAAACAGGGAGATCCAGAAAAGTAAACTAAAAAAAATACATATACCATATATCATTAATCATAATGAGAAATATTATAGATCACAATAAGGTATTCCAAGAAATATGTTCATTGAGTCCCCTGGGGGCTACTATGTCAAGTTTGTAAATCCAAGAAGCCTCTCTACGCAAGAGAGCTTTTGATCTATCTTCACCCCTGATGGATTCCGGAATATGGTCTATAATTTTGTATCTTAATGATGTAAGTTGGTGGCCATGCTCCTTGAAGTGAACTGCTACTGGCTGTTCCTTATTTTTGCCCGCTAATGCTGCTTTTATAGCGGACCTATGGAGTGCCATCCTTTCTTTAAATTTACGAGTAGTCATACCCACATAGTATTTTCCACAGGGACAAATAATAATATAAATAACAAAACGAGTGTCGCACGTAAGTACGTGTTGGATATGGAAAATTTTCCCTGTGTGTGGATGTTTAAAAGTTGTTCCATTAATAAGGTAATTGCAAGTCACACAATTGGGGCATTTATAACACCCAGGAGGTTTTCTACTGACTCCAGGTGCACACATCATATCCATGCCAGAAATGTCAGTTTTGACTAATAAGTCCCTTAAATTTCTTCCACGTCTATAACATGCCATAGGTCTCACTGAACGAAGACTGGGTAAGTCCTTGTCTGAAGCAATTATCGGCCATAAGGCTCTGCTGGCTTTTGGTATTACTGGACTTGATGTGTTGTACGTAGTAATCCAAGGAAATGTTTGCTCTGTTTTATTTTTAGAAGGTAAAGAAGGTCATCTTGCATGGACGAACATCATCATTCCTGGACAAACGTCATGCAAGATGACGTTTTGCCTCTTTCTGAGTTCCGTTTTTTTGGAGGGAAAAATCCGAACTCAACGTGCAAACTCGAACCTATCCGAGCCTGCACATCCCTAATTTTATATATATATATATATATATATATATATATATATATATATATATACACACACATATATATTAGAATGGAATGTAAGCTCTTATGAGCAGGGCCCTCTACGCTCTTGTGCTTCTCCCTACTTTACTTTCACCTGCTTCTTACCCCCCACCAGGGCACCTAACACTTGGTTGCTTACGCTCTGTTGCATATCTAGGTGTTATGGTCACTTATGTATCAATGTATATTATCCATGTCCTTGTCCTATTTTGTACTGTAAGTCCGTTGTGAAATTATTTGTTTATGTACTTTGTAAGGCGCTGCGGAGCACTTGTGGCCCCATATAGATAAAGGATGATAATAATAATAATAATAATAATAATATACAGATTAGAAGCAGTTAGTGATGCAAAGTAGCAGGCTCTTTATTTCATATTAGATATGCTTTAATGCAGTCTGCTCTGTTTAAAAATAATTTAATCCAATTTCTGGGTAGTAAAGCTACTCACTGTGCCTGCGACAAAATGCCTGGAAAATGACCGCGGTGGCCATTTTCCAGGTGATTTGTAGAGCAATGGTACTGCTGACACGGAACTCCGGAGAGATAAGTATTTAATAAATGGGTGCAGGGTGTACAGTGTGTTCCCCCCCACAGAGGCCCGTGTGCACTGCACACCCTGAACCCATTATAGATATGCCCCTGAGTACAGCAGTCCAGCCAGCACTGCTGGTGTTCCTGTGGCTGTAACTGATATACAGAGATATCAACTTTGTGTTTGGTCTTTAACCACTTAACCGATGATTTTTTTATCTGCAAAACCTGTCAGAAATTGTCATTTTTGCTTTTTATTTTTTATATAGTTTAAAAAGTATTTTTAAAATCTTTTTCAATATTTAAAAAAAAAATTAAAAATAAATATATATATATATATATATATATATATATAATCATGAAACCATTAATGGTTTTACCCATTGATAGCCATCCCTACTTTGTTAGGGTAGACTGATGATCAGTCCCCCTTGCTGATTGAGGCAGGCTTGAGGCTTCCCCGGCAGCTGCTGCTCTCTGCAGCCACCGGGGTAAACACATGAAGGGGGGGTGTCGCTGGCTTCCCCAGCAGCTCCAGCTCTCTGTGGCCCCCGGGGTATACACAGGGGGATACTGGGCAGCGCTGGCTTCCCCGAACACTGTGGCCAGCGATGATCGGGACATACAGGAGTGGGAGCCGCAGGTGTAGAGAGACCAGTAGGGCCCTCTGACATAGGCGGCTGTGGGAAGATTAGCTTCCAGCAGACGTCTAGTGGGCATTTCTGACTGGTCGCATCAGATGTGACCATGTAAGGGAAAGCCCAGTCTGGTGTGGTTGCAACTAATGCGACTATGCCAGGCAAGTGGTTAAAGGCCTTATAGAGTAATGTGACCCACACTGAGACATGAGCATCAGGGCACCACTATTAATAGGAAAAGAATATAGATTAAAGACAACAAAGAAGAAAAAGAAGAAACCAAGACAACATGTGAACAAAGCCATCTATGGAAGCACCAGATATCTAACAAATTATCAACAGTAAGATAAACAACCACTACTGCCAGTTAGACCTTCTAAGGAGAAGAACTAAAATCAAACAGATATATTCAGCCCAACCCAGAAGTGAAACAAAGAGTTAAGAGATCAAAGACAAGAACCTATATGGAAAAAGAATTGTGCGCAACAAGAACCCCATCATGCCCATTTTTTACAACCTCTCAAAGGAACATAAAATCCATGACAATCCACCAGGCAGCCCTATAGTGGCAGGTATTGGATGGATCACCTTGAATACATCTTGCAACCCTTAGCTCAAGGACAAAAAATGTTATATGGAGGACACTATGCAAGTACTAATGATCTTGGAAGAGTTTGAGTGGAAAAAGGGATACAAAAAAATGACATGTGATATAACCTCCTTGCATTTGGTTATACAGTAGATCACACAACAGGATGTGATATGGGGGCCTATTCATCATCACTTATTTTTCACAAAAGCATTTGAAAAATAAGTGTCAGGGCTATTCATAAAGTTCCACAAAAGCATTTATTTTGGAACTTGATGGTGTTACTGAACGCCACTTTCAGGTGGTGTTCAGCCCCCGATAACCTTCACAGGCTGCTGTTTACACGGCACCCTGTGAAGATTAACATGGCAGCCACAGCAGAGGGATCTATTCAGACATGTGGCCCAGCTCACCAAAAGAAGACAGGTGAGCTGGGCTAAGGATAAGGGGGTTCGGACACCCGCGGGGGTCGAACACCCGCAGGGGGGGAAGGGGGGGTTGAATCGTACACCTGTGTGGGAGGGGCAGTGAAGTCAACAACCTGTCTACGCAGCTTGAAGACAGGATGTGAAAAGTTTCACACTTCTGAAAAACTGCTTCGTAGAAACAGGAGGCATGATGGCAGCATCCTAAACTGATGGTTTGAACTTGCAGCGAGTTCAAACCATAATTATCACGTGATAATTATGTGATAATTCTGTTTTGATGAATAGGCCCCATGGTAAGCCAGATTCTAAGAGAGGAATAGGGCTACAACTGATTAGTTAGCATTTGTGCTCAGCTGTAGCATGTCTCAATCAGACTTTCTTTAAGTTTAGAATCAGTATAGAGGCAGCTGTGGATGACTATGGCAGCCGTATTATAAGCACTAAGTGTGTTATAACACAAAGTCTAATTATATAACAGTTAAAAAAAAACAGTTAAACAAACATTGAACAACATCTACGACAAGGTAATAACAATATCATTCCGTACCAGTAGTTTGTGTGTTGTACATTTATGAATGTATTGCAAAAATGTATCAGAAACTTCTATTAATGATCTTACTCCATGGAATCATCTCTAAGACTACTACATCCTTTACTCTCCCTGCAGCTCATCCTTCTGTACATATTACTGCCTCATTACTTTCCTCTCCTATTACAAACACGTATGAGCTTTTAACTTATCTATACACATTGACAATAACATCCACAATCTCTCGCCATAACAAACATTCAGTCAAATCCCACAAATATATTTATATCTCGCTCCTGTTGCTTCTATTAGCTGGTGACATATCTCCAAATCCAGGCCCAACCCACATGCCACACCCACAACGAACTATAAATCCAGCTAACCTCATAAACATTGCATGCCTCCCTTCACCATCCAAGTCACTAAAATGTGCCTTATGGAATGCACGCTCTGTCTGCAACAAACTAACATCCATCCATGACCTCTTTATTTCAACTAACCTCAACCTTCTGGCAATAACAGAAACATGGCTAACACAATCAGACACTGTCTCCCCTGCTGCACTTTCACATGGTAACCTACACTTCTCACACACATCCAGGCCTAGCAATTGTAAAGGAGGTGGGGTAGGAATATTACTCTCCCAATCTTTCACATTCACAGTTCTCCCACAGGTACCTTCACTCACATTTACATCATTTGAAGTACATTCTATCAGGACTTTCACCCCTTTCTCTCTGTGAGTTGCTGTTATCTATCACCCGCCTGGGCCACCGCAACAATGTCTGGAACATTTTTCAGCCTGGCTCCCTCACTTCCTATCCTCAGACATCTCCACCATCATTATCGGTGATTTCAATATCCCCATTGACAGTCCACAATCTCCTCATGCCTCCAAACTACTCTCTCTAACCTCCTCTCTTGGCCTCTCCCAATGGACTGACTCCTCTACTCATAAGGAGGGCCACTGCCTTGATCTTGTATTTACCAGACTATGCTCAGTTTCTGATTTCACTAATGCTCCTTTCCCTCTCTCAGATCACAATCTTATCACCTGCACACTTTTCTCCATTACATCAACCTCAATGTCAGTGAAATCAACCAAACCTCCTAAAACCTGCAGAAATATTAATGTGATTAACTTTCAACAACTATCTACCTCTCTACAACAACGACTCTCACCAATTTCTGCACTCACTTCTCCTGAGACTGCTGCATCACACCTAAACCAGATTCTAGTAAAAGCCCTCGATGAAGTAGCTCCAGCTACCCATCACACTCCGCGTAGACTCAGACGTCAACCGTGGCATTCTAACTTAACAAAAACTCTCACGTAAAGTAGAACGTCAGTGGCAAAAGTCTCGCACTCCAAGTGACTTCCTCACATATAAGTCTATCTACAACTCTTATCGTACTGCTCTGGACACTGCCAAGCAAATATATTTCCAATCTCTTATCTCTGCTCAAGCCTCTAACCCCAAGCGACTTTTTAATACATTTAAACTGCTTCTTACCCCTCCCCCACCCAAGCCACCTGCTACTATCTGTGCACAAGATCTTGCTTCCTATTTCAAGGACAAGATTGATAATATCCAAAATGAAATGTTATTCTCTTCCTCAGCTAGTGACCTACTCAATTCCCTACCTGAACCCTCTGGCACATTCTCTTCATTTGACCCCACAAATGAAGATGAAGTATCTACACTCTTCTCATCCTCCTACTCTATTACCTCTCCTCTAGATCCTATACCCTCACAAATTAGTAAAGCTCTGTCTCCTGTGCTCATCCCAACCCTAACTAAAATCTGTAATCTCTCTCTTTCTACTGGTATCTTTCCATCACTGTTCAAGCATGCAGTGATTACTCCCATTCTGAAAAAACTAAATTCTGACCCTAACACTCTCTCTAATTACCATCCTATCTCCCAGCTCCCATGCCCCTCCAAGCTACTGGAGAGACTTGTCTACACCCGCCTCACACACTTTCTTAATACCCACAACTTATTGGACCCACTTCAGTCTGGCTTCCGTTCCCAGCACTCCACAGAGACAGCACTGACTAAGGTAGTAAATGATTTGGTCACTGCCAAGGCTAAAGGCCATTACTCACTTCTAATTCTTCTAGATCTCTCTGCTGCTTTTGACACTGTTGACCACTCTCTTCTCGTACAAACATTACAAGGACACAGATCTTTCTTGGTTCTCTTCCTACCTATCTGATCGCTCTTTTTTTGTTCGTTTTTCTGATTCTGCCTCCTCTTCGCTACCTCTATCAGTTGGAGTGCCGCAAGGCTCTGTCTTAGGTCCTTTGCTATTCTCAATCTATACCACCTCACTTGGCTAACTAATCCACTCTTTTGGATTTCAGTACCATCTGTATGCGGATGATACTCAAATCTACCTATCCTCTCCAGATTTATCTCCATCTGTATTGGTCCGTGTCACTGAATGGATTTCTGCCATTTCATCTTGGATGTCATCTCGCTACCTGAAACTTAATATTTCTAAAACAGAATTAATTATATTTCCACCGGCCAATAACAGTAACCAATCTGATCTCTTTATCACTGTTGATAACTCAACAATTCACCCCACCCCACAAGCTCGCTGCCTTGGTGTCATCCTTGATTCTGAACTGTCCTTTGTTCCCCACATGCAATCTATCTCAAAATCATGTTACATACATCTAAAAAACATATACAAAATTCGACCATATCTCACACAAGACACTGCAAAAACTCTAATCCATGCACTCATTATTTCCCGCATTGACTATTGCAATAGTCTTCTTACTGGTCTTCCCAAAAACAGGCTATCGCCATTACAATCCATTATGAATGCAGCTGCAAGGCTTATCTTCCTTGCCAAACGTTTGTCGTCTGCTGCCCCGCTCTGTCAGTCTCTCCATTGGTTGCCGGTTTTCTACCGTATTCAATACAAAATACTGTTACTTACACATAAGGCCATTAACCGAATTACACCAACATACATCTCTTCACTCATCTCAAAATATCTCCCAACCCGACCTCTCCGCTCAGCACAAGATCTGCGTCTCTCATCCCCGCGCATTACTTGCTCCCATTTACGGTTACAGGACTTTCTTCGGGCTGCACCCACTCTATGGAATGCCTTACCACACACTATAAGACTTACCTCTACTCTTCAATCCTTCAAGAGTTCCCTGAAAACTCACCTCTTCAGACAAGCTTATCAGATTCCAGAACCGACCACATAACCTTCATAGCTTCCATGTCTTATTACATCCCCTCTCACAGTCCACACATAACCTCACATATTGTCTTTCTTTCACATACTCCTGACATTTTGCCGACATTCCTGTGTGACTGGATCATGCAGCCCACCAAGAAACTCTGCATTCTGGCCGGACCAAATTGCAATATATAGCACCTATCCTTGTGTATCAATGCCTATTTCCCTATAGATTGTAAGCTTGCAAGCAGGGCCCTCTTACCTCTATGTCTGTCTGTTATTACCCTGTTTTGTTCTATCAATGTTTCCAATTGTAAAGCGCAACGGAATATGCTGCGCTATATAAGAAACTGTTAATAAATAAATAAATACAAGAAAATCAAAGCAACAAACAAATTTGCATTACTGCAGGATATGCAAATCTGTTTATAGCACAACAGGAAGATAAATACATATAGACAATATAGACTTTTATAGACAATAGCCTCTATACAGAACACGTCTTCCCATGGGCCACATATATTGATGAAGTGTCCTGTATTTGTAGAGGGAACACAGAAGACCATAATACCTTTGTAAAATATATTAACAAGAACTAATTTAGTTTGAAATTTCCTACTAACATCAGTGAGGCATGGGTTTCATTCCTAGATATGGAGTTTTTTATATTGAAGATAAATGTATCCGAAAAAAGACCTTCATTAATCAAGTTGATTCTAACAACTTCATCCCAGCAACAAGAAATCACCACCAGAGATGGTTGGAGAACATTCCAAAGGGACAATTTAATAAAATCTGTTGGAACTGTACATACGGTATATCAAAGAATACATATACAAGTCTCCAATTTGAAAGATCACTTTGAGGAAAGAAATTAAAATTACACCTGATTAAAATAGGTCTATAAAGGGGGTGTAGTTAATAGACCGGCGGACGCGATGCGGCCGGGCCTAAATCCTGACTCGTCCTGCCCGACAAGAGACTTAAGATAGGCCTTGAAATGCCGACGCCTATCTTAATCCCGATGCTGGAAGACCGACCCCCGCCATCCCGATCGTACTTTGACGGGTAAGTAGAACACTTAGCCCGGGGATAGAATGGTTAGGTTTAGGGACCCTCGAGGGGACTTAGGGTTCGGCACCCCCCTGGGGAAGGTTAGGGTTAGGCACTAGGGGGGGGGTTAGGCTCAGGCACTCCCCCGGGAGGGTTAGGCTTAGGGTACAGGGAGGGGGGTTAGGTTTAGGCATCCCTGGCGGGAGGTTAGGGTTAGGCACTAGGGGGGGGTTAGGCTCAGGCATTCCCCTGGGAGGGTTAGGCTTATGGTACAGGGAGGGGGGGTTAGGTTTAGGCACCCCTGGCGGGAGGTTAGGGTTAGGCACTAAGGGGGAGGTTAGGAATAGGCACCCCTAAAGGAGGGTTAGGGTTAAGGGCAGAGGGGAGGGTTAGGTTACTTACCTTTACCTGTTGGGATTTCGACCCGTCGGGATGCCGCTGTCGGTATTTGATCCGGTGGCTAAACAGCCGCCGGCAGTACATACCGATTCCTTATAAACAAGTAAAATAACTGGAGAGGAAGGACCTTTTAGAGAGGAAGGTCCAGTTCAAGGAAACAGATGAAGAAAAGGTTATTTTCATCACTCAGTATAATGACCAATCACAAACATTGGAGAAAATCATAAACAAGCATTGGCCACGCCCGCTGAAGGATGAAATGAAACCGGTATACAAAAAAGCTGATAAGAAAAAGGCTAAGACCAAGTGCTTAAAGACTTAAGGTGGGTACACACCTGACAGATATATCTGCAGATGATGGTCGTTCATACACACTGAACGACCATCGTCTGCATGCTGCAGCGGCTCGGCCGGAAAGGGGCATGGCCTAATTGCGGGTGGCGTGGCCACGGCCCCTTCGAAAGAATAAACATTTGCGATGCGGCGCTGAACACTGGGGAGGGGCGCTGTGTGCCCCTCAGCCCAGCGCACAGCCAATGGGGGATGCAATCAGCATGATCGCTTCCCCCTTTGGCATAGGAGATTGCTCGGGCTGCTGCTTTAGCAGCCTTGGACAGTCTCCCAGTGCAGCCCAGCACACAGCAGCCTGCTGTGGATGGGGAGCTGTAGTGGACCTGGGTAAGTAGTACCCGCTCGCGGCTCCCCACTCTCTGCACCACTGTGTACGGGCGATCGGCTGATCGCCCATGCACATTGCCGATGGACTGTTATGTCTGCAGACATATCTGTTCATTAGCTGTTCAGCAAAGCCAATGTAATATGCCTGAACGACGTTGTTCACAGACATATCGTCTGTACACACTGGCCCGCGGGGGCACGATTTATTGGCCAATCAAATGATCGGACAATATATCGGCCAGTGTGTACCCAGCATTAGCGATAAACCAGGAAAGAGGCAACCTGGCTTCACCCATGGGGTGAGCTGTACTATCACTTTTTAGATGTACTGTCACTTTACAGCCTGTTTGAAAAATTAGTTAGGAGCTGATTGGCTGGTACTTGATCTCTGTCCACTTTATCTTTCTCCAAGGTTTAGTACATCTTGTGAATTGTCTGAGATGCCAAGCTTGTAAGACATTGGGATGCAGAACATTCAGATCCACAAGTACAGAGGAAAGACCACAAAATAAGGAATAATATCAAATGGGATACAGTCGGGACACCCAAGCAGCCTCCATTATATAGGCTAAACAATAAGAAACCTGAACATAAGATGGGCAGAACACATAAGAAATATCAAAAAGAGAGTAGAAACGCATTGAGTCTGAAGCTATTTTGCTACCTTCCACAATGGAGACTCCACTCTCCTCAAATATATTGGCATCAAGAAGGTTCTCAAACACTTCAGAGGTGGAAACAATGTGGCACATATCTCCATATAAGAAGCAAAATGGATTTATAATTTAAAGACTCTTAATTTTCCAAATAACATACAAACCTAGCAATGGGGATGTCCTCCATGTTTTAAATATCTGGTTTATACCCTGGATAGTTTCCCATTGCCCCCCTTTCTACCCCTACCCTATATACCTACTTCTCCTCCCTGCCCTATATACCCTCTAGGAGCCTAGCTCCTGCAACATCCATACCAGGTATTACCAACATAGTATAACTTATCAGAGCAGATCAATAAATAAACAAATACACACTATATTATATTTACACTTGACCATTGGCTTCAGCAGTGCAGGTTTTAATTTAGGTTTCCCCATTTGATTGGGTTCCTGCATATTGGATGATAATGCTTAGGCTATCTCAAGCCAGATTACAACAAGCGCCCTGCTTGAGAGGCTCCCCGAAGTGCCTACCCCGAGTCAGCATGCTATAGTCTTTCCCAGGGAGAACAGCTAATGAGCTGTCTTTCACTGAAACATGGATGACAGTTAGTGGTAATAGCCCCACAAAGTCTTTAGTCAGTAGCTGCCACAATTTCTTGTGGTGTCTCCAGGTGCCCGAATGTCCACAGGTGACGTTAGCTCTTTTATTGGGCATGTTGGGGAACCTAATGGCGCCGAAAGACCTATCTGGCAACATTTAAGAACTGTAAAACTCCATAATATAAAACACATGTACAACAACATAATGATACATAGAAATTACTACACACCTGGTGGAGAGAGGATGCCATAGGAGATGAACAATTGTTTTCAACACGCCTGGCACCCTGCTCTCACTACAACAGCACAGTGTACCCTAAAGTGCAGCGCATGTTTGTACTGCACAGCTACATGCAGTAAGAACACCCGGTGCCACCTATGTTTAATCAGACAGCATTATTAACATTTATTTTTTATAGTGTCAGCATATATCATTGTTCTTTATAATATTATTATATGCTGTCCACAGGTAATACATTCCCCATTTTTACGTTTATATTGACATTCCTACTGACTTAAATTTATTTAGGGACGAAGTCCAGACAGGAACTAGCACAACATGGCATCAGTCACATCCTGTTCCCGCTCACTACAATATTGGTGTGCTCTGTAGTACAGAATGTGTTGTCTGTGTGGTACCAGAATTAAGTTCTTACCTGAATGACTGAGGGCCTGAATCAGAGATGTATGCTAATGATGCTGCAGCTGCGATTTTTGCATCTGAGGATTAGAAATAATATGCTAGTGCAGCAGTGGCCGGGACATGTACTCAGCCATCTCTGCTATCCACAACTGCATGCTCATATGCAGCATCAGACGCAGACCACTTCCTGAGTTAGTCTATGGTCGCGCAGCATTGCTGCCGTAACTGAGATGCCGGAGCCCTGCTTCCTATATAATAGAGATGTGCGACAACCCCCGTATTATGGTTTTGGATCTGGATTCATCTTCGTGTTTGCAAAACCAACTTCAAGTGTTTGGGTTTTGGATTCAGATTTAAAAAAAAAAAAATTAAAAATAATTAAAAAATTTTAAAAAATGTTTTAAATTAAAAACAGCAAAAATGTCCGAATCTAAAACCAGAGTTCGTTTTTTAAATCCGAATTTCGAACCGGTAACAAATCCGAACCGGGCCACAAAAGTGAATCCGAATCCTAACCCGGTTCTACTCAGAACCCCTAAATTTGGTTGTGTTTGGATTTCAGAAATCTGGACCCACACATCTCTACTGTATACGGGATCACTGATGCAGGATGTGACACACCCCTGAGATGGTCGAGACAAGCTTGCATTATTAGCCGACACTTGCCGTTGCCTCTCCCAAAAGCTCCCTGCCTGTCAATCACATTGCAAATAAAGACTCACAGTGTATGACTATGGTAATGTGGTAATTTAGTCATTCGTTGCAGTGTAACTCAGACGCATGAATAGTGGCAAAAAAACCCCGCTCCATTTGCAAAAACATCGGCATTGTAGACCAAGTAAGGGGAATAGTCAACAACTCGGGGATCTAACTCTATTAGAAAATGGTGGACAAGGTACGGAAGACTTGTCAGGACCATCCGAGGCCTAGCTCTCTCTGAAACTGGTGCACCAGGTAGGAGAGAATTGTCTGTAGCACCCAAGGCCAGGGGCACAGAGAAGGGGGGAGCGGGTACAAATTACCCGGGCCCGGGCTAGCTGGAGGGGCCCGGCACCGCCTCCCCTCTTACATCACAGCAGCCAAGCACACGCTGCTGTATGCTGGGCTGCTCTGGGAGACTGCTCGTGGCTGCCAAGAAGCAGCCACAGCAGTCTCCTATGCCTATGGGGGGAGCGATCAAGGTGATCACACCCCCCACTGGTTATGCACCGGGCTGAGGGGGCTCACTGCTCCCCTCCTTGCCGGCACTGCAAACCTTCGTGACACTGCTAAACTTTTTTTTGGGACCTAAGGGGACGTGGCCAAGCCTACCACGATTAGGCCATGCCCCCTTTTTACTGGGGCCTGCCGCGGCTGTTGATGGGCCTGCCCAAGGCCTATCTCTCTCAGAAACTGATGGACCAGGTAAGGGAGAATTGTTAGGAGGACCCATGGATCTCTCTCTCTCTCAGAAACTGGATGACCAGGTAGGGGAGAATACAGAGCTGCAACCAGTGGTCCTGGCGCAGACCACACCTCCTTCTTGTGATGTCATATGGAGGGGGAGGGGCCACTAATACCAGGAATTACAGAGATGCCCGGAGCATCCTCAGGATACTTCGGGGGGCTGTAAGGGCAGCGGTGTACATGCCTGAAGTGTCCTAAGGACGCTCTAGGCGGCACTGCTGCAGAGATTCTGGCACCCTACTAGCCAGATGCAGAGGCCGTGGATGAACGGCGGTGCCACCCACAGAGCCCTGCGCTCTGTGCGGCCACAATGCTTACACACCCCTAGTTATGGCCTGGGAGAATGGAGCACCTGGGGTCCTATTTCTCTCGGATACTTGTTAACTTATTATTTTATTGATATAGCACTTTTCTCCAGAAGGACTCATTGAACTTTATAGAAATCATGAACATAATACAGAGGTTTAGATTTCCAGGAAATACAGAAAACAATGAACATATGGCATATACCACCATTCAGAAGCAGTGCCTTGCCATGGTGTGGGATTTAATGAGAAATGGCATATACCACCGTTGAGAAGCAGTGCCTTGCCATGGTATGGGATGGAATGAGAAATGGCATATACCACCATTGAAAAGCAGTGCTTTGCCATGGTATGGGATGTTATGAGAAATAGCATATACCACCATTGAGAAGCAGTGCCTTGCCATAGTATGGTATGGAATGAGAAATGGCATATACCACCATTGAGAAGCAGTGCCTTGCCATGGTATGGGATGGAATGAGAAATGGCATATACCACCATTGAGAAGCAGTGCCTTGCTATGGTATGGGATGGAATAAGAAATGGCATATACCACCATTGAAAAGCAGTGCTTTGCCATAGTATGGGATGTTATGAGAAATAGCATATACCACCATTGAGAAGCAGTGCCTTGCCATGCTATGGGATGGAATAAGAAATAGCATATAACACCATTGAGAAGCAGTGCTTTGCCATAGTATGGGATGTTATGAGAAATAGCATATACCACCATTGAAAAGCAGTGCCTTGCCATAGTATGGGATGTTATGAGAAATAGCATATACCACCATTGAGAAGCAGTGCTTTGCCATGGTATGGGATGGAATAAGAAATGGCATATACCACCATTGAGAAGCAGTGCTTTGCCATGGTATGGGATGGAATGAGAATGACATATATTGTACTACCATTGAGAAGGAGTGCCTTGCCATAATATGGGCACTGAAGAAGCTCTTACAATAAAAAATAGAGTGATCCAAAGAAGTGCAATCCCCTGGTAATGTATAAATAGATCTTCTGTCGTGGTACGAATTATTACTTAAAAAAACAGAAGAGAAAATTTACAGCAGATTATGCCTTAGCTACAGGAATACCTCAATTTCTCTGGAGTCTTTCTTCTAAGACTCACCTTGTGATAATAAAATGCATTCACATAAAGGTATCTTTCTTTCACCATCAAATGCTACGGGGATTATTTTCTCACGTTCCCCACTTGAAACCCCTTGAAGAGAACACTCACATGGGATCAGGTATAAACATTCCCATAAATGTTTCTTTGTTATTAGGGTAAATTTCCTTGCTTTAAGCTGGGCATACACTGCCAGATAAAATGTCTGTCAGACCGACAGACATTTTATCTGGCTGCCTGCCAGCCGCAGATGTCGCCGGCATACACTGTGAGAGAAATCTCACAGTGTATAGCCCGACATCCGCGCTCCGCCCCCAGGGGAGGAGACATTTCCCTGTTCCTTCCGTAGGAAGGAACACAGGAAATGTCTGTCTGTCGGCCGCGCTGGGCATACACTGCCCGATGCGGCCGACAGTTTCCCGGGTAAATATCGCATCGGACGGGCATGCTGGACAATCCAGCATGCCCGACCGAGCAATATTTAACCCTCGGTCGCCCGCATACACGTTGCAATTATCGCGGCGATCCGCCGATATCGGGCGGATCGTCCCGATAATTGCAGAGTGTTTGGCCAGCATTAGGTAAATCTCTTAAGAGACTGGTGAAGTGCATTCCACCAGAAGGTAGCAAACACAGTAGATTTAATGGCAACAGATAAAAAGACAGCAGACAGCTTAAAAACAGACGTCCATAAAAAATTTAACATCTTCTCCTCTCCCGGGTAGGTGGATAGGGGTGTCAAAAGAATGTTAAAACAAAAAACAAAAAAATATATACTTTCCATAAACACCAACTCATTTCTGACCATAGGTCCTTCTTCAGAGTGTAATGAATGTCCAAAGCAAGAGGGTATATATACCCTAACATAGGTCACATGACAAATAACAATTGACAGGTATTATGTAAACTCCGGATAAATAGAAAATGTAACTACTTCTCTAAATGTTGAACACTCCATATAACATGATTCCCAATATTCGTTATACACTTGATTAATAAATACATATAAATAACAATACATTTGTATTAAATAATATAGATACACAAATGAATCACTTTAAAATATTATAATACATCCAGTCCATGTTTTAGGTCACTCCTGACTGTATAGTGTTCACTTGCGCACCCAAAAAAAGCCCAAAAAGATGGAAAAGTCCCGGACCGATGACAACTTCCTGTGAACGGAGTCAGTTTCCGGAAGTCGTCATCACTAGCTGACCGATAACGTCACACGGCAGCACAACTTTAGTGTAGTCCGTTCTCGCAGGAAACACAGAACAAGCAATTTTAGTTCTTCCCGTGATAACGGGCGAAAACGGCTTTTAGCAGGGGACCATGGAGATGATATTTCCGTTATTTGGAACGCAATCGTCTTCAGATAGTAAACAATGACAAATCGCGAATTTCTTTTAAAGTGATGTATTCAATAACATGGAGTTTCTCTCATATGGCTCTATTTAGTAACATTATTGTTAGTAAAATAAAGTGAAAAGGGGTGTTTTAACAGCCTTTTCACATTATTTTAGTTTCACCTACAGTTACTAAAGGGCAATTGGAGTAGAATTCATAAAATTCTACTCCAACCCCTAAGTATCACTTATTTTTAGTAAGCAGATCGCATTTCCCATAATTGTAATGGGAAATGTGATCCGACCAGAGTTACTAAAAATAAATTGTAAAAAAATACCGGGGAAAGCCCTGTGATAATAACGCCACCTGGGGGTGGCGTTATCCAGGGTCTCCCCCAGTTACCAGACTCCTGCCCTGCTCTAACGGGGAGAACAGAGTCGGGAGTCGGCCCCAGTAATCAGCTGTGTGGTCTAAATAGACCACATACTGATACAGTGTAAAAAAAAAATTTACTTACCTGACTCCAGGGACCGGTGTTCGGGGCTCCGGGTGATGTCCTCCCTCCGGTCAGCAGGTCTCCCATGCTGCACTGTGGCCCGGTCATCAGGTGATCGGGTCCCAGTGCAATATGGGATATCACCTGACCGGAGGACATCACCTGAGCCCGGATCATGCAGGTAAGCGTAATTAAGGGAGAGGGGGGGTTGCGGGGGGTCCGCAATCACGGGGGGCGAGGCTAAATGACGGGGGCAGGGTTAAGCCCGGGGGTGGTTGCAGCGATGGTCGGTTGGCGCGGGGGACCGGTCACGGTATTTTTTTGCGATAATACCGTGACTAGTGTGCAGAGGGGATTCGCAGGGACAGAGCTTTCTCGCAAGCTCTGTCCTTGCAAGGGATTTGTAGTAAATCCCTGTGATATTGCCTGAATTCGCAATCTGCAATCTGCAATCTGCATTACCAATGTGGATTGTAGTAAATAGAGCCCATAATGATTCGGATATGCATGAAAAAAAAAAACATGCAATTAATGAAAAATACAATAAAATGCAAGAATAAAAATTTTTAAAAATACGAATAATACAAAAATAAAATATGAATTACAAATATGCCACAATACAATCAAAACCAGTATAATAAAATCCTACAGAAACCACTCATTTCAAAATCAACATTCAACCCTTTAGGGGTTAGAGATTTTAATAGGTAAATCGTTTTAATTTCCATTTTAGCAAGGGTATTATGTCTATTATTAGTTCTCCAATTGGATTTTGCTACTTATACCCCTTTTACACCGGAGCTAAAACCTGGGTTTTTGAAGGGTTAACCCGGGCAGCTCCCTGGTGTAAAAGGGCAGAGGGTTGGATCGCCGGGTCGAGTGACCCGGCAATCCAACCCATCTAACTAGCAGGGTTTAACACGGGCTTAGCCCGTGAAACCCTGCTATGGGAACAGCGCACTCCGGGTCATGAAGACCTGGAGTGCGCTGCTAGCCGGCCGATTGGTCCGGCTTCAGTGGCGCTTGGAGATGACGTCATCTCCAAGCGTCCACTTTCACTCCGCAAAAGCCTGGTCTATGCAGACCCGACTGCGGTGTGAGCGGTGCTGACTCGGGAATATCCTGAGTCAGCGCCGGCAAAATTCCGGGTCTGATCCGGATAGGAACTTTGTTCCAACTCCGGGTCAGACCCGGAATTTAGGTGGAAAAGGGGTATTAGATACCACAAAAGGAGACTAAATGTTTAATGTTACATTGATGTACAGTTTTAAAATGTAGTGAAACATTATGTGCTTCTAGACCCTTTTTTATATTTCTTACGTGTACCGCTAGACGGTCTTTCAGCATTCTAGTGGTTTTGCCAACGTATTGGCTACCACAAGAACATTCAAGTAAATAAATACAAAATTTCGTATGACATGTAATAAAATCGTCTATTTGGAAAACCCTGTTTGTAATAGTGGATTTATACTGAGTTATCTTGGGGGTTGGACTTTTACATTCTTTGCACATACTGAATGTCCCACACCTATAGAATTATTTTGATTTGTTTATAGAGGATGGGGTGGGGACTGCAATGGCACTTCTTACTAGGCAATCTTTAATATTGCATGCCTTTCTATATATGAATCTAGGTCTTTCATTAATAAAGGGTTTTAGTGATCTATCATGGTTCAGAATCCCCCAATGCTTCTGAGAGTGGACTAAGCTGCGGTCTGTAGGGCACAGGTTGCATTTGCCTAAATCTTTTTTCTTATAACTGAAGAAGCTCCTGTCATACGTGTTTGGGAAGGAATTTTCAGCAGTCACTGACCATAATCCTCTAAAATGGCTACACAGAACCGCAGGAGACAGTGGAGCCTGGCTCTGGTATAGTGTTTTTGTTCCTACATGAGTCCCTGCTATAATATTTTATTTAAAATATTGTAGCAAACTTCAAAAATAGCATACATAAATAGCAATTTATTTTATTATTTTAATCATCTATGTAAAAAAAATGTTTGCGTGCATACAAATGTTTACTTCACAGACTTACAAGCAGAGTTACTTGCAGCATATCTGGACAAGCACAAGAATAAACTCTAATCGCAGTATACTGTATGCCTACACACCTGTCCTATATATAGCAGCAAATCTCAGACAGTAGGTACAGAGAATGGGGCTGCTATGGGGCCCAGGCGGCCTTTGGGTGTTACTGCAGGGCACCTGCTGCCACTGGCCCAGTCGTCTCTGCCTCCATCTTTCTTCATTAACTGATTTATTAGTGAATCATAGCCTTCTTATATACCATGTTGTTTCAGAAACATTTAGTATTTTATATATATATATATATATATATATATATATATATATTAGGGGTGTGCACCGGCCACTTTTCGGGTTTTGGGTTTTGGTTTTGGATCTGGATCTTTCTTCGTGTTTTGGATCTGGATTGGTTTTGCCAAAACCACCCTTCCGTGTTTTGGGTTCTGGGTTTTGTGTTTTGGATCTGTATTTTTTTGAAAAAAAGCATTAAAGCAGCTAAAATCACAGAATTTGTAGGTTTTTCTGCTCCTATGCTATTATTAACCTCAATAACCTTAATTTCCACTCATTTCCAGTCTATTCTGAACACCTCACACCTCACAATAGTGTTTTTATGTCCAAAATGTTGCACCGAGGTAGCTGGATGACTATGCTAAGCGACACGAGTGGGCGGCACAAACACGTGACCCATCTAGGCGTGATACTGCAGTGGCAGACAGGATGGCAGTTTGAAAAACTAGGCCCCAAACTGTACATAATGCAAAGAAAAAAAAGAGGTGCAAGATGGAATTGTCCTTGGGCCCTCCCACCCACCCTTATGTTGTATAAACAGGACATGCACACTTTAACAAACCAATCATTTCAGCGCCAGGGTCTGCCACACGACTGTGGCTGAAATGATTGGTTCGTTTGGGCCCCTACAAAACAAGCTGGCAATTAATCTGTCCCTGCACAAACTGGCTCTACGGAGGCAAGATGTCATCCTCATCCTCCTCATCCACCGATTCCTCACCCTCTTCAGTGTGTACATCCTCATCCTCACAAAGTATTAACTCGTCCCCACTTGAATCCATCACCACAGGTCCCTCTGTACGTTCTGGAGGCTGGTCTCCCTGGAAGAGCTGATAATTCATTTTGATGAACATCATCTTCTCCACATTCTGTGGAAGCAACCTCCTACGCCTTTCGCTGACAAGGTTCCCGGCTGCACTAAACACTCTTTCGGAGTACACACTGAAGGGGGGGCAACACAGGTAAAATAGAGCCAGTTTGTACAGGGGCCTCCAAATTGCCTCTTTTTCCTGCCAGTACAGGTATGGACTGTCTGACATGCCTACTTGGATGCTGTCACCGATGTAATCCTCCACCATTCTGTCAATGGTGACAGTATCATATGCAGTGACAGTAGACATGTCAGAAATTGTTGCCAGGTCCTTCAGTCCGGACCAGATGTCCAAACTTGGTCTTGCCTGCCCTGCATCATCGCCAGCGGGTTGCTTAGGATACCTAAGTTTTTTCCTGGCAGCCCCAGTTGCGGGAGAAAATGAAGAAGGAGCTGTTGACGTGTCACGTTCCGCTTCAGCTGACAGTGTGTTCACAAGCAGGTCTTTGCACCTCTGCAGGCTTGTGTCGGCCGGAAAGAGAGACACCACATAGGCTTTAAACCTAGGATCGAGCATGGTGGCCAAAATGTAGTGGTCTGATTTCAACAGATTGACCACCCTGCAAAGCGAATGAAGGGCTTCATCCACAAGTCCCACATGCCGAGCGGAATCGCTCTGTCTTAGCTCCTCCTTCACTTTCTCCAGCTGCTTCTGCAAAAGCCTGATGAGGGGAATGACCTGACTCAAGCTGGCAGTGTCTGAACTGACTTCAGGTGTGGCAAGTTCGAAGGGCTGGAGAACCTTGCACAACACGGAAATCATTCTCCACTGCGCTTGAGTCAGGTGCATACCCCCTCCTTTGCCTATGTCATAGGTGGATGTATAGGCTTGAATGGCCTTTTGCTGCTCCTCCATCCTCTGAAGCATATAGAGGGTTGAGTTCCACCGCGTCACAACCTCTTGCTTCAGGTGATGGCGGGGCATGTTCAAGAGTGTTTGCTGGCGCTCCAGTCTTCGGCACGCAGTCGCTGAATGGCGAAAGTGGCCACATATTTTTCAGGCCACCCAAAGCGTCTCCTGCACGCCCCTGTCGCTTTTCAGAAAATTCTGCACGACCAAGTTTATTGTGTGAGCAAAACATGGGACGTGCTGGAATTTGCCCAGATGTAATGCCCGCACAATATTGGTGGCATTGTCAGATATCACAAATCCCCAGGAGAGTCTAAGTGGGGTAAGCCACTGGGCGATGATTTCCCTCAGTTTCTCTAAGAGGTTGTCGGCGGTGTGCCTCTTACTGAAACTGGTGATACACAGCGTAGCCTGCCTTGGAACGAGCTGGCGTTTCTGAGATGCTGCGACTGGTGACGCTGCTGCTGTTGCTGCGTAAGGTGATACATCTACCCAGTGGGCTGTCACAGTCATATAGTCCTTAGTCTGCCCTGTTCCACTTGTCCACATGTCCGTGGTTAAGTGGACATTGGGTACAACGGCATTTTTCAGGACACTGAGGACACTTTTTCTGACGTTTCTGTACAGTCTCGGTATCGCCTGCCTAGTGAAGTGGAATCTAGACGGGATTTGGAACCGGGGACACACTACCTCCATCAATTGTCTAAATCCCACTGCACTAATGGCGGATACCGGACGCACGTCTAACACCAACATAGCAGTCAAGGCCTCAGTTATACGTTTTGCTTCAGGATGACTGCTGTCGTACTTCATCCTCCTCGCTAAGGACTGTTGGAGGGTCAATTGTTTAGTAAAAGTAGTGGTGTTCCTACTTCCTCTCTGGGATGATGAACGACTCCCAGCAGCAGCAACAGCAGCAGCGGCAGCAGGAGGCGTAGCAATGCAGGATCCTCCGGAGGAATCCGGGATAGGAGAGTCAGTCATGCCAGTGACATGGCCTGCAGGACTACTTCCGATCCTGACTAAGGAGGAAATTGACGAGGAGGGAGTTGACGGTGTGGTTTGCAGGCGCTTGGATACAACAGGACAACGGGATTTAGGTGTCCCTGGACTGCTTACGGTCTTAGCCAAAGTTTCTGAACTTGACAGTAACTTATTATGAACGCGCTGCAGGTGCCGTATAAGGGAGGATGTTCCTAGGTGGTTAACGTCCCTACCCCTACTTATTCCACCTTTACATAAGGTACATATGGCAAGACAGTTGTTGTCCGGATTTGGATAGAAATATTGCCAGACCAAAGAGGTGGAATGTTTGGTCTTCTGCCCAGGCATGACCGTGATGGGCTTTTTCATCCCACGGACAACAACTGTCTCCCCCAGAGCCTGATTTAAACAAACCACATCACCATCAGAATCCTCCTCGCCAACTTCCTCCTCAGCGCCAGCTACACCAGTATCCTCATCCTGTTGTACTTCAACAGTGACATCTTCAATTTGCATATCAGCAAGTGGACTGTGGGTGCTCCTTTCAGCACTTGCAGGGGGCGTGCAAATGGTGGAAAGAGCCACCTCTTCCCGTCCAGTGCTGGGAAGGTCAGGCATCCCAACCACCACCACACTTGGACTCTCCTTGGGGATTTGTGATATCTTCTTAGAAAGCACAGTTCTTCGCTGTGCTTTTGCCAGCTTAACTCTTGATTTTTTTAGTGGGAGGAGGGCTTCCATCGTCATGTGAAGCTGAACCACTAGTCATGAACATACTAGGGATCGACCTTAGCCGTTCCTTGCCACTCCGTGTCGTAAATGGCATATTGGCAAGTTTACGTTTCTCTTCAGCTGATTTAAATGTTTTTTTCAAGGTCATTTTCCTGAACTTTGTCATTTGGGATTGTATGTGCCCTCTATTACGACATTGGGCATTGGCCTTGGCAGATGACGTTGATGGCATGTTATCGTCTATGTCATGACTAGTGGCAGCAGCTTCAGCACTAGGAGGAAGTGGTTCTTGATCTTTCTCTATTTTATTTTTATCGGAGAAAGTTTGGTCCTCCATTTATGTTGTATCGATTTGATATATACGTGCGGCTAAACACAGAAAATATTTTTTTATTTTTGCTGGAGAGTAGTGCACTTTGTGGGTTACACCAGCCTTTAAGAAATGAGCCAGCCGGCTCTTTACTTATGGGACACAGGCGCACGCTTGGCGGTGCTCCTTTGTTGATGCACGTGCGGCTACTGCGCACACAATTCACAAACACAGAAAATTATTTTTTTTTGGGTTTGGACTGGAGTGTACTTTGGGGGTTACAGCACCCTTTAACGGTCAAGCCAGCCGGCCCTTTACTTATGACACAGGCGCACGCTTGGCACTACTTTGTTGATGCACGTGCGGCTACTGCGCACACAATTCACAAACACAGAAAATATTTTTTTTTTGGTTTGGACTGGAGTGTACTTTGGGGGTTACAGCACCCTTTAACGGTCAAGCCAGCCGGCCCTTTACTTATGACACAGGCGCACGCTTGGCACTACTTTGTTGATGCACGTGCGGCTACTGCGCACACAATTCACAAACACAGAAAATATATATTTTTTTGGTTTGGACTGGAGTGTACTTTGGGGGTTACAGCACCCTTTAATGGTCAAGCCAGCCGGCCCTTTACTTATGACACAGGCGCACGCTTGGCACTACTTTGTTGATGCACGTGCGGCTACTGCGCACACAATTCACAAACACAGAAAATATTTTTTTTTTGGTTTGGAGTGTACTTTGGGGGTTACAGCACCCTTTAACGGTCAAGCCAGCCGGCCATTTACTTATGACACAGGCGCACGCTTGGCACTACTTTGTTGATGCACGTGCGGCTACTGCGCACACAATTCACAAACACAGAAAATAATTTTTTTTTTGGTTTGGACTAGAGTGTACTTTGGGGGTTACAGCACCCTTTAACGGTCAAGCCAGCCGGCCCTTTACTTATGACACAGGCGCACGCTTGGCACTACTTTGTTGATGCACGTGCGGCTACTGCGCACACAATTCACAAACACAAAAAATATTATTTTTTTAGCACTTGGGGGGAGCACCCCTGATGGACAGAGCACCCCCTGGACAACACTACAGCACCCCTTTAGGACTGGGACACTGCACAGGACTTTGGAGTGGACACAGCCCCTATGGAGAACTGACTGCACAACACAGTCCAGCCAGCCCCTATGGACTTTGAAGTAGTGGACACAGCCCCTATTAACAACAGCAGCACAGCACAACACAGCCAGCCCCTATGGACTTTGAAGTAGTGGACAACAGCAGCACAGTGCAGCACAGCACAGCACAACACTACTCTGCACTACACTACACTACACAGCCCAGCCAGCCCTAACTCCCACCCTCCCTCTTCACTGTCCACAGCCGAGTGAGAAAATGGCGCCGACGCGGGTACCTTATATAGGATCCAAAACCCGCGAGACTCGGAAGGCGGGATGATGACGTTTTGCCTCGATTTCAGATCCGAGTCAGGCGGGAAAAGTCGAGCCTGACTCGGATCGGCCTCGGATCGGGGGGGCTCGGGGGGATTCGGATTTCAGAAATCCGAACCCGCTCACCCCTAATATATATATATATATATATATATATATATATATATATTATGTATACACAACACACACACACACCATTGAGTAAAATCTTATAATTACTGCAGAACACAATCTTGCAATTTTAAAATACACCTGCAGCCTTTATTTTTTTACGTGGTCCTCAACTATAATCTGGATAACTATGCAAATTGCAGGCAGACGTATTCACATACCATTTGGAATGGGGTATATTAGGAGCAGACTGACTGAAATCAGTATAGTTCCAAAATCACTCGAGTTTCAAATATCACTTCTGAACAGAGGGGATGATTTAGCTGCGGATGGATATGTTATTGCAGCTGCTAAGTGCTAACATGTTAGTACAGGGATTCCCAACCACGGTCCTCAAGGCACACTAACAGTCCAGGTTTTAAGGATAGCCATACTTGAGCACAGGTGATTTAATCAGTCCCTCAGTTATTTTGATTTAACCATCTGTGCACAAGCATGGATATCACTAAAACCAGGACTGTTAGTGTGCCTTGAGGACCGAGGTTGGGAATCACTGTTATAGAGGCTCTGTTCAAGATTTAGGTGTGTACACACTAGGCGATAAAGTGGGCGACTCAGGGAGCATATCGTGTAGTGTGTACGCACCATTACACAGTTTATTTGTTTCCAAATGGTTTTGATGGAAACTGTTCTTTGTCCACAGTCACAGTCATACAACCACCAACAATGGTGGCTACACCACCACCACCACCACCCACTGGCATCTCCGTGCCGCGTAAGTAAAGTACACCACATTGTTTTATACAGCACTGTATCGCTCTCCTTTTTTACCCTTGTCAGTCTCTCTCTCTCTCTGTCTTTCTCTCTTCCTCTCCCCCTCCGTCTCTCTTTTTCTCCTTCTGTCTGTGTTTGTTTTTTGTTGTTATAGAGCAGGGATTCCCAACCACGGTCCTCAAGGCACACTAACAGTCCAGGTTTTAAGGATAGCCATACTTGAGCACAGGTGATTTAATCAGTCCCTCAGTTATTTTGATTTAACCATCTGTGCACAAGCATGGATATCACTAAAACCAGGACTGTTAGCGTGCCTTGAGGACCGAGGTTGGGAATCACTGTGTTAGTCGCTGCAATAGTAATGTATGGTAATGCAGCAAGAGGCGTTACACCTCCTGCATGCATTACTGATCCGAGCTGTGTCCATTTACTTCTAATTATATCTCAACGTATTATATTGTAACAAATTACACTGCACGTGATTTTATTTACCATTTATTGTTTTAATGATGTTGGACATTTGTATGATGTAATCAATTAAGCAGTTTTTCATGTAAGCTGAAATACATACAGAACGATTTTTTGAACGATTATCGTTAATCGATATCGTTTAACGATAATCGTTTGAAAAAATCGTTCACTTTCTGAGTCAAACGATGAACGATTATTGTTCATGCACGTTCACGTTTGTAGTTTGTAGTTCAGTCAGACTTGTCAACTCAACGATTTTCATTAAGTTAATATGCAAAAATCGTTTGTAGTTCATAAAAATCGTTCATTACATTTAAATGAACATAGTAAATGAACAACTTTAGTAAACGATTTTAGTTCATTTTTTCAAGGTAGAAAATCGTTTACTAAAATCGTTCATTAACTCAATCGTTGTGTGTGTATGCAGCTGAAGGCTTAAATGTAGATCAATTTACCTTGTTGAGCTAGAAAAAGAAGAAAAAGAATCAGACCGATCCAAAATGTTGCTGTATGCCCAATAAACATCTTGGTTTATTGCATCTTGAGATAGATATATAATATATGTTCCACAATTCCTTGGTGTGCAAAATGTTCATCAGTCCCTTATTGAAAAAAAGAGGACACACACTTGTGAGTAATTAAAAATGTAAACACTTTACTAAAGTTCAAAAACACATACATCAAGGTTTAGAACAGTAAACTTCACCAAGAACAGATAATGCCGGTTTCATAGTTCAGGACAATGTTCAAGATGAGCAGCGATCCGGCCGTTATTAAAGGCAAACGCCAACCCTGTTTCCATGACATGACGTTATTACCGGACACCTTGACAAGTTGGCGCTGAATTTCATCTGCTGATGTGCCTTTTAGATACAGAAATCTGATCACACTACGCACCTCAATGTCTGACCGCCATCTTACAACTGATGTTGGGACAGTATGACTGATATGAGGCGCAGTCTAATGGCCATGAGGGGAAGCAGTCTGTCTGCTCTGGCCTGGTGGGAAATTAGAAAGAAACAGAGAATATTACACGTGAGAGGTGTTATTACATTACTGATTGTATTGTATATTACTTTTCTGTGTGCGGTGATTTCCCCCCATCATCTGCACCCCAAAGTGTTTCTCACAAAGTCCTGTTCCTCTAAGTGTGTGAGAACAATTGTTTGTGTAAAAAAATAATAAAAATAAATGAAAAAATATATATAGCAGAGTCTGTATTCTTTGCATTGTCACTAACAGGGTGTGGTGGTTCTCCCCATCATCTGCACCCTAAAACAATTCTTACGTGTAAAAATAATAATTTCTTGATTGGTGTAAAAAAAGAAAACTCCATTATTGTAAAAAAAACTGCATGGTAAAGGTAACAGTCCATGCTTTCCCTTTCTCATTGTTTGCTGTACGTTTACTTGGTACACTATGGTGGTAGATAAGTTGAACATTTGTAGCTTTACTCCTGCCTTGGAGGTATATTTACTAAAGTGAGAGATTTTTAGAAGTGGAGATGTTGCCCATAGCAACTCGGGTTGCTGTTAGGTGTCAAAGGGGCAAGGGTTGGCTTCTTGAGTCGAGTGACCTGGCAATCCAACCCGGGTAGCTTGCAGGGTTTAACACGAGAACGACCTGTACAACCCTGCGGTGTAAATGGGTATCTTGGGTCGTTTGACCTGGGTCCCGTTTACAGCATGGAGTTTCTCGGCGCTTGGAGATGATGTCATCTCCGTGTGCTGTGTGACCGGCGCTGTACCGGAAACAACCCAGATCAGCGCCGCAGTAGAAAAATAGTCTGTCCTGGGTCTGACCTGGTTTGGAACTGTGTTGGTGGAAAAGTTTTATTAGTTTAGCCAGTCAGCTTGCTGCAGCATTTGGCAAATATGAGTGAACACAATATTGTGAGGTGGTCAAAATGGTATGCAGTCGGGAAGCCGGCGGACCTAATCCCGACAGCTGGCTTCCCGACTGCTTTATCCCGGCGAGGGTTAAATGACATGCGTCTAAATCTAGACGCCTGTCATTTTACCGACGCCGGGAGACCGGCGCCCGGCATCCCAATTGAAGTGATGCCGAGCGCAGACAGCCGTGGGGGGGTGGGTTAGGTTTAGGGCTCCCAGGTGGGACTTAGGGTTAGGCACCCCCCCTGGGAGGTTAGGGTTAGGCTAGGAGGAGGGAGGGTTAGGCACCCCCGGGGGGGACTTAGGTTTAGGTTGCGGGGAAGGGGGGTTTAGGTTTAGGCACTTACAGGGGGTATTAGGGTTAGGAACTGGGGGGAAGGTTAGGGTTAGGCACCCCTAAGGAGGGTTAGGGTTAGGGGAGGGAATTAGGTTAGTGAATACTTACCTTAGGGACGATCAGGATTTACGCCCATGTCAGGCAGCCGCTGTCGGGATTCCAACCGCCGGACAGGAATTGAAAGTTATGGAGGTTAATATCACTGTATGAACAAAAACAGCACAAATTACATGATTTTAGCCATTTATCAATTTTTAAAGAAATCCAGTTCCTAAAACTTTGATGGTAGTTTTGGCAAAACCAAAACATGGGGGTCCGCATACATCTCTAATTTATGGTTAATGTGCTCTTGTCTGAATATGCTTAGTTGTACTGTGTTATCCCTGATTGTGAGCAAGGTTTCTTTTAAACACAGTGTTAAAATAAATCTTTGTTACATTGTATTTATATCTAAGAAGAAGTTGGTGATTCAGAGGAATCATTTTGAGTATTGTGCAGTGGCGTAACTAGGGTGTTTGGGGCCCAGGGCAAATTTAAAAATGGAGCCCCCCCTCTATGTGCGCGCGCCAAACGTGCACGCGGTAAAAAAATGGGTGTGGTCACTTAAAAATGGGGTGTGTCAACATGACACACCCCTTTATCGTCACTCTGAACATTCCTTGTCCATATGCACCTTAACCCCAGTAGTGCCCCTTATACAGTACCCCCAGCAGTGGTCCCCCTTATGCAGCCCCCCATTAGTTCCCCTTATTCAGTGCCCCCAGTAGTGGTCCCCCTTATGCAGCCCCTCATTAGTTCCCCTTATTCAGTGCCCCCAGTAGTGGTCCCCCTTATACAGTGCCCTATGAAGTGCTCGAAAGTAGTGGTCCCCCTTATATAGTGCCCCCAGTATCAGTCCCCCCAATAGTGGTACCCCCTTATGCAGTGCCCTTTATATAGTGCCCTCAGTAGTAGTCCCCCCTATGCAGTGCCCCCAGTAGGGGTACCCCCTATGCAGTGCCCTATATATAGTGCCCTCAGCAGTAGTCCCCCCCAATGCAGTGACCCCAGTAGTGGTGCCCCTTATGCGGGCCCCCAGCAGTGATCCCCCTATCCAGTGCCCCCTGTAGTGGTCCTCCCTATTTAGTGCCCCCAGTAGTGGTTCCCCCAGTGCAGTGCCCCTAGTCCCTTATATAGTGCCCCCAGCAGTAGTCCCCTCCCGATGCAGTGCCCCCGGTAGTAGCCCCCCAGTTGTAGTCCCCAGTAGTGCCCCACCCCTAGTAATGGTGCCCCCCGTAGTAGTTATATCTCCCCCCCAGTAATGGTGCCCCCAGTAGCAGTAGTAGCTTCCCCCCCAATAATGGTGCCCCCAGTAGTAGTAGCACCTCCCCCCGTTCCCCGTAGTGCAGACACACAAGTTACACAGCATGAGCCCGCCTGCCACCCTCCTCCTGACGCTATGGGGCAAGCGCTCAGGGGGAGGGAAGGGGCTCGGCTGTACAGCACAGGACCGGTGCTGGAAGCCTAGCGCCGGTCCTGTGTAAATGTGTAGTGCTGACCGCACACACTGCGGTCGGCGCTACAATGGCAAACTCGGGCAGGCCGATACCGTGGCCAGCGGTGCCCCCCCCCCTCACGCCGCCGGTCCCACGGCGCCCAGGACACGTGCCCCGTTCGCCCTGCCCTAGTTACTCCACTGGTATTGTGTGAAGTATGATTGCAGCTTGCACATTATAACAGTAACTGCGGATAGGGACATTTACAGTGCTCAAGGACCAACGTTATGATGAGACTCTCAGAGAAATCTTTCACTTGTATGATGGGAAGGGTTACATTAGTTTGGCACATGTCTAGCAATGTATAAATATTTCAACAGCGGCATCTTGTGTTTTTTTTTATGAATAGCAGCTTATAATAACAAAATGCACAAATGTATATTTAATGCTGTAAAACACAACGGGGCATATTCGCTTACTTGCTGTATTTACCATGCAGGTAAAACTCAGGGTTTAACACCCAGAGCTATTGAATGATAAAACATTTTCCCCAGTAAACCCATGCAGGGGTGTAGCCAAAGGTAATGGGGGTCTACCTATACAGTGCCCCTTTAGTTATGCTCATTATGCAATACCCCCTGCAGAAGTGTCAATTATGCAGTGCCCATTATGCTATGCCCCCTGTAGTTGTGCCCATTCTGCTGTGCCCACTGTATTAGAGCCCCTTATGCAATGCCCCTATATTAAAGCCCCTTATACAGTGCTCCCAGTAGTGCCCTCTATGCAGTGCCTCATGTAATGCCCCTTATGCAGTGTCCATTATGCAGTGCCCATTATGCTGTGCAGTGCACAGCATAATGGGCACTGTCTTCATGCTTGTCAGCGCTCCAACATCTATGCCTGCCGCTGACTTTATCCAACAGGCTCCTCACATGTCAGGTGATCATGTCACCCACACACTGCATCACTGGGAACGCTGGCATCTGAAGCAATCAGAGGTGTCTATAGTCTCTGATTGTTTCAGAGACCAGCATTCCCAGATGCTACAGAGAGAGGGAGAATGAATGCAGCCACACATACTTCAGATAAGTTATACTGCTTTTACACCTAAATCCTGAGTCTGACCTGAGATTTGGAACCCAGTTCAAAAACGGGTCAGACCCATGACAGACCTTTTGTACCGCGCCGCCGATCCGGATTATTCCTGGATCGGCGCCGTTCACACTGCACATGGGCGCAGGGAAACACTTCTCCCGGCACTTGGAGATTACATCATCTCCAAGCACCGAGAAACCCGGAAGTCTCAATGCTATAAAAGGGATCCGGGTCGAATGACCTAGGGTACCCGTTTACACTGCAGGGTTTCACGGGTTGTTCCCGTGTAAAACGCTGCAAGTTACCTGGGTTGCATTGCCAGGTCACTCGACCCGGGAATCCAACCTGGCTCCTTTTACACCTAGGTGCTACCCGGGCTAACCCTGCAATAAGCCGGATTTTAGCTCTGGTGTAAAAGGGGTATAAGAGAAGGTGCTTGGTTACATAATAAGTTAATAGCACATTGCATCTGCAGCTCCATAATGTCTAACCGAGGCCAGCAAACCAGTGTAAATGCCAAAAAAATCTTAATCTAATTATTAAACAAAACTCCAAGAAATAATTGTAAGGGGCAGCATGAACAGTTTTCAGATCCAATAAGTCTTAATAGTGAGTCCCAGCTCGACAGCCATTTTGGCGTGTGTAACACACCGTCCTCAAGGGTCTGCTCAGAGTGTAATGGCAGCTCTGTGTTTAAAACAGCAACAAATAGCACCCACATTCATTAGTAAATCAGGTCTCAGTGCAGGGCCGGAACTAGGGGGGGCTGGAGGTGTACGTGCACCGGGTGAGCCGCCGCTCCCGGTCCCAGTGACCTCCAGCCTGGCGCTGCAGAGAGGCTCCAAGCCGGACGTCCGCTGGTAATATTTATTACCAGCGGGCGCCCAGCTCATTCTCTGCAGCCACGCGGTGTAGCTGGAGCCGGAGGCTGAAGTTCTCTCCCGAACTCCAGCTTCCGGCTGTCCCCACAGGCACTATGGGAGACACGTAATGACGTCTCCCCCATAGTTCCGAGGAGCAGCCGGCGGACCGGACGCAACGCTGGATGCAGGAGCGGGGTTCAAGGTAAGTATTTTTTTTTAATAAGCTGCACTACAGGGGCATTATTGTGAGGGCTTGGGCATTACCACAGGGGCATTACTATGGGGGCATGGGCAATAAAGGGCATTACTAATGGGGCATGAGCACTACAGGGGCATTACTATTGGGGCATGGGCACTACAGAGGCATTACCACAGACGCATTACTGTGGGGGCATGAACACTACAGGGGCATTACTGTATGGGCACTACAGGGTTATTACTATGGGGGCATGGGTACTACAGAGGCATTACTATGACAGCATGGGCACTACAGGGGCATTACTATGAAAGCATGGGCACTACAGAGGCATTACCACAAGGGCATTAATATGGGAGCATGGGCACTACAGTGGCATTTCTGTATGGTGGGCACTATAGGGGCATTACTATGGGGGTATTAACATATGGGCATTACTATGGGGGCATTACAATATGGGCACTACTACAGGGGTATTACTATATGGGCACTACTACAGGGACAATGCTATGGGGGCATTACTATGGGGGCGCTATCATATGGGCACTACTACAGGGGCATTACTATATGGGCACTACTACAGGGGCATTACCTCAGGGGGCATTAGTATAGGGGCACTGTTGCAGGGGGAAATACCAGGGGGGCGTACTGTCTTGCCCCTGGTGACAAAAATCCTAGTTTCGGCCCTGCTCAGTGGCAAACACAGGATTTCTAGAGGGGGGTTTCCAAATGCTTGATTTTAGAGTGAGTGTGGCCAGTCCATGAAGAGGGTATAATTAGCACTTAACCAGCTTTAATATGCATCATACAAAGTGTACTATGTGTCATAATCCCAGCATATACAGGACCAGTGATAACAGTAAGCCATTAGATGTGCCAGTAGGCCATCCTGCCTGAGGTGAATGTTTTTATTTTAAATGTGGGCACCATTACAGACTATTGGAGCATGTCCGGGAGCCTGGAGGAGCAGCAGAAGAACCTAGCACTGTCCTGGACATATTGGGCTCTATAGCAGTGCATCCCTAATGCTGGGCACACACTATACAATTATCTGTCAGATATCCGTCCAATCTGGCTGGTTGGAATGATAACCTGGTAATGTATGGGAGCAAATGACAATAGAAATTTGTTCCCAAACACTAGAAAACGGACCAGATTTTCCTTCCCACCAGACAGATTTGACAGATATCTGACAGATAATTGTAGAGGTATGCCCTGCATAACAGTGCATGTTTCCCAGATCTCCTATACCCCTTTTACACCGGAGCTAAAACCCGGGTTTTTGAAGGGTTAACCCGGGCAGCTCCCTGGTGTAAAAGGGCAGAGGGTTGGATCGCCGGGTCGAGTGACCCGGCAATCCAACCCAGGTAACTAGCAGGGTTTAACACCGGCGTAGCCCGTGAAACCCTGCTATGGGAACAGCGCACTCCGGGTCACGAAGACCAGGAGTGCGCTGCTAGCCGGCCGATTGGTCCGGCTTCAGTGGCGCTTGGAGATGACGTCATCTCCAAGCGTCCACTTTCACTCAGCAAAAGCCGGGTCTATGCAGACCCGACTGCGGTGTGAGCGGCGCTGACTCGGGAATATCCCGAGTCAGCGCCGGCAAAATTCCGGGTCTGATCCGGATAGGAACTTTGTTCCAACTCCGGGTCAGACCCGGAATTTAGGTGGAAAAGGGGTATTAGTTGGTGCACAGGTTATTTAACACTGACTGATACATGTTAAACAATCCACAGGTGGTGCTAATTATTTCATTTGTGATACTGAGAAGAACATGCAGCACTAGTAAAATTCTATTATATTACCATTTCTATTGTGGTCATGGTGTTTGCTGGGGAGGGGGGTTTCCAGGCAGACGGACCCCCCCCTGCGTTTGCCTATGCACCTGTAGCTGCATAACCAAGCCGCTGCTAAAGCAAAGGCACCAGCCAGAGACACCAACATAGAAAAAACACTATGTAAAGCACATTTACCAAAAAAGTTAATCAAATTGGTAAAAAAATCACAAAAGCGTGAAAATTTACATATAACACTAAAACTAGAACACTAGAGCTATAAAAGAAAGCAAAATATACATATTTGGTATTTGTAAACAATTAACCCAACAGGGTCATAGTAAGCAGCATCATATTCATATCAGCATTATAATCAGATACATCCAATAATGCCATCTTTAAAGAAGTAGCATTAACGTAAAATATAAGCAATAAAAGCCCAAGGGAGAGAGCTAGAAGGCAGCAAGAAACCAAGGGACGACATTAAACAGCAGTGTCAGATCTGGTAAGACTTTTTTGAAACTTAAACTCAGGGCCGGATTAAGGCTTGTGGGGGCACCAGGGCAAGCCACACAGAGCCGAGCCCAGCCCAGCCATGCCCCCAGTAGCAGTCCCCCCTCAACAGTAGTCCCCACAGGAGTACCCCTAGTAATAATCACCCTCTATGCTGTGTCCCCCAGTAGTGGTCGCAGCAGTGTGCACAGCCCCCAGTAGTATCCCCAGCAGTGCCCCTAGTAGTACCCCCATAAGTCCCTAGTAGTAGTCCTTCCCCCCCAACAGCAGTGCCCCTAGCAGTACCCCCAGAAGTCCCTAGTAGTAGTCCCCCCCCCCACAGCAGTGCCCCTAGTAGTACTTCCCCCCACACACAGCAGTGCCCCTAGTAGTACTTCCCCCCACACACAGCAGTGCCCCTAGTAGTACTCCCCCCCCAGTAGTGCCCCTAGTAGTACTTCCCCCCCCCACAGCAGTGCCCCTAGTAGTACTTCCCCCCCCCACACAGCAGTGCCCTTAGGAGTAATTGTCCCCACCCCCAAACACACAGTGTAAAAAAAAAAATTCTAAACTTACCTTAAGCCCCGCTCCGGCATCTGCTCTTCCGTCCGGCATCCTCCCAGGCCGGCCCGCTCTGCATGATGTGAGAGACGTCATCGTCTCTCCCATCAGCCACTGCGGGAGCCGGAAGACGGAGGCTCCGGCAGTGGGCCGCAGCGCAGCAGCCGATGAGAGTCTGTGTGACTCTCATCGGCTACTAAAACAAACACACAGCTGACGGCGCCGGCGGCTGTGTGTTTGTGCTGTGTAGTGTGGACGGCACTTATGTGCCGTCCACACTACCGCCCTGCCCCAAGCTGATGCAGCAGCACTGACTGTGCTGCTGCATGCAGTAGTGTGGGGGCCCTCTGTATGTGGGGGCCCAGGGACGACAGCCCCTGTCGCCCCTCCCTTAATCCGGCCCTGCTTAAACTCTCCCCTTGCAGCGTCTCCCTTTCTCTCTCAAAACAGTGTTATGTGGGGTATACACCGGAATGATGGATCGGCCATATTGTGCATACACACTTACCAATTGGCCTCACGATGTCTGGCCAGAATCACTGGTTCCTGTGGTCAGCATATGGATCATCGTATGATAATGTGTACAAACAAACAGATGCCTGATATATCACATTGGCCATGCAGCACGACCAATGCGATATATTTGTTAAAGAAAATCAGATATATTGTGTGTACACACTGCCAGATCGTCTGGACAATATATTATTCATCGGCTGAATGAAAGATATATCATCAGTATGTACCCAGCATTGCTTCAAATGTGTCATCTCATCCCAATCCTGCAAGCTCTGACAGCACTTTACCAACTTCAACTCCCAAATCCACCAACCACCCACCCATCCTCATTACCCTACTTGCCCTTGAGTTTGCTATTTATTTTTCCTCAAAACCTGTTGTATCCATTATGATATGTCTTCCTCAACACCTTATCCTGCTGCTATTGCAGCTTGTAATTACGGCCAACCTACTCTTTTCTCCTAACTTGACACTGGTGACAAAGTCCCCCCCTTCCATCTGTCACTTTGACCCCATTCGCTCCATCCTCCTCCACTCCCCCAGCCTCTCTCAACACTTGCTACAACACACACAGAAAACCTCTATGCCAGGAGTTTCTGTAGTGTAGTGGTTATCACATTCGCCTAACACGCGAAAGGTCCCCGGTTTGAGACCGGGCAGAAACAGTTTTTCATTTTGTATTATTGCTAAACGTGTGCTTGCTATTTTATTGTATGAACTGACTTTGAGTCTGTACAAATCATTTTACATCAAAGCTACCATTACATTACCAATGATGGCTGACATATAGTTTATGCAACACATGGACAGGGGAGTGGAGAGAGCTCGGAGGCAGAGTTAGAGCTGGTAAGAACTGGTCTGGTTCCAGGGCTGCATGACACTCTCTCTATCCCATTCTACCACCCTGTCTGCTAAGACTAACCTCACTTGGTGCAACCTTGATACCCACGACACTGACCCTTTTGATTCTTAACTGGTCTCTACTCTCTCCTGCCTGAGGAGCTGATTCAGACCCGGTCGCTAGATGCATTTGCTTGCTCCCCGCATATGCAAATCCAGCGCATGCCCAGCAAGGCAGGCGATCACATGGCAAGGCATAAGCACGCCCACTATGTCTTGGCGTGCGATCATATTGTGTATGCAGACGCCCACTAGCCATTCTTAAGATGCCCACTTGCGCACATCATTTCCTGGAAGTGCATGAAAACATTGGTACATCAAGCACCATCGGATGTGCTCGCAGCGCTTGAGGTTGACTATACCTTGCAGCAAGCACTGCGATCACTTCAGTGTAAAATCTAATCAGGTGACGTGTACAATGACGCCTCCGTGCTAATTATTCAAGCCCATAAAACGCCATTAGAACACACAGGCATGCCTGTGTTCACACATCCAAACCCTTGTTTACATAGACCTTCCCCTGACACCACCCACAAACGACACTATCTGCCACTCAAAGTAGCGCTCAGTCTATGTACTTCGAGCAACCGATTTCTGATCACTAAGACTGGCTTGCGATCGCGCACTGCGGCTTATACGCATGTGCAGAAATCAAAAATCGGCCAGCTACGAGTGAACTCTGCGTTGAGTCCGGGTCTGAATGAGTTCCTGAAAACACTGCTTCCCTCTATAACTCCACCCTAACTTCCTTTTTGGATTTGCTTAGTTGATTACTCACAAACTCAAATGATCCTTACAGCAACTGTGGCACTCTAGACTGACCCGCTACCTTCAAAAATATTCCTGCACCACAGGAAAGCGCTGGAGAAATCCTACTCGATGCTTGCCTTACTTTTTCAAGTTCAAGCTCACCCCTTGCAGCTCCTCTCCTTCTCTGTTTAAAACAGTTTTGTGGGATGCACATTGGAACTATGGATTAGCTGTCCGACCGACCTAACGTTTTGGTAAGGTTATGCACAAACAATAATGTGCATACACACTTACCAATTGGCCGCGATTACTTTGCATTCTGGAACTTGGTAAATCTGACAGTATCGCATCCACCATAGAAACCAATGGGGGATTCGGTACTCGCGACAATGAAGGGACAGAAGCAGATATTGGAGATAACTGCTGCAGTCCCTCCATAATACATTACAGGTATACTAAATGTTTATGGATATCCCCTGAAAACGAGTATTTATTGGGAAATATGCTGCAAATAGTTAATGACAAATGGGCCCCATAGAGTCTGTACAAATCACTGTGCATCAAAGTTACCATTACAATACCAATGTTGGCTGACTTACAGCTTATACAACATAGGGACAGGGGAGTGGAGAGGGGATGTAGTTACCATCCTAGCAGTCAGGATGACGGCACTCAGAATACTGGCGCCAGAATCCCAACAGCAGTCTGAGTCCTGGCACCAGAATACCGACTGCCGGTATCCCGATGGTAAGTATTAGGATTAGGGGGAGGGTTAGGTTAAGGGATAAGAGTTAAACACTAGGGTTAGGCTGTGGTGGGGAGGGTTAGAGTTAGGCTGTGGTTGGGAGGGTTAGAGTTAGGCTGCAGGGGGGAGGATTAGGGTTAGGCTGCAGGGGGGAGGATTAGGGTTAGGCTGCAGGGGGGAGGATTAGGGTTAAGATGCAGGGGGGTGGGTTAGGGTTAGGCTGTGTGAAAGGTCGGTTAGGGGAGCATTAGGGGTTAGGATAATTTCCTAATCGGGTTGGGATTCAGACTGTCGGGATGCCATTGTCAGTATTCTGACCACCGGAATCTAGACCGCTGTGATCCATACCCATCTTGTGGAGAGAGCTGGGAGGCAGCAAGGGCCCCGGGGACAGCATAAAACAGCAGCACCAGATCTGGTAAGCACCTGCCAGGTTCCAGAGCTTCATGACACTCAGGGTCTGATTTATCAACAAGCTTTATCACTGAGTCACAACGAGTGGCAAAACTCACTGTGTGTGATAAATGGTGCTCCAGCCAATCAGCTCCCAACAGTCATCTGTTTGAAAAATGACAGTTGAGAGCTGATTGGCTGGAGCACCATTTATCATATGCAACGAGTTTCATTACTTGTTGTGAATGATAAAACTCATTAATGTATCAGGCCCTATCTCTTTTTCCACTGCCCCCTTTCCTAAGAGGAAGAGGAACTTGTGAATGCGTGCTAAAATGGAAGTGACATAATGGATTCAAGAAATCTCCATCTTTTCTGTTATTATCAATAATCAGGATGTGATTTACATATAATATTGATGCTTCCTGTTTGATTTCAATACTGGGTGTACTTGCGTGCTATCTGTGATATAACTATTGTATTAAAAAAATCAGATGATGCTTTCCATTAATAATCCCACAGTGAATTCAGTCACAATCGGAAACACAAATAGACAGCTCCACATTAAAAACTCATTGTTACTAACAAACTAACACATCATTAATGTCAAAATATTAGTTACTCTGATTTAGGAGCCAATTTATTTTATCTACAGACATAATTCTTGTTGAAAAAGGGTATTTAATTTATGGTTCCATGAGAAGCAACAAAGGGAAACCTTCAAGAATGTATAGTGAGGAATTTGCTGTGCTTCTTCACTGTGTACCTCAGAGACTTAAATCCTGAAGTTTAGAAACAAGTCTCCCGAAAGTGTGAAAGCATAAAAAGTTGTGTGTTCAACTGCAAAGGAAGAAGATTAAGGAATATTTGCAGTCACCTTACCTACTGTTGCGACTAAAGGGTATATTTACTTAAGAGCAGGTTTTTATAAATGGAGATGTTGCCCATAGCAACCAAACAGATCCTACTTAACCATACTATCCCGATTCCAGCGGGACAGTCCCGTTTTTCAGGTACTGTCCCGCTGTCCCATCTGGGAGTCATAGTCGGGAGTTTGGGGACACTCAGCCATGAAGCTGAGTTTATGCCGCATGCATGGGGGCAGCCCAGTAGCTGATGGCGTGCTGGGCTTGCCCCCCAGCATGATGTAAAAAGGGGGCATGACTTGCAGACATACCCCCAAAAAATGCATCACACAGAGGGCATGGCCTAGTGGGAATGAGACCATGTCTCCTTTTCATTTGCACTCGCAGGGGTCCTGACTTCAGGATCCAAGATGTTGGAAGGTATACTTAACATTTATCTAGTACCTTCTAGAAGATGGACAAATCCTGCTGGCGGTGCAGCTTCACCAGTGCTCTCTTGCATCTAGAGATGGTGAGTTAACCTGCGTATCCACTACACGATTGAATGAACGATTGAACGATAATGACATTGTTATCATTCAATTGTTCATTATATTGTGAAGTGGACATTGAGCCCACAATGAACAACATATTGTTCAATGTGGGCACCTCCCTCATCCCCGAACCTGCACAACCTGATGATATAGTCAGGTTGGACAGCAGGTTCAGGCGATGAGCGACGGCGTCAACGACCAACGGGACCAGGTATTGCTGGTTGTTGACGGCACATCCACTGCACAATATTGTGGACAATTGACCAATAACGATGTCATTATCGTTCGATCATTCATTTTATCATGTAGTGGATACGTGGTTTTATACTGCATTATAATTGTGTATCATCAATGCTGCCATTGGATTCCCACTATTTTTGGCAATGATACCTGGATAACAGTTGTACAATGGGATAGGTACCCCTTCATCATTGTATAGGACAAATCAGATAAGTCATGCCCTTTCCCCATGAGGCCACGCCTCTTTTCCAGGTGTGCGTCTTATGTCCCTATTTGAAAAATAGGTTGAGGGGGGGCACCAATGTTCTTTATGGCCCAGGGCACCAAAAAGTCTAGTTACGATTCTGTCCAATACTCCCTCACCATCGCTCACCACTTACTGCAACACACAAAGAAAGTTTCTATGCTATGAGTTTCTGTAGTGTAGTGGTTATCACATTCGCCTAACACGCGAAAGGTCCCCGGTTCGAGACCGGGCAGAAACATTATTGCATTTTTGCTAAACGTGTGCTTGCTATTTTATTGTATGAACTGACTTTGAGCCTGTACAAATCATTTTACAACAAAGTTACCATTACAGTATCAATGTTGGTTGACATATAGTTTATGCAACACATGGACAGAGGAGTGGAGAGAGCAGGGAGGCAGCAGGGACTCCAGGGACAGCATAAAACAGCTGCGTTAGAGTTGGTAAGAACCTGTCTGATTCCAAGGCTGCATGACTCTCTCTCTATCCCATTCTACCTCCCTGTCTCCTAAGACTAAGGTCACCTGGGGCAACCTTGATGCCCACGATACTGACCCTTTTGATTCTTCCCTGGTCTCTTTTCTTTCCTCTATCTCTACTCTCTCCTGCCTGAAAAAACTGCTTCCCTCTATAACTAGGCCCTAACTTCCTTTTTGGATTTGCTCAGTTGATTACTCACAAACTCAGATGATCTGCACAGCAACTGTGGCACTCTAGAGTCTAGACTGACCCGCTACCTTCAAAAATATTCCTGCACCACGGAAAAGCGCTGGAGAAAATCCTACTCGATGCTTGACTTACTTTTTCAAATTCAAGCTCACCCTTTGCAGCTCCTTTCTTTCTCTCTCAAAACAGTTTTGTGGGATGCACATTTGAACTATGGATTGGCTGTCAGATTGACAGTTGCGCATGCAGGGGGGGTTCTGAATAACCAGAAACCCCCCCCTGACAGATTCGAGAGCAGTCATCATGCTCTTAAGCCCCGTCCCCTCACAGCAAAATGACGCGATTCATGGGTTAATTGGGAGGAGGCAGAGCCAATATGATGCAATTCCATTAGAATCACATAATTTGGCTCTGCCCCCTCTCGATTGACCCATGGATCGCAACAGTTTCACGCTAGGAGGAGGGGCCTAATGACATGGTGCCAACCTGCCAGGTAAGAGTGTGTGTAATGTATGTGTGATTAATATATGTTTTACATAAGTATGTGTGTATATATGTGTGTGCATGTCTATATGCAGGCCTGCCATCAGTAATGATGGGGCCCGGGATTGACAAAATAGGCATGGCCCCTCCCCTTAGGTGGGGGGGCAGTTTGTCAGAGGTGGGCGTTGGTGTGGATAATGTGGGTGAACAGCATGATGGTGAGGGTAAAGGTGTGAGAGCAGGGTGAGGGTGTGAGTGTGAGAGCAGGGTGAGGGTGTGAGTGTGAGAGCAGGGTGAGGGTGAGTGTGAGAGCAGGGTGTGAGTGTGAAAGCAGGGTGAGTGTGAGCAGGGTGTAGGTGTGAGCAGGGTGAGGGTGTGAGTGTGAGAGCAGGGTGTGGGTGTGAGAGCAGGGTGAGGATGAGGGTGTGAGAGCAGGGTGTGAGTGTAAGAGCAGGGTGAGGATGAGTGAGTGAGAGCAGGGTGAGGGTGTGAGTGAGAGCAGGGTGAGGGTGTGAGAACAGGGTGCGAGTGTGAGAGCAGGATGAGGATGAGTGTGAGAGCAGGGTGAGGGTGTGAGTGAGAGCAGGGTGAGGGTGTGAGAGCAGGGTGAGGGTGAGTGTGTGAGAGCAGGGTGTGAGTATGAGAGCAGGGTGAGGGTGTGAGTGTGAGAGCAGGGTGAGGGTGTGAGTGTGAGAGCAGGGTGAGGGTGAGTGTGATAGCAGGGTGTGAGTGTGAAAGCAGGGTGAGTGTGAGCAGGGTGTAGGTGTGAGCAGGGTGAGGGTGTGAGTGTGAGAGCAGGGTGAGGGTGTGAGAGCAGGGTGAGGGTGGGGGTGTGAGAGCATGGTGTGAGTGTGAGAGCAGGGTGAGGGTGTGAGTGAGAGCAGGGTGAGGGTGTGAGTGAGAGCAGGGTGAGGGTGTGAGAACAGGGTGTGAGTGTGAGAGCAGGGTGAGGATGAGTGTGAGAGCTGGGTGAGGGTGTGAGTGAGAGCAGGGTGAGGGTGTGAGAGCAGGGTGAGGGTGAGTGTGTGAGAGCAGGGTGTGAGTGTGAGTATGAGAGCAGGGTGTGAGTATGAAAGCAGGGTGAGGGTGTGAGAGGAGCGTGTGAGTGTGAGAGCAAGGTGAGGGTGTGAGTGTGAGAGCAGGGTGAGGGTGTGAGTGTGAGAGCAGGGTGAGGGTGTGAGTATGAGAGCAGAGTGTGAGTGTGAGAGCAGGGTGAGGGTGTGAGTGTGAGAGCAGGGTGTGAGTGAGTGTGTGAGAGCAAGGTGAGGGTGTGAGTATGAGCAGGGTGAGGGTGTGACTGTGAGAGCAGAGTGTGAGAGCAGGGTGTGAGTGTGAGAGCAGGGTGAGGGTGTGAGTGTGAGAGCAGGGTGTGAGAGCAGGGTGAGGGTGTGAGTGTGAGAGCAGGGTGAGGGTGTGAGTGTGAGAGCAGGGTGTGAGAGCAGGGTGAGGGTGTGAGTGTGAGAGCATGGTGTGAGAGCAGGGTGAGGGTGTGTGTGAGAGCAGGGTGTGAGTGTGAGAGCAGGGTGAGGGTGTGAGAGCAGGGTGAGGGTGTGAGAGCTGGAGTCTATGTACCTGATCAGTCTCCAGCCTCTCCTGCTCCTACCGTCCTTTCTCTGCACCACACGCGGCGGCTGTAAATAGCTTCTCCGCCCGCAGCTGCTGCTCCCTCTCTCCCCGGCTGATGTCTTCCTTGCACAGCCTCTCCCTGCTGCTCCTGCTCCAGCAATGCCGCTCACATTTACCCGGACAGAGAGAGAGGGACCCAGGGGGCAGCCAACGCATTTTGAATATAGCACTGGTCGCAAGCCAATCAGAGCTTGCAGACCGGTAGCCAATCAGGAGCTGCAGCTGCGGCAGCTCCTGATTGGCTGCCGGTCCTCAAGCTCCGATCAGCTTGTGGCAAGCTCCAAATTGAAAATACCGCCGGCACTTGTCCACTATGCTGCTTCCGCTGCTACCCGGGCCCCCTTTCAGTACGGGCCCGGGACTATAGTTTCGGCAGTCCCCCCCTGATGGCGGCCCTGTCTATATGTGTGTATGTATGTATCTATATACTGTATATATACAGTATATATGTATGTGTGTGTATGCAATTGCAAATCCCCCTGTAAAAATCCTGCGTTTGCCCCTGACCGACCTAACGATTTGGTAAAGTTATGCACAAACAATATTGTGCATACACACTTACCAATTGGCCGCAATTACTTTGCATTCTGGAACTTGGTAAATCTGACAGTATCGCATCCACCATAGAAACCAATGGGGGATTCGGTACTCGCGAAAATGGAGGGACAGAAGCAGATATTGGAGATAACTACTACAGTCCCTCCATAATACATTGCAGGGATACTAAATATTTATGGATATCCCCTGAAAACGAGTATTTATTGGGAAATATGCCGCAAATAGTTAATGATAAATGGGTCCCTTAGAGTCTGTAGAAATCATTGTGCATCAAAGTTACCATTACAATATCAATGTTGGCTGACTTACAGCTTATACAACATAGGACAGGGGAGTGGAGAGGGGATGTAGTTACCATCCCAGCAGTCAGGATGCCGGCACTCAGAATACCGGCACCAGAATCCCAACAGCAGTCTGAGTCCTGGCACCAGATTACCGACTGCTGGTATCCCAGTGGTAAGTATTAGGACTAGGGGGAGGGTTACATTTAGGGATTAGGGTTAGGCTGTGATGTAGAGGTTTAGGGTTAGGCTGCAGGTGGGAGGGTTAGAGTTAGGCTGCAGGGGGGAGGGTTAGAGTTAGGCTGCAGGGGGAAAGGTTAGGCTGTGGTGGGGAGGGTTAGAGTTAGGCTGCAGGGGGGAGGGTTAGGGTTAGGCTGCAGGGGGGAGGGTTAGGGTTAGGCTGTGGTGGGGAGGGTTAGAGTTAAGGTGCCCACACATATACCGATGTGCTCACGATACGATTTTATGGCCAATTTCCTCATGAACTTTCACGGGAGCTCCCTTGCCGTCGTGATCACGATTTGGAGTTAAAAATGTCCAATCTGACTAAAGATCTATCTTGCAGCCAATGCATTGTATCCCAGATTGGCTAATCTGCCCTACAGCACGGCAGATCAGAAGATGCGATATACGACGAGCGGGGACGCGCATCGGCATTGTGCTCGTGAGTATAAACTCACGATTTGTACTTTTTTTACCTGATTTGTCGTCACGATTTGTCGAAATCGGCCAAATCGTGTAAAATGTCGCTATATGTGTGGGCACCTTTAGACTGCAGGGGGAGGGTTTGGGTTAGGCTGTGGTGAGGAGGGTTAGAGTTAGGCTGCAGGGGGAGGGTTAGGCTGTGGTGGGGAGGGTTAGAGTTAGGCTGCAGGGGGGAGGGTTAGGCAGTGGTGGGGGGGGTTAGAGTTAGGCTGCAGGGGGGAGGATTAGGGTTAGGCTGTGGGAAAGGTGGGTTAGGACACTTACCTAATCGGGTCAGGATTCAGACTGTCGGGATGCCATTGTCAGTATTCTGACCGCCAGCATCTCGCCGGGATCCATACCTAAGTTGTGGAGAGTGCTGGGAGGCAGCAAGGGCCCCAGGGACAGCATAAAACAGCAGCACCAGATCTGGTAAGCACCTGCCAGGTTCCAGAGCTTCATGACACTCAGGGTCTGATTTATCAACAAGCTTTATCACTCACAACGAGTGATACATTTCACTGTGTATGATAAATGGTGCTCCAGCCATTCAGCTCCCAACTGTCATCTGTTTGAAAAATGACAGTAGGGAGCTGATTGGCTGGAGCACCATTTATCATATGCAATGAGTTTAATCACTCTAACTTTCAGGGATTCACGACTTAGGCGCAGTGCACCCCAAAATAATCCAGCCAAGGACCATCCCACCATCACATGAAAAAAGGAAAGAAGGTGATAGTGAAGTGTAAAGTATAGATGTGTAAAGAAAATCAGTAAGTGTTAATATAATGAGAAAGAATTAAAATTACATGAATAATAAACAAACAAATAAAAAGGTGATGAAAAAGTATCTATGTGAGTTAAGTGGTGATGCTCTGAAAAAGCCCAGCCAGAGCAACCCTGAGGGCCCCACACCAAAAACGCTCACCCCAAAATAATGAATGCTACTTAATAGTAGCACCCACTCTGGGTCATATAATTACATTTTAATGTACTGCATAATAACAGCACATATATAAATATATAAGCCGAGAGCTGCCTCATCTAGGAGGTACCCCAGAAATCTCCAAATGGCACTATATGAATCAGCACATCCTCCCAATGCTGGCTGCCTTCATGCCTCTTAGAACTGCAATAAAAAATATATTGGTCGCTCACATCAGCTTAATGGTATTGCACAGGTGCTTGTAAAGAGCTGGGTTTACTCTGAGACACAGAGCCAATCAGCTCCCAACTGTCATCTGTTTGAAAAATGACAGTTGGGAGCTGATTGGCTGGAGCACCATTTATCATACGCAACGAGTTTAATCACTCGCTGTGAGTGATAAAGCTCGTCAATATATCAGGCCCTATCTCTTTTTCCACTGCCCCCTCTCCTAAGAGTAAGAGGCACATGTGAATGTGTGCCAAAATGTAAGTGACATAACTGATAAAGGAAATTTCCATCTTTTCTGTTACCATCAATAATCAGGATGTGATTTAGATATAATATTTTCTGATGCTTCCTGTTTGATTTCAATATTGGGTGTACTTGCGTGCTATCTGTGATATAACCATAAGAATTGTATTAAAAAAAATCAGATGATGCTTTCCTTTAATAATCCCACATTTCAACAGAAACTGGAATCCAGTTAATTCAGTCACAATCGGAAACACAAATAGACAGTTCCACATTAAAAACTCATTGTTACAAACTAATGCTGCGTACACACGGTACGATGGCAACGATCAGATAACGATCAGACGATCGTCTTGTCATCCTGCATGTGTTGGATGTTCATCCAACACATGCAGTAACCCTTTAATGACTATAACGACCCACAAACTACATTCGTGGGTCCCAATAGTAAGCAGGCTAACCTGGTTGATATCGACCAGGTCTGCCTGCTTGCACAGATGACGATAGTTGGTCAATAACGAACATACGTGGCAGTGCATCGACCATCGTATGGTCATTTGCAGGGGCCAGAAACTGTCAGATTTTAACGATAACAATAGGATCGTTATTGTTAAAATCTGACAGTTTATCATACCGTGTGTACGCAGCATAACACATTATTGATGGCAAAATATTAGTTACTCTGATTTAGGAGTCATTTTATTTTATCTACAGATATAACTCTTGTTGAAAGAGGGTATTTAATTGATGGTTCCATGAGAAGCAACAAAGGGAAACCTTCAAGAATGTATAGTGAGGAGTTTGCTGTACTTCTTCACTGTGTACCTCAGAGATTTAAATCCTGAAGTTAAAAACAAGTCTCCAGAAAGTGTGAAAGCATAAAAAGTTGTGTGTTCAACCAGTGACGGAACTAGAGAGTGGTGGGCCCAGGTGCAAGAATATGCTTTGGGCAAACCCAGCCCCTGCGTCTCTCAGACCCAAACCCATCCACTGCGTCTCTCAGACCCTAACCCAGCCCATGCGTCTCTCAGACCCAAACCCATCCACTGCGTCTCAGTCCCTAACCCAGCCCCTGCATCTCTTAGCCACAACCTTAGCCCCTGTTTCTCTCAACCCCAAACCCTGCCCCTGTGCCTCACAGCTCCCAGCCCCTGTGCCTCATAGCCCCCAGTCCCTGTGTGTTACAGCCCCCTGACTTTGTGTCTCACAGCCCCCAGTCCCTGTGTTTCACAGTCACAGCAGCTTCATCTCCAGCCACTCCCCCCAGTGTGTTTATCCCCAGTTCTCCAACCTCCCCAACCACCGCTCATACCGTGGCTCTCCTCCTTAGCCAACACTTACCTGTTGCTTCCTGTGCTGCTCCTCTTTTCCGGCGGCTTGGTCCTGGCTCCTCTCTGTATCCAGCGGTGTGACATCACACGCGGCACTGGCATTAAATAAACGTTATTGCTCCAAACCTTCCAGTCCCTAGGCTTTGCCTCCAACTCCCTCAGTGATTGGCCCGTGGCCGGCAATAAATCTGTGATCTGCTGCTGGTTCCCCCTCTGTAAGGGCCGAGACTAGAGTGTGATGGCGCACCCTGCAGGGGGGACACTGGAGGCGGTACAGCGGTGCTGTCGGATGCAGGTGGCTATGGGCCCCTGCACCATGGCGGGCCCTGGTGCAAGACACCGGCTGTACCACCAGTAGTTCCACCGCTGTGTTCAACTACAAAGAAAGAAGATTTAGGAATATTTGCAGTCACCTTACCTATTGTTGGGACTAAAGGGTATATTTACTTAAGTGCAGGTTTTTAGAAGTGGAGATGTTGCCCATAGCAAAAACAATCACATCCTACTTAACCATACTGTCCCGATTCCAGCGGGACAGTCCCGTTTTTCGGGCACTGTCCCACTGTCCCACCTGCGGGTCGTAGTGTCCCGGGGCCAGTCGGGAGTTTGGGGACACTCAGCCATGAAGCTGCGCATGGCATCCATTTAGTACAGGGAGAGAGCTGAGGGCAGCCCAGTAGCTGATGGAGTGCTGGGCTCGCCTCCAGTATAACGTAAAAAGGGGGCATGACTTGCAGACACGCCCCCAAAAAATGCATCAAACAGAGGGCATGGCCTAGTGGGAATGAGACCATGACTTCTTTTCGGTTGCACACGCAGGGGTCCTGACTTCATGATCCAAGATGTTGGAAGGTATGCTTAACATTTATCTAGTACCTCCAAGAAGATGGATAAATCCTGCTGCAGATGCAGCTTCACAAGCGCTCTCCTGCATCTAGAGCTGGTTAGTTAACCCTCATATCCACTACACCAGGGGCAGAACTATGGGGGACAATGGAGGCGCCACTTAAGGCTATTTTATATTAGTGTTTTTGTGCATATGAGATAGATAGATAGATAGATAGATAGATAGATAGATAGATAGATAGATAGATAGATAGATAGATAGATATGCACCATATTTTTTCCCATTTTTTTTAGGGGGAGTCACCAAATTATAACTTGCTTCCGGGCATCTGAGATGAATTTGCACCACTGCACTACACGATTGAATGAACGATAATGACATCATTATCGTTCAATCATTCATTATATTGTGCATCGTTCAATCATTCATTATATTGTGCAGTGTACATTGAGTCCACACTGAACGATATATATCATTCAGTGCCAGCACCCTCCTTCAGCCCCGAACCTGCACAGCCTGATGATATCGTCAGGTTGGACAGCAGGGATGGGCAATGTGCATTGGCATATCCACTGCACGATATTGCGGATGATTGAATGATAACAATGTTGTTATCGTTCATTTTATCATGTAGTGGATAAGCTGCTTTATTCTGTATTATAATTGTGTATTATCACTGCTGCCATTGGATTCCCACTATATTTAGCAATGATACCTGGATAACAGTTGTACAATGGGATCAGTACCTCTTCATCATTGTACGGGACAAATCAGATAGGTCATGCCCCTTCCCCATGAGGCCACGCCTCTTTTCCAGGTGTGCGTCTTATGTCCCTATTTGAAAAATAGGGTGAGGGAGGGCACCAATGCTCTTTATGGCCCAGGGCACCAAAAAGTGTAGTTACAATTCTGTCCTCCACTCCCTCACCATCGCTCACCACTTGCTGCAACACACAAAGAAAGTTTCTATGCCATGAGTTTCTGTAGTGTAGTGGTTATCATGTTCGCCTAACACGCGAAAGGTCCTTGGTTCGAGACCAGGCAGAAACATTATTTCATTTTGTATTATTGCTAAACGTGTGCTTGCTATTTTATTGTATGAACTCACTTTGAGTCTGTGCAAATCATTTTACATCAAAGTTACCATTACAGTACCAATGTTGGCTGACATATAGTTTCACACATGGACAGGGGAGTAGAGAGAGCTCGGAGGCAGCAAGGACAGGGACAGCATAAAACAGCTGAGTCAGATCTGGTAAGAACCTGTCTGGTTGGTTCCAGGGCTGCATAACTCTCTCTATCCCATTCTACCACCCTGTCTCCTAAGACTAACCTCACTTGGTGCAACCTTGATGTCCACGACACTAACCCTTTTGATTCTTCCCTGGTCTCTCTTCTTTCCTCTATCTCTACTCTCTCCTGCCTGAAAAACACTGCTTCCCTCTATAACTCCACCCTAACTTCCTTTTTGGATTTTCTCAGTTGATTACTGACAAACTTAGATGATCCGCACAGCAACTGTGGCACTCTAGACTGACCCGCTACCTTCAAAAATATTCCTGCCCACGGAAAAGCATTGGAGAAAATCCTACTCGATGCTTGACTTACTTTTTCAAATTCAAGCAGCTCCTCTCTATCTCTCTCAAAACAGTTTTGTGGGATGCACATTGGAACTATGGATTGGCTGTCCGACCGGCCTAATGATTTGGTAAGGTTATGCACAAACAATATTGCGCATACACACTTACCAATTAGCCGCAATTGCTTTGCATTCTGGAACTTGGTAAATGTGACAGTATCATATACAGTCAGGTCCATAAATATTGGGACATTGACAGAATTTTCAGATTTTGGTCTCTATTCACCACCATAATGGTTTTGAAATGAAACAAACAAGATGTGCTTTAACTGCAGACTTTCAGATTTAATTTGAGGGTAATTACATCCAAATCGGGTGAACGGTGTAGGAATTACAACAGTTTCAATATGTGCCTCCCACTTTTTAAGGGGCCAAAAGTAATGGGACTATCGACTCAAAAGCTATTTCATGGACAGATGTGGGCTATTCCCTCGTTATTTCATTATCAATTAAGCAGGTAAAAGGTTTGGAGTTGATTCTAGGTGTGACATTTGCATTTGGAATCAGTTGCTGTCAACTCTCAATATGAGATCCAAAGAGCTGTCACTGTCAGTGAAGCAAGTCATCATTAGGCTGAGAAATCAAAACAAACCCATCAGAGAGATAGCAAAAACATTAGGTGTGGAGAAAATCAACTGTTTGGAACATTCTTAAAAAGAAAGAACGCACCGGAGAGCTCAGCAACACCAAAAGACCCGGAAGACCACAGAAAACAACTGTGGTGGATGACAAAATAATTATTTCCCTGGTGAAGAAAAACCCCTTCACAACAGTTGGCCAAATCAAGAACACTCTCCAGGAGGTAGATGTATATGTGTCAAAGTCAACAATCAAGAGAAGACTTCACAAGAGTGAATATAGAGGGTTCACCACAAGATGCAAACCATTGGTGAGCCACAAAAACAGGAAGACCAGATTAGAGTTTGCCAAACAACATCTAAAAAAGTCATTACAGTTTTGGAACAACATCCTATTGACAGATTATTATTATTATTATTATCCTTTATTTATATGGCGCCACAAAGGTTCCGCAGCGCCTTACACAGTACATAAATGAGCACACAAGAAAAACAGTTAATAGTAATACAAAACAATGCAGGACAAGGACAAGGGGCCTGATTCAGAGCCGTTCGCTATTTGCGGTCGTTCGTTCAAAAACAAGGGGTGGCTATTCAAATGATCCGTTCGCAAATTGCAGTCTGTTCCCACCTCTAAGTCTGAACGAGCGAGCAAAACATACGCTCGTTTATTTGTTAAAAACGCCCCCTGGCCGCTCGCACCATACGTCATGTCCGCTATTTATTAGATTAATCGAGTACATCGACCAGCGTATGAACTGCTCGCTATTCTTGTGGTTGGTTTTTGCTACCACAATTTTGCGAACAGTTCTGGCTTAAAAAAAACCCAGTGACGTGGTCAATGACGCTGCTGTTTTAAATATGCACACCCATAAAACGCCCGTTTTGACCTTTAAGCACGCCTGCGTTCTGATTTCCACTCCCCGTTTTCAAGCACCTTCCCCTGTTACCACCCACATACGCCTCATCCTGTCACTCAAATTATCAGGCATTCGCTATTTTGCGAGCACATGAATTTCGGCCGCACTGACTGGTTCGCGCATGCGTATAACGATCCGTACGCATGCGCAGATGTGCGAACATCGCTCGGAACGAGCGTACTGCCGCTAGCGAGTGGCTCTGAATGAGGGCCAAGGTTATAAACTCAGCTGCAAAACACAAGCAGCAGGACATGAGCAACCAGGTGGTAGGTGCCATTGTAGGGAGTTAGGAGTGAATTATACTATAAGTAGGGGGAGGAGAAGCACGTGAGGATGAGGGCCCTGCTCGTGAGAGCTTACATTCTAAAGGGGAAGGGCAGACAGACAGGGGCGACACAGAGGGGTAGATAGTGAAGAAGGAGCATGGAGCAGTGGGTTAGGATATGTGATGCGGAATGTGTGTGTATAAGACGACCTGATGTTATGTAAAAATTAAGTCCTTCATACATCTATCTCTATGATAGAAAACAGATTGTTTGTGTTATTTACATGAGAGATGTACAAAGTAAAGTAGAAGCACTTTAATTTGTGTGTTACATTTTAGCATCTATATACAGCCTGACAAGAAATGCAGCTATTATGGGACTGTCCCGCCATCCTAATACAGTAGTGACTACTTTAGTTCCAGCTGCTGGGTGCTATGCCATGCTCCTGTGAGTGGGTGCATCTCACATGCTAGACCCACTCACAAATGGGTGCAGCCATACATGATGTGGTCCCACAGGATGTTGCAGTACCCGGGCCCAGAATTTCTCTTGGCAGCCCTGGAGGTGACAGACAGAACGAGGAGGGAATGGGGCTTAGTAGTGGGGTAACAAGACCATGGAGGGAGGTGGTTGAGAGTGGAGGTATAGGAGAGGTGGGGGAAAGAAGCAGAGGGTTGGAAGCAGACTGATGAGAGAAAAAAAGGAAGAACAGCAAGTGGAGGAAACAGGAGGGGGAAGAGAGGGATGGATAAAGTAGAGGATTATGTGGACATAGAATATGGGGGTTGTGTGAAGTAAGGGTGTTCATGCTGTGGACAAGGTAATAATTGAGATGTAAACTGGAGTGGAGGCTGTGAGATATAGAGTCAGTGTGGATTAAAGTTGTTAAATGTTCAAAAATACATGTAAAGAACAGTGCTGCTAATGTATGAGCGCAGCTCCAAAAGTGATATATAAAGGAGAGGTATGTGAGTAGTGGGTGCAGGAATTAGTTTATAAACAAATGATTAAAGTGGATAGATGTGACACAATTGGAAAAGGCAATACAAAATGAATGAGGACAAAATTACAATGTACCCGAGCTGATCCAGTCCAAAGTGTTCTGATCAACAAAGATCAATCAACAAGAGCAGTACACAGACAGGGGAGCACTTGCAGTGTCCAAGCAGTGAGTGCAGTAAGTAGTGGCCTGGATATGCATACAGCAGAAGATGTTGATTTTGTTCATTCACATAAGTATGTTGCTTCTTGTTGTTCAGAAAGTGTTATGGTTTTGAGTTTCTTTTCCCTCAGTTTTCCTCCAGTTTAACTCCAGCGTAACTCCGACTTAGTTGTCAAATTGTATTTACACTTATAATCAGAACACTTTGAATCTTAACACAGACTATGGCAGCCACCGGCTATGCAGCCTGTGGGAGCAGTAAATGAGACAAAGATCAACTTGTACCAGAGTGATGGGAAGAGAAGAGAAGGAAAGGAACTGCTCATGATCCAAAACATACCACCTCATCAGTGAAGCATGGTGGTGGTAGTGTCATGGCGTGGGCATGTATGGCTGCCAATGGAACTGGTTCCCTTGTATTTATTGATGATGTGACTGCTGACAAAAGCAGCAGAATGAATTCTGAAGTGTTTCGGGCAATATTATATGCTCATATTCAGTCAAATGCTTCAGAACTCATTGGACAGCGCTTCACAGTGCAGATGGACAATGACCCGAAGCATACTGCAAAAGCAACCAAATAGTTTTTTAAGGCTAAAAAGTGGCATGTTATGCAATGGCCAAGTCAATCCCCTGACCTGAATCCGATTGAGCATGCATTTCACTTGATGAAGACAAAACTGAAGGGAAAATGCCCCAAGAACAAGCAGGAACTGAAGACATTTGCAGTAGAGGCCTGGCAGAGCATCACCAGGGATGAAACCCAGCGTCTGGTGATGTCTATGCGTTCCAGACTTCAGGCTGTAATTGCCTGCAAAGGATTTGCAACAAAGTATTAAAAAGTGAAAGTTAGATTTAGGATTGTTTAGTTTGTCCCATTACTTTTGGCCCCTTAAAAAGTGGGAGGCACATATAGAAACCGTTGTAATTCCTACACCGTTCACCTGCTTTGGATGTAATTACCCTCAAATTAAATCTGAAAGTCTGCAGTTAAATTACATCTTGTTTGTTTCATTTCAAAGCCATTGTGGTGGTGAATAGAGGCCAAAATATGAAAATTCTGTCAATGTCCCAATATTTATGGACCTGACTGTAATAGCTAGAATCAGATTGGTTGCTATGGGCAACCTCTCCATTTCTAAAAACCCACACTTTAGTAAAAAATATACCTCTAAGTGTGCTGTGGACATTTCTAGTTCAGAGAAGACCATCAACCAGGGTTGCCTACCTTCAGCTCTCTCTTTCCGGGAAGGAGCTGCCAGACTTCACGGCTGGGGGGGCGTGTCCTGACGATGATACTCCATTCAGTGCGGAGCATGGGGCATACCATCTTCACAATGCCAAATTGAATGATATTGTAAAAACAGGAGGCAGGGCCACGATGACGCAATTCAGCATGAATCGCGTCACTGTTCCCCCTGCTGCGTGGGTTTTTATTGTGATCGCAGGGCAGGCAGGCGGGCGGGTCACTGGGAGGCTTGCGTGCCTTTCAGGGGGGCCAAGAGTGGCATCTGATTATCGGGAGGTTCCCGGCCGATAAGGGAGGGTAGGCAAGTATTCATCAACATAGCTGCCAAACATCCCATTGTCAGGGGGCTGGTGACAGATGCTTTAGTTTATGTGTTTCAAAATTTAAGTGAAAATAGTGTTACCAACATGTTGACCAAGAGTATGATTTCTCATGTACTAAATGTTTTCTTACAGGAATGTAAAGTGGAACATATTTGAATTAGGGGTGTGCACCGGCCACTTTTCATGTTTTGTGTTTTGGTTTTGGATCTGGATCTTTCTTCGTATTTTGGATCTGGATTGGTTTTGCCAAAACCACCCTTCCGTGTTTTGGGTTCTGGGTTTTGTGTTTTGGATCTGTATTTTTTTTTTTTTTTAAAAGCATTAAAACAGCTAAAATCACAGAATTTGTGTGTTTTTCTGCTCCTATGCTATTATTAACCTCAATAACCTTAATTTCCACTCATTTCCAGTCTATTCTGAACACCTCACACCTCACAATAGTGTTTTTATATCCAAAAGGTTGCACCGAGGTAGCTGGATGACTATGCTAAGAGATACGAGTGGGCGGCACAAACACGTGGTCCATCTAGGAGTGACACTGCAGTGGCAGACAGGATGGCAGTTTGAAAAACTAGGCCCCAAACAGTACATAATTCAAAGAAAAAAAAGAGGTCCAAGATGGAATTGTCCTTGGGCCCTCCCACCCACCCTTATGTTGTATAAACAGGACATGCGCACTTTAACAAACCAAACATTTCAGCGCCAGGGTCTGCCACACGACTGTGGCTGAAATGATTGATTCGTTTGGGCCCCCACAAAACAAGCTGGCAATTAATCTGTCCCTGCACAAACTGGCTCTACGGAGGCAAGATGTCGTCCTCATCCTCCTCATCCACCGATTCCTCACCCTCTTCAGTGTTGTGTACATCCTCATCCTCACAGGGTATTAATTCGTCCCCGCTGAAATCCACAACCACAGGTCCCTCTGTACGTTCTGGAGGCTGGTCTCCCTGGAAGAGTTGATAATTCATTTTATGAACACCATCTTCTCCACATTTTGTGGAAGCAACCTCCTACGCCTTTCGCTGACAAGGTTCCCGGCTGCACTAAACACTCTTTCGGAGTACACACTGGAGGGGGGGCAACTCAGGTAAAATAGAGCCAGTTTGTACAGGGACCTCCAAATTGCTTCTTTTTCCTGCCAGTACAGGTACGGACTGTCTGACATGCCTACTTGGATGCTGTCACCGATGTAATCCTTTAACAGACAGACACACGCTTGTCGCTGCTGCTTTAAGGATGCAGGTGCGGCTACAGCCCACACATTTCACAAAGACAGAAAAAAAAGAAGAATTTTTTTATTGTTTGTGGAGCGCACTTTGAGGGTTACACCACCCTTTAACAGACAGACGAACGCTTGTCGCTGCTGCTTTGAGGATGCAAGTGCGGCTACAGCCCACACAATTCACAAAGACAGAAAAAAAAAGAATTTTTTTATTGTTTGTGTAGCGCATTTTGAGGGTTACACCACCCTTTAACAGACAGACACACGCTTGTCGCTGCTGCTTTAAGGATGCAGGTGCGGCTACAGCCCACACATTTCACAAAGAGAAAAAAAAAGAATTTTTTTATTGTTTGTGGAGCGCACTTTGAGGGTTACACCACCCTTTAACAGACAGACGCAGGCTTGTCGCTGCTGCTTTGAGGATGCAGGTGCGGCTACAGCCCACACATTTCACAAAGAGAAAAAAAAAGAAGAATTTTTTTATTGTTTGTGGAGCGCACTTTGAGGGTTACACCACCCTTTAACACACAGACGCACGCTTGTCGCTGCTGCTTTGAGGATGCAGGTGGAATCTAGACGGGATTTGGAACCGGGGACACACTACCTCCATCAATTGTCTAAATCCCACTGCACTAATGGCGGATCCCGGACGCACATCTAACACCAACAGTCAAGGCCTCAGTTATACGTTTTGCTTCAGGATGACTGCTGTCGTACTTCATCCTCATCGCTAGGGACTGTTGGAGGGTCAATTGTTTAGTAAAAGTAGTGGTGTTCCTACTTCCTCTCTGTGATCATGAACAACTCCCAGCAGCAGCAACAGCACTAGGAGGAAGTGGTTCTTGATCTTTCCCTATTTTATTTTTATCGGAGAAAGTTTGGTCCTCCATTTATGTTATATTGATATATACGTGCGGCTAAGGCGCACACAAACACAGAAAATATTTTTTTTTTTTTGCTGGAGAGTAGTGCACTTTGTGGATTACACCACCCTTTAAGAAATGAGCCAGCTGGCTCTTTACTTACGGGACACAGGCGCACGCTTGGCGCTGCTCCTTTGTTGATGCACGTGCAGCCACAGTGCACACAATTCACAAACACATAAAATATTTTTTTATTTGGTTTGGAGTGTACTTTGGGGGTTACAGCACCCTTTAACGGTCAAGCCAGCCGGCCCTTTACTAATGACACAGGCGCACGCTTGGCACTACTTTGTTGATGCACGTGCGGCTACTGCACACACAATTCACAAACACAGAAAATATTTTGTTATTTGGTTTGGAGTGTACTTTGGGGGTTACAGCACCCTTTAATGGTCAAGCCAGCCGGCCCTTTACTTATGACACAGGCGCACACTTGGCACTACTTTGTTGATGCACGTGCGGCTACTGCGCACACAATTCACAAACACAGAAAATATTTTGTTATTTGGTTTGGAGTGTACCTTGGGGGTTACAGCACCCTTTAACGGTCAAGCCAGCCGGCCCTTTACTTATGACACAGGCACACGCTTGGCACTACTTTGTAGATGCACGTGCGGCTACAGCGCACACAATTCACAAACACAAAAAATATTTTGTTATTTGGTTTGGAGTGTACTTTGGGGGTTACAGCACCCTTTAACGGTCAAGCCAGCCGGCCCTTTACTTATGACACAGGCGCACGCTTGGCACTACTTTGTTGATGCACGTGCGGCTACTGCGCACACAATTCACAAACACAGAAAATATTTTGTTATTTGGTTTGGAGTGTACTTTGGGGGTTACAGCACCCTTTAACGGTCAAGCCAGCCGGCCCTTTACTTATGACACAGGCGCACGCTTGGCACTACTTTGTTGATGCACGTGCGGCTACTGCGCACACAATTCACAAACACAGAAAATATTTTGTTATTTGGTTTGGAGTGTACTTTGGGGGTTACAGCACCCTTTAACGGTCAAGCCAGCTGGCCCTTTACTTATGACACAGGCGCACGCTTGGCACTACTTTGTTGATGCACATGCGGCTACTGCGCACACAATTCACAAACACAGAAAATATTTTGTTATTTGGTTTGGAGTGTACTTTGGGGGTTACAGCACCCTTTAACGGTCAAGCCAGCCGGCCCTTTACTAATGACACAGGCGCACGCTTGGCACTACTTTGTTGATGCACGTGCGGCTACTGCGCACACAATTCACAAACACAGAAAATATTTTGTTATTTGGTTTGGAGTGTACTTTGGGGGTTACAGCACCCTTTAACGGTCAAGCCAGCCGGCCCTTTACTTATGACACAGGCGCACGCTTGGCACTACTTTGTTGATGCACATGCGGCTACTGTGCACACAATTCACAAACACAGAAAATATTTTGTTATTTGGTTTGGAGTGTACTTTGGGGGTTACAGCACCCTTTAATGGTCAAGCCAGCCGGCCCTTTACTTATGACACAGGCGCATGCTTGGCACTACTTTGTTGATGCACGTGCGGCTACTGCGCACACAATTCACAAACACAGAAAATATTTTGTTATTTGGTTTGGAGTGTACTTTGGGGGTTACAGCACCCTTTAACGGTCAAGCCAGCCGGCCCTTTACTTATGACACAGGCACACGCTTGGCACTACTTTGTTGATGCACGTGCGGCTACTGCGCACACAATTCACAAACACAGAAAATATTTTGTTATTTGGTTTGGAGTGTACTTTGGGGGTTACAGCACCCTTTAACGGTCAAGCCAGCCGGCCCTTTACTTATGACACAGGCGCACGCTTGGCACTACTTTGTTGATGCACGTGCGGCTACTGCGCACACAATTCACAAACACAGAAAATATTTTGTTATTTGTTTTGGAGTGTACTTTGGGGGTTACAGCACCCTTTAACGGTCAAGCCAGCCGGCCCTTTACTTATGACACAGGCGCACGCTTGGCACTACTTTGTTGATGCACGTGCGGCTACTGCGCACACAATTCACAAACACAGAAAATATTTTGTTATTTGGTTTGGAGTGTACTTTGGGGGTTACAGCACCCTTTAACGGTCAAGCCAGCCGGCCCTTTACTTATGACACCGGCGCACGCTTGGCACTACTTTGTTGATGCACGTGCGGCTACTGCGCACACAATTCACAAACACAGAAAATATTTTGTTATTTGGTTTGGAGTGTACTTTGGGGGTTACAGCACCCTTTAACGGTCAAGCCAGCCGGCCCTTTACTTATGACACAGGCGCACGCTTGGCACTACTTTGTTGATGCACGTGCGGCTACTGCGCACACAATTCACAAACACAGAAAAAATTTGTTTTTTTTTAGCACTTGGGGGGAGCACCCCTGACGGACAGAGCACCCCCTGGACAACACTACAGCACCCCTTTAGGACTGGGACACTGCACAGGACTTTGGAGTGGACACAGCCCCTAGGACAACTGACTGCACAACATAGTCCAGCCAGCCCCTATGGACTTTGAAGTAGTGGACACTGCCCCTATGGACAACAGCAGCACAGCACAACACTACTCTGCACTACACTACACTACACAGCCCAACCAGCCCTAACTCCCACCCTCCCTCTTCACTGTCCACAGCCGAGTGACAAAATGGCGCAGACGCGGGTACCTTATATAGGATCCAAAACCCGCGAGACCCGGAAGGCGGGATGATGACGTTTTGCCTCGATTTCAGATCTGAGTCAGGCGGGAAAAGTCGAGCCTGACTCGGATCGGCCTCGGATCGGGGGGGCTCGGGGGGGTTCGGATTTCAGAAATCCGACCCCGCTCACCCCTAATTTGAATGTTGTTATATTTCCTTGCTGAGCTATGTTTTATGTTTGTATAACCCTCCTTGTTTATCATTGCAGATAAGACATCAAATAGTGTGTGATACTCATGTTGTGTCATATGATGAGAGGCAGTCTTGAGCGATGTAAATGTTGGATGAAGAGCACTCCTGCACTGCCTCTGTCCACAATGCAAAGAGAACTTAGCCAGTGGTCTCCAGGACTCGTCTCTACTGTGACATGCACTACTATGCATGCACATCCTGCTGGCATGTCTTTCCTCCATAGATTTCAGTGTGTAGACTCGTTTTCTGAGACTCCAGCATCTACCTTGCAAATAGAGCCCTACAGGTACCCCAAGTACTCTATACCACCACCATTATAGTAGAGGGGCATAGTGCTACCATCCATCTGCGCTTTTATCACTCTGACGCCTGGTGCATTACAACACCCAGCAATACCCACACGTACCAGGCTGCACCATACTGTTATTACATGTATTATATCCCTGTGTCTCAATCCTAACTATTGTTCTACCTGGTTAAATAAACTTAAAACCTAGTTAAGTTGTACCATGTGTGGACTAAGGCCCTGATTCAGAGCCGGACGCTCTGACAGAGCGCTTGCTCTGAATCAGGGCCGTCCCTCCTACTTTTTGGAGCGGCCTCCTGGCCGCTCCCATAGCTGTGGGTGACCACCCACAGCTATAGCGGCAGCCAAAATGATGGTCGCGATGGTCAAGACCATCGCAACCATCGGGCTTGCGACGAGACCCTTGCGGTAGGGTCTCGCTGCCACAAGCCCTGCAGTGCTCGACACCATCGACAGCACGCCCCCTTTGGTGCGAGACCCATAACGACGGCTTGGCCATCGTTATTCGGGTCTTGCGCATGCGCACGACGGAGCCGCCTCCGTCGTGCGCATGCGCACTTGGGCAACATCGACCCGTTTTCGAGCGCTCGCGAGCGGTTCTGAATTAGGCCCTAACTCCCATCAGCACCATTCTACTGCAGAACACACTAAAGGGTCTATTTACTAAGCCTTGGACGGAGATAAAGTGAACGGAGATAAAGTACCAGTTAATCAGCTCCTAACTGCTGTGTCACAGGCAGGAACTGGTTGGCTGGTACGTTATCTCCGTTCAATTTATCTCCATCCAATTCTTAGTACATAAGCCCCTTAACATTCTACACACTCTGGCAAAGTGTATTGCGTTCCTGCTGGATAAAACATTTAACAGCCAGTGTCCTTCACAGGCACATTCTGCTGAATTCTCGTGTTATGGACTGTGGGTGTGGTCCAGCAGCCTCAAGTTAATAGATTCCCAGCGCAATACTTTGCTAAAAAGTATCAGCTAATTTTGACCATCCACATTTTTTATTTAAAATACTATACTCAGCGCCACTTTGCTGCAAAGGGGGACAATGGCCCCCTCAGAAGGTGACCATACTATGTTCCATGCCGCAAAGTGGCACCGCACGTTGCAAATGGAGGACATTAGTCCTCATCAGCTGACTTGAGACCCTGCTGGGCCCGTCCAACAAGCCCAGATCCAGGTAATCAGTAACCCCCTCTCAGCGCCCCTGCTTGTGATTTGGGAATTAAGGTTATTTTGAGAACTCAGATGGGTTAATGTTTGTGGAAGGAAGAAACACAAGGAAATCAGTATTAGACAATTTAGGCTTCAAATAGATGGAGGATATGACAGAGAATTGAACAGAGGGCCTGATTCAGAGCCGCTCGTAAGCGACCGCTCGTTCGCTCCGAGCGATGTTCACACATCTGCGCATGCGTATGGGTCGTAATGCGCATGCGCCAACCAGTCAGTGCAGTCGGAAATCGTGTGTTCGCAAAATAGCGAGTGCCTGCTAATTTGAGTGACAGGATGAGGCGTTTATGGGTGGTAACAGGGGAAGGTGCTTGAAAACAGGGAGTGGAGATCCGAACGCAGGCGTGCCAAACGGTCAAAACGGGCGTTTTAAGGGTGTGCATGATGACAGGGCCCCAGTGTACTATGGGAGACCAGCTGACCGGAGAGGAGCCATCACCGGAGGCCCGATCACCGGTCCCTGGATTCAGGTAAGTAAAAAAAAAAAAGTTTAATTTTTTTTCTCTTTTTTTTACAGCAATCAGCTTGCGGTCTGCTTAGACCACACAGCTGATTACTGGTACCGGCTCCCGCCTCTGCTCTCCCCGTTAGAGCAGAGTGGGAGCCCGGTAACCGGGGGAGACCCTGGATAACGCCACCTCCAGGTGGAGTTATTATCACAGGGCTTCCCCCGGTATTTTTTTACAATTTATTTTTAGTAACTCTGGTTGGATCACATTTCCCATTACAATTATGGGAAATGCGATCTGCTTTACTAAAAATAAGTGATAATTAGGGGTTGGAGTAGAATTTTACTAATTCTACTCCAATTGCCCTGTAATAACTACAGGTGAAACTAAAATAATGTGAAAAGGGTGTGAAAACACCCTTTTTCACTTTATTTTAGTAAAAACTGTGAGATATGGTAAGAACTTACCCTTGTTATCTCTATTTCTACGAAGTCCATAGGGTTCCACAGGATACCTTGGGGTATAGGTGTGACGTCAGTCATCGGGACCATAGAGTTAAGCTTTCAGCCTCCCAGGATGCACTAGGGTCCCCCTCCTATACCCCGCCCCCGAGCCAAGGCACCTCAGTTAGTTACCAAGCCGTAGGCCGGAGGAGGAGAAGAAAGAGAGAGAAAAAAGATCTGGACACATACAAGAATCACATTCTCACCAGAGGGAGACAGAAAAACCGGTGACCAGAGCAAAGCCCAACTGCAGCACAGGTGCGTCAGGGCGGGAGTCCTGTGGAACCCTATGGACTTCGTAGAAATAGAGATAACAAGGGTAAGTTCTTACCATATCTCATATTTTCTACTTCAGGGTCCAGGGTTTTTTACAATGGGACTACAGGTCCCAGCATGCCTGCCCTTTGGCACTTGTAGAACTACAAGTGCCAGCAGGTGGCCGGCACTAGTACCCCCACTGAAAAAAAAAAAATCAAAATAAAGACAGGACCCACACATTGTAAAAGTAAATGTTTTTATGAAATTGACATCAATACACACAACACAACCACCACCCTATAAAAGATTATTTGGAAATATGCTCTATTTCTGTGCAGCTATTGCTTATCTCATGGTAATAAAGTGAATGGATTAAGATGTAAAGAGGCTTGGATTGCACACCCTCATTTTAAAAATAATGCAGATGACAAAGAATGCAGGTGCACACTCAAAATACTAAGTACTAAAATTATTCATTATTTACTAAATACTAAAATTATTTTGACTATCATTGTTCTTAGTATTTTGAGTGTGCACTTGCATTCTTTGTCCCCAGAAGCGTAGAGAGGCGGGCCTAGGGGAAGGGGGCCTGACCTAATCATGAGAGTGGTGGCCACACCCCTTTCGGGATTTGTTTTACAGTAGCCCCGCAAAGTGGGGCGCTGTGAGCAACCTCAGCCCGATGCTAATCCAGGTGAGGCGTGAACAGTGTGATCGCTCCACAATCATGTAGAGGAGCAGTCTAACTCTGCAGCCCTGGGCTGCTGAGAGGTAAGAGGGAGGGGGGGGGGGTGGCGTTGTACCCGAGCCACCTGCTCATCCCCTCCAACAAGACCGGGCAAGGGTAAATAGTACTTGCTCACCGCCTCTCAGTGCGTCTGCATTATTATGTTTAAAATGATGATGTGCAGGTCAAGCCCCCTCCCTACTATATTTGTGTATATATTGTACACTTGAAGGCTGAGACTGTTTCTGCTTGGTATTTGCACCCCACCCATCTGCCCTTAGGTGTTTGTAATCATTACAGCAGGGCCGAAACTAGGATATCTGTCAACCGGTGCAAGGCAGTAATTTTGCACCCTCTCCCTTCCTGTACCTGGAATTTGTCCTTGCTCCTCCATAAGGCAGTGCACTAGTCAGATGTCCCTGGTATAGTGACTTACATTATTCCACACATCATAATGCCCATTACACCTTATGCCACAAACTGTAATGCCTATTACCAAAGTGCCACTTACATATTTGCCTGACACCATTTTATGCCCCACAGTAAGGCTTCTAATTACTTTAAGATTACCTGTTCGTTGTCACGGGTTTTATGCTCATTACCAGGGGTTCCAAGCTCGTTGTCGGGGGTTTCTTGCTCGTTGCCAGGGGGTTTCATACTCATAGCCAGGGGGTTTCATGCTCGCTGCCAGGGGGTTATGCTCATTGCCAGGGGGGTTTCATGCTCGTTGTCAAGGGGTTTCATGCTTGTTGCCAGGTTTCATGCTCATTGGCAGGGGATTTCATGCTCGTTGCCAGGGAGTTTCATGCTCGTTGGCATGGGGTTTATGCTCGTTGCCAGGGGGTTTATGCTCGTTGCCAGGGGGGTTTCATGCTTGTTGCCAGGTTTCATGCTCATTTCCAGATTTCATGCTCATTGGCAGGGGGTTTCATGCTCGTTGCCAGGGAGTTTCATGCTCGTTGCCAGGGAGTTTCATGCTCGTAGCCAGGGGGTTTCACGGGAGAAGATGCAGCTTTCTGCATCTTCTCCGAGCAGCACCAGTGTTCCCGGCACTTCCGGGAACGCTATGTGCATTGCGCTGGCCTAACAGACACTAGAGGTCCAGTAGGACCTCTAGCATCTGTCTTCTCCTTGGTGGCGGGCATTTTAGGATGGCCGTTTTCAGCAGAGCCCATGCGGACGGCTAGTCCGCATTGAAATTGCAGCCAAGTCACCGCACACTACAAGACTGCGCGGGGTGTGTAGGGGCTGAGTCAGCCCTTTTTCACCCTCTGCATTCCGGAACCCGTGCACCTCTAGCCCCCCCCCCTAGTTGCGGCCCTGATTACAGGATCCTACATTGCAGTCTACATATTAGAATGGGCACTATTATAGGTAAATCCTGGATAAATTGACACAATGGACCAAATGTAATAAGATGAGAGTTTAGAAAATGTGAGTAAACTCTGACACTTTTTAAAAACGACTAGTGTAATAGAGTCTGAGAACAGGCAAACTCACATGTTTTTCAGACTTAAAAAACTCTCATGATTAAAACTCTCATTCAGATGTTTTCTCATTTTGAAAATACAACTCGATCAGTGTAATAGGGTTTACTGCTAAACTCTCACATTTTCTAAACTCTCACCCTATTAAATTTGGTCCAATCTGTTAATATTAGCAGGATGTTAGGGACCCATCTTATCGGGTTCACCTTGACGCGGTGGATGGGCAAACATTTTGGCCAAACATGTACTAAGAACCTCACTTATACTCCATGTTAATTGTAGAGTATATCAGGATTATTTTGACTATCATTGTGCTTAGTATTTTGAGTGTGCCCCTGCATTCTTTATCCCAAGCAAAGATTAAGATGTATTCAGCCAATCAAAATCGCCATCACTGTCAGTTTGTGTCTTGCACCAGGGCTTGACAAGTGATACACCTCCTTACAAACTCACATGATTCTCACACTCCTGCAACTTGCACTGCCGAAACTCACACCCAGATGTTTTCCCATGGAAACATACAACTCAGCCAATGTAACAGAGTGCAAGGTTTAATAGAGTGCGAGTCATTCGCAAAGTGCTGTCTTTTTTATTGTAAGGAGATGGTGGATGCCTACATGGAAAAGGGGATGGTAAGTATGTAGTGTGAGTGTGCAGGTGAGTGTGAGTGAATGAGTGTATGTGTAATAAAGTTTAAAACCTTCAGTGTGTGTCCTGTCGTTTTTTTTTACTTTTCTTTTGCAGGTGAATTAGAGGTACCAGCAGACCCTTAATACCCCACATGCTGGTACTTCTGGTTCTCCAAGTACCAGCATGTGGAGGTCGACTTGCTGAGATCTGTAGTTCTCCTGTAAAGGACAATATTTGTCATTCTATTTTTTACACAATCAACCCGGTATGTCTGATCATCCTGCATGTGCTGGATGTTCGATACCGAACATCCAGCAACATGCACTAACCCCCTAATGACTTAACGATCCTGCGATCAACAATCGCGGGTCCCTAGCACAAACAGGCTAAGTTGTTTTAACAACTTGCATTCACGGGCGATGGTCGATATCGACCATCCGTGCCCGTGCATCGACCATTGTTTGGTCGTTAGAGGGGTTGAAAAAAAGAACGATATAAACAAAGAAACGATAACGATATCGTTTATATCGCTCTTTTAAGTTGGACCGTATGGATGCACCATTAGAAAGATATTTTTGAAAGATATCTTCCAAGTCGTGGGTGGTACAGATCGTACCATGTGTATGCAGCTTTACTCAGATTTTCTGCGTGAACGGCGGACATGAGATGCTTTCAGTGGGCATCACTAAGAACTGGACGGCGGATGAGTCAATTTCACAATTGCGATCCGTGAGAAATTGCAGGTTCGATAACAATTGCATCTGGATGGAATCGGGCCCAAAATATGTAGAGCTGTACAATAGGGAAGATTGTGATGGCAGCCAAATTGGTTACATCTACATATTAGCACAAACAGATGAGTGTAGTATGTACAAGTAAGCTAGTGATTTAACATTGTAGGTAAACATAAGAAATACAAGAAATGCCTCAGTATCACTAATATATCAATATGCAGTTGTTGACATTGTTAAAAACACGTGGACTGGTCATTATTGTCCTGATCCGGAGATGAACGTACACCAGTGTACAGATTGTGTTTTCGCACTGCGCATCCTGCAGTAGTGAGCGGCTTATTGTCGTCCTTTCCTTCCGCCCTAGGAGCATAAAGAGAATCAACCAAAATTTCTAGACATATACAGTTATATTGAACGGCTAGTTAAGTCTTACTGATCTGTTTTATTCCAATGAATAAACACATGCTGTATAAACACTTGTCAGCCTTGTAAATGGGGGTTTTTATTGCACAAAGCACAATTTTAAATGATTAATATATGCACTTTTATCCCATAGAAAGAACAATGGAATATGATTACCAATTATCTATAAGCTATCACGGATCTTTGTGATTAACCCATTGCTTAGATAGCTAAGTATTGCTGGACTCCACTTCTTACCAGCCCTCATTTATCCGTCACTCCTCCCCTTTCTTTCCTCTGCTTTTCAAAAGGATCAGTCAGATGATGGATGCTGCAAGTTCTTATGATGAACTGGTAAAGATTTTTGCTTTTGGGATAGAATATTAAATACCTGGCAATAAAGGAAGCTCAGAACTTACATTTCAAAACTACGAAACAACATATCTCGAAGAGAAAGGTAAGAGTTAAACCATCACCAGCCTTTCAGAATTCTGTTTGTAAACAGGGGAAATTTCACAGTGGACTATTACTGATTGTTCTGATGACATCATATGTATAGTTCCATGCTCACTAACTTAAATATGTAAATTAGTACTACTTATGTGTGTTAAACACAAACTTCCCTCAACTCTTAAATTGAGACGAGTTAAAAACACAAAGTAAATCTTTCTTTCCATTTTATAAATTAAGTAACATTTGTAAGGCGGATGTGATATCTTAAAGCCTAAATTTAAGAAACCATCACACAGAAGATATGTTCTTGTGTGATAAAGTTGTTGCCATTTAAATGCTCCATGCATCGGGTGATATAATACCATTCACACTGTCTTCCTATAGTAGATGGTTATTGTTGAAGTGTGAGCTCTTATTATACCCTAGGGCCAATGTGTTTTAATCAGAGTACAGACAACACTGCAAAAGAATATTGAAATAAATTCTTCATGTAAAATTCTGAAGGGGTAGTTAAATACTAAAACAGGACTATTTGACGAAATAGTGTTTGTAAGGTATAATTTTTGGTAAAAAGAGATAAGATAAGAGCATCTTAATATCTACATATCTAAAATTGTTTTAACAAAATTGACAACTATAAAAAATATAAATAAGAACAAGATAAAAACTAAATTTTTTATCTTGTTATATTTTAGAGCTGTATTTTATGTAAAAAGAAAAATATATTTCATCTATGCATTAATATTGTGACAATTCTAAAAATAATTAGAAATACTGATTATATTTCATATCAACTAAATACTACCACAGATTAAACAGACAGCTGCAGTGCAATACCAATTCTATTAATTTGAAGTCTGAAAATTGTGGCTAATGTACAGCAAAGCAAAAAATATATAAAAATGAAGATACAAACAATGCATACATTATTGTTTAGCTTAATTAGTTTGAAGATTGAATTTGTTAATATGTATAAAAAATTAATCAATGACTTTTTGTTTTGTACAACAAAGTAAATATAAAATATATTATACATTTATGAATACGCATAAAGGAACAATATTGACCTAAATACAATGCATGTTAATAATTATCATTTTATTCAAAATAATTACATTTTTGGATTCAATTTTAGCTATTGCTTTATTGTTCACTGGTATGTAAAAAGATAATGTCCCTAAGATATAGTATCTGGATTTATGAAACATTAAGACAATAGCAAAATATAGATGAAAAAATGCTTGTTTAAAGCTATATTATTATTATTATTATTATTATTATTATTATTATTATTATAACAAGAAGTCAGACATTATAAAAAATATCCACTGTTTACTGAAAATAAAGATAAAATGGAAATAATTATACATTTTTCTTCCTTTAACATCAAATATGTAAATTTACTATATCAGTGTAAGCTATTACACTATTCTGTTACAACCTACTGTATATATGTATGTAAGAATGTATATTACATGTGGAAAAAGAGCAATATAAAGTTCTGCTATCATTACATTACTTTTTTTTAATATCATCCGTAATAATAATTTTATATTACCTACAAGATTTGTATTTGAAAACATATGCACTAGCAATATCTCACTAATTCTTAGTTTTGGGTAAAAGTAACATTGGAAGTGATTTTTAAAAAAAATACAATATAAGACTACAATATGTTGCTGTATATTTTAAGTGCAGCTACTGTATTTACATTTTATTCTCCATATTACTAATTGCTAAAAGAAATAATTTGTATGCAATAAAAATAGATTGATACTGAATGAGGCATCATTTAAACATGATTTTTAAATGATACAATATTTTTTATTAATATTGATTTTTACATTATTTACTCCGTATAACTTTTATGCTTATCCAATTTTGTATTGAAACTTTTTGGAGTTCCTAGATATCAAATCAAATTAAATAAATCTTCAGTATATATACTGTATATATATATATATATATAATCATATATCTTTGTCTTCCTTGATTGATGATGCAGAGTAATGTATATGATAAATTTACCCATAAAGTACTATTGTGTCATACTGACTGCCATATAGGCGTTTCATGGCATAACTGGACATTCATGGAGAGTTTATATCAAGTTTGATAAACAACAATCAAGAGCCTGTCTATAATATCAATACTAAACATTATATTAGCATAATAAATGGTCTGTAACGTTTGTTAGGATTGTCTCCAGTTTACCTTCTTGCCCACATTCTGAACTATTTTTGAGGTGTTGGACGTAATCACTGCATAAATACTTTATCATGAAGACTGAAAATACACCCTCGTCATGCCAAGGACATTCTCCTTTCCTTGGGCTTGGTGAGTAATTCTCTCACAATTTAATTCTTCATCATTAAAATATAAATGTTAAGTACTGAATTTTATTTATGATATAGCATATGGTCGAACCTAGTCCTGGACAATTTGTTGTTTTATTTATATCTATAACATTTTAAACAGGCTATAATACACGTACAATTATGTTTGTAGTGTTGTTTCTTTAAACACTTTTACATTTCATTGATCGTTCAATTGCCAAGTGTCAGAATATGCTTTACTTTATAAGGTTAAATATTGGAACCAGTATTTCCTTTTGTTTTAGCCGCTGTGGTTGGGTTAAAGTTCTCTAGCGCCAGAAGCAGAGTGCAAGCTCTTTTCCCGGCACAAAATTATGTCCTGTGCAATGTTGTTCTGCTGCCTAGACTTAATAATTGTACAGATAATTGAATTTTATTTGTTGAAGTATTTGGGGAAATATAAACTTCATGTCAAAAGAATCTTAGATGACTGACTAGTGACTGCAGACAGAAGTTGTAAGTAGGCTACAACACATTTAAAAAAATATCTATTGGCGAATACACAGCTTATATTTTTTAATTGCACTTGAGGAGACACTTAGCAAAACTGCACAGATCTTTGTCTTATGTGCCGATACCAAATATGGCGCCTACCATAATAGCCACAGATCCTATGCCAGGGGCTCTTGGACTTCTTTTGGTACAGGAAATCAGAATAAGCATGGTAGAAAAGATTCAGAAATCATGTTTTAGTTTATTATGTATGTTCTATTATTTTACTGTGTAAATTAATATACTATTAATAGTGTAATAGAAACCCAACTGTGAAAAAATGTTGCTTTCATACAATCAGATATAATATAATTGCAAAGTGTATGAGTTGGTTTTAATGTTGCAAACAGACATTCATGCAGTTCCACCCAAATGGTCATGTGATCCATTGCTGGCTCCTGACATATGTAATGAAACCCTAGACTAAGAAAGTAAAATCATGTTCCACAGTAGCCATGTAAAGCCCTGTCCACCTAGATCCATGCACAGGTTATAGGATGACTTAGAGTTACTTACAAAAGTTGCCCATACTCCGCAATATTTTAACAATCAATTTAGACTGAATTGGCAACTAATTCTAGCATGCATGGACCCAAAATATACAATAATCATCATGAAGCGTTGATAAAAATAAAACACTTAACAATTGTAGCTGTGGGCACTGACCAAGATTGGACAAGTATTTGTGGTCTTCATTTGACTTCATAATGTATACACCATGTATGCAGATTGGCCAATCTGTGTACACGGACTGATTGAACCAGGCGTTTGGGCAGGATTTACCCTTCATACAATATATGTGATTATCTTTTTTTTTAAATAATACACACTATTTTTGCAAATATATATCACCTACATATAATTTAAGCAAATCATCATCATCATCATCATATTAAGACTCTATGTATTACATTTTTAATTTCAAGCCTAATCGGAAACAAACTAGAAAATAAATAATGCATTTGGTTAATCATTTACTACTTGGCAATATAAACAGTATATGTATACAAACGATAACATTAATGTGTCAGTGATAACCCCTACTATTGCAAATATGTATGTATCAAGCAAAACTAAAGTTTGAGGTATTTGTTTAAATTTTGATCAAACTATTTAAGCATGCAGGCCACCTCATGGATCACTTCCCTTGATGGTTACTATTATGAAAGCTATTTTGAAAAAAATAATTCCTGAATTTAATGCACACAGTGCAAGTGGCAATATACTGCACGGCAGATACTACAAGGAGTTAACAGTGCCGGGGTTACAAAGTTGAAACTCACTCCAGTTGTGTTTGCACTGAAGATTGACTTTATGAAGGTCAAGTTTAGCCTTGTGTACATAGGATGGATAGTCTCTCTGCCTCCACATTTCAAATGCTTCATCACTAACTTTGAAGGAGTGCCAGAGATGAACTAGCAGATAAAATCAGATACAAACCTACATGCTCTTATTTCCTGTGGTAAACAGATGTGTTTGGGTTTTACACTGAAAAACAGAGAATAATAAAAGCAGAGTGAGACCCGGGGAATACTTCTGTTGCAATATAACAGATACAGTCTATCAAGGGTGACATGCAAATCAAATGTCCCTAACTTTAAGGGAGTCAAAACCAGATTTTAAAGATGTCTATATACATTTCCTGGTTGTTCACTATTTTATCATATTCTGTAACAAAAACAATTATCAATATCTTGTATTTTTCTCCTTTCTTTATGTTATGTATTATTGACTAGGGATATTCAAAATGCAAACTTAGCTCAGTATTCATGCTATGATGAGGATTTTGCTTCCCCCTACCCCCTCTAAAAATAATAATAATAATAATAATAATAATAAAAAAATAATAATAATAAAAATAAAAAAATAAATTAATAATCATTATTTGATCTCCCACTAGTTTTAGGCCCACACCGACCTGAATATTGCACCAATTGCCTGATTTTGCCAGTGACATTGCAAAGTGTTTTCCACAACTTAATTCAGGAAAAGGCCAGCACTTTAATAAACAAATTCCCAGTGCTATAGAATTTAATTTGCTTCCAGTATATTTACCATGGCAGAGTCCAGCCTAGTTTGTCAGAGAATAATAGCACACAGCCAGCAAGAGATGAGGCAGCAGACGATATACGTCAGTAAATTGCTGTCTATTGCTTACATTTTGTAAATAATATATATTTTTTTAAATCTTAGTTGAAATAAATGCCTGACAGTAGTGCAACCAAATAGGTTAATATAGACTGCGGTATTGTGGATAACAACTACACATTGAGCATTCATTGGCTTTCAATCTCCATATTATTTCAGACCACAAAGTGAATGAAATGTGTGCAGGCTGCAGCAGCACCATCTCGGACAGGTTCCTGCTGAGAGTGAATGACAGATCATGGCATGAGTGCTGCGTCAAGTGTACGGTGTGCTTGCAAATCCTCTCTGGGACCTGCTATTATCGCAATCGGCAATTATACTGCAAGGAGGACTATGAAAAGTAAGTGGAACAAAGCCTTGGTTGCAAATTTCACCAGTGCTCATTTTCATGTGCGTCCAGTTCAGCAAGACACTATACTCAATGTTAATTAAAATAAATAAATAAGAGGTGTCCCAAAATTTGTTTTGGAGGTCCTCTGTGAGAGATGCAATAATACTGTCTATTGCAAACTTCCTCTTTTTAGAGGTCATTGTATAATGGGCATTGGAGCATCACTGACCCACTACAAGGTAAAGAAAGCAACATTAAGCTTTATTTCTGTTAACTTGTGTCCTGTGAGGGTTTTCTCCTATGTATAGTCTAAGGCTAGGTGCATTTTAAATATAGATTTTGGGCTTGATTCTGAGTTGCACACAATTCTGAATGCATACAGCATATGTCCTGTGTGACTATCCGCCGATATTGTTGTATGCATCTATGCAATTGCACCTCCCCCAGTTCTCAGGGGTGTTAGAGCAGCCGTCATCACTAATAACGGCACTAACACTTACCCCAAACTTTGTGCAGAAGATACGACTGAATATGGAGTGCACCTCCCAGTTGCCACCCAGTAATGCCCAATCAGTTGTCACCCAGTAATGCCCAATCAGCAGTCACTGAAAAGCGACTGCGATGAGTGTGACTCAGAATCAGGCCCTTTATGAATAACTAATTACATCCAGGATTACTGAAAGTCATTAACAGGTGTAGTTCCCTGAAGGTCTACAAATACATAAAATGAGTATTTTCCAGGTTCAGTGTCATTTCCATTCATGTGAATGTTCTCAACGTAATTGTTGCCTCCAAGGGAAATTTCAAACAAATGAAGAGCTGAACGGGGCCTGGGTACTGGGGGAAGGAGTGAGCATAAATGGGAGGCATGGCCATGCCCCCTCCGAAAATAAAAATGGAAAAAATACTATACATTTGTGCCCTTCAGCCGCTGACCCAGACCCCCATCGGGCACCTCCAACAAGCACGAGACTGGGTAATCAGTTCCCACTCCCCCTCTATGAGCACCCGTGGGCACCTTATGGCAGGTGTCAGGGGCGCCGAGATGGGGTAGGGGAGCGGGTACTAATTACCTGGGCCCGGGCTTGTTGGAGCTGTGTGCAGGGCTGCAGTGGGAGACTGCTCACGGCTGCTGAGCAGCAACCGCAGCAGTGTCCTATCTATGCCTGTGGGGGGGGGGGAGTGATCACACTTATCGCACCCCTTCCTGGGTTTGTGCTGGGCTGATGGGCTCACAGCGAACCCCTCCCAGACGAGTGGCACTGCAACAGTTTTTTCCCTCTATGTTGGCGTGGCCACATAATACCACAGTTAGGCCACGCCCTCTTTCACATGGCAACGCCACGGCTGTCAGCATCCCTGGCAGGTGCAAGTTCTCCTGACTACGTTCTCCTATGCTTGCAACTGTGCATCTGGGAACACACCTGCTTGCATTGGCACTCCCGTGGCTCCCTTAATATACCCACTGAATGGACCATTTTTGCGTGCACCACTAATCACCACCCAGTAACTGCCCAGGAACGCCCATCACTTTTCCAAAACCTATCCGATACCATCTGTTGAACTGTCCCAATTGCAACAGCACCTTTGTGTATACACTCTGTGTAACGCACACGTCATAGGGGTTTCCAGAAATTTGTGCGCAGGTGTAGTAGCAAATAATTGCTAAACTATGTGAATATCTGCATTACGTGTGGATTGCGTGTGACTCAGAATGAGGCCTAATATGTCGTATACACAAGATGTATCCATATCTAACTGCTTCACAATTATTTGAAAATTCCTTTATTATACACTATTATTACAAGCCCCTTCCCACCCCTATTCCATCTCATGGCGTAAGGATACGCATTTTTGGTGAGCATGCGGACAGACGTGTATCTAACAGATAAGATATTTCAGTGATTTTGTCCAAGGAATTAAAGTGGCAATTTTTCACAACTAGATTTATTTTTATTTTTTAAATTGCTGCTTTAAAATCCATAACACAATTGCTAAAAATTCTGCACTTTTGCCAGATCGGACCCTATTTCACTACCCCTATGGTTGTCCTATAATAAATGGTAGTCACATGTTCAGGAGTGAGTAAGAAGAGGAATTGTTATCTTTGGAGAGCCCCGTGATGTAAGGAGGTGCAGTATGGTTGAAAGTTGAACTGTTTCTACTGTGTGTAAAATCTCTGTACAGGCATTGTAGTGGTATGTTAAAAATTATTAGAAGCATAACAAAGCTTTAAAGAGAATCATAAATATGTATGACGTTGAAATAATTAATTGTAAAATATTGTCATTTTGTAAGAGCCATTAAGACTGCCTCACTCTTAGGGCCTGATTCCGAGATGGACGCAGTAGCTAAGCCGCTGCGTCTTTGTACACAGCGGCTGTGATAAATATGTAAAAGTTGCAGGAGGTGTTTTGAGCTAAAAGTCGCCCGCTGTCTTCTTCTGTCATCCGCTGCTGCATCCGAGACAGCAGCATCAAATCAACTGTTTGACCATCAAACATCTCAGTAACCCTCAGGTTACTCAGGATGTCCGGTTAAATCTCGAAGTCGGTGCCAGTGAAGCTGCGTCCGAGGATGCAGCCACTGGCTTCGGCACGACCAGCTGACGGGGCCGACACCCCTCCATTTTCTGTAACGCTAACTGTAGCCGCCACCAAATGCCAGCGGCATATCAATCATGCTGCGGTATTCGGGGCACTGCGAGCAACATCACAGCCCAAGATCTGCACATGCTCAGTGCGGCTTCTGTGCATGCGCAGATAACATTGGTCTGCGCAGACATCGGGTTTACGTACATATCTGAATTAGGCCCTAAGGTGGGAATTAAATTCTAAGAGATGTGCCAATGAGCTTTGCCATGATGCTCTGCTGCACACATAACACCCATAATTGGTATTGCCGACATCGCACATTTTCCTTGGAACCTCTATGGGGTATGTCAGCTTTGTCAATAGAGAATCTCATGGGCACTGAAACATACACGCTTCACAGTCCCATCACTATTGCTAATAATACCGCACAAGGACTATCAATCAGTGTGATGATGTGTGTATGACACGTTATTCATACTTGCCAGCATATATCATATAATACAGAAATGGAAAAAAAGATATATTCCCTGACCGGGAATCGAACCCGGGCCGCGGCGGTGAGAGCGCCGAATCCTAACCACTAGACCACCAGGGAAGCTGCAGCAAAGTCCAGCAACACACATATGTTAATGTAGTGTGAATGAGGTTAGGGTTTTTCTTTGTCCTTAGCTACTTGGTTTGGGAATAGTTTATTTCCCCAGGAAGCCAGAAAAAAACATTTTAAAAACCATTCTGGCAGATATACTGCGAATAACTCTGCTTGTAAGTCCGTGAATTAAACATTTTTATGCACACAAACATTTTTCTTACATAGGTGACATAAACAAATATTTTTTTTTATATATATAAAAAATAAATTGCTATTAATGTATGCGATTTTTTTATAATTTGCTACGTTTTAAATAATTTACTTGACAGCCAGCAAGCATAATAGCAATTTAAATTCACCATGGTACAACCGAGAAAAGAAGCACATACATTAAAAAAAAAAAAAAAAACTTTGTTGTAGTGTTTTGCAATACCCAAACTGTGTTTGAGTGAAGGTTTGTGGGAGGGAAACTAGGAAGATAAGCCAACAGCTGCAACGTGGCCTTACAAGTTAGATGTAATGTGGGGCGATGAAATGCTTTAATCCCGTACTTGGAGCCCCTTCCTCTCCTTTCGTCCCAGTCCACAGACTTTCCTTGGCACCTGAATTAAAGTGCAAGATCCTTAAACGCCCAGACTATGCATTTGTTCATCCAGCCTCCTCCACACTGAAATACTTTGAACACTTTTTTTTCTTTTTTCACCAGATCAAATACATAGTTTTTCACAGATTAACTATAATTACATGTGTGCCATATTTATAGGGTATAGCATTTAATATAGTGAATATTCAATCTGAGTTTTTAATGGGATTTCTAATTAAAGTATATTGATCATAATAGTTCATAATATAATTTCTTAGATTTTTTAGGATTATAGATTCAACAGAAACATTATATTAAATGTACATTCTTTCTATTTTAGGGCATCCTCTCCTGGAGAAGCCTGGAGAGGAGATACAGGTGGCCGGTGGGATTGGGGCTTCACGATTATCATCATTAGGTCCCACCCACTTATGGCAAAATTGTTGCATATTGAAGAGGGATCAGGGACAATTACCATAGAATCGTATCATATTGGCCTCGTCCCCTACCCCAGGGATTGCGATTCTCTGAACTATTCTCCATTCTGCCCACTTCACTAGGAAGTGGATGGGATGCCTGGAGAAACACCCACTCTTCCAGGAGCCCGATGGACTCCCAGAAAACTCGGGAGTCTTCCGCAGCTTCTGGGAGAGTGGATAAGTATGTTTTAGGGATCTATTTTTCTTTATGCTGCAATAGAATTTTCTGTTATCACTTATCGCAATATTGAAAATCTTCAATTGCTGAAAGTTCTCATTAAAAGTTTAGTGGGACATCCAAGCTATGATATTGCCGGGTAACACATGGGCACTACAGTGGAAGCCCAGTCTTGGGCCTTCCAGTAGCAGATTCAACAAAAAACCCCATAGAAACCACCCACATAAAATAGGTAAACGTTATTTTAAAATAACTTTCAAGTAAAAATAAATGCTATATTTAATTAAATAAGACTTTGTTTCCCATCTACCAACCCCAGCTATCAATATCTTGAGATGGTAATAGTGATAAAAGACTTGCAGGGGTACAGGCACTGCCACGATCCTTCTTAGATAACTTCCTCATGCATACCCCACAATAGGTTTTGGCTGCTTTGCTGCCTGTTAAAGAGAGAGTACATCTTTGGCGTTAACTGACATTCTTGAATTTAGGCTTTTCTCCCTATGATAAATAAACTTCTCAATTGTGCACACACAATTCTTTAGTACCAGCCAACCTACTTTAAATAACATGGGGATACACTGTATTTACTACACAGCAGGTTTTCAATGCTGCTGACTGTCAGTGACTTTGACCGCTGTATTTAAAATGGCAATAGTAATAAATGCTAAATCAGGTTTGTTTCAGATTTATTGCTATTGCTGTATTAAACCCAGCTGTCAAAAGCTACTGATAATCGTCAGCTTTTAAAACCCACTGTATAGTAAATATACCCAATTGCTGTACATTTGATGTGCTTGAGCTGTCACTATCTTTTAGTAACAACACAGTTTAACAATTTGTCTACCAGAATTAATTTGGGGGTGGGGGGTATTATTTATTCTCAGTGCACATACTAAAAGCTATATCAATTCAACCTGTTTTGGCTGCTGCCTGTATATTATGAAAAGGTAGAACTTAGAAAAAAAATATATAATATATAAATGTGTCCAATTATTAATTGATTAAAAAATATGCAGTGATTTCTTCAACCTGATATTTAAATATTTCCATATGATTGAATTTATTTTTGTTTGACTTCTTTTGTAACCTCTTCCAGATTTTAATCCCGCATCCTAGAAATGTAATTAAACGCTCCTCATACATGTTTAATATCTTTCCTCTCCCGCTGACTTTATTAAAGCTGTAATAAAAGACAATTTTGAGAATGGTCTCGTGGGTATCCCTCCTTCCTCGTGGCAATAGCCCCTGGCATTTCAGCAGAAGGCACCTACACAGGATATTGAGTTTGTCTTACTCCTTTATTGATATGTGGGATAAAACGTATTTGTGCGTAATTCTCAAAAACAGAGCTCTGCTTATAACATATCACGGATTTGGAATAATACATCTGAGATGTTCTGCTTATGACAAACAGATCCAGAACATTGTAACAGATATTCTCTGCTTATAGCCACATCAGAACAATATAAGTTTAGTTTAAAATTGTAATCATTTAGTACCTGACCTTACACATATGTGGTGTCAAAAACTGTGGTCTTTCATGTGTGTTTTGAAACACACATTATTTATTATTTATTTATTACCAGTTATTTATATAGCGCACACATATTCCGCAGCGCTTTACAGAGAATATTTGGCCATTCACATCAGTCCCTGCCCCAGTGGAGCTTACACTCTATGGCCCTGATTCAGAGCCGCTCGTAAGCGGCCACTCGTTCGTTCTGACTGATGTTCGCACATCTGCGCATGCGTACGGATTTTAATACGCATGCGCGAACCAGTCAGTGCGGCCAAAAATCGTTTGTTCGCTATATAGCGAATACCTGCTATTTTGAGTGACAGAAGGAGGCGTATGTGGGTGGTAACAGGGGAAGGTGCTTGAAAACGGGGGTGTGGAATTCGAACGCAGGCGTGCTTAAAGGTCAAAACGGGAGTTTTAAGGGAGTGCATAATTAATACAGCAGCGTCATTGACCACGTCACTTGTTTTTTTTTTACTCAGAACTGTACGCAGTTAAAAAAAAACAGCCACAAGAATAGCGAGCAGTTCATACGCTGTTCGATGTACTCGATTAATCTAATAAATAGCGGACATGACGTATGGTGCAAGCGGCAAGGGGGCGTATTTTTCAAAATTCCAACCGCAAGTTTTGCTTGCTTGTTCAGACTTAGAGGCGTGAACAGACCGCAATTAGCGAACGGTTCATTTGAATAGCCACCCCTTGTTTTAGAATGAATGACCGCAAATAGCGAGCGGCTCTGAATGAGGGCCTATCACATGCTCACACGCATACATATACACTAGGGTTAATTTGTGTTGGAAGCCAATTAACCTACCAGTATATTCTTGGAGTGTGGGAGGAAACCGGAGCACCCGGAGGAAACTCACGCAAGCACAGGGAGAATATACAAACTCCGCACAGATAGGGCCGTGGTGGGAATATCTTAAAATACAACCAACTCAAAACACTGCAGCATGTGGCTTAATAGTGTAAGTTCTAAATATAAAAGACAAAGTAGCTTTACCCTATTTGTACACAGTCTAATAAAATTAAGTACAGAAGCAAGGGGCATTTTAAAAAATAAGAGACTTGTGTGAATGTATCTTGCATGGACCCTCTCTGGTCTGTCCTTTTGATGCTCTGGGCATGTGCCCTGCAGTCTGCAGAGCCACCCGGAGTATTCCAAGGCTCTACTTCCTAGTGTGGGTTGCCCTGCCCCATTGGCATGACATCATGATGTCACAGGTTCGAGGTCAGGGCTTAAATATAAACTATAATTAATTACAAACGCCACCACATCTGTCATTCATTTTTATATACATCTAATAAAAATCTTGTTTCCTGCAACAGTCCAAAATGAAATTACAAATTAAAAAATGCAGTTTGCCACAAATTTGCTATAGTATAGCTGCAGCGATAATATAATAATAATAATATATGCTAATGTCTGCAACTGCTCATCCAGCATAGAGATGCCCACTACCGCTTTCGCACATCCGTAAAACCTGGCAATCCTGCATATACATCAATAACATCAGACCCTCACACAGAATTACAGCAGGTCTGACCTTACTCAGAAATGCAACTGTAGTCGAATACAGTGAGTACTCAAGCTGCTTATGTCATTGCAGTGGCTAATTTATGCACGCCCAGGGAACAGCATTCAAACCGACAGGCACATCTGCATTTCTCTAACCACTCCCGTGTCATCACCCCCAAACACTGCAGTCCCATCCCTCGATCTGCGATGGCTTTGTATCTGCACAAGTGATCACAGTGCTATCACAATGCTAACTCATGCAGGCGCTCTACGGTGCATATACATGCGCAGTACGCACCATCAGTCGATCTGCATACGCTGTTGCAATTGCGATCCGTAGTGAACCAGGACCATAATACAGTAGAGAATTGATGGACATAATGGGTACTATCAGCTGGGGTAGTCACTATGCAACAAGGAATATGTGGTTAGCTAGAACTGTTGGTGGTATAGTTATCTTCAGCACACATAACTAGGCATATCACATTCGGCATAACTAGGTATTTGAAGGCCCCATAGCAAATGTTTGTAAGGGTCCCTATGTACCACCCAATGGTAAAAAAGTTATATAACCCATGTACCTTTGACAAGCAAGATGGGGCCCCCTTAGCTCTGGGCAACTATGTCTACACATATTTTTACTAGGGGTCTCCGGTAACCGCAAAAATATACCTCAATAAAAGCATACCCGGAGGTGTGTTCATATCTCAATAGGTCGAATCTAGAAGAGGCATGCCATTACTGTTCTCAGCTTAACAGATCAAGAGTAATCCATTTTCAAATTGACAGATTTTTTTTACTGTTCACAATACAAGGTGATACTGTAGATGTAATAAGCACTGAGATTAAAAATCACCAAAAACAGGCCGGGAGAAAAACTCTGGACAATAGAGGTCTCTGGCCAGTGAGATAGTTGCAATCAAATTGAGAGTTAAAAGCCATTCAGAACTGTGTTTGTGAAACCAGAGTGCAGTCTTTGGCTGGAATGGACTCTGGCACTAATGGTTGAAAGCTGTGCGACCTAATATAGTTTCTGCTCATGGGCTAGAATACAGAATGGTGGAATGTATTGAGGGTGCACTGTGTGTAATTGGTAGTCAAGATCTGGCTGCTGGCGACTGGAGGCACTGGTGGAACAGCCGGAGTCTAGGTTGGAACCAGAGTGGAGATACTTGATGCACACAGGTGTAGGTAGCCAAGATGAAAGAGATTTGGTAACTTTAACCAGGCTGGAGCCAGATGGTAACTGTATCAAGTGGCTCTGGACCAGTATATACTGAACGGGACTGGAACCACAATGTTGAGAACTGGAATGAGACTAGAATGCTGTAGAACTGGGATGGGACTGGATATTGGAGTCACCCAAATGGGACCGGAATACTGGACTCACCAGAATGAGACAGTATTGCTGGAACACCGGAATCTGACCAGATTGGTGGAACACTGGAAAGGGAATGGATTGTTGGAACACCGGAATGGGACCATATTGCTGAAACATCAGAAAGGGACCAAACTGCTGGAAACCGGAATAGGACTGGATTGCTGGAACACTGGAATGCGACCGGATTGCTGGAAGACCAGAATGGCACCGGATTGCTGGAACACTGGAATGCGACCGGATTGCTGGAAGACCAGAATGGCACCGGATTGCTGGAACACTGGAATGGGACAGGATTGCTGGAGCCAGTAGTGCAGCAAGAAACTGCACTTAGAGTCTCTGGACAATTGTACAAATCTTTAGGAGCTCACTGGAAAGCACACAGCTAGGCTGTGGACAACATTGCACTGGCAAGTGCTCTGTGCATGAGGAATCCTTATACACCCCAGCTTGTCAGGGATTGGATGCAGGCATCATAAGACCACATACTGGTTCCTGTTGGTGGAGATCTGGTCACCTGATCCAGACTGTCTTAGCTGCACCCAGCAGCCAGCACTGGAGGGAATGCTGCACATGGAAGCCGAGGAGACTGCAAAAGGTGAGAAGAAGCTGCGGTTTGTGACAAGGGCTTTCCATGCTCCTGATTGGTTATGTCTTATCTTGAAGATAAGACACAGCCCTTGATTGGTTGCTCACTATTAACTAGCCAGACAACATTTTTATTTTAACTCATTGCATTGCCAGAACATTTCAGAGCAAAAGGCTCTCTGGACATCTGTGTTTTCTTTTAAGTTTAATTTCCAATTGGACTTTGTTGATCAAGAAAAGAATGAGGGAATTGGTTAGTTAGAAAATTACTTTTTTTTTTTTAAATTAAAAAAATGGGGCAATATTTCAAAATGTAATTTATATAGTGCCACTTTTATTTATTTGCCCAAAGGCAGCAACTTGGCCTTATGTAGCATACATTATTGTATAAAAGCACACAGTGGATCTGATTCAGATGTGCATGTTATGCATAGTTATTGTGAAAACAGCACCTATGAGCGCGGTGGTAAAGTGGACGTGTGCTGCTACTGGTGCAGGGTGTTAGTAAGAACTATTTGTTGATGAAAACAAATTTATACTTTTCAGAAAATGCCTGTAGCCATAGGGAGCATTACGCCTTATAATCCATAGAGGGAAATTATACTAATGATCCCATTTGAATGTATACTTTCAACAGAAGCTGGCGTTACCCTCCGCATCGGAGAGCCGGCGGCCAGGTGATGGTACATATGGAAAATGTGGTAAAGCCCCGAAAACTGGGTTTTTACCACATTTTCCGTTTAGTACATCCCGGCCCAAGAGAGGGGGGTTTCAAGCTTATCTCATATATACTAAAGCCGCGTAACCATTAGGTGATCTAATGAGCGATTAAATGATTACTACGTTGTAATCGTTACTCACTCATTAATTGTGCACAAATCATGCAGTATAATGTCGGAAACGACCAGCGATGCGCGCTCCCGCTGGTCGTTTCCGACATCAATCTTCACCTGAACATGCCAGTCAGTCTGCCAATAACAACAGATTGACCATGTTCAGGGATGAGGGAGGGTGCCTACGCTGAACGACATATCGGTCAATGTAGGCACTACAGGGGATCAGGAACGACTGTTTGATTACGATGTTGTAATCGTACTGTCTTTCCATAGTTGGCAAGGGGATACGCGGCTTAAGACTCCTTAATGTTGTTCCACTGGCCCACTGCTGCCTTATCTATTATATTTATACAAGTAACATTGTCTGCCTCACAGGTATTTTAGCTTGTAGAAACCAAACCCTGTGTTATTGGGGCTCCCCATCCACCAAGTAACCTTACTGCCAGTGTGGGTGGTATTATTGTAATGTGCAGGGGTATTATTTAATGTATAAAGGGAGAGTTACCTTATTCTGAAATTGGACATTTGCAAACCACTTCCTCTAGAAATCCTGCTTTCACCCTACGCAGCATTCTGCATCAGACCTTAGTGCATCTGGATATTAATGCGTCTGAACTGCAGGCATGCCAGGCAGGAGGAGGTAAGAGTTAAGTGTGAGGGTAGGTAAATTGGTAATGGGGGTAGTAGGGGCGGTAGGCTGTAACTTTGCCTAGGGTGCCGAGAAATCTTGCACCGGCCCTGCCCATAACATAAATGTACCACCTCCCTAAATAATAATAAAACATCCCAAGCACCTTCACTGACATTTACCTGAAAGGAGGATCTCTCTGGTATCTGCTAAGCTTGGGAATCTACTAATCAAGGGGATGTAAGCTCAGCTCTCCTGTATGGTTTGCTGTAACAGGTCCCTCTGTTGTGGTGAGCTCTGGGTAGTTTAAGGGAGATTGAGCAGATCAAATGAGGGAACCATTTGGGAAGAACAAAGGGTAATAGCAGCTGAAAATCCTAACCATGCCCCAAGTAGTAGTCTTTTGTGGGTAGAAAGTACTATAGCACAACTTGTGAAACCTGTTGGCACAACTTCTTGCTGTGCACCCAGTTGCTGGTGCTAGCTAAGAATAGCTGTTTTAGGGATGATTTAAAAGAATCTAGCAGTGATTGAGGAATCTATTAGGGGACAGTTAAGAACAGAGTAATCTTATTATATCCTAATTCCCATATTGCCACATGAAATGCATAATTATATTACAATACTGGCAAGATAATGACAAATGAGATTAACCTTTGTCCTGCACCTTATTCTCACCACAATGTATACTCCCACCAGTAGTCAAATAAATACTACCCACAGTAAATGATCAGCTCCCACTAACGGGATGGGTACGGGATCCCGGCAGTCAAATTTCCAAATGTCAGCATTTCAACAGGGTTAGGATACTGACACCTCTTGGTAGGTATCCTAACCCTCTCTCACCAGTGCCTGAACCTTACCTTCTCCTCCCCTCACCGCCTAGTGCCGAACCCTCCCCGCAATCCCGCTACTTACCTTCGGGATGCTGGTGGTCAGGATTCCGGTGCCAGGACTCTGACAGGTGTCGGGATTCTGGCACCGGAATTCTAAGCGCCGGCATCCCGTGCCAGGATACCGAACGTATCCCCTACGTTGCATTGCATTTGTAGACCTACAGTTAACAACTTTTAATTTTTATTGTAATTATTTCTTCATTAAGGACTCAAATGATCTTTCAGTTTAAAAAACGTCTCACACCCTAAGAAGTCAGCTACGAATGATTTGTATTCATTGTCTTTAATTGTCCTCCACACACATATTATTTTAACACCCTTATCAAATTCATCATTAAAAATAAAAGACCCCACAAGTGCATTGCAGTAATACCAAGACTTACTGTGTTCTACAGCACTTGAAGTGATTTGTCTCTGCACAGACAGGAGTAGTAAAGAGTGGAGGGAGCTGGCTGATGCAGGGGAGGAAAATGGAGAATTATACAGGGGAGAATGGAAAGGAGACCAAAGGGGGTAGTTAAGAAATAGAAGGGGATATAGGGTCAGGATCCAAATAAGGGGAGGAGCATGTGGGAGAGTGAAAACCAGGATGGTAGGAAAAGAGTTAAGTAGAGAAGGTGAGGATGAGGTACAGAGTGGAAGAGGAAGGGAGTCCACCATCAGGAATCAGAGCAGTTATCAAGCCCCCTGACAAACAGGAAGCTGGAGTGGGCCAATTAGGGTAGGTAGTGTTAGCATTAGGATATTTATTATGTTGTCTGTTTCCTGGGAAGGAAATAAGGACCTCATTCAGAGTCAGTCGAAGCGGCCGCACGGTCGTACGGGAAAAGGGGCCGTATATGCAAATGATTACCTCGCAAGTTGCGTCCCTAAGTTCGGATCGGTAGCTGGCTGACCAAAGGGGGGAAGTGGTCGGAAGACAAAAAAATACGCCCCCTTCTCGTACGCATTGCACGTCATCTCCGGGCATATAAGGATTAATCGAGACCATCGGCAACCATCGAAACTGGTCGTAGAGCTTAAGGTTGACCAAACCCTCTCTTAAGCTCTACGATCATGTCAGTGTAAAAACCTCCCATGTCACATGTGCCATGACGCTACTTTGTTAATTATGCACTCCCATAAACCGTATGCACTCCCACAAAACGCCGTTCGCATAATTAAGCACGCCTGCGTTCGGATCTCCACTCCCCCGTTTTCAAGCACCTTCTCCTGTTACCACCCAAAAACGCCTCCATCTGTCACTCAAACTACCAACCTGGCTGTGTTCAAGGAGAGAGAAATTTCTGATCGTAGCGGCTAGTTTGCGCACGCGCATTGCGAACTTTACGCATGCGCAGTATAGCGAACATCGGTGGCGTACGACCGTGCAGCCGCTTCGACCGACTCTGAATGAGGTCCTAAATGCTTACTGATGCTCTCCTAAACATGTATCCAGAACCCCTCACTACATGGCAGCCCAACTGTGGCAGCAGGGAGGTTCCATAAATCAAGGGAATTGTGCAGGCTTATGTGCACTGTGCAGCATTCACACTGTACATATGCTAAGTATAGGACTTCTCTCAAATAGGTTGCTTAGATTACAGAGTCTTTCCGGATTGGGACCTGCTTAGTAGTGGGGCTGTCCCTGGCTCCCTCTCCTCCCTCATGTAAAGGCAAATGTATCAAGCTTGAAGAGAGATATTGCCCAAAGCAACTAATCAGCTTCTTACTGTCATTTATCTTGCACAGTCTATGGATTGACAGAGGCTGATTGGTTGCTATGGGCCTCTCCATTTTATGTCTCTCCAAGGATTGATACATCTCCCTCATAGTCAGCAACACTCCTACAGTGTTGGGCTCTTGGAAGTCTCTATTACACTATCCACACAATGCACAGGATAACCCCTGCAACTGAGCATCTAGGTCCACATCCTAATTCTTTTTGTTTTAGTTGATATCATGCATACAGCTGTCACCATTTCTTGTGAATGATGGGCCTGATTCATCACGTATCGCAATTGCAACCACGTACGCAGATCGGCCGATGGTGTGTACCGCATATGCAGTGGGGATGTGCGCCAGACCATTTTTGCCGGTTTTGGATTTGGTTCTAATTCGTTGTCCGGCTATGGATTTGCCAAACTGCGGTGACTGGCTTTGGCTTTTTTTACAAAAATTTACAAAAAAAGCTAAAATCACATAAATTGGGCTTTTTTTCTTCCTAGAGTATTATTAACTTCAATAACCTTAATTTCCAGTCATTTACAGTCAATTTAGACCACCTCAAAGTTTAAATTATAGTTTTCACCATTATTGGCCAAAGGTTGCAGTGAGCTGACTGGTTACCAAGCGACAAAGCAGCGGCACAGACATCACAGTTTAAAGCACATCTATGACACATTGCCACACAGCAGTGGCAGAAATTACCAGTGGGGTACAGCCAGATGAGTCACAGTGCTTGTTTACAAAGTGGGCTACGACCCTAGGAGTCACAGTGCACAATCTTATTCACATTACACTGCACATTGTGCCCCTGATTCACATTACACCATAAAGTAGTGTCTCTTATTTATGTTATGACACACAGTAATGCCCCTTTTACACAATGCCCACAGTAGTGACTCTTTTACACAATGCCCACAGTAGTGACCCTTTTACACAATGCCCACAGTAGTGACCCTTATACACAATGCCCACAGTAGTAATGCCCCTTATACAATGCCCACAGTAGTAGTGCCACTTATACAATGCCCCCAGCAGTGGTGTCCCTTACACAAAGCCCCCAGTAGTGGTGCCCCCTATGCAGTGCCCCCAGTAGTAGTATGCCCCCCAGTAGCAGTGCCCCCAGTAGTATGCCCCTCGTAGCAGGTCCCCAGTAGTAGTGCCCCCATTAGCATGCCCCCAGTAGTAGTATGCCCCCCAGTAGCAGTGCCCCCAGTAGCATGCCCCCCAATAGTAGTGCCCCCATTAGCATGCCCCAGTAGTAGTATGCCCCCAGTAGTAGTATGCCCCCCAGTAGCAGTGCCCCTATTAGCATGCCCCCCTTTAGCAGTTCCCCCATTAGCATGCCCCCCAGTAGTATGCCCCCATTAGCATGCCCCCAGTAGTAGTATGTCCCCCAGTAGTATGCCCCCAGTAGCAGGCCCCCAGTAGCAGTGCCCCCATTATCAGGCCCCCAGTAGTAGTATGCCCCCCATTAGCATGCCCCCAGTAGCGGCCCCTTACAAACACACATATAAAAAATAAAAATAAAAACTTACCTGAATCCCCATTCCTGCTGCCCTCCACTCTGCTCTGCTGTATTACACGCGGAGGGAGCTCATGACTGAGCTCAACCGGCTCCCTCCGTGCAGCAGCCAATGAGAGTCTGCCTGACTCTCATTGGCTGCTACTACAAACACACAGCTGCCGCTGGCGGCTGTGTGTTCGTGTAGGGCAGACCGCTATCACAGCGGTCTGCCCTACACTAGAGGAGCCCTGACGTCGGATTCTCTTGCGAGAATCCGACATCAGGAGGCCGCCGTTCGGCCCCGAACGGGGATCCGAGTCAGGTGGGGAACACCCGAACAGGGTTCGGGTAGACTCGGATCCCCTATGTTCGGAGCGGTTCGGATTCCACAGAATCCGAACCGCTCATCTCTAGTATGCAGCACAATGCGTGTGCGCATGTTAGCATTGTGATCACACTGCGATCACGCACATAGATAGAAAGCCATCGCAGAGTGAGTGACAGGGTTTCATTAGGGGTGAACGGGTTCGGATTTCTGAAATCCGAACCCCCCCGATCCGAGGCCGATCCGAGTCAGGCTCGACTTTTCCCGCCTGACTCAGATCTGAAATCGAGGCAAAACGTCATCATCCCGCCTTCCGGGTCTCGCGGGTTTTGGATTCTATATAAGGTACCCGCGTCAGCGCCATTTTCTCACTCGGCTGTGGACAGTGAAGAGGGAGGGTGGGAGTTAGGGCTGGATGGTCTGTGTAGTGTAGTGTAGTGCAGTGTAGTGTTGTGCTGTGCTGCTGTTGTCCATAGGGGCTGTGTCCACTCCTCCAAAGTTGATAGGGGCTGGCTGTGTTGTGCTGCTGTTGTCCATAGGGGCTGTGTCCACTCCTCCAAAGTCCATAGGGGCTGGCCGGGCTGTGTCGTGCAGTCAGTTGTCCATAGGGGCTGTGTCCACTCCAAAGTCCTGTGCAGTGTCCCAGTCCTAAAGGGGTGCTGTAGTGTTGTCCAGGGGCTGCTCTGTCCGTCAGGGGTGCTCCCCCAAGTGCAAAATAAAAAAAAATGTTTCTGTGTTTGTGAATTGTGTGCGCAGTAGCCGCATGTGCATCAACAAAGTAGCGCCAAGCGTGCGCCTGTGTCATACATAAAGGGCCGGCTGGCTTGACGGTTAAAGGGTGCTGTAACCCCCAAAGTGCACTCCAAACAAAATAAAATATTATTTTCTGTGTTTGTGAATTGTGTGTATTGTGGCTGCATGTGCATCAACAAAGGAGCAGTGCCAAACGTGCGCCTGTGCCCCATAAGTAAAGGGCCGGCTGGCTTGTCTGTTAAAGGGTTATGTAACCCCCAAAGTGCACTCCAAACAAAATAAAAAAATATTTTCTGTGTTTGTGAATTGTGTGCACTGTGGCTGCATGGTTATCAACAAAGTAGCGCCAAGCGTGCACCTGTGTCATACGTAAAGGGTCAGCTGGCTTGACCGTTAAAGGGTGGTGTAACCCCCAAAGTGCACTCCAAAAAAAAATAAAAAATTCTTATTTTTTTTTTCTGTCTTTGTGAATTGTGTGGGCTGTAGCCGCACCTGCAGCCTCAAAGCAGCAGCGCCAAGCGTGCGTCTGTCTGTTAAAGGGTGGTGTAACCCTCAAACTGCGCTCCACAAAAAATAAAAAAATATATTTTTTTCTGTCTTTGTGAATTGTGTGGGCTGTAGCCGCACCTGCATCCTCAAAGCAGCAGCGCCAAGCGTGCATCTGTCTGTTAAAGGGTGGTGTAACCCCCAAAGTGCGCTCCACAAAAAATAAAAAATTCTTTTTTTTTCTGTCTTTGTGAATTGTGTGGGCTGTAGCCGCACCTGCATCCTCAAAGCAGCAGCGCCAAGCGTGCGTCTGTCTGTTAAAGGGCGGTGTAACCCTCAAAGTACGCTCCACAAAAAATAAAAAATTCTTCTTTTTTTTCCTGCCTTTGTGAATTGTGTGGGCTGTAGCCGCACCTGCATCCTCAAAGCAGCAGCGACAAGCGTGCGTCTGTCTGTTAAAGGATTACATCGGTGACAGCATCCAAGTACGCATGTCAGACAGTCCGTACCTGTACTGGCAGGAAAAAGAGGCAATTTGGAGGCCCCTGTACAAACTTGCTCTATTTTACCTGTGTTGCCCCCCCTCCGGTGTGTACTCCGAAAGAGTGTTTAGTGCAGCCGGGAATCTTGCCAGCGGAAGGCGTGGGAGGTTGCTTCCACAAAATGTGGAGAAGATGATGTTCATAAAAATGAATTATCAACTCTTCCAGGGAGACCAGCCTCCAGAACGTACAGAGGGACCTGTGGTGGTGGATTACAGCGGGGACGTATTAATACTCTGTGAGGATGAGGATGTACACAACACTGAAGAGGGTGAGGAATCGGTGGATGAGGAGGATGAGGACAACATCTTGCCTCCGTGGAGCCAGTTTGTGCAGGGACAGATTAATTGCCAGCTTGTTTTGTGGGGGCCCAAACGAACCAATCATTTCAGCCACAGTCGTGTGGCAGACCCTGGCGCTGAAATGATTGGTTTGTTAAAGTGTGCATGTCCTGTTTATACAACATAAGGGTGGGTGGGAGGGCCCAAGGACAATTCCATCTTGCACCTCTTTTTTTTCTTTGCATTATGTACAGTTTGGGGCCTAGTTTTTCTAACTGCCATCCTGTCTGCCACTGCAGTGTCACTCCTAGATGGGTCACGTGTTTGTGCCGCCCACTCGTGTCGCTTAGCATAGTCATCCATCTACCTCGGTGCAACCTTTTGGACATAAAAACACTATTGTGAGGTGTGAGGTGTTCAGAATAGACTGGAAATGAGTGGAAATTAAGGTTATTGAGGTTAATAATAGCATAGGAGCAGAAAAACCCACAAATTCTGTGATTTTAGCTGTTTTTTATGCTTTTTAAAAAAAAAATACAGATCCAAAACACAAAACCCAGAAACCAAAACACGGAAGGGTGGTTTTGGCAAAACCAATCCAGATCCAAAACACAAAGAAAGATCCAGATCCAAAACCAAAACACGAAAAGTGGCCGGTGCACACCCCCAGATTTCATAGGCATGCATAAATTAGCCACTGCGATGGCGTGTGACGAGACTTGCAATTTCTGAGACAGGTCGGGGGCTGCTATAATTTTGCATGACGGGCTGATGGTACCGATGTATACGCAGGACTGTGAGATCTTACGGATGTGAGAAAGCGGCAGTGGGCGTTTCTATGCTGGCTGAGCGGCTGCAAACATTACCATATTATCGCAGCAGAACTGCGTGCGTAATCACAACTGCGATCGCAATAGCGGATCCATGCTGAATCAAGCCCTATGATAACGATCTCTGTGGTGCCAGTAGCCCTGGGTGCCAATGGACACAAGTTACAAGAGCTCTTTAGAACAATAAAGACATGTCTATAGAAACCATTTGGTAATTTAAGGGCAGTCACAATAATATAACATCTACATTAACAGTGTAATTCAGAGATTCCCAAACGCGGTCCTCAAGGCTCCCCAACAGTTCAGGTTTAGAGAAATCCACAGGTGGTTGAATCAAATTGACTGAGGTACAAATTAAGGACCTGATTCAGACTAGGGATGTGCGCCGGACCATTTTTGCCGGATTTGGATTTGGATTTGGTTCTAATTCGTCGTCCGGCTTTGGATTTGGATTTGGATTTGCCAAACTGCGGTGACTGGCTTTGGATTTGGATTTGGATTTGGATTTGGATTTTTTTACAAAAATTGACAAAAAAAGCTAAAATCACATAAATTGGTCTTTTTTTTCTTCCTAGAGTATTATTAACCTCAATAACATTAATTTCCAGTCAATTTAGACCATATCACAGCTTATAATATTGTTTTCAACATTATTGGCCAAAGGTTGCAGTGAGCTGACTGGTTACTAAGCGACAAAGCAGCGGCACAACGACACAGACACCACAGTATAAAGCACATCTATGACACATTGCCACACAGCAGTGGCAGAAATGAAAAGTAGTGCACCCACCCAGTGGGGTACGGCCAGCAGAGTCACAGTACTTGTTTACAAAGTGGGCTACGGCCCTAGGAGTCACAGTGCACAATCTTATTAGCATTACACCGCACATAGGGCCTGATTCACATTACACCATAAAGTAGTGTCTCTTATTTATGTTACGACACACAGTAGTGCCCCTTTTACACAATGCCCACAGTAGTGACCCTTTTACACAATGCCCACAGTAGCGGTGTCCCTTACACAATGTCCCCCAGCAGTGGTGCCCCCTATGCAGTCCCCTTAGTAGTACGGTCCACTATGCAGTGCCCCCAGTTGAATGCTCCCCAGTAGTATGCCCCCCATTAGCAGGCCCCCCCAGTAGTATGTCCCCCATTAGCAGGCCCCCCCAGTAGTATGCCCCCCATTAGCATGCCACCCAGTAGTATGCCCCCCCAGTAGTATGGCTCCCCCAGTAGTAGGCTGCCCCAGTAGCAGGCCCCCCCAGTAGTAGGCTGCTCCAGTAGTAGCCCCCCCTGTAGTATGGGCCCCCCCTGTAGTATGGCCCCCCCTGTAGTAGGCCCCCCCAGTAGTATGGCCCCCCCAGTAGCAGACCCCCCCCCAGTAGTATAGCCCCCCCCAGTAGCAGGCCCCTCTGTAGTATGGCCCCCCCAGTAGTATTGCCTCCCCCAGTAGCAGACCCCCCCCAGTAGTGCAGACCCCCCCCCCCAGTAGTATAGCCCCCCCAGTAGCAGGCCCCTCTGTAGTATGGCCCCCCCAGTAGTATAGCCCCCCCCCAGTAGCAGACCCCCCCAGTAGTGCAGACCCCCCCCCCAGTAGCGCCCCCGGACCTTTGACAAGTAAAAAAATAAAAAAAATAAAACTTACCTGTATCCCCGCTCCCGCGCCGTCCGCTCTGTCACACGCTGAGGAGGGAGCCGGAAGACGGAGCTCATGTGTGAGCTCCAGCCGGCTCCCTCCGTGCAGCAGCCAATGAGAGTCTGTGTGACTCTCATTGGCTGCTGTAACAAACACACAGCTGCCGCTGGCGGCTGTGTGTCTGTGTCTGTGTAGGGCAGAGCGCTATCACTGCGCTCTGCCCTACACGCGAGGAGACCTGATGTCGGATTCTCTAGTGAGAATCCGACATCAGGCGGCCGCCGTTCGGCCCCGAACGGGGATCCGAGTCAGGCGGTGAACACCCGAACAGGGTTCGGGTGGACTCGGATCCCCAATGTTCGGAGCGGTTCGGATTCCACAGAATCCGAACCGCTCATCTCTAATTCAGACCCGTATGCTAAGCCGCGGAGGAACGCTATGGGCAATTGTCGCCCATCTGTGCATGCGTATGCGACAAAATACGCATGCATGAACCAGTTACTGTGTCCGGAAATCGTGCACTCGTAGTACACAGACTGGACGCTACTTTGGGTGACAGAATGTGCCGTTTGTGGGTGGTAACAGGAGAAGGTGCTTGTGAACGGGGGAGAGGTGCTGCGAACACAGGCATGTCTGGGTGTCCAAACTGAGTTTTATGGGTGTGCATAATTAGCATTGAAGCGTCACTGTAAACGTCACTTGGTTGTATTTCAGCCTGCAGTGATCAGAGTGCTTGCGGCGGGGTAGGGGCTACCTCAAGCGCTGTGTGCTGATCGATGGCTCTCGATGGTTCTTATTATTCATACACTTCCTGGAGATGACGTGTGTTAAGAAAGAAAAGTGGGCGTCTTTAGACTGGCGTGTGGTCGCTCTGCCATCGCTCTCTAAGACATCAGACAGTGCGATCGCGGAATTTGCATATCTGGCCCCTTTTGGCTGCGAGAGCGCAGCTTAACATCCATGTCTGAACGCCCCCTAAGCATGGATATCCTTAAAACCTGGACTGTTAGGGTGTCTTGAGAACCGAGTTTGGGAACCTCTGGTATGAATTAATACAGTTGACATAGGTGAAATAACCTTCATTAACGATACCCAATACCCATCTTTCAAAACACCAGCAAATAAGCCAGGATCAGTTTCACAGAACTGGAGATGGTACTGGGAAAACTGCTTCAGATTCCATGGCTGAAGTCTTGGGTTCAAATTCCCACCAAGGCCTTAACTGTGTGGAGTTTGTATGTTCTCCCCTTGTTTACTTGGGTGTCCTCTGAGTACCACCCCCAAACACTCACTTCCTGTAAATCACTCTGCGATGGGTCTGTGGTCACTGTGGTCCGATCGCTTGATGTCTTCGTGCACGCACACTGTGATGCATAACGCAACAATCGGCCAATTGCGTGCGTAATCACAGTTGCGATCGGTAATGAATCAGGTCCATAGATTGTAAGCTCCACTGGGGCAGGGACTTGTTATGTGTTTGCTAGATAAATAACTAAATAATGGCTGTCGGGGAAGGGTATTCTGATGACATAAAGGGTTAAAACTAATCCCAAAGGGTTAAGACTATACCCATCGTACAAGTACCTGGTTTCTCACATGGTATAGGATTATATTTGGAATCATTTATCTCCTTAGTGCGTAAAATGGAATTACAGCTACATGCTTGGGTGGTCAGCCAACATGTATGGAAAGTGCTGGTGAATTAGGTGCTCCTGACTCCACAAATGGGTAATTCATTGAGACCTACAGTAGCTATATCTCAAATGTTTATGTCCATTTGTTGAGCTTTATTGCGGATCAGACGACATATCGTCCACATCGGGCAGTGTGTACACGCTATGTCGCTGACAATGTATGCTCCCACGTATTGTCAGCGACATCGCCCTTCGGACATGCATGCAGGACCGACGGGCAATACTGTCTGTGGGGGCCACGCAGCCAATGCGACATGGCCTCCGCTGTTGCTCCCGGCATCGCCAAGTGTGTACGCACTTGCTGATGCACGACACATCGGCTTGGTACACATCGTTAAGTGTGTACCCAGTATAAGACTCACAGTGATCATGTAGTCTGTTAGAGGGTGAGCTAGAGCCTTGGGGCTTCATTCAGAGGCGGCCGTATGATCTACGACCGCACGGCCGCCTCGGTGTTTGTCCAGTGCGCATGCGCACGAGGGAGCCGGCTCCTTCGTACGCATGCGTGAGACCCGCTACGACCGACAGCGCTGGTTGTAGTGGGTCTCTTTCCAAAGGGGGCGAGCTGTCGATGTTGATTGACAGCTCGCCCCGTTTGGAAGGCGGGCCGGGGGGTGGCAGCCCAAACGGAGGCATTCCCATGGGAACGCCTGCCGTTTGGGGGAGGCCCCACTGACATCACTCTGACAGAGCAAGGATCTCTCCGGGGCTTATGACAAGTGAGACCCTACCCTAGGGTCTCGTCATAAGCCCTGATGGTCGCGATGGTCTATGACCATCGCGACCATCACCCTAGCGGTCGTTAGAGCTGTGGGTGTAAACCCACAGCCTAACAACCGAAACAGAGGCGGCCGGTCAGGATGCAAGCGGCCGCCCAGTTTCTGAGCGCCCGCTTGCATCCTCCGACCGCCTCTGAATGAGGGCCTTGGTCTCTATCGAGTCACGAGAAATAACTGCTGCCAATCGAGTAGCCATAATAGTCCATTCCCTGTACCCAGGAGCCATTGCCGTGAGAAACAGCAGAGGAACCAATTTATTGGAATAAGAATAAGGTGGTTTAAACCACTAGACTGGGGACAGCTTGTGTGTGCATCACATGCAGAGTGAAGTCCTATCATTAGGGGGTGTGTTTGCATTTACGGCTTTGGCATGCTAGGCCAATGTCTCTTTTGTTGCCGTCTTCCCATCCTCCCTTCCCCTTTTGTTTGGGTTAGATTTGGTGGCTTGTTGTGTTCACAGATTTTCTCTTCAGACAGGAAAGAGCGGCAGGTCACCGGTCCCAGTGCAAGTTGTAAATGTTTTTGGTTGCGCTCACATTTGCTGACTGGTTAGTTGGCTGGACCACCCTGATAGGGGCAGCGTCACCACCTTACAGGGTGGGTAGTCATGATAGAAGGTTAAGAGGTTACCTTTGTTTGTCTTGAAATTGTGTTGATGCACCTTGGGCGGGTTCCCCCTGCAATGCGATGCTTAGGTTGGTTATTGTGCATTGTTGGACTGTACTGACGCTGGCCGTCCTTTCTTTGCCACCATACTGTACCTTCTTTCTTCTCTTTGTTACATTTACATAAATAGCTGATGTTATTAATCTGCCAAATCTTTGTGTCCATGTCTTTATTTACTATAGTTTTGGTTGAGTATAGTTATGGTAAGTGATGTACACACATGAGCAGGGGCACTGAGAGGGGAGGGGAGCGGGCCTGGGCTAAATAAAAGGCTGGGTCCGCCGCACACACGCCCCCTCCTCCCTCCCTTATCTGTCAGCTGCAGCAGCCTGTGTCACCTCAGCCCAGTCCTCAGCAGGTCAAATATTATTTTTTTTTTCATGCACCTATTTTTGCACAAAAAAAGAAGTTTTTAGAGAAAGTCATTGATTCTCATCTGCGACTCCGATTGCTTCCATGAGCTGCCATTTCCAGGTGTGATACTTATTGTTTTATATGGCATTCCACTGTATATTGTATTTAAGATCTAACTGATTATTATTAGGGGCCTATTTATCCAATAACATTTGTGAGATATTCTCTGAAAACACCCACAAATATTAAGGAATCCCCTTAATGTATGATGGAGGGACTGCAGCAGGTATCTCCAATATCTACTTTAGTTCCTCCATTTCCGACAGCAGCCGCAACCCCCATAGATTTCTATGGGGGGCTGTAAAGTTGTCAGATTTAACAAGCTCAAGAACGCTAAACATTCCAGAGTTTGGCCCCGATAGGATAACACCATCTCCAGGTAACGTTACCCTATAGTAGTTTACGGGCTACTAATTTGCAAAAATTACCGGAACCCTCCCCAGGAATGGCCGCTGCACAAGCGTGGTCTGCTGACTGTGCATGCACTGAACACCCTGGGCTCATGAGGGATGTAGTCAGCATCCCGCCATGTGGGATGTCGTCGGACGAAATATTGGCGCCCGAATCCTGACAGCGTCGGGATCCTGGCTCCAGAATCCCGACCGCCAGCATCCTGAAGGTAAGTATTGGACAGGGTAAGGGTTAGCCATTAGGGGGAGGGTTAGACACTAGGGGGAGAGTTAGGTTTATGGTGCGGGGAGGGGGAGGGTTAGGTTTAGGCACTAGGGGGGAGATTAGGTTTAGGCGGGGAGGGAGTGTTACGGTTAAAGGTTAGTCTTACCTTAGTTCCTTTATGGGTGTCGGAATTCTGACTGTCGGGATGCCGCTGTTGGTATTCTGACCAGCGGCATCCCGACAGCCGGGATCTCATACCCAATCCGCTCATGATATAAAAGTGAAATGATTGCAGGTTTGGGCTCCTTTCTATGCCCCTGTCGCTTCATGTGTATATTCGTACATTCAGGTGAAACTTAGGGGATCATTCAGACCCACTCGCGAGCGGCAGTACGCACGCAAGTGGGTCGATGGTCCCTACTGTGCATGCGCACGACAGAGGGAGCTCCGTCGTGCGCATGCGCGATACCCGGCGAGCGAAGGACTTTCCATCGCTCCGGGTCTCGCACCAAAGGGGGCGTGCTGTCGATGTTGATTGACAGCACGCCCCCTTTGGTGGGCGTGCCAGGGGCGTGTCTGCCAGACGGAGGCGTTCCCATGGGAACGCCTACCGTCTGAAGCCGGCCCCACTGACATCACTAGTGATGTCAGTGGGAGTGATTTTGGCTCTGATAGAGCCAAAATCACTCCTGGCCTTGCGGCTGGGAAACCCGACCGCAGGGTTTCCCTCGCAAGTCCGATGGTTGCGATGTTCAAGACCATCGCGACCATCTTTTTGCACACTCGTATATGCTGTGGGTGGTGACCCACAGCTATACGAGCGTCCAGGAGGACGCTCCATATTAATGGAGGAGGGCCCTGATTCAGAGCGAGCGCTCTGATCAGAGCGTCCGGCTCTGAATCAGGGCCTTAATTTCTTATTGCCACCAATAATTGTTAATTTTCGGGTCTAAAACCTGATAATTAGTAAATATGCCACCAAGGTCAATTAGAGGTGAAAAGTCAGAAAAGTTTTACCTGGTCGACTTTCCGCCTCCTTTGTCTGTTTCAGAGGCAAAAACTTTCCGTGCGCGTCCCTACTTTTCGCCCTATTCAATTTCTAAATAGGCGAAAACGGAAAGCGGCGAATGTGGAACAGGCAGAAAGTACTGTCAGAATTGGGAAAATCAGTCTGTACCCCAGAAAAAGATGCACTTACATAGGGAATCAATGTAGATGTGTACTAATAGCCCTAATAAAAGTGTTTGGGGTACTTACGTAGTTTAAATTGCTTCTTATTAGCGTCTTTGCAAAAGTGGTGATGAATGGCATAAAGTATTTTTTGCTGAAAATAAGTACTCCAGTAAAATTTGGGGTACTTGAAAATGGGTGCTAGTATATTTTTATGTCTCTAAAGTTAACTTTTAAAAAAACGTGAAATACCACCCTCATACATGCACCTGCAATCCCAAAAACACTTGGCCCCTCCTTACAGAACCCAAAGAACTCTATTTCACTAGCTGTTATAGTTCTCCCCCAAAACGAAAGTACTTTATTGTTGTGTTCTGAGGTAATTTTTTGTTTTTGTTTGTTGATTTGTCCTTTGGGGGGCTGCAGGGCCAGCGCTTCCATTAGGCAGCTTTTGGCAGCTGCCTAAGGGCGCCAGGACCTGATGGGCGGCCCGCTGAGACTGCCTCTCAGAAAGGGCATGGGCTTCCCTCTCCCGGAACCCAGTCCTGCAGGCTGAGAGACCCGGGGGTTATCCCAGCGGCGGGCGTCTATCTACGCCCCCGGAGAAGGCAACGAGAAACAGAGGCTGCAGCAGCTGGGTCCGGTGCAGGCATCGGAGACGTCACTGGCTTGCCCACTTTGCTGCTACATGCCAGGGGTGGTTTGTGCTGCAGGGACGTCGGGCCAGTTCCCACTCAACCCACCTCTCCGGGATTCCGCTGCTGCATTAGGAGTGTAAGCAGCCGGCGGCCACTCTGCCCACCCTTCACTATCTGACACCCCTCCCCGGGATTCCGTTGCTTAGTACAGTTTCAAAAGAAAAAATGGCCAACGGAGCCTTTGCTCCGCCTCCAGCCCCTCCGCGGCCCGCTTCCAGCCTCCAGACCCTCACAGATGCGATGCAGCGCTGTGCCAGGCTGCCGGCGCCCAGCAGCAAACTGCCCTGTGGCTGTGCTCAGCGTGCTGCAGCACCAGGTAGGCACCAGCATGTAATATTAAAGTAAGTCTGTGATATAAATTATATATATGTGTGTGTGTGTGTGTGTGTGTGTATATATATATATATATATATATATATATGTATATATAGTTATGTGTATATGTACACAAAACAAGAAGTAGTGCAGGATGCCGATGGGCGAAATACTGGCGCCGAAATCCCAACAGTGTCAGGATCCCGGCACTAGAATTCCGACCGCCGGTATCCCGAAGGTAAGTATCGGGCATTAGGGGGTGGGTTAGGGTGCAGGGTTAGGCACTAGGGGACAGCTAGGTTTAGGGTGCAGGAAGGGGAAGGTTAGGTTTAGGCACTAGGGGGGGGAGTTAGACTTAGGCATCAGGGAGGGAGGGGTAAAGGTTAGACTTACCTTTTGTGCTCACGGGTGTCGGGATTCTGTCGGGATGCTGCTGGCTGTATTCTGATCAACGGCATCCTGACCGTCGGGATCTCATACCCAACACGTTCTCCGGCACTCCACCTGTGCAAAGAGAGGGGGGGCGCAGGCAAAAGTTTTGTCTAGGGCACCTAGAAGCCTTGCACCGGCCCTGGGGGGCTGTCCCAAGGGTTCTGGGTTGTTTCCCCACATTTGCACCCCAAAATAACGATATAGCACTTTTGTTCTCCTGCTATTCATAGGAGATACTTTTCCTGCATTGACCTTCCGCTTCAACGAAATTGTCCTGGAATTGACTATGGAGATACTTTGAAAACAGACGGAGGGTCCGAATTCGCGGAAACTTTTCTCCAAATGGCACTTTTCACCTCTAATTGTATCCGGCCATAAATGTGAAATGTTTTGTATGTTTACTCTGTATGGTACTGCATACATTTTGTGGAGCCTTATAAATAATATAACAATAATAATAAAACCAATCGGATGTAGTCATATGTCGACATTTACAATGTTGACAGTTATAATGTCGACCTTGTTGAAATGTCAACATTGAACATGCCTGCATCTGGAGATTAACGACATGAAATGTCAACATTCTGCAGGGACTGGAAAGATAGCATAAGACTGCGGCAGTGGAGGGTTAGGATTAGACTATGGGAGGGTTACAGGTAGGCACTAGGTGGAGAGAAAGGCTACGGTAGGGGAGGATCAGGCACTATAGGGAGAGTTAGGATATAGGGTTAGCCATACTCGCCACTAGAAACACTGCGGGATCCATCGGAAGTCATCAGGACATCATCGCCGTACCCAGATGACACCACTGTAGCCACCGTACTGCTGTACCAGGTAAGTCATCACTAGACCACCAGGGACATTTCATAAGTGTCAATACAATGAATGTAAAGTTGGTCAATGTTGACATGCCAAGCTTGTCGACATTACAGCCAAGTCAACCTGATGAATATACCACACCCTGTGCATCAATTGGCAGCATCTATAGAGGGTTCAAAAGATTGTATCTTATAAAGGAAAGGGGCCAACTTCACCAGAGCATTTCTAGAAAAATACAGGCTAGGCAAAGCTAAGTCCCTACTTCATAGTAAGATCCAAATCCAGAAAAAGAGTGAAAATTTGTACCTGGGTAAACCCTGTCACAATGCAAGTGGTTCAAATGTATTTATTTGCATGTAGGGAAAATGCCATTGGCTTTTAAATGTAGTGTACAGTACGAATACTGGGCAGCTTTAGTTTTCAGTGAGTAGAGGTAGGACAAGCACTAATCCCAATTCTAAATTTGCCTCCTCCCCACAGAGTAAAATGGTTTTGCCATGTTCTTGCTGGATTTACTCCTAAGTCTAAATCAGACCCAAACATTTGTTAATGACAATCTCCCTATTCCCAATGCTAATCATGTCCGCACATTTTAAAATCCCACCACCCCAACCTCAGCAAAACATGATTTGTGCAAAATCGTACTTTCAAATGTATTTACTCCTAACTGTAAATAAGCCCCTCTATGGACCTTTTATACTGGAAAGAGCAATTTGTGAGTATATCAGGGTAATGGATCTCTGATTTTCTTTCAAAGAATGACTGGTCTGCCCAACCAGGTAACCACTTGTATCACCTAGACACCCTGGAATCTCGACGGGTTCAGAAGACACTTAGACATAGATAATTAGATAAAGCACAAGCTGGCATTATCATGGTGACCCTACTCAGCACATAATACACAGACAACAATTGTCAGGGGATTCAACATTACGCAATATACTGTACTTAACAACTCCTACCCACAGACTGTTCTCTGTAGCTGGTCTAGCGTTATTCCATGTTCTCCGGCAGACCATACTTTACTCCAGTAGTTTACTCCTTGGGAAATTTCTCCCTATCCACGGTGCCCTCGCAACTAGAATAATAAAGCTGATATTCCTAGTTGACTAATCTAGCACATTAGAGAATTACAACTCAAAGCCTCCCATTTCCCCCTGTGATGCTCTCTTTATTATTTCCCAAATTCTTACAGGAGATTGCTGATCGAGGAGGGTGTCCTAGATAACTGGCTGCACTATGGTTGGGCTGTAGGTGTAAAGAGATTGTTCTGAGGTGTCCCTTTCAGCCTGGAAGTTGTCTCCAGATTCGCTGTGGAGAGGTTTCTTTCGGCCTTGGTATAAGTAGGGAAGCACAATTGATTCCCCAAATGCCTATACCAAAGGTACTGACTAGGTAAAGTCTCAATGTAACAAAGTCTCCTCTGAGGTTACACCATTACTTAATGTTTAACTTGGGACAGGACCGTAGGGCACAACAGTTCTGTTTACTTGTGCAGATTACAATGTCAAAACCTACTGATACCCCTGGCAGGAAATGAGAATAGCTTAAACAGTTTCAAACATTCCACAACACAAAACTCATCAGTGTACAGTACAGTATAATACATATACAGTCAGGTCCATAAATATTGGGACATTGACAGAATTTTCATATTTTGGCCTCTATTCACCACCAAAATGGTTTTGAAATGAAACAAACAAGATGGGCTTTAACTGCAGACTTTCAGATTTAATTTGAGGGCAATTACATCCAAATCGGGTGAACGGTGTAGGAATTACAACGGTTTCTATATGTGCCTCCCACTTTTTAAGGGGCCAAAAGTAATGGGACTATCAACTCAAAAGCTATTTCATGGACAAGTGTGGGCTATTCCCTCGTTATTTCATTATCAATTAAGCAGGTAAAAGGTCTGGAGTTGATTCTAGGTGTGACATTTGCATTTGGAATCAGTTGCTGTCGACTCTCAATATGAGATCCAAAGAGCAGTCACTATCAGTGAAGCAAGCCATCATTAGGCTGAAAAATCAAAACAAACCCATCAGAGAGATAGCAAAAAAATTAGGTGTAGTCAAATCAACTGTTTGGAACATTCTTAAAAAGAAAGAACGCACCAGAGAGCTCAGCAACACCAAAAGACCCGGAACACCATAGAAAACAACTGTGGTGGATGACAAAAGAGTTATTTCCCTGGTGAAGAAAAACCCCTTCACAACACTTGGCCAAATCAAGAACACTCTCCAGGAGGTAGATGTATATGTGTCAAAGTCAACAATAAAGAGAAGACTTCACAAGAGTGAATATAGAGGGTTCACCACAAGATGCAAACCATTGGTGAGCCACAAAAACAGGAAGACCAGATTAGAGTTTGCCAAACAACATCTAAAAAAGCCATTACAGTTCTGGAACAACATTCTATGGACAGATGAGACAAAGATCAACTTGTACCAGAATGATGGGAAGAGAAGAGAAGGAAAGGAACTGCTCATGATCCAAAACATACCACCTCATCAGTGAAGCATGGTGGTGGTAGTGTCATGGCGTGGGCATGTATGGCTGCCAATGGAACTGGTTCCCTTGTATTTATTGATGATGTGACTGCTGACAAAAGCAGCAGAATGAATTCTGAAGTGTTTCGGGCAATATTATATGCTCATATTAAGTCAAATGCTTCAGAACTCATTGGACAGTGCTTCACAGTGCAGATGGACAATGACCCGAAGCATACTGCAAAACCAACCAAAGAGTTTTTTAAGGCTAAAAAGTGGAATGTTATGCAATGGCCAAGTCAATCCCCTGACCTGAATCCAATTGAGCATGCATTTCACTTGATGAAGACAAAACTGAAGGGAAAATGCCCCAAGAACAAGCAGGAACTGAAGACATTTGCAGTAGAGGCCTGGCAGAGAATCATCAGGGATGAAACCCAGCGTCTGGTGATGTCTATGCATTCCAGACTTCAGGCTGTAATTGCCTGCAAAGGATTTGCAACAAAGTATTAAAAAGTGAAAGTTAGATTTAGGATTGTTTAGTTTGTCCCATTACTTTTGGCCCCTTAAAAAGTGGGAGGCACATATAGAAACCGTTGTAATTCCTACACCGTTCACCTGATTTGGATGTAATTACCCTCAAATTAAATCTGAAAGTCTGCAGTTAAATCACATCTTGTTTGTTTCATTTCAAAGCCATTGTGGTGGTGAATAGAGGCCAAAATATGAAAATTCTGTCAATGTCCCAATATTTATGGACCTGACTGTAAGTCCACAGGATGTAATGCCGACATGATCAGTATGTATTGACAGGACATTTGTAGGTGAATTTCTAACAATGTAAAGAGCAAGTCAAATATGCAATAGTGACAGATGTCCAAATATCCTCTCACTCTCCTAGTAATTAGGGATGTGCAGGCTCGGATAGGTTCGAGTTTGCACGTGGAGTTCGGATTTTTCCCTCCAAAAAAACGGAACTCAGAAAGAGGCAAAACGTCATCTTTTGCCTCTTTCTGAGTTCCGTTTTTCTGGAGGGAAAAATCCGAACTCCACGTGCAAACTCGAACCTATCCGAGCCTGCACATCCCTACTAGTAATACAAAAGGATGTTTGACATGATACAGCATTATTTTAGGACAAAAAATAAAAAATAATGTAAAACAAGGAAGTGGCCTTATAGTGATCCTATGCTGGTCTTTAAACAACATATTTATTGTTTTCACTCATTTAAGGCAGTAACCAAATCTAGATGTGCGCATAATCCACCACATAGGGGCATATTCAATAGGCTGTGAGAAAAGCAAAACACCCACACCTGCGAGGTATTTCCTGCAGGTGCGGGTTTTTTGCTATTCTATTAGGTGCGTGTTTTTTTTAAAAACACGCGGCTGGAGGTTTTTTTTGTGCACCTCCAGAGCAAGCGTGATTTTTTCAGAAATCAATGTTCTTAAGGAAAAATCACGTGGACTTGCTCTGACACCCCCCCCCCCCAAAGGACTAATTAAGCAATTGGAAGTATCCAATTAGCTTAATTAGTCCTTAATTACTCACCTTCCGAAGCGTTGTCTTCTGCATCTTCTTCTTCATCCAGCGTCGGGAGCCGGCTCTTCTGCAGCAGGGTGAGTATGTCTGTGTGTGTGCTGTATGTGTATGCTGTATGAGTGACTGTGTGTGTGTATGTGTGCATGAGTGTGTGTGTGAGACCCCCGGTGCGGTGTGTGCGGCCCCCCCGGAATGGGCGCTGGGAGAGCTACATCTCCCAGCAGCCTTTGCTCCTCTCATCAGCCCCTGGGACTCCCAGCAGCCCCCTCTCCAGTAAGAAGAGAGAGGAGAGGCCGCCGGGAGCCGCGAGGACCCGGGCAGGTAAGTTACTTCTTTTTTTTTTTTTAAATTTACGCGTCGTGTGGCTTTCTGTGATGAAAACCCCGAGCCCACTGTTTTTTAATTGAATTCCGCAGGTATCGGGAGCGCGCATACCCGCGGGATTTAGAAATTGGCCGCGAGGGGCGCTAGGTTTTTTCCTCGCAAAACTTCGCGCCCAATTGAATATACCCCATAGACTATATCTATATATTGTGCTCACTTTTTAATATTGGAACTACTACTAGAGGATCAAAGAAAGGAAATCACTCTAGCCACATAATGCATACTCTGGGCGGAATTCAATTGATTCCTGCCCCTATCGCACCCAACGGAGCTATTCAATTGTTGCTCCTGTCGGGCACGATGAGCTGTCAGCGCTACATTTCAGCTCGCAGCCCCTGGGGGTGAGAGCTGACATGTGCGAAAAGTGACATGTTTGGGCGCCCAAACATCACTTTTCGCGATCGCGCCCAGCACTTTGGTCGGGTTCAGCTGCTTTACGCGGCTAAACCCAACCACTTTGGCCGTGATCAGCATGAAAATCTGGAACAATTGCATAGCGGCCCGCGATCTCCTGTCACTTTAGACGGGAGATGCGGGCCACGAAAACAATTGAATTCCGCCCAATGAATGAAAGCAGGTTAAAAAATAAAATAGAGACGTTTGATGAGTTAAAATAAACATATATAGTAAATTTTTTTACTTACCTTCCACACTTCTTTTGTCATAACAATGGCGGAGTCGCTCACGCTTATTGTCCCTTTCCTCATTCCCGTCTCCTCTTCCTACTTGACTTGTTTCATTTGAATAGAAAGTTCACTGGAGAAGGCTCAGATATACTTGTTGCAAGAATGCTCAGTCAGAACAGCGGACTGCAATGCATCAAGGAGCCATCAGTCACATTGTGGTACAAAGACTAAGAATGGTAAATAAGTATTATCTTTGAATTTTGTATCATTGAACTTAAAGGACAATTTCTTAATATTATAAAATAAATATTTTCTATTGCTGCATCTCGCATCGATAAAAATATTTTTCTCACCAATTTATTAGTAAATAATTGCTGGGGCAGCTGAGCGATGTTCGGCTCCCCAATTAGACTGTCCATCCATTGTAAGAAGAAACTTTCTGCTTCGCTGGCAAGTCTGATTGCCTTCTACACATTGCTAGGTCACACATTGCGCACATCGTGGGCTTCCAGAAGCAGATTCAATAAGAAATAAAAATTAAATAAAAAAACATTGGTAAAAATAAATAAATATATATATATATTATTATTATTATTATTAACAGTTTCTTATATAGCGCAGCATATTCCGTTGTGCTTTACAATTGGAAATAACATTATTAGAACCAAACTGGATAATAACAGACAGACATAAAGGTAAGTGGGCCCTGCTCGCAAGGTCACAATATATAGGGAATATATATATATATATATATATATATATATATAAAACCAAAAGTCTGCACCCACGACTTGTTTTAGAACAGCTTGCTGGGGTGACCAACTCATACAGGACTCCGTCCCATTAATCCAGGTAGACTGAAGAACAAAAACTCCGGGGTGTACTCACCAGACTTCTTGTGTGTCCTGTTCGCATCACTTTGCGAATAAGATTCATTTTAAGGGAAAAAGTTACACAAAAACACGCTCGGTGCACCACGGCATGGCACGACTAGAAGGGCTGTTTAACACATAAGGGAGCTATATGTATGTGGGCACATCTGTATATAAACTGAAGTACCTAAAGTGACATAGATGCCTAGTATCCTGTAGGACCCTGTCTAGCCCAGTTAAGTGCAGCAACTCGATGTGGCATCAATTGCACAAGTGGACGGAAGACCTCTGGAGATATGGTGGCCCATGCCGTCTAGATAGCTTCCCACAGCTTCCTGTTATTTGTAGGTGCAGGATCTTGGGTGTGAATGGACCTCAACTCAATGTCTCATAAATGCTCGATTGGGTTCATGTGGGGCAAACGTGGTGGCTACACCATTTGTCATAACTCTCCAGAATGCTCCTCGAACCAATTCTGAATAACTTGGGACTGATGACATGATTCATCATCCTTCTGGAATATTCCATCTTTGTGGTGATACATGAAGTCCATGAGGCTGCAAATGGTTATCAAGCAATGCAACATAGTGGTTACCAGTCAATGACGTGTTCAGGCGGATTCAACCCATGCCATGTGAACACAACCCACAGCATTGTGGAACCACCACCAGCATGCACATTGCCTTGTTGACAGTGCATGGTCCATGGGGTCTGTGCCACACCTGAACCCTACCATCAGCCCAAAACTACTGGAACCGTGACTCATTGGACCACGCAACATGTTGCCAGTCCTCCAGGGTCCAATTAGCAATGACACGAGCCCAGGTGAGAGGCTGTGTCTGGTTTTCTACTCATATATCCCATGGAAGCTAAAGAAAGCTGCACTGACCTGCTGGATAAGCATCTGTTATCTCCTGCATTGAATGTGGATGTGATTTGAGCCAGTGTCGCTTGTCTGTTACTCACAAGATGTCAGATTACAATTTATGCAGCTCTGGGCATTTCCAAGATGTCACAGTACGATGATACCACCTACCATTAGCTTTACATACTGCTAGCTCATGACTTCTCAGTGTATAAATCAAACACAATTTATCCTGCACTAATGATTTATAATGATTCCATAATTTAAATATCGTAAATATATTTGGCAGCTTTCATTGGGAGATCCCTTTCAGTACAGGATCTAAAATAATCCATAAAGCTTTCAAAAAATGATTGTTTAAATCTTGGCCTTTGGTTGTGAGTTTTTGGTATGATGGTGTGATTACAAGATCCAAAGAAAAGTGGTTTTCCAGTTCCTGGACATGTTTTTTATGTGTGACACCTGTTCATACTGATTTATTGGTTGGACTTATTTAATCTCTATGATTCCCAGAAAATGGCCTGTTTATATAACTATTTGATAGTGCCAATATTCTTATGAAATATATTCATTTAATACCTGTTTTGTGTTTCTAATTGGGGGGCCAATTCAATAATATATGGTGCTATTTTAATTGTGAGCGCCCGCTTGGCTGATTAAAAGTTATATACACACATTATATATATATATATATATATATATATATATATATATACACAATAGCCCGGCACTCACAATAATCCAGACAGAGTCCTTGTATGCTCATCAATAACCGCCAATAGCTCTTTTATTGGCTGCGGGGCTTGTTAAATATGGGGAAGCCGTATCACCAGCAAAAACTACAATTTTCCCCAGATTCAAGGCTCTCTTCCCTAAAGACCTCTTAAGCACCGTACACACTGGACGATTCATTTGAATAATATGAACGATGACGATATCTTTGAACGATAGATCGTTCAAATCATCCAGTGTGTATGTACTTACTGCCGAATGATGCGCGCTCCTGCGGGTCGTTAACGATATCCTCAGTCGCCTGTACATGCAGTCCATTCTGGGGATGTAGTTAGCACCGTCGTTCGCCGTTGCCGGGTCAGCCGCATCCGACATCGCTCACTACTTACGTCATCCACTGTGTACGGGGCTTTAGTCTTGACTGAACTTCTACTATAAAATATTTTGATCAGGTGAAGAGTATTGTAATTTCCAGCAAACTGAGGACGATGACCAAAAACCAGAGGAGGGAACAGAGATGGGACAGAGAATGGCCATTTTCTCTAAATACCCATCACTAGGTCAAAGCGTTGGACACCCGAGGCAAGAATGTGAAAGCATGGCAGCCACGGCGTGATCTCCCCCATTCCTGCTGCAAAATATCTATCATGATTCAGTAATAATAGTTGCGTGACACTTGAATCAGTGTATGATTATAACATTAATATGATGCCACAGCTCCCTCTATTCATTAATGTTGTAAAAAAAAATCAGTTTATTCAAAAGGGAGAATAACAATTGCTATATATACTATTTTAAGTGCAAGTTATTCACTAGAGAGCTCATAAAATGTCTCCACGAGTCTCCCAGGGTGGTATTAGCACAGGACGGCATGTTTTGGTGGTAGAGTCTTTTTCATCTAGAGCATGTCCCAGAGGGAGAGACTTTTATTAGCATCCAGCAGCAATAAGGTTGGCCGCTGAGGTTTCTGGGAAATTTTAATAAAGCAGACAAGGCTGTGAAATGTAATCAAATGTCTGATCAGATTACCTGATGCCTTAGAGTCACAGATCTCATAAAAATCCCAGGGACGTCACTTACTCAAACACTCCTGTGACAAAGGCATTGAGGTCTCGAGCTCAGCAAAGTATTGCCCACTCCAAAGATAGCCCTGTTCCCTTTAGGATACCTTCCACGACCCGGGGGTCTTTATAGTTTATTTTAACCCCTTCCCAGCTCCGAGGCATTATTAATGCAGAAAAGGGCATTACAATATAAATGTGTTGCAGTGCATAACAGAATGCTCATTCACAACCCCATCACACATACAGTATTTAGAGATCAAAAGGTTTGCTCTTATATGGAAAAGAAACATGACAAACAAATATAACAGTGAAAAAACCAATAACAACATAAACAGTGGCTTTTACTTTCAATATATTGTAAGCCTTTACAAACAGAGGCCACTCTGCCAACGATTTGGTAAATGTGTTTATCAATAGCAGTACTAGCAGCTAGTTAAATGTTAAGTAGAATCTGATTGGTTGCTATGGGCAACATCTCCACTTCTAAAAACTCTCACTTTAGTAAATATACCCCTTAGTGTAAGAAAACATTAAATGTTAGAGGACAGACACCCATTTGTTACTGTTAACGACCACAATTTCAGCTTATAATGGGGAAAATTGATCAATTCATGTTTTATATAATGTTAAAAATAAAATATGACTATCATCTAGGACAGTGGTGTCAAACTCTGGCCCTCCAGCTGCAGTGGAACTACACATCGCAGCATGCAGTGCCACAGTTTTGCTATTAGGGCATGCTAAAACTGTGGCAGGGCATGCTGGGATATGTACTCCCACAAAAGCTGAAGGGCCCGAGTTTGACACCACTGATCTAGGAAGACAGTAGAACCCTCACGTGAAGTTTCACATATCATACGGTATGTATTACCCAGACAAACAGACAGACAGATTGAAAACATATACTTGAAATAGATAGCTATATAGACAGACAGATAACCTATACATGTAAAACATACATGGAATAGATACAGTATCTATGTTAGATAGATAGATAGACAGACAGACAGACCCCTGTGTTTTGGCAAAACCACCCTCAAGTGTTTTGGTTCAGATTACTTTAAATTTTAAATGATAAAAACATTAATCATGTAATTTGGACCTCTTTACATGTAATCCAAAACAGAGATTTGTTTTTTTAATTCTAAATTCTGAACATACAGCAAACCCGAGCTGGGTCTCTGATCTACTCAGAACCCCAAAAGTGATTGAATCGGAACCCCTAAACTCGGGGGTGTTTATTTTTCATAAATCCGAGCTGCACATTTCTAGGATAGATATGTATATAAGATGGATACATATACAATAGATAGATGATAGACAGACAGATACGGTAGATATATAGGATACATATACAATAGATAGACAGACAGATAGATAGAATGGATACATATACGATCGATAGATGGATAGATAGATAGATATGAAATGGATAGATGACAGAGAAAGACACACAACCGCACGCAGTAGAGATATTGCTGTCAGATCCCTGTTAGTGTTTAATCCTGAAATAATTTCATTGTGCTCTTCTGTTGATACAGGGTTACACAGCAGAGATTTATTATGTGCTAGCTCCGGTAATCCAGACATTATTACATCGCCTTAACTGGATTCCAGCTATATTAAAAAGAGAGGCTATTCAGGCGCTCCCAACGCTACAACCGACACAAAGGCCTCATGGCGTAATGTAGGCTGACACGGTGTTTATTAGCTGGGAGCTTCTTGTGCTGTCTAATTACAGCTGGGAAGCACATATATGCATCCAGGCATCTGAGAAGAAGCTTTCCTTCTATTAACCATTTTTCTGCCAGGCTCCTCCTGGATGGAATAAAGTACAAAGAGGACAGCTGTTTCTACCCTAGAAGTTTTCCTATATACAATATTTTGGAATTAGGACACTTGTAGATTGTCATACCATAAAATCATGTTATGCATGTAAAGTAAAGTACATAGTGAATACCTTCTCTCACAGGGAATTGAATATGGATGTTTAGAAACTGCCATTATCTACCAAATTAGTTACACCCAGTGGCAAACGCAGGATTTCCAGAGGGTGGTTTCCAAATGCTTAAATTTAGAGTGAGTGTGGCTTGTCAATGAAGAGGCGAGAATTAGTACTTAACCAGCTTTAATAAGCGTCATACAAAGTGTATTGTGTGTATTAAATCCAGCATATACAGGACCAGTGATCACAGTAAGCCATTAGATGCGCCAGTAGGCCATCCTGCCTGAGCTGAATGTATTTATTTTAGATGTGGGCACCATTACAGACTATTGGAACAAGTCTGGGAGCCTGGAGGAGCAGCAGAAGAACCTAACACTGCCCTGGATATACTGTATATATGTACATGTTGGGCTCTATAGCAGTGCATCTCTAACAGTGCATGTTTTCCAGATCTTCCAGTTGGTGCACAGGTTATTTATTACTAGCTGATACAAGTTAAAAGATCCACAGGTTGTGCTAATTATTTCATTTGTGATACTGAGAAGAACATGCAGCACTAGTAACAATCTATTATATTACTATTTCTATTTTGTGTGGACTGGGGAGGGGGGTTTCCAGGAAAACGGAAACCCTCCCTGCGTTTGCCTATGACACCTACAGGCAGGGGCAGAATTTATTTGGAGGTGGTGAGACTTTTCACAAAAGTTTTGATACTAATGTTTAAGTAGCAAAATGATCAAATCAAAGGGGTCTATGTACTAAGCAGTGATAAGTGACAGAGTGAGAAGTGATAAGTCTGTGATAAGTGCCAGCCAATCAGCTTCCAATTGTCATCTCACAGGCTGTGTTTGAAAAATTACAGTTGGGAGCTGATTGGCTGGCACTTATCACAGACTTATCACTTTTCACTCTGTCACTTATCACTGCTTAGTACATAGGGTCTCATTCAGACCCGCTCACGAGCGCAGGGCGCTCGCAAGCGGGTCGATGGTACCCAAATGCGCATGCGCACGACGGAGGCTGCTCCGTCGTGCGCATGCACGAGACCCGGCGAGCGACGGGGAAGCCGTCCCTCGGGGTCTCGCACCAAAGGGGGCGTGCTGTCGAAGGTGAGTGACAGCACGCCCCCTTTGATAGGCGTGCCGGGGCGTGGCTGCCCAGACGGAGGCGTTCCCATGGGAACGCCTACCGTCTGGGTCCGGCCCCACTGACATCACTAGTGATGTCAGTGGGAGTGATTTTGGCTCTGATAGAGCCAAAATCACTCCAGGGCTTGCGGCAGCGAGACCCTACCGCAGGGTCTCGTCGCAAGCCCGATGGTCGCGATGGTCTTGACTATCGTGACCATCATCATGGACGCTCGCATAAGCTGTGGGTGGTAACCCACAGCTATGCGAGCGTCCAGGAGGACGCACCAAAAAAAACAAACAAACGCCCTGATTCAGAGCGGGCGCTTGTTCAGAGCGTCCGGCTCTGAATCAGGCCCATAGACCCCAAAGTGATACAAATGTTTGCATGCACCGTGGAATAATTTCATCCTGCCCCCCCCTTAATCTTATGCCAAAAGAAGCAAAATCCTGCATTCCCGCTGATGCCACAATTGTATGTGCATCCATATTTGTGGATTTAAAACTTATCTACTACTACTACTACTATTATTATTATTGTTGTTATCTCAACTACATTTATCTATAATAATGTTATTTATTTGAGATATGGGAGCCCCACATTTAAAATAATTGCTATTTAAATTTTAATTCCTTTTTCTGCTTTTAATATACTGTTCTGTATTAGTACTTCTTATTACAATTATTTTATTTTAAATATTAATGCAAACATAGTTTAGTTTGTTAGCTCAGGAAAATAACTATTTTAGTACTGTAGTACTCTTAATACCCTGTGGCTTTTTAATTTTAATATTACAGGTTGAGTCTCCCATATCCAAAATACTTGGGACCAGGGGTGTTTTGGATAACGGAATATTCTGTATTTTGGAATATTTGCATATCATAATGAGTTATCTTGGGAATGGGACCCAAATCTAAACACAGAATGCATTTATGTGTTATATACACCTTATACACACAGCCTGCAGGTAATTTTATACAATACTTTCAATAATTTTGTGGCTCAAACAAAGTTTGTGTACATACATGAAATTCTTTTGTGTTTCATATACACCTTATACACAAAGCCTGAAGGTAATTTTATACAATATTTTTAATAATTTTGTACCTTAAACAATGTTTGTGTACACTGAACCATCAAAAAGCAAAGGTTTAACTATCTCAATCATGCTAAAAATATTCCGTATTTCGGAATATTTGGATATGGGAGACTCAACCTGTACTTATCCATTTTCTAAATTAATAATGTGTTTATTTTATGCAAGATAGTATAGTAATACAGGGCTGAAAATAGGAGTTGTTGCACCCGAGGCAAGGCAGTAATTTGGCGCTACCCCATTATACCACGTACAGTAATGCCCCTTACCCTAATATGCCACACTCAATAATGCTGCTTATACATAATGCCACATGCAGTAATGCCCCTAGTACATACTGCCACACACAGTAATGAGCCTTATACATAATGCCGGACAGTAATGCCCCTTATACATTATGCCACACAATAGTGCCCCTTACACATTCTGCCACAAACAGTAATGCCCCTCACACCATTACGCCACACACAGTAATGCCCTTTACACCATTATGGTCGCCCACTCTGCAGCCTCTCCCCTGGTCCCTCTCCTCCCACAGCAGTGGATTTGAAGTTGCACGCCCGTCCTGCAGCCCTTCCTTGAGAGACACATCGCCTGCCGCCGTCATTCTAATGTGGTGATGCTGGCTGCAGATACGGTGTGGGGCTCAAATCCACACCTACTTCCACCTGCCCCCCTTCATCGGCATGCGTATCCCCTTATTTTTTTGCCCGGGGCATGTGCCCCTCTAGCACCCCCCTAGTTGCGGCCCTGGAGTATTGCAGGTTTGACAATGTTTCTTTTCTTTTCTTTTTACTGATTTGTTCATAATACATTCTAAGACAAAGAAAGAAAAGGAGTCTTTTCTTTCTGTTCCAATGTATTAGATAATATGTGGTCGAAAGAATGGCTGGAAGCCTTAAACTAGACTTTATATAATAATATTTGTTTGTTTGTTTGTTTTAATATATCGGTTTATTTGTATGGAAATTATTTGAATTTGCCACTGGGATATATTACAGATTTGTATCCTGTTTTAGAATAATGTACAACATTCACCTCTAATGTATGAGTTGCAGTGCACCAATAATACAGCAGGAAGTGTGGCTTCACAGTCAGTACAAAATATGGGCAAATACACAGTACACAACTGACACGTTATAGTAAATGGGCAGAAAGTTTAGATAAGTATCCAAGTTATGTGGAGTAAATCAAACAAGACTCAAATACAAAATTTGAACTTTTTTTTAAAGTCGACAACTTGCACCAGAGGGCTAGTACCAGAAAGTCATCTCTGTCCAAACATTTGCGCTTGTTTGATCGCCATCTTGGGATGCACTAACTGTACGGTAGCTGCATCTACACGCCTCTTCCAACCCTCGCCCAGGGTCCCTTAGAGCAGGCAGCCATAAGTGCAAAATGCAGAAGAGTTACCAGGGCCAAAGATGTGCTTCACAAAGATACACAAGTGCTCTTAAAAATAGAGCAGGTTGCAGGGAAGAGAAGCTGGAAGTTGCTTTTACAACCGACTCTGACTGTCGAGAGTCGCTCTCTGCAGGTTGCCCACAATCTGAGAACTTGTGGGAAGCTGGGGGTCAGCCCCTCTGATAAACAGGCACCAATCCAATTATTTGTACGTGGTGGAGATGGGCACATATCTAAAGCACATTTGAGCTCTCCATAATGCTATCATTTTCTTTGGATAAAATATGCTAAAGAGTGTAATTAACTAAATAAAAGATATAGGATATTCTGGGTCTGATTCAGTTGCATGCAATGCAGAATATTGGGGATCTGCGCGTGCGCAGGACTCATTCTGCGAACGTGGAGAATGGGTCCTACGTAATTGCATGCAGCCCCTTCTGTGCCTCTGCCGGATTGACAGGCAGAGGCATTTAAGGGGCACTGCAGGGGAAGGGGTTAGCCGCTGTTTCTGGAAATGAGGGCATGTCCACCCCATTTTCCGGGAGTGGCAATGCCAGGGACTGTGTTGACGCAGTTTCCTGGCCTCACAAGCCGGCCAGCCTGAGTAAGGTGATGCTCATTCAGCTGGCCGGGACGGCCCGGCTCTGTCCACCATCGCATCCATCAAAGTTTGCGATGGTGTTCCCAGCCTGTGACCTTGGTCGCAGTGCTGGGATCGCAAATGCTGCAGGGGGTCACACACCTCCTGCTGCATTTGCATATTTACGACAGAATTGCAAAGCTGCCTGCATGCAGCTTTGCAAGTCCGTACCAACCTGAATCAGCCCCTCTATTTGCAAAAAACAAACAAACAATGTTTGGATCTATGAATATAAATCAAGGGGGGAAAAAGGCTATGAATGTTAGTGTTCTCCTTAATAACCTCTGCGTACACAGGGCCTAATTCAGGGATGGACGCAAACAACGCCGTTGCAACTGCGATTACGTACAATATTCTAATGACTTAGCTGATGTCTTGTGCACTTAGACGCCACCTCCAGTATCTCACATGTGCCTTTTAAGTCTAAAAACGGTAACATCATAAACATCGGTTGCACATGGAATGTCTGATTGTAGTCTCAGACAGAGCAGCTCTCCTAAGACACCAGGGGCCTCTGCAGCTGCAAATTCAATGGCAGGGGCTCACTAGAGCAGCCCAGAAACCGGTCCCGACACTCCTATGTTTTTCTAGCCACCCCGTTACCTCCCCCAAATGCTGACTACCGGTCTCTCACTTTGTGAAGAAATCCTCACTGTGGCCATTGCTAATCCATCGCTACACGTGCGCAGCAGCTTTGATGCATGTATCCATCTCTGAATCAGGTCCACAGAACAGTAGCTTAGTGTTTCCCAACAGTACCTTTTCCAGATGTTCTAATGGGTGCACAGGTGTATTCATTACTGGCTGACACATTTTAAAAGGTTCACAGGTGGTGCTAATTATTTTCATTGTAATACTGAGGAGATCTGTAAAACATGCACTGTTAGGGGTCCTTGAGGATCGGAGTTGGGAAACACCATAGTAGCTAGAGCAGGCCTGGCCAACCTGTGGCTCTCCAGCAGTTGTGAAACTACAAGTCCCAGCATGCCTTGCCACAGTTTTGCTATTAGGGAATGCTAAAACTCTGGCAAGGCATGCTGGGACTTATAGTTTCACAAGAGCTGGCCAGCCACAGGTTGGCCAGGCCTGAGCTAGAGACTGAGAGTAAGGATAGTGGGCCTGATTCAAAGGTGGACGCTAAAGCTGAAGAGGCTGCAACTTTATGCTAATGCCTTTGCCAATGGGCTGTTTACCGAGACGCTCACCGGCTGTAATCCACGCAAACCGTCACACCATCAAGCGGACATCAGCCACACTAATGGACATTAGAGCAACCCTATGGTTGCTCAGAATGTCTGACATTACATGGCCGCTGGCACCAGTGGAACTGTGTCTTTCAATGCAGTCCCTGACACCAGCACGCCCACTGATACGCACGCCTACGAAAGCAAATCCCCAGTCACTGTCCAGGAACGCCTATCGGTATTGCATGGATCTCTATGCAATTCCAACCTGCAGCCCCCAGCAATAAGCATAAGGACACAAGCACAGATTGAAAATATTGGGCACTTGCATGTGATGTTTTAGAAGTGTACATCTCTGCAGCAGGCCCAGTGTCACAAAAGATGTGTTTAGCTGGAGCAATTTAAAAAAAAAAAAAAGTTTTTCCATTTGAACATTTTTCTACCCATTATAATATGTAGATATTGCTGTTCCCTATAACACGCAAAACAAAAAAGTAAAAATAAATATTTTGTAAAATACTGTATGTGGCTCTGCTTCGCGCTGGCCACAAATGGTACTGCAGGCACCAAGACGTCAGGTAACAATTCATGGCTTGGTGCATTTCATCTTCTCATACAGTATGTCTGTGCGTTTATCCCTTACAGGCTATTTGCCACTAAATGTAACAGCTGCCTGAAAACAGTGATGCCATCAGAACTAATCATGCGTGTTCTCAACAATGTCTATCACGTGGCCTGCTTCTACTGCTGTGAGTGTGAGCGGAGGTTGGAGCGAGGAGATGAGTTTGTCTTGAAGGAGGGGCAGTTGCTGTGTCGCAGTGACTATGAAAGGGAGAGGGAGATGCTCAGCACGTTTAGTCTGACACCAGCTGGATCAGGTAGGTTGCAGGTACTAGATGTTCAAAGACTGAAAAATCTATGTACAGTTATAGCAAGTATCCCAACTTGCACATTTGCACAGTGGAGGAAGCCATTTTGTTGGCTGAACCAACGTTCATGAGATTGTGGACAATAGAGCAGATGGAATAGGCTGCGATGTGCAGACATCAGTGAGATTCCGGTGAGTCTGCCTAAACCAGGTTGGTTTTGCCTTTTAAATGATTGCCACTTTAAAGCAGACTCGCTGGAATCTCACAATGCCTGGCTATTCCAATTACCCCTATGACTTCACTAGGAACATCACTAAACCATAAATGTGAAGTCACTAGGATCAGAGATGTTGGGAGAACATTTAGGCCTTGTGTGACCAGGCATATAGGGTTGAGATCATTCCCTGCCGTGAAAACCGGGGACTTCCTAATATTCTGCACCACTCCTGAAGCAGGTGCTTCCAGGGCAAGACTAACAATGGGGTAGATGGGACTACAGCCCCAGGCCTTCACATAAATGTAGGCCCATCATCATGACAACATGATGACCAGCCACCCATAAATCAAAATAATTATATTTGTATTCCATCTCAAAATAAAGCCATTTTTCTACTTTTACATATTAAAGGTGGGATGTATCAGGCATCACATTTTTAATGCGATACATCCCGCCACTTACCGCATGCATTGCAGCGTTTATTAATGCCGTATGCGTGTAGTTTTGCAATCAAAATTGCAAAGGATAGCTCTTCCGAAGACGGCTGTCCTTTGCGGTGTGAGAGCTTCCGGATTTATGACCCATAAGTCCGTCTGCACATGCACGGCCGTCGGCCAGCTCATGCGCGAACCATGGGGCACAGTGGAAGGGATCATATTAGGCTTCTATTAGGCAATGGTATTTGTAGATGAGTTGCCTATCAGGTGCAAGCTCCGGAAAGTTTCGCTTTCAGGAGCTTGATTCATATGGAAGATGTGATCATACCTCCGAAAACAGCAGTTTGCAGAGGTGTGACCACATTTAGTATTAGTACATCTCGTCCTCTGGGAGACAATGGGGCTGATAGTGTCTGGGGTGCATACACTATCAGCCCCATTGTCTCCCAGACGGCGGGATGTACTAACCCACATGGCTCTGGCTACACCCACACAACACTGGTCACAGTTCCTTCTATTCTCAATATAGCATACCCCCCAACTATCCTGATTTTAGCGTTACAGTCCTGTTTTTCAAGGACTGTCCCCCCCCCGTGGGCTACAGTGTAACAGGGTGAGATGTTGGGGGGAAATAGAGCAGTGGTGCTGATGAAAGTGAATGGATACTGAGCACATGCATGCGTCATCCATTCAGTGCAGGGAGGAGACAGTGGGCAGTCCAGCAACTGCAGGTGTGCTGGGCTCGTCCCCAGCGTAATGTGAAAACAGGCTGTGTGGACCGGTCCTGGTCGTGAAAATACAGGGGAAATCAACGTAGGGGTTCCCTGTATTTTCATTAACCAGCACCAGGCTCTGTGAGCCAGTTCTAGTTGTGGAAATACAAGGGACAAAATTAGTAGGTTTCCCCCATATTATTCACAACCAGCACCGGGCTCTAACTAGCAAGGGTGTAATGCTGCAACCAGGGAACATGCTTCATAGGGTCCCCCGGCCAAAGCATTCAGCACCCCACACTAGCCAGGCCAGGGACCCCTGGGGAGGTTGGACCCCCCAGTAAAGGGTACCACAGCCTGGGGCTGAAACCAGGGACTAGCCCCCGCATCCCTGGCTGGTGTGGGTTGCCGAATGCTTTGGCCGGGCGACCCCATGAAGCATGTCCCCTGGCTGCGGCATTACACCACTGCTATGTAGAGCCTGCTGTTGGTTGTGTATAATCCCTACTCATTTTGTCCCCCATATTTCCACAACAAGGACTGTCTCACAGAGCTAGTGCTGATTGATGAAATTATGGTGGACCCCTACATTCATTTCCCCCTGTATTTTCGCAACCAGAACCGGCTCACACAGCATATTTTGCGGAATAAATACAGCCTGGACTGTGATGTACAATTAGCCTTGTTGTTTGGTGTATTTGGGGTAGGTGACATTTTGTGGCCACATGTGAACATTGGAGGCAGCTTGAATAATTCATTTGAGCCAAGTCTTACATATGTTTTGTGACAAAATGACAGCCACAGTTTTAGTAGGAGATGCATGAGACCTTCTAAAATGGACCAGTGGAATAGGTGCCTATAGCAACCAATCAGATTTTACCTATAATTTACCTAGTATATTCTATAAAATGATAGCTAGAAGTTGATTGGTTGCTAGGGGCAACATCTTTACTAGTTCTCTTTAGAAGGTTTGATACACCCCCCACTAAAGAGAATAATCTTTCCTGTAAGAACAGTATCACAGTTTGTCATGTACATGTGCATAACATGTTTTATTTCATCTGTAAAAACAGTTAAAAGTGAGGACGAAGATGGGAGTAATCTCAATGGAAAAGGAAGTGAAGAGGCAAAGGAATTAAAGCGTTCGAAGAGGCCAAGGACAATACTTACCACACAGCAGCGCAGGGCATTCAAAGCATCATTTGAAGTGTCTTCCAAGCCATGCAGAAAGGTAACCATCAATACTAAGGGCCGGATTCAGCAAGGATCACAGTTGCTAATATGCATGCAATCGGCCAATTGTTGCGTTCTGTGCATGCGTATGCATCGCTGTGTGCGGACTAGCTATTGCGATCGTGACTGCGATTGCAGAGGCCACGCAAACCCCTTGCAGAGTGATTGACAGGAAGCACCACTTGTGGTTGGTGACAGGGGGGTGGTTGGGGAAACGCAGACATGCCAGTGTGTTCGCACAGCATTGAAGGGGCGTGCATATATTATCCACTGCGATGCCTTATGCAGTGTGAGGTCTCATAGCGTGCATGGTTGTTAGCAATTTTTGAGTAAGGTCAGGTCAGTGCTTGTGCAAGATGGTACTCGATTTTACCGATGGTTTCGCTATGCTGCTAATCATTACGGATGTGTGTAAGGTAAAGTAGGCGTCCTTATGCAGCACTGAGTTTGCATTGCAGTCGCAGTGACCTACAATGATCCCAGTGTGGTAGCTCAGATTACAAAATGGGAATTATTTATATTTTTTGTGGAAGTCACTAAAAGGGAACATGGGACTGATTCAGAGCTGAACTCTCTGACCAGAGCGCTCGCTCTGAATCAGTGCCCTCCTACCTGAAAATGGAGCGGCCTCCTGGCCGCTCACATAGCTGTGGGTGACCACCCACAGCATATGCGAGTGGCCAAAAAGATGGTCGCGATGGTCTTTGACCCGCGACCATCAGGCTTGCGACGAGACCCTGCGGTAGCCCAGGAGTGATTTTGGCTCTATCAGAGCCAAAGTCACTCCCACTGACGTCATTACTGATGTCAGTGGGGCCGGACTCAGACGGTAGGCGTTCCCATGGGAACGCCTCCGTCTGGCCGCCGCGCCACCGGCACGCCCACCAAAGGGGGCATGCTGTCAGTCACCATCGACAGCACGCCCCCTTTGGTGCGAGACCCCGAGCGACGTATTTCTCGTCGCTCGCCGGGTCTCGCGCATGCGCACGATGGAGCTCCCTCCGTCGTGCGCATGCGGCAAACATCGAGCGCTTGCGAGCATCATTTGCTCGCGAGCGGGTCTGAATGACCCCCTATGTTCCATTGACAGTGGGCCTGATTCAGAGCTGCACGCTATTAACACAGTAGCTGCGTCTTTGGATACAGCTACTGTACTAAAATATGCTAATGCCGCAGGAGGCGTCTTGTGTAAACAGACACCTTATGTCACCTTCTGTGATCTGCTGCATCCAAGGACGCAGCATCGGATCGCGTTGTGTGACCATCAGTAACCTTACCAGGACGGCCAATGTTTTCCACTGGCTTCAGCACGCCCAGAAAATGTGGCCATTGTGGCCCCCGTTTTTCTGGGATGCAGCCTGACGCCACCCCCATATGGGCACAGCAGGCGAGCTCACAGGAGATTGGCACATGAGCAGTAAAGATCTACAAACATCGGAGTTGACCGCAAACAATCAGGTTTGCATACAACTCTGAATCAGCCCCACAATCCCTTCAATTTAATATTATGCAATATGCATAGGAATTCAATATCTTGTTTTCCTTTTTCAGTTGGCCAACAGTCCAGGTCTCCCCATATAGGTGGGAACGTCTGAGACAGAGATTCAGGGCCGTAGCTAGGGTAGTGCGGCCGGTGCCATCGCACAGGGCACCATAGGTCAGGGGGCGCTGTTTGGGCCTGTAAAATTTCTGTTTATTATCATTCTCACTTATAACTTTCTCTTATGTCATCCCCGGCATCTCCTGGCCTCTCCTATCTCTTCCCTGGCCCTTCCCCTTGGGGCAATTCCTCTTTTTTGGGTGCATCATGTCCCTTTGAAAATTGAGGGGGGCACCAATGCTCTTTCTGGAACAGGGCACCAAAAAGTCTAGTTACGGCTCTGCAGAGATTACAGTATTTTTGGATCAATAGGCCGCAAAGTCTGATTGCAGCATCCTTCAGTTACCTATAGAAAGTCTGCTCTGTTTAGGAAATTATCTCCCACAACTGTATCTTAAGGAGCAGGGCTATATATCATCAGGAACAAGCGGGAACTCGGGGCCTGATGCATTATGGATTGCAACTGCAACAGCGTACACAGATCGGCCGATGGTGCGTACTGTGCATGCATGTGCACCGCACTGCGTGAGTTACCACTGCAATCACCTACACAGATAAGAATCCACTGCAGAGTGAGTGACAGGCTGTGTGTGTTTAGGGGTGGTGATGGGGGAGTGGTTGGAGAAACACAGACGTGCTTGTCTGCTTATTCTCACCGTTTCCTGGGTGTACATAAATTAGCCACTGCGACGGCATGCGCAGCTTGTGTACTCACTGCATGCGACGAGGTTACCTGTTGTAATTGTGTGTGAGGGTTTGATGTTCCCGATGTATACGCAGGACTGCAAGGTATTACAGATGTGTATATGTGCAATGATTATGTGAAATAAAGTGTATTAGCTCAATGGGAGGAGTTATGCACCGGAGAAGGTGATCGAATGGAGCTATGGGGATCGCGATTATAAGAACCTGTTCTAAAGCTGGCCACACACTAGACCAACTTACATCAAACCAGCCAACTTGTTGATTGGTTGGAATGAAGATCTGGTAACGTATGGGAGTAAATGATGATCAGCAATTTGCTCCTAAATGCCAGAAAACAGATGAAAATGGTCGTTCAGACAAGTTTGTTAAATGTTTGATCTAAACTATTTGTTCAAACAACAGTTTTGGTCCATTTTCCAGCGTTTAGGAGCAAATTGCTGATTGTATTCCTTACCAGATTTTCATTCCAACCAATCAACTAATTGGCTGGTTGGACAGATAATCTTTAGATGTGTGGGCAGCTTAAGTCCCTCCTCTGGTGAACTGAGCACAGCCTGTCCAGGACTCACATGAGTGAATACATATGAACCGATAACACAGCCGAGAACACATTTTGAATATGAAGAATATTATGCTGTTTATAAATGACACTTGCAAACAGGAATACTGTATGAAATGTAGGTAGCTAATAATAGCTGTTAATGCAACTTTCATCCACCTTACACCATACTTTCAAAGATATTTTTTTTTTATTGAATAGTTTATAAATAGAGCTTTCATAATCTTTATCATAAATTATATGCAATACCTAATGAACAGTGCCAGAGTGATATGGTTAGTCGGTCCTCCGCAGCAGGTAGGTGCCAAGCTGGAGAGGCCCCACCACCTTCTCCATTTGGTGGATGCCTGCTGAGTTTTTGTTACCAGCGGGCACTCAGCGGCTCCTTCCCTGCAGCCGAGCTCACTCTAGAGCTCCGCTTTCCGGCCCCCGCAGTGTGTAGGGAGAGAAGTTGTGACATTTCACCCATAGTTCTGAGCGTAAGGAGCTGTCAGGCAGTGACTGGCCAGAAGCGGGGCTTCAGTTTTGTGTGTCATTAAGTGTAAGGGGCACTACTACTGTGGGCATTGTGTAAGGGGTACTACTAGTGTGGGCATTGTATAAGAGGCACTACTACTGTGGGCATTATGTGTAAGGATCCCTACTACTGTGGGCATTATGTGTAAGGGGGACTACTACTGTGGGCATTGTATAAGGGCACTACTACTATGGGCATTATGTGTAAGGATCCCTACTACTGTGGGCATTATGTGTAAGGAGCATGACTACTGTGGGGGTTATGTGTAAGGAGAACTACTACTGTGGGCATTATGTGTATAATGGGCATTACTGTGGGCAATGTGTATAAGGGGCACTACTGTGGGCATGGTGTATAAGGGGCACTACTGTGGGCATGGTTTATAAGAGGTACTACTGTGTGGCATTATGTGTATAAGGGACACTGCTGTGTGCATTAGGTGTATAAGAGAAATTGCTGTGCACATTATGGGTATAAGGGGCACTACTACTATGTGGCATAACGTGAATAAGGGGCACTACTGTGTGGTGTAATGTGAATAAGATTGTGCTACTGTGTGGTGTAATTGAATTGGGGGTACTATTGTGTGGCTATGCCCCTTCTTTGTGAGACCACACCCCTTTTTTGAGCGCACTGTCCCTTTATAAAAAAAAATGGGAGTGAGGGTGCAAATTTATAGTTTGCAGGGGGGGCGCCGAACACCCTAGCCCTGGCCCTGTGTGTTGGTATGTGAATTGCAGCAGGACACACAAACCGAGCATTAAATATCGTCATGAAGGCAATGAGCTATGTTAGAGCCCATTGCCTTCCATTGGCTTGAGTGTATAAAAAAAATATATATATATTTATATATTCAAAGAACAAAAAAGGTGGCACTCCAAGTCTCGTTTTTAAAGGTGAAAAAAACAGGTACTTTAATCGACGTTTCAGGGTCCAGGCCTCTTCATCAGGACACACAATAGTGATAATTTACAGTGCAGACTTAAATAGCAACCACACAGAACTCACCCATCTGGTTTATTATACATGTTTATTATTGTTGTTTTTTTTTTTAAATCCTGAGTGCCGGGTGTTTTTTTGGTAGATGTTGTTACTTATATATCTGTGCATCGGAGGAAGTTGTATATGCTGAATAGCGTGCCGGCAGATTGTGGAGCAGTAATATATATATATATATATATATATATATATATATATATATATATATATATACACACACACACACACATATGGTGCACTAGGTAAGTATTCACAGCGCTTCACTTTTTCCACATTTGTTATTTTACAGCCTTATTCCAAAATGGAATAATTAAATTTTTGTCCTCAAAATTCTACACACAATACCCCATAATGAAAACGTGTAAAAAGTTTTTTTGAGATTTTTGCTAATTTAATTAAAAAAAAAACCAAATCTGGGGAAGGGTACAGAAAAATATCTGCTGCTTTGAAGGTCCCAATGAGCACAGTGGCCTCCATCATCCGTAAATGTAAGAAGTTCGGAACTACCAGGACTCTTCCTAGAGTAGGCCGGCCGTCTAAACTGAGCGATCGAGGGAGAAGGGCCCTGGTTAGGGAGGTGACCAAGAACCCGATAGTCACTCTGTCAGAGCTACAGGATTCCTCTGTGGAGAGAGGATAACCTTCCAGAAGGACAACCATCTCTGCAGCAATCCACCAATCAGGCCTGTATGGTAGAGTGACCAGACAGAAGCCACTCCTTAGTAAAAAGCACATGGCAGCCCGTCCGGAGTTTGCCAAAATGCACCTGAAGGACTCTCAGACCATGAGAAACAAAATTCTCTGGTCTGATGAGACAAAGATTGAACTCTTTGGCGTAAATTCCAGGCGTTATATTTGGAGAAAACCAGGCACCGCTCATCACCAGGCCAATACCATCCCTACAGTGAAGCATGGTGGTGGGGGGATGTTTTTCAGTGGCAGGAACTGGGAGCAGCAATGTACAGAGACATCCTGGATGAAAACCTGCTCCAGAGCGCTCTTGACGCTCTGGAGTGGGGCGAAGGTTCATCTTTCAGCAGGACAACGACCCTAAGCACACAGCCAAAATATCAAAGGAGTGGCTTCAGGACAACTCTGTGAATGTCCTTGAGTGGCCGACCCAGAGCCCAGACTTGAATCCGATTGAACATCTCTGGAGAGATCTGAAAATGGCTGTGCACCGACGCTTCCCATCCAACCTGATGGAGCTTGAGAGGTGCTGCAAAGAGGAATGGGCGAAACTGCCCAAAGATAGGTGTTCCAAGCTTGTGGCATCATATTCAAAAATACTTGAGGCTGTAATTGCTGCCAAAGGTGCATCAACAAAGTACTCAGCAAAGGCCGTGAATACTTATGTACATGTGATTTCTTATTTTTTTTATTAAATTTGCAAAAATCTCAAAAAAACTTTTTACAAGTGGTCATTATGGGCTAGTGGGCCTGATTCAGAGCCGGACGCTATTTGCGCTCGCTCGGTCAGAAAAAGAGGCCGGCTATTTAAATTGAGCACTCGCTCTTTGCGGTCTGTTGACGCCTCTATGTCAGAGCGAGCGAACGAAACATGCGCTCGCTATTTTGTAAAGACGCCCCCTGGCCGCTCGCATCATACGTCATCTCTGCTATTTATTTGATTAATCGAGTACATCGAAAGGCATCTGAACTGCTCGCAGTGCTTGTGGTAGGTTTATCCTACCGCATTCATGCGAACAGTTCAGGCTAAGAGACAACCAAGTGACGTGGTCGATGACGCTGCTTTGTTAATTATGCACACCCTTAAAACGCCCGTTTTGACCGTTTGGCACGCCTGCGTTCGGATCTCCACTCCCCGTTTTCAAGCACCTTCCCCTGTTACTACCCACAAACGCCTCATCCTGTCACTCAAATTAGCAGGCACTCGCTATTTGGCGAGCGCTCGATTTCCGATCGCACTGTCTGGTTGGCACATGCGCATTACGACCCATACGCATGCGCAGTTGTGCGAACATCGCTCGGAGCGAACGAGCGGCCACTTACGAGCGGCTCTGAATCAGGCCCTGTGTGTGTAGAATTTTGAGGACAAAAAATAATTTATTCCATTTTAGGAATAGGGCTATAACATAACAAAATGTGGAAAAAGAAGCGCTGTGAATACTTTCCGGATGCACTGTATACACACACTGCTATTTGTAACAAGATGTTCTTTGATTTGGATCAAGTTGCTACTATTTTAAATAACAATTACAATAAGTAGACAGCCTTCATTACATGTTTCACTATTTGTGCGTTATGTTGCTAGAAACTCTCTTTTTTGCAGAAAAACAATCGGAAAGTGCAAAATACGGTTATCTAGTAATTTGTGGGCCCCATAGTAACATGTGTATTAAAAAAATCACATAAAAACATAGAACGGACAAGGAAGACAGCCCCCCCCTCCTCCCCAACCTCAGCTGTGGGCCCCATAACTACTGCACCTACGGTAGTTTACACCCTTGACTGGGATAAGATCTGATTTCCAGAATCTTAGAGGCTCCGAACAGGTCAAGTTACTCACACGGCCAATCAACACAGGCCCTTCATTCAGCTCCTCCCATTGGTCCATGCAAACTAGATGCCGCCATTTTAGTTTATATTCAATGCTCTTACCCATGAGTGCATTTGTGCAGGGCAAGTGTGTGATAACACTTCCACAGGAGGAATGAAGAACGGTGTGAAATGACTTTATATGTAGATATTGGGTAAACACAACGTTAGTTGCATACATGTAAACATTGTAATCTAAAATTTTTATTTTATTTTTATTTTATTTTTCATAGTAAAAAATATGCTGACTTTGATTTATAGAACTCTGTGATCTGAGAGAGCGACTGGGTTTCTTTCGACTTGATAATAACTTGTTTCTTTCCCATTGTCCTCTCATGTCATATTAACAGAATGCTTATTTCTTTGGCAGGTGAGGGAGACACTGGCAGCAGAAACAGGTCTGACCGTGCGTGTTGTTCAGGTTTGGTTCCAGAACCAGAGAGCCAAGGTACAGCCACGGGTGTACTGTACAAACGCTCCTAAATCCTTATTGGAGCCTCACCTAATGCCCAAACTGATTGCCTCCTTATCCCTTTGCCTGACACACCAAAGTGATTTGCGGATCAATGATGATTAACATAACACACAGGCTTCAAAACAATGATTTAGAGAAAAATAGGCCAAATTGTAGTTTTACAAATAGTTAATGTTGTACAAGTGTAGTCTCAACAGATGCATTTCATTCAGCTTATAGAGCCTACTGCATTCATTCATTCTTCATAACTAGTGAGTTATTGTAGAACATCCTGTAGCCAATCAGAGTGTAAGCAAGCTTGGACTTGGAGGGGAAGGTCCTCACATAACCATACCTTGGAATATTTGGGAGTGCAGAGGAGAGATGGACGCAGATCACGCAGGTGCTGCGTCTTTGTACTCTGTGGCTGTGTGATAATATTCTAATGCAGCAGGGAGCATCTTGTGTAAAAGACCTCTCCTGACGGCTTTTCTGACCCACTGCTGTGTCCGAGGACGTGGCATCGGATCATCTGTCGTCTGAGTAACCCTCTGGTAACTCAGGATGGTTGGGAAATTCATGCTGCTGAAGCCAGTGAAGCTGCGTCAATGGACGCAGCCACTGGCTTCAGCACACCCAGAAAATGTCCCCCAAAAGTAACAGCTCGTCAATCATGCTGCAGCATTTCATGCACTGCGAGCAACAACGCAGCCCCAGATGTGCACATGCTCAGTGCGGCTTCTGCGCAGATCTAAAAACATCGGAGATATACATAAACAGCGGGTTTACATACATCTCTGAGCCCAGAATCAGTACAGGGGCATGGGTGCAGCTGCAGACACATTTGGCACTTTTTGCAACCTCCCCCCCTCAAAAAAAAAAAAACACACATCATGTTGGGAAAACCTTACAACACCCCTGGACAATGGGGATGGTAAGGAGGTAACTGTGTTACATAAACCATTTCACCAGAAACAACAGCACAACGCTGTGATGTCTCCTGTCAGGATGATGCAAGAAAATCGTGGGGTCAAACACACCTATGGGCCTGATTCACTATGGATCACTATTGCGATCACAGCTGCGATTACACATGCAGAGCTGCTGCGAAAATATGCTAATGACTGCAATCACACAGCTATTATAGAGACGCACACTAGCGCTTTCGCACATCTGTAATAGCTTGCAATCCTGCTATACATCGGGAACATCGGCCCCTTGCACACAATTACAACAGGTCTGACCTTACTCAGAAATTGCTAACCTCGTCGCACACAGTGAGCACTAATTTATGCACGCCCCTGTATGGCGTTCAAACGGAGAGTCACGCTTGCATTTCTCCAACCACTCCCCGTCACCACCCCCAAACGCTGATGTCCCTTCCCTCCATCTGCAATGGCTTTGTATCTGCGTAAGTGAACGCAGAGCAATTGCAATGCTACAGTAACTCGCGCACTACGATACATACGCATGCGCAGTACGCACCATCGACTGATCTGCGTACGCGGTTTTAATTGCGATCCGTGATGAATCAGGCCCTATCTTATACACAGAGCTCAAACTTTAAACTTGTGACTATTATTACACTTAAACAGAAAGTTATTTAAAAATCGCAGCATTAGGCTAAATTCCTTATTAGACTGTAATTAAATCACACTGCTGCTTAGTTGTATAATGATACTGTAACATAGAATTATTCCATTGGTACAATTTGACTGTGAATACAACCACCATCCCCCCAATTATTACAGAACTAATCAAAGTAGGCACAGGACCAACAATACCCTTTTTGGACTTCTTCAGAAGAACTCCTGATACATAAATCCCAGATACAGAACATTCCCTCGCTGATTCCCTTAAAGGACATGTTATTCTTACTGATGGCGATTAATGTGTACATCCTGCCACTCATATCTTCTGCTCTTACCGATTTATGTTCTTAGGGTCTGATTTAGAGCATTTGTGCATTGTAACATTGCCTGTCACTGCACCTTTGCACAAAATCGTGCCGCTGCTTTGTATTGCATGTATCACATAACACCACATTTTTGCCAGTCCTCGCAGGGAGTACTTCGGTGGGAGGTGCGTAGACATGACCGCAAATTTGTATCATTGTGGCCCTGACCCTGGTATACAATGCCGTGGTTACCGGCATTGTACAGCAGAGGGCGGGACCATAAAGGCACAATTCAGCGCAATCGCAACATTAAGTCGCCCAGTCTGCACACTACATACAGAAAGTAGGCACCATAGGGCGGGTCCTCCAGGAGACTTGCTACCACCTTTCTGGGCGTCAAGTAGAGCAACTCAAGATTCGGGAACCTCCTGAACGTTTAGGAGAGTAGGAAAGTATGTGTAACACTTGCTACCGCTTGCACTTTGAGAGATGGCCAAGGGCATTCTCTTGTAAATAGAGAAAAGTACAGGCATGGAAATGCAAGTTACCTCTGCCCCCTGATCTGCATGTGTATTTAGGGTTAGCATTGCACCTGAAATATGTATTTTTAGGTCAGTTTTGTGCCTACACAAAGTCATTGTAAGTCCTATGCAGGACAGTGGTATCAGTATTTACAGTTGGAGTGCATCTAGGTATATCCCAAATCCAAATACATGGGCACATATTAAACTGTATCATTTCAAATTTGAGCAGGCACAAATATGCAAAGCGACATTCTATTATTCATAATTGTGTTCTAATAATGATATAAATGTAGGTAAGCAATCAATAATTCACATATGTCACTGTCACAAATCCCACTAGTATCGAGGTTCCCAAACGCGGTTCTCAAGGCTCCCCAACAGTTCAGGTTTTAGGGATATCCATATTTAACCACCTGTGCTCAACCATGGATATATCTAAAACCTGAACTGTTGGGGAGCCTTAAGGACCGCGTTTGGGAACCTCTGCACTAGTATAAAAACTTCACACACAGGACCGGATTCAGACCCGCTCGCACCCAGCATATGCAAATATGGGTAGGCAGGCGATCGCACGGAAAGGTATTAGCACGCCTACTATGTCTTGGTGTGCTATTGCTTTGTATATGCAGACACCCACCAGCCTGTCTTAAGATGCCCACTTGCGCATGTCACCTCCAGGAAGGAAATGTATCCAACCATCAGATGCGATCGCAGCACTTGAGGCTGACCATACCCTACCGCAAGCACTTCAGTGTAAAATCCAGGCAGTTGACGTGTACTATGATGGTTCCCTTTAATTATGCATGCCTCTAAAACGGTGTTGAGACACTCAGACACGCCTGAGTTAGCACCTCCACTACCCCGTTTTTAATGGCCAGCCCCTGTCACCACCCACAAACAGCCTCTCCTGTCACTCACTCTGCTGGGCTGTCTATTCGCAGCGAGCGAACGCTTTCCAAGGCTTGCACTCGTGCAAATGCGCAGAATGCGAAAATCGGCCTGCTACGAGCGAACGCATCCTAGCGAGCGGGTCTGAATCAGGTGCGCAGTTTGGATGTGAGCAGATCAGACTAAATAATTATCAGAGGCCAAATGTAAATAACATCTCCCAATATCATCTTTTTTCTCTCTTCTATGGACATGGAATGAGTGAAGGAAATCAAGTTTCTCGGTCACTTCCGGGCATGCTGATCGAGCTGCATGACGCCTCTATGATCCTCGGTTGATATGCAGAATTGCAGATAGATGAGAGCACCCATGTAGCATTTCTGTATATCAAGTGAAAAGATAAACAGACCAAGACCTGACTGTACAGTGCATTTTTCCACCTTTATTAAAAGAAATGCAGCAATAACTCCTTTGGTAGTATGGCAGGATTAGGAGCGAATGGTGCACAATTATTGCATAGTGGGACAGTAGCTCAGTTCTGTCATTAATTTAAAAGAAATTAGCACCAATTTACAGTGGCAAGATGGGAAACACTCCAGGAGGAAGCTTGTGAAGTAACCTAATGGCCTACGTAAAGACTAACATGAAAGTGATTACTCCGATCACCCATTAAATCTCATCAACAGAACTAGCATCAATTAGTCTGCTTAGGTCTGTCCCATATCCTACATGCATGCGCTATGGGATCCAAGGCACGTGATGCCCACCAACAGCTCCCAGTGCTAGATCGGTAAAGTATATGCAGCCGAGTGGTGGGACGAAGCAGGATGGCAGAGCGGGGGTGGGATGGGCTGATTGGGGATTACACAGATGTTGGGCCACTGTCACTCACCCAAACAAGCTAATATTGGTAGAGATTCTTTACATATGGGCTCTGACAATAAGCGAAATGTGAAATTAGTTTTGGCTGCACTCATTTCCATTGCTTTTCTTTTACTGTTAGTAAAAGTCCCTGGAACTTGAGATTAGACGTAAAGAACTTTTTAAAATAATGTTCTCTATACAGAACTGCTGATGAAAGGGTACTTTGTATACGAACATCAGAAAGTTCAGTTTGTATTGCCCAGTCCATATTCTATAAATATAGCTGAACTCATAAAACTCCTCCAAGTCTCTGCAGCTTCCAGTGGGATGGCAACAGTAAGGTAACTTACTCCACTTACACCAGAGCTAAAACCCGGGTTATTGCAGGGGTTAACCCGGGTAGCTCCTTGGTGTAAAATGGGAAAAGGTTGGATTGCTGGGTCGAGTGACCCGGCAATCCAACCCAGGTAACTTGCAGGGAATAACCCGTGAAACCCTGCAGTGTAAATGGCGCGATCCGGGTCATGGTGACCTGGATCGCGCCGCATGTCTGCCGATTGGTTGGCTTCAGTGGCGCTTGGAGATTACGTCATCTGCAAGCGTCCACTTCAAGACCCGGCTCCGGTGTGAACGGCGCCAACTCAGAAATATCCTGGCTCGGAGCCGGGGAAATTCCGTGTCTGAGCCGGATTGGAACCCTGTTCCAACCTCGGGTCAGACCCGGAATTACTGTCTAAAAAGAAGTATTACTTTGCCTTTCAGGGTCACTTCATAGCTACATAAAATAAACGTCTAACAGGCAGTCCATAGGTCAGTGTGAGAGTGACATTTATGTACTCATAAGATCACGGCAATATCTTCACTTGCATGGCTAGGCCTATGGTAACTTTGTACCCTATGCCACTGTATTATGACCAGTACCGTACCAGGGTCCTGTTAATATGCCTACAACATTAGTAAACCACATGTACAAGACAATACTGGAAACTACTGAAGAGGAAAGGGATGTAGGAGTCACTATTTCAGGTGACTTAAAGGCAAGCAAACATTGTAACAAAGCAATGAGGAAGACAAGTCAGATGCTTGGTTGCATAGGGAGAGGAATCAGTAGCAGAAAGAAAGAAGTGATAACACCACTGTATAGGTCATTGGTACGTCCTCATCTCGAATACTGTGTTCAATTCTTGAGGCCATATCTCCAGAAGGATATTAATACATTAGAGACTGTACAAAGAAGGGCAACTAAAATGGTGCAAGGTCTACACCACAAAACGTACCAGGAGAGACTAAAAGATCTTAATATGTATAGTTTGGAGCAGAGAAGGGAAAGGGGGGACATGATAGAAACGTTCAAATATATAAAGGGTTTTAACAAGGTAAAGGAAGGAGACATTCTTCAAAGAAAGAGAAGTATTAGAACAAGAGGACATATTCTAAAACTGGAGGGTGGTAGGTTCAGGGGAAATTTGAGGAAAAATTACTTCACAGAAACGGTAGTGGACAAGTGGAATAGCCTCCCATTAGGGGTGGTAGAGGCTATGACAGTAGAGCAGTTTAAACATGCATGGGATAGACATAATGATGTCCTTCAGAAGAAGTAAGGATCAATAAGGGTTGAGGTAATAATATGTTTAAAAATGGGGCAGACTAGATGGGCCAAGTGGTTCTTATCTGCCGTCAAATTCTATGTTTCTATGTTTTAATAAAAGTTCCTACTCAGTAGAAGAGCTACATTTACATAAGGCCCCTACCTATCCATACAAGGCTTAACTTGGGTTCATCCAAATTAAACCAATTTCAGGAAGAACTTGCCTATAGCACTAAATGGAGTAGGAGTAAATAAACAATTGAATAATGCTGGATAGAGCTGTATTGGTTCCTAAGCAAATCTATAACCAAACAGAGTGAAAAAAATAAACTAACATTTCAAATCATATGGCAACATGGGGAAATATTACTAGCCTTCAAATAATAATACAACAAAATAATGTATAAATGAGCAACTTGCATTACTCTTGACTCAACCCTGCTCTGTTTAGTTTGCACGTTCGCTCAGTAGACGGGGTTCTCCCTGTTCTATATTCATGTTTGCATGTATTTGGTCTAACTTTTATGTCCCAGTTTTATGTATGTCCCACTTTCCCACTGTTAGAGTCACAGAGCACTGTAGCTGTAGCACGGTTGTGGTATGTTATGTAGACATTCAGAATGTCCACACAGACGTTATGTCGACAAAGACGTTATGTCGACATGTGAAATGATGACATAACTTTTTACAGCATTTCAGTCCTAACATGTACCGTCAGCTTTGTGACTGTCCATGTTGACACTGTGAATGACATTCAGATTGTGTCGACCTTCTAAATATTTACTTTTTTTTTGTGTCGACCAATCAACCGGATACCATATCATTGTTGCCTGTACCATCATGGCATAGCAAAGTATCTGTACCAGATGGTATTTCATTTGCAGATCATTCATATCCCATGCCATCCGAGTACTCTCTATGAAAAGCTTACCTGTATGAGTAATATGTGTTAACTACACTAAGCACTAACAGTCCCATGATGTCTAGATGAAGAAAATAGCCCGGAGACAACAGCAACAAGACCATGATCAGCTAGGAGCACAACGCCTCGGGTCTGCATGTGGGAACCGCCGTAACAGTAGACAAAGTAACGATGATAGTGAAGGTGAGAAAACCACCAAAAAACACATTATAGGGCAGCCTGGTAGTGCTCCTGTCTTCTGGGAGACATGCAAACAAAGCTTCCTGTGGTCAGACAAGTGCCATTATGACATCACAAGTCGGGAGATGAACCTATCTCAAACAAGATAGTGTCTCTTGGTACATTAGCAAATATTAGTTTATTTTAGTGTGTGGATCTGGCAACATACATGAAGACCACAAACTCCCTTATGGAAAGATGGATGTCAACAATTGTATGTGATTGCACCAAAACAAGTTTCCTGTTGTGGCATGTGTGGTAATTGTGATGATCTTCCAGCATTCCTAAAGCACCAGGTCTCATGGTTATTATGTTGCACAAATAGACATAAGATTGGTGATGTGGATAATCATCCACTACCTACTGTATAAGCGGACAACAGATGCTCAGGCTAGAAGAATTTCATAAAATAAGCAGATCAATAAATTCATACACAATAAATTAATTCTATAACATAAACCATGAATCCAGTCATAATTAAGCCTGTTGCCCCTTCAGATAATACTGTATTCCTAAATGCCATATCAGATGGTTTCACAATGTAGATTGCAATTTCAAATTCTAGAGGTGTGGGGTGGCGCTACCACCTGACCCGCCATCTCTTAAACGTGAGTCTCAATAATAACTCTTTAATAATATTTAAATAATATTTACTTATAATGACAGCCAATGAGTCCAGTCCAGGGTGCATTTAGTTTGCGTCCTAGTTCTGAGATCTGTGCAGAGAGTGTTCTACCGGATTGTGACATCACTAAGAATTTCCTCTTGATCAGCCAATCTGGGATAATACATAAAATTAATCACTTTCCCATGCAAGACATTACTAATAGATGCTTGTTCATATGGTTCAAACAGTAACTGCTATTATAGTTACTGTATTAATAGATTCAGTCTTGCATTAGATCTACTGAAAATAAAGTTAGGTGTAACCTAGTTTCAGATGACTCCTTAATGTGTGCGCTGGTAGGGAAGGAGAGGTGGGGGTTTAAAATAAAAACTAACAAAAATACTTATTTCTGCCTTATACTGTAGACAATTAATTATTGCATTTCAGATTTCTGGGTAATTTTGGGACATTGCTCAAATATGTTAAAGTAATGTCAAAGCAAAAATATTAGTTTTCAGAATACTGTATATCACTAATTAAAAGTTGTTAAATTAAAAAAAAATTAATATATATATATATATATATATTTACATATTTTAAAAACTCTTATTTATCCAGTAATAAACAAATAAGAATGAACAAAAATGCTTTGGCAGATTTATGGCAAAACTACATAACAGTACTTTTTAGAAAGTTGTAAAATCAATTCTGTATTTAAGATTAGCTCCTATACTGTATGTAGATCACAAGATTGCAGTACATAATAGGCGTTATGGTGGATCCTGGAAGCAGAATGGTGTTTATTCTTCATAGACAATCTTGACAAAGACTGTAATACATCAGTAAGTGGTACTGGCGGGAGGCAGGTATTAGACCCGCGGACTAAATTCCGCCGGTCTAAATACCGACACCTAAAGCCTGACATGGAAGACAGACAGACGCCGGACCAATCGAGGTAAGTCCGGCGCGTCTTAACTGTTAGCCGCGGGGGAGGGGGGGGGTAGATTTAGCCACAACTGGGGGGACTTAAAGTTATGCACTCCCCAGGGAGGGTTAAGGTGCATACACACGGAACGATATATCATTACGATGTGAACAATAACTATATTTTTCAATGATATATCTATCATATTGTTCCGTTTGTATGCAATGAACGACCAACGATGCACACTCCCGATGAACGATAACGATATCGACCATCGGGCATGCATGCAGGCCAATCTGGACGATATAGTTAATTTTCTATATGGGAGAATGATCGTTGGTCATTCATCGTTGGTGTGTGGATGAACAATATTGTTCATCCAGCACACCAGGAATTTCAAGGGAGATCGATAGATTTCAAGGGAATTTCAGTGATATCGTTCACTGAACAGATCGTCCCGTGTGTACCCAGCATTAGGTTAGGGGATAGGGAGGTTAGGGTTAGGCGCCACTGGGGGGAGGCTAGGGTTAAGTAACCCCCCCCAGGGAGGGTTAGGTTTAGAGTGCAGGAAGGGGGGGTTAGGATTAGGCACCCCCGGGAGTTTTAGGGTTAGACACCACCAAGGGAGGGTTAAGGGGGGGGAGAGAGGAGGGTTAGAATACTTACCAGCCCCAGTCGGGATATCATCCTCTCGGGCTTGTGCAGTTGGGATTTGAACTGGCGGCTGATCCAAAATGACAAGATATTGCACACAGGGCCTGATTCAGAGTTGGGAATAGAGACCCTGATTCAGAGCCGGACGCTCTAACAGAGCGCTCGCTCTGAATCAGGGTCAGGCTATTTTTTTTTTGAACGGCCTGCTGCCCGCTCGCACAGCTATAGCGAGTGGGCAGGAAGATGGCTGCGATGGTCAAGACCATCGCGACCATCGGGCTTGCGACGAGGCCCTTGTGGTAGGGTCTCGCTGCCGCAAGCCCTGGAGAGCTTTTGGCTCAAACAGAGCCGAAAGCACTCCCACTGACATCACTTGTGATGTCAGTGGGGCCGTCCCCAGACGGTAGGCGTTCCCATGGGAACGCCTCTGTCTGGGCCGCCACGCCCCCGGCACGCCTACCAAAGGGGGCGTGCTGTCACTCACCATCGACAGCACGCCCCCTTTGGTACGAGACCCGAAGCGACGGCTTGCCCGTCGCTATCCGGGTCTCGCGCATGCCCACAACGGAGCCAGCTCCGTCGTGCACATGCGCACTGGGCCACCATCGACCCGCTTGGGTCTGAATCAGGCCCAGAGTAAGATATAGCATGTAAATGTGCACCTTGGTAATACCACGCTGCACTGCAAGTGGGGCAGATGTAAAATTTTCAGAGAGATTTAGATTTAGGAGGAGTATATCCAAACTGAAATCTAAATTTCAGTGAAAAATAAAATTGTGCAGCATTTAAGGCTACATGCAAAAGCAGCCAGTATTTACCCCACATGCAAAATTAATGTATATGCACCCCTTGCAATTCAACTTCGTTCACGATATAACCAGTCTCTACCCTGCCACATATTCAATAAGCACATCATCTATTGCACCAACTGCAGTGGATGTTTCAGCAGGGTGGACAACAACCTGAGAGACAACCAATCAGTTTTGACCAGGCCAATGGGCAGAGGATTTATGCCTGCATGTAGTTCATATTCCCCTGATCAGTCATGAAGGCAGACCTCCCTCTTTAAACAGGATAAGCTTACATCACGGTGATTAGTACATAATAAGTGTTAGCATTAGGGAATAGCTCTAGTCACAGAGAGCAATGAGATATATAAAACTGCTATGCAAACAGAATGCACAATAATATGTAATATAACAAAGAAGGACTGTATGCTTACTCATTGGGACATTTCCATATTATCACTAACAAAAACACACAGGTGTAGTTTCAAACAAAGGCATGTGTAGGTCAATCTTATGTGGGGTACACACCTGAACGATGGATCGGCTGTCCTACAGACAGGCTGCCTGAATCAACGATTTGGTCTGTGTTCTGCACAAACAATGTGTATACACACTTACCAATTGGCCACCTGATATGTCTGGCTGCAGGAACCAGTTGTGAAGTCATTCTCGCTAGTTCCTTTGGCCAGCACATCAGCCGGTCGACTGTACAAATGATCTATCGTCCAGTATCTACCCAGCGTTACACTGCCCCCATACCTGGCTTCAGACCTAATGCTAATAAATGTGATTTCCTGTCAAAGTTTTAGACATCTATGCTGTTGGCATACTACCTAAGAAATCAATATGCTTTTCACATTTACAACAATATACAATAGGCACACTGTGCCAATAAAAGAGATAAATGGAAACAAGAAATTATTTGTCCCCATTTTTGTGTGGGGAAATCCAGCCATGCATGGTCTGGTAAAATATTCTAACAGCACACATGGAGTTAATGCTACTTGTCAGGTTAATGAAACCTAAGTAATTGTCTTATTGTTTACAAAAAAAAAATCTAAGTGACTAAAATACATAAGTTCTATGAGGGTTAAAGGCATTGAAATTTGGTAAAGAAATGTCCTTCCACGAGCCTTTAGCTAATACACATTTGTCATTCCAAATCCTGTACTGTGCTTGACCCATTAGATGGTGGTAGTGGGATAGAAGGTGTTATGGTGCCATATTCCAGAATGCCACAGCAGACACTGCTTCCATTGGACCAAGGTGTCTATAGCACCGATCTCTACAGACAGGGTCTCACACCTCCCCAAATGCCTGGTGACCATTTACATCCATACGGTGAGTGTTTAAATGTTTTACTGGACTATACAAACTTTTCAGTATCACAGGGTTAAAAGTTTTCTGGGAGAAGTGACAGATGCAACAGTAAGAGGGAACCACATGAAGAGTCCTGGAGATTGGTGGTCGGAGGGGAACTTCTGCTTGCTGGTTGCTAGAGGAAAGATCTGCTAGAGAGCAGTCACTAATACCAAGCAGATAGCTCTCTTTAACATGTTTTGTACAAATTTTGACATGGTATAAAATGTAATCTGCAGCAAAAACTGTTCTATTGGCCATTGAAGAGCTCTATGTGATTATTATTACATTGTCTCATCCAAGTTCCCGGGATGCTCGGCAAGCTTAATGTGGGTGCATTGAAAACATAATTGCTGCCAAGTCTGCCATTGATCCCAGGGAATATCCTTTTAAATCCACCCAATAGGCGCTTCATGCCTCAATCATTTCATTAGTTCCAAGTGAATGAAAGACAATATTAGTTTAGACCACAAAAAAAAGCTTGCTCTATTTAAGCAATAGGTATAAATAGGCAATTCAGGTAATTAGAAATTGAGGGGTAAGAATAAATCCAGAGATTTAAGTATGGTATGACAATCCATATCGAATATGTTACTGTCTAGTGGTGGTTAGTACAGTACAATATTCTAATGAGCTCTAGAGTGTTAAAAAAGTTAATGGTCTATAATAGAAAAGCAAAGATTATGATCTTCTGAAGAGGAGCAATGAGGAACTGAATGGTACAAGTTTATACTCCAATAGGATATTTCTCTCCCAACAGATGCAGATAATGTTTTCCACGACATGGACAATGATGGTCTCAATTATCTAGGTGGCTCTTTACTGACATCTTCCAACTCAAACAACCTACAGGCTTGTGCTGGACCCATTGACCGCTTGTACTCCATGCAGAACTCTTACTTTGCCTCCTGACCACGGCAAGTGACAAATGACTGTCATTTTCATAGATCTTCATGGTGTTGATACGTACGTAATTATTTCAACCAATAGGCAATCAGGACAAGAATTTAAAATCTGATTTAAGAACAACATAAAGACATCACCACAACTTTATCATCTGTGTCATCTTCTTCAGGCTGAGAAATACAGTAGTAAAACATCCAACAGCTTATACAAATTATTGATGTTATTTATATAGTTTTTTTTTCATTCTGTTATTTAACTGTGCAGTTAAAAGAACAAAATCATTTCTTCCAAGACTTTTATATGGCATGCTATCTTTGGAAAGCTTTGATGTAAAAAAGTTTTATGTTCTGGGATCCATTAAGCTGCATAAAATGACCACTTTGCATTGACTGGAGAATTATTACAGCTACAAAATATATACAATAGAATGTATAGGGGTTGCATCTTAGAAAATCCTGTGTGTACAAAAAACAGCAGTAAAGAATATAAGATAAGATTAGTTTAAAGCTAATGAACTAAGTAGGCTCAGTGATGTGTTGCGAGTAAAATACAGTCGAAGTTACAGTAGGAAACATTTCTAACATACTAGTCCTAGGTGCCATGTAGGAGTGTTTGCTTAAAAACCTGCCAATTATAATTAATTTTGGGTGATTCTGCTGCTAATTCCTAAAGAGATGTAGTCCAAACTGTCATAATGAACTATAGAAAAGAGTATGAGAAGATTTTTTTAAATGTCAGTATGCTTGTGCTGAGTACGTTAAAAGAATTGCTTTCACAGGAGATAGGTACAATGAGATAAAATTAACTGAGATTGTACCATTGGAGAGATGCAGGACGTAGCACCAATGGAAATCAGCATACTCTGTTCAGAAATGGAACAGCACAGACAATCCAATGGTATGATGTCACAGCACAGGCAATCCAACGGTATGATGTCACAGCACAGGCAATCCAACGGTATGATGTCACAGCACAGGCAATCCAACGGTATGATGTCTCAGGACAGGCAATCTAACGGTATGATGTCACAGCACAGACAATCCAACGGTATGATGTCACAGCACAGACAATCCAACGGTATGATGTCACAGCACAGACAATCTAACTGTATGATTCCCATGCAGGATGCAGTGCCCAAAGGTAAGTACTAACACAGGGCCTGACTAAGTTATACTCTAATGCTGTTGTGTTTGAGTATGCGGCGGTTATGCAGAGATATGCACATGTCACAGCTGCCATGAGATGTATTGAGACGACCACCTGCGGCTCTGCAAATCCATGCATCTATGTACAAGGTAAAAAGTCGCTGCATCTGTGTACAAAGACGCAGCCTCGGTAGCAGATCATTCGATTATCGCAGTCCTGAATGAGCCTATGGTCCTGCAGAATGACCGTGGGAACTGAGACATCGGAGTCATATTCTCTGCATACAGAATCGCAGTCGGATGGTGTGATGCCCCCGAAACAGTTGCGACATGCCTGGCTTCTTGGCTGCCATTCCCTATTGCCTCCCCAAAATGCTTTGTGTCAATCACACTGCGAGTAAATAGTCGCTGCAAGCAACTACAGTACCTTGACACGTGCGTTGTGGGACTCAGGCATACGCACAATTTACTAATAAGCGCTCAACTCTGTAAACATCGACATAGCGTACAACTCTGAATTAGGCCGCAGTTCAGTATATTATTCACTTGTGATTCTGTGAGGTCTGGAAAACATGCACTGTTAGTGCTCCCTGAGGAATGAGTTTGGAAATTATTGGAATAGAGCAAAGTCACTGATGAGGCAATGTAACAGTTAGAAGTTGCTAGTATGCGGCAAGCAATAGGAAAAGCAGAGTAGTGGGAAATGCAGAGTACATTCCAGTATTAAAACAAATACTGAAACAGCATACATGATGAGCTAGCAAGGTAATGGTCAGGAGAATGGGAATATACAAAACAATACAAAAGGTTAGTGGGGATGGTTTCAATGCAAAATCAGGAATATAAGTGAATGGTAGGTCCAGGCAGAGGAGTAGCGTGGAACGGAGTGCGACGCAGCGGAAGCCCGACAGCGCTGGAAATCCCGTTCGTGGATAGGTAAGTATCCACTAACCTAACCCCCCTAACCCTCCTTAGGGGTGCCTAACCCTAACTTCCCCCCAAGTGCCTAACCCTAACCACCCCCTTCCCCGCTACCTAAACCTAAGTCCCCCGGGGGGGTGCCTAACCCTAACCCTCCCTCCCCCTAGCCTAACCCTAACCCTCCCGATCGTGATGCCGGGCGCCGGTCTCCCGGCGTCGGGGAAATTCGGGCGTCTACATCTAGACGCCCGGCATTTCACCCTTGCCGGGATAAGACAGTCGGGAAGCCGGCTGCCGGTATATAGGCAGTCGGCTTCCCGATTGCTTCCCCGTGGAACCATGGCACCCGGAGAAAGTGCATATCACAGCGCGCGCCCCCCTCCCACCTTCCCTGTACTGAATTGTGCCAGTGGGGTATGGCCAGCCTGCGGGGGAATACTGAAGTGAAGAGAAAAACAAAACAGCAAACAGTGGCAGTATCACCTTCATTACTTAAAATAGCAACGCATTGACTTTTTTTAAACTCATACCTTAAAATTGAAGTTTAGGATTGTACCTCAGATGTGTCACTTTTAAGTCCATTGAAGCACAATGAATGAATGAGGAGAGAAGGAGGGAGGGGATCAGAGAGGAAAGTGCCGATCAGAGAGGGGTGGTGACAAAGCCGATAAGAAAGGAGAAGGGAAGGGCAAAGCCAATCAGAGAGGACCAGTGACAGAAGCCAATAAGAAAAGGAGTGGAGAGGGTGGTGACAGAAGCCAATAAGAAAGGAGAGAGGAGAGGCAAAGAGTCGATCAGAGAGGGGTGATGATAGAAGCCAATAGGAAAAAGGACAGGAGAGGGGTGGTGACAGAAACCAATAAGAAAGGAGAGGGGAGGGGCAAAGAGTCGATCAAAGGGTAGAGAGGGGAGGGATTAAAGAGGTTAGAAGTGAATGTAATCAATCTGACAGGAAAGGGGAGGTGAGAGATGATGATCACAGATGAGGGAGGGCCGGAGGGGAAGCAATCTGGGCAACTTGAGGGAACATGAAATGTAGAAACTGATCTCTGATCTGTAACTTATTTAGGATTGGATATAGAGCAAACAAACACGAGATAAAACTGACAGGCGGCCATCATATTGTGCAGCACCCCATGCATTCTGAAACGCTGAATGGCACCCTATGTCCATTTTGGCACCCGGAGCTCATGCTCCACTGGAACCACCCTCGCTACTCCCCTGGGTCCAGGTGGCATACAAGGTAGAGAAATATTACAAGCACCGGTTTGGTCCAGGCAGCAAACAAGGCAGATTAGATGAGCACAAACTGAAGTCAGGAAACAGGCTGAACGGTCATACAGGTTGAGTCTCCCATATCCAAATATTCAGAAATACGGAATATTGTTAGCGTGACTGAGATAGTGAAACCTTTGCTTTTTAATGGTTTAATGCACACAAACTTTGTTTAAGGCACAAAATCATTATAAATATTGTATAAAATTACCTTTAGACTGTGTGTATAAGGTGTATTTGAAACATAACTGAATTTCATGTATGTACACAAACTTTGTTTGAGCCATAAAATTATTGAAAATATTCTATAAAATTAACTTCAGGCTGTGTGTATAAGATTTATATAATACATAAATGCATTTTGTGTTTAGATTTCGGCCCTATTCCTAAGATATCTCATTATGGCATACAAATATTCCAAAATACGGAATATTCCAATATCCAAAATGCCCCTGGTCCCAAGCATTTTGGATATGGGAGACTCAACCTGTACTGGAATACGAGAATGCTAGTGTTTAAAGGATATAACCAGCAGGGTACTAGCTCTTAAGGCTGCTATTATTAGTAGCTGGTACCAATGAGAATCCATCATAATATTGGGCATCACATGACAGAGAAGGTATGTGACTGCAAGTTTCTAAAACAAGGGCTAGCAGGGAAAAGTAAAGGCAGTCAGTTGCCATATGAACACAGTCACCTGCTATTACTAATACATCACCACTGAGTTTGAAACAAGGCTTCTGGTAAGCTGATGTTATGGGAGAACAGGGCACCCAGGTAAGTAAATCTTCATATTTTATCTAAACTTAGTGAACTGCCCTTACAATAACATATTGGGTGAAGTTCTTTACAAGATAGACCATGCAAATAAGATACATAAGGGGAGATTTAATAAGCCTTGGAGAGAGATCAAGTTCTAACCAATCACCTCCTGTCATTTTCCAAAGACAGCCTGTAAAATGACAGGAGCTGATTAATGTGTACTTTCTCTCTCTCCACGGTTTAGTACATCTCCCCCTAAGTACCAACCAATCAGCTCCTAACTGTCATTTTACAGGGTGTGTTTGAAAAAATAAAAGTTATGGTAGACTTACCTTGATAACTTTTTCTCTGAGGTCCATAGGGTCCACAGGAACTACCTTGGGGGAATATGTGGTTTGGACGAAACTCTGCACCAAATAGTCACCTCTTTCTGGTCCCAGGATGCACTGGGTCCTCCCCCATATATACCCCGACTCCTGCCACAGGTACTCAGTTTGTAAACAAGCCCATTGGCAGGAGAATGAAAGTGGAGAAGGAAGTACACGTTACACTAGAAACACTCATACAATAAAGAGGGACTCGGTGACAAGAAGGAACAGATTCCACTGAAGCCAGATGTGTCAGGGAGGGTGCCCTGTGGACCCTATGGGCCTCGAAGAAAAAGAGTTATCAAAAGGTAAATCTACCATAACTGTTATTTTCTTCTTCAGGGTCCACAGGAACTACCTTGGGGATGTCCTAAAGCAGTTCCCTTAAGGGTGGGGATGTTCCTGATCAGACAGGAGGATCTACCATCCAAAAGGAAGCATCCATGGACAAAAGTACCAAACGCATAGAATTTGGTAAAGGTATGGACGGAATACCAGGTGGCTGCCTTGCACAGCTGTTCAGCCGAGGCGCCATGATTAACCGCCAACTAAGGTCCTACAGACCGAGTTGAATGTGCTGTCACCCTGCTGGGAACAGGGAGATCAGCCTTCATATAATGCTGAGAAATAGTCATACGCAGCCACCGAGCCAGAGTCTGTTTGTTAGCTGGCCAACCACAAAGCCATACAAAACAAAAAGTGCATCTGATTTCCTGATGGAGTTGGTAAGATCCACATAGATCTGAAGGGCTCGAACCACATCCAATGAAGCTTCACCAGCAGAAAGGCCTGAACACTTGAAAGCCGGTAGAACAATTTCTTCATTTATATGAAAAAGAGATACCACTTTTGGAAGATAAGCGGACAGGCTATCAGTGTAGAAAATCAAATATGGGCGGCGACACAAAAGTGCTGCCAAATCAGAGACTTTGCGAACTGAAGAAATAGCGATGAGAAAAAACATCTTCGCTGTCAACCACTTGAGGTCCACTGTATTCAAAGGTTCAAAGGGGGGAGCCTGTAGTGCCTTGAGAACCAAAGACAAATCCCACGGTGCCACCGGAGGAATAAAAGGTGGCTGCAGATGAAGAACACCTTGCAAAAATTTTGTAACATCCGGCAAGGGAGCAATTTTATGCTGAAACCAAATTTGAGCTTGCAGAAACCTGTACTCTCAATGTGGCCAGGCTGAGGACCAAGGTCTAATCCAGCCTAGAGAAAAGAGAGAACTGGAGAGACCCTAAAAATCTTAGGATCAACTTTTCTATGGGAACACCATAGAAAAAAGGAATGCCAAATTCTGTAACAGATGAGGGCAGAGAAAGGCTTTCTTGCCGCAAGCATTGTATGAATCACAGAGTTAGTAAACCCTTTGGCTCTTAAGATGGAAGACTCAAGTGCCAAGCCGTCAAAGACAGACGAGGTAGGTCCGGATGTAGGCAGGTACCCTGCACTAGCAGATCCGGCCGTAGAGGAAGTGTGAGCGGAGTACCTATGGGGAGACATCAGGTTGGTGAACCAATGGCGCCTGGGCCAAGCCGGAGCTATTAGAATCACCCTGCTGCCCTCTTACTTTAATTTTCTGAGAATTCTTGGTAGAAGAGAGAATGGAGGAAACAGGTAAGCCAACCTGAAATCGCACCCCACTGCCAGCGCATCCACAAAGAAGGCTGAGGCGTCTCTTGTCCTGGACCCATACCTGGGGACCTTTTAATTGTGACGTGAGGCCATGAGATCCACCTCTGGTAGTCCCCATTTGTCTACTAGAAGACCTCTGAGTGGAGAGCCTATTCTCCGGCATGTATGTCCTGATGACTCAGGGAGTCTACTTCCCAGTTGTTGACTCCTGGGATGAATACTGCCGAAACTGCCGAAAGATGAAATTCTGCCCATGTCAGAATGCTTGCCACTTCCCGAATGGCTGTCCAACTTCGCGTGCCTCCCTGATGGTTGAGGTAGGCTATCGCGGTTGCATTGTCAGACTGAGGGCCTGATTCAGACCCGGTCGCTAAGCTGCGCTCGCTTGTTGCCAAAAGGGGCCAGGTATGCAAATCCTGCGATCGCTTTGTCTGGCTTTAAGGACACTCTTTATGGCTTAGAGAGTGAGGGCAGTGACCGTACGCTGGTGTTTCAAGACGCCCACTTTTCATTCTTAACCCACGTCATCTCCAGGAAGTGTATGAATCATCGGTAACATCGAGAGCCATAGGAGCAGCTCGCAGCCCTTGAGGTAGACCCTACCCCACCGCAAGCACTGCGATCAGTTCAGGGGAAAAAAAAAACAAGTGACGTGTTCCGTGACGCTACTTTGCTAATTATGCACACCCATCAAACTCCATTTTGAAGCTCAGACATGCCTGCGTTCGCACCACCACTCCCCCGATTACTAGCACATTCCCGTTACCATCCACAAACGGCACTGTCATTCAAAGTAGCGCTCAATCTGTGTACAATGAGTGCACGCTACCCGATCGCAGTGACTGGCTTGCACACGCGCACTGAGAATCATGCGCAGATGTGCGATTATCGCCGCTAGCAAGCGAGCGCAGCTTAGCGACCGGGTCTGAATCAGGCCCTGAATTTGGACAGGCTTGCCTAGAAGGAGGCCTCGTGCTAGAACTAGCGCCTTGTATTCTGCCCGGAGTTCCAAGATATTTATGTGCAGGTGACTTTCCTGAGACATCACCATGCCCCATACTTGAAGACTGGCGTCCGTGGCGAGGAGTAACCACCTTGGGATCCACAGAGGGCGACCCTTGTTTAGATGAGCCGTCTGAAGCCACCAGGCCAGGGAGAGCCGAACCTCTTGGAAGAGAATAGTCTGAGATTTTATCCACTGATACTGACTGCTCCAACAAGACAGAATCAATATTTGCAATGGTCTTGAGTGGAACTGGGCGTATTCCACCATGTCGCCTGAGATGAGCCGTCATGACTGCCATTATCTTGGTAAACACCCGAGGAGCTGTGGACAGACCAAAGGGTAGAGCCTGAAATTGGTAATCTTGCGGATGTACAGAAATTGTAGAAACCTTTCATGGGATAGTGCTATAGGCACATGCTGGTATGCATCCTATATGTCTAGGGAACCAATAAAATCCCCAGGTTCCATTGCCAGCATAATTGACGGTAGGGTTTCCATACGGAATTTGGGTACATGAATCAATTTGGCGAGATGCTTTAGATTCAGGATAGGGCGATGAGACACATTCGGTTTTTGAATCAAGAACAGATTGAATAATATTATTAACAGTTTCTTATATAGCGCAGCATATTCCGTTGCGCTTTACAATTGTAAGCATTAATAGAACAAAACTGGATAATAACAGACAGATATATAGGTAGGAAGGCCCTGCTCGCAAGCTTACAATCTATAGGGAAATAGGCATTGATACACAAGGATAGGTGCTATATATTGCATTTAGGTCCAGCCAGAATGCACAGTTTCTTGGTTGGCTGCATGATCCAGTCACACAGGAATGTCGACCAAATGTCATGAGGATGTGAGAGAAAGACGATGTGTGAGATTGTGTGTGGACTGTAAAAGGGGATGTAATTAGATATGGAAGCTATGAAGGTTATGTGGGAGGTTCTGGAATCTGATAAGCTTGCCTGAAGAGGTGAGTTTTCAGGGAACGCTTGAAGGATTGGAGACTAGAGGAAAGTCTTATTGTGCGAGGTAGGTTATTCCATAGAGTGGGTGCAGCACGAAGAAAGTCCTGTAACCTTGAATGGGAGCAAGTAATGCATGGGGATGAGAGACGCAGATCTTGTGCTGAGCGGAGAGGTCGGGTTGGGAGATATTTTGAGATGAGTGAAGAGATGTATGTTGGTGTGGTTTGGTTAATAGCCTTATGTTTAAGTGAAAGTATTTTGTATTGAATACGGTAGAAAACCGGCAACCAATGGAGGGATTGACAGAGCAGGGCAGCAGAAGAAGAACGTTTCGCAAGGAAGATAAGCCTTGCAGCTGCATTCATAATGGATTGTAATGGTGATAGCCTGCTTTTGGGAAGACCAGTAAGGAGGCTATTGCAATAGTCAATGCGGGAAATAATAAGTGCATGGATTAGAGTTTTTGCAGTGTCTTGTGTGAGATATGGTCGAATTTTGGATATGTTTTTTAAATGTATATAACATGATTTTGAGACAGATTGAATATGGGGAACTAAGGACAGTTCAGAGTCAAGGATGACACCAAGGCAGCGAGCTTGTGGGGCGGGGTGGATGGTCGAGGTATCAACAGTGATAGAGAGATCAGGTTGGTAACTGTTATTGGCCGGTGGAAATATAATTAATTCTGTTTTAGAAATATTAAGTTTCAGGTGGCGAGATGACATCCAAGATGAAATGGCAGAAAGACATTCAGTGACACTGACCAATACAGATGGAGATAAATCTGGAGAGGATAGGTAGATTTGAGTATCATCAGCATACAGATGGTACTGAAATCCAAAAGAGCGGATTAGTTTGCCAAGAGAGGTGGTATAGATTGAGAATAGTAAAGGACCTAAGACAGAGCCTTGCGGAACTCCAACTGATAGAGGTAGCGAAGAGGAGGCAGAATCAGAAAATGAACAGTAAAAGAGCGATCAGATAGGTAGGAAGAAAACCAAGAAAGAGCTGTGTCCTTAAGACCTAGGGATTGCAGTGTTTGTATGAGAACAGAGTGGTCAACAGTGTCAAAATCAGCAGAGAGATCTAGAAGAATTAGAAGTGAGTAATGGCCTTTAGCCTTGGCAGTGACAAGATCATTTACTACCTTAGTAAGTGCTGTCTCTGTGGAGTGTTGGGAACGAAAGCTGGACTGAAGTGGGTCCAATAAGTTGTGTGAGTTAAGAAAGTGTGTGAGGCTGGTGTAGACAAGTCTCTCAAGTAGCTTGGAGGGGCATGAGAGCTGGGAGATAGGACGGTAATTTGAGAGACTATTAGGGTCAGAATTTTGTTTTTTCAGAATGGGAGTAATCACTGCGTGCTTGAACAGTGATGGAAAGTTGCCAGTAGAGAGAGAGAGATTACAGATTTTAGTTAGGGTTGGGATAAGCACAGGAAACAGAGCTTTACTGATTTGTGAGGGTATAGGATCTAGAGGAGAGGTAATAGAGTAGGAGGATGAGAAGAGTGTAGATACTTCATCTTCGTTTGTGAGATCAAATGAAGAGAATGTTCCAGAGGGTTCAGGTAGGGAATTGAGCAGGTCACTAGCTGAGGAACAGCCTACCATTTCATTTCGGATCTTATCAATCTTGTCCCTAAAATAGGAAGCAAGATCTTGTGCATAGATAGTAGCAGGTGGTTTGGGTGATGGAGGGGTAAGAAGCATTTTAAATGTATTAAAAAGTCGCTTGGGGTTAGAAGCTTGAGCAGAGATAAGAGATTGGAAATATGTTTGTTTGGCAGTGTCCAGAGCAGTACGATAAGAGTTGTAGATAGTCTTATATGTGAGGAAGTCACTTGGAGTATGAGACTTTCGCCACTGATGTTCAACTTTACGCAATAGTTTTTGTAGATGCCTTGTTAAGCTAGAATGCCACGATTGACGTCTAACTCTGCGTGGTGTGTGGTGGGTAGCTGGAGTTACTTCATCGATGGCTTTTTCTAGAATCTGGTTTAGGTGTGATGCAGCAGTCTCAGGAGAAGTGAATGTAGAAATTGGTGAAAGTTGTTGTTGTAGAGAGGTAGATAGTTGTTGAAGGTTAATGGCATTAATATTTCTATGGATTTTAGGTTTAGGTTTGGTTGATTTCAATGATGTTGATGTAATAGAGGAGAGTGTGCAGGTGATAAGGTTGTGATCTGAGAGAGGGAAAGGAGCATTAGTGAAATCAGAAACTGAGCATAGTCTGGTGAATACAAGATCAAGACAGTGGCCCTCCTGATGAGTAGAGGAGTCAGTCCATTGGGAGAGGCCAAGAGAGGATGTTAGAGAGAGTAGTTTGGAGGCATGAGGAGATTGTGGACTGTCAAAGGGGATATTGAAATCACCCATAATGATGGTGGAGATGTCTGAGGATAGAAAGTGAGGGAGCCAGGCAGAAAAGTGTCCCAGAAATTGTTGAGGTGGCCCAGGTGGGCAATAGATAACAGCAACTTGCAGAGAGAAAGGGGTTAAAGTCCTGATAGAATGTACTTCAAATTATGTAAATGTGAGTGAAGGTACCTGTGGGAGAATTGTGTATGTGAAAGATTGGGAGAGTAATATTCCTACCCCACCTCCTTTAAAATTACCAGGCCTGGAGATGTGCGAGAAGTGTAGGTTACCATGTGAAATTGCAGCAGGGGAGACAGTGTCTGATTGTGTAAGCCATGTTTCTGTTATTGCCAGAAGGTTGAGGTTGGTTGAAATAAAGAGGTCGTGTATGGATGTTAGCTTATTGCAGACAGAGTGTGCATTCCATAAGGCACATTTTAGTGACTTGGATGGTGAGGGAGGCATGCAATGTTTATGAGGTTAGCTGGATTTATAGTTCGTTGTGGGTGTGGAATGTGGGTTGGGCCTGGATTTAGTGATATGTCACCAGCTAATAGAAGCAGCAGGAGAGAGATATAAATATAATTGTTGGATTTGTCCGAAAGATTTTTATGGCGACAGGTTGTGGATGTTATTGTCAGTGTGTATAGATAAGTTAAAAGCTCATGTGTGTTCATAAGTGGTGAGTAGATTAATGAGGTAGCAATATGTACAGAAGGGTGAGCTGCAGGAAGAGTAAAAGATGTAGTAGCCTTAGAGATGATTCCATGAAATGAGATTATAAAAATAAGTTTTTCATACATTGTCTTTTTGTACGGTATTTGGAAAAAATTTAATTTTCTAAGTAATGGGTTTGTAATTACCTGGTGTTCAATGTTGTTCAACTGTTATTTAACTATTCAGAAAGCAGACTTGATTTTAACCACATCAAGCTGCTACCCTCAGCAAGCTGCCCTAAGACTGAATGTTAAGAAATAGTATGCCTGATTAAGACACTAGCTTACATCTGAGCCAATTGGTCAGCTGGTTGAAATGCAGATTGATCAGTGGACATATATTGCACTAAGTTTAAGTAAACAGGCAGTAGGACACTATAAACTATGCTTCAGTGATCCCCATCTAAACACAGGTCATGACTATGGCTAGCAAGTCAAAAAAGATTCACAGACATTTAAACAATACCAATTACAAACTTGTACAAAATTAAACACATACTTAAAATACAAAGCTAATTTTGCATTAATGCAACTATAGATTAGGAGTTGTGGTTTGCAGGATGTCAAATAATATCACATACATTGCCTAGACAACTGATGGTACATGGGGGTTAATGCAGGCTCTGGCAGTTGTACTCAGCAAGGACAATCACATACCTGGGATGAAAAGAGACAGATGAGAAGTCCATATTCAGTGAGATTCATGCAGAATAAATGTTATTTAACTGTTCAGAAAACACACATGATTTTAACCACTTAATGCATAACCACATCAAGCTGCTACCCTCAGCAAATATCCGCTTCCCTGTTGAGCCAAGGGAACCGGAATGATAACCCCTGAACCCAAAAAAGTCTGAATGGCTTCCTGGAGGGTCAGGGCCTTGACAGAGCTTGATGGGGGATTTGTGCAAAATAATTTCTGGGGAGGATGTCCCCGGAAGGTGACTGCATATCCCTGAGAGACCACTTCTCTGACCCAGGCATCTGTTGTTGTCGTCAGGTGTCGCAAAACTGAAGTCGGTCCCCACCCCGAGGTCCCCCAGGGGGTAGCCCGCTCGATCAGGCTGAAGGTTTGTCGTCCGGCTTTGCAGCTGGACAGGACTGACCATGACTTCTTCCCTTGTTGTGGCTTGGTAGTCCTAGGGGAATTCGATTGCCTGGAAAAGGACTGTCCCTTTGTCCTACCCTAAGGTCGAAAGGACCAAAAGAAAAACTGCCTCTTGTACAGTAAGTGTTTGATAGCAACCCAGCAGATTTTGAAGCTGCAAACGTAGCCACTATCCAACTCTGGATCAAACAATCTTTTACCCGAAAAAGGCAGGGATTCCAGAGCTTTCTTGGAACCCACATCCGCCTTCCAGGACCTTAACCAGAGGGCTCTGTGTGCCACAATCGAGGTTGCTGACGCCGTAGACGCCATAATTCCTGTGCTCATTGCCGCATCCCCTATGTAAGAAGCTGCTTTCCGCATAAGAGAGAAATAAGATAGTTGTTCTCTCGTAGCATCTGGCATAGTCTCTTCCAATGCCGCCGTCCATTCTTCCAAGGCCTTGGCTACCCAGGCCGTCGCCATTGCCAGTGCAGATACAACCTTTAGTTGAAAATGGGCTCTGAATCAACTACTCACAACTCTAACAGAGGTGATTGATTGTGATGTTCTGGGTTGTTTGTGGACCCGGGGTGGTAGCAGGAGTAATCACAGAAGCAGATTTAAAAATAAAACTAGAATTTTTAATAAGTGCTTGAGTAGACAGATAATGGCAGTAAATAAAAGTCCAGGAATATATAATGTGCACAAGAGTTCTGTGGTGGGAGTAAAAGGGTTAATGTCCAAGTAGAAACAATTAAAGCTGTCCAGGTTTGCAGGTAGTGAGCTGAAAATAAACAAGCCAGGTATACAAGTAGTGAACTGAAGCGCAGGATGTCAGCAGGCTCAGGCACTCAGGTATGGGCAAGGGTGATGGAGGAAGCGGGGTAGTCCAGTGGGAGCTAGGAGCTGACAGGCAGACTGGCAGACAGCGAATTCACAGGAACAGGAAAGCACAGAGAACTCCCTCTCAGCTAGGCTGAGATACACGTTGCACTGGCAAAGAAGGAAGGCACTGACCCTTCCTAAATACCCCATGCCGTGCTGTTACTGGCCGGAGGGAACATGTGACTCACCAGGATTGGCCAGCCGCATCACATGGCCAGAAGGCAAGATGGCGGCGCCCATGCCAAACGGAACGGAGACACCGCCAGGCCTCACCAGCGCAGAGTGACAACAGGGCCGCACAACAACGCGCGCAGCCAAAGCCCCCCACCAGACACCAGCTCCGCCACCAGACAGCCCGCGCCACAACGACCTCACAGGTAACACCCGCCTAGCGCCATGCTGAAATACCCTGGCCGTGACATTGATAGGATATAGAGCGTTATATAGCTGGCCTCCTGAGACCAAACCACTTTCACAGAGCACAGAACGTGGTCAGTGAGCGTCTCATATACAGAGGTGGGCGGAGCAACCCAGATGCGCAAAACTTCCATAGTACGGAACCTGGGTCGGGGAAGGGGCTGCCGGGGTGAGAGCTTACTTCCCCCTATGCTGCACAAACCAATCGGGAATGCTGGCCTCCCAGCAAAAGAATGCGTCTGAAGCCCGTCCCCTGCGCCATGGCCCTGGTAGTCTAGTTTGGGAGCGGACGGACCGGGCCCTTACTGCAGCAGCTTCCATTGCATCTCCCATGCTGGAAGCCCGGACTGCCTCGCTCTTACCTGATTTCCCCATGTCCTCCGCTTGCAGTCCAAGTCACGGCATCGCAGCTAGCAGGCTCCGTAGCGACCCTGACGAAATCACCAGACCACACAGGTTACTGGCATTGCGGCGCCGGCGATGGTAGATGGAGTTGCAACACTGGCATCTTATAAGACGCCCTGCTGCTAAACTGAGAGTAAAAAACAAAACAAAAACTTGGGATTATTGTTTCAGTCCCGCTCTGTTATAGCGGTGCGTCTCCTGCAGCACCAAATGAAAAACTGAGTACCTGTGGCTGGGGGCGGGGTATATATGAGGGAAGACACAGTGCATCCTGGGACCAGAAAGAGTTGACTGTTTGGTGCCGGGTTTCCTCTAAACCACAAACCCCCAAGGTAGTTCCTGTCGACCCAATGTGCCCTGAAGAAGAAATTACAAGGAGCTGATTGGTTGGTACTTTATCACTCTCCACTTTATCTGTCTCCAAGGCTTGATACATCTCCCCCATAATGTGATAGTGGTAAAAATCAGCAACACTACTGAAGTACCTATATACTGTAATGGAGCTGGCACTATCCAATCTGTTGCCAGATTCAGGTGCTTGGGAGACACAAATTAGTAACTTCACTCATATACATTTAGGGCCTGATTTACAATTAGTAGTACATCCAGATAGAAGGTACAATTTTGCACCTTGGAAAACAATGTTACGCTGCAGGATTGTGGATGAAGTTAGAAAGTGTGCAGACAAAATTGAACATGTTAGCTCAATTCTAAATCTTACGGTTAAGATTTGGGGGCTACATGCAAAGGCATGAAGTATTTTTCCTGCATGCAAAACCACAAAATTGCATGTATGTGCTTCACAAGTCAACATGGTTTGTCCAGGTTCCTGTAGTTTGATTTTCTCCTAACTGTAAATGATGCCCCTTCTGAGCACTCATGGTGCCGCTACCTAGGAGGGCATTAGATTACGGTTTCCATCCTGGGTAGAATGTAATGTTGGTTAAGGAGATATCTAACCCAACAGGTATCACTACTCCTGACCATATAATCAGTCTGATCAGGGGTATATCATGGGTTGCCCACAGTTTAATCCCTAAACATTTAACCTTTTTCTTCCTAAACAAAAACAGCTTTTTATAGGATAGTAACCCTACTGGATATAGAGAGATATCCTTAGAAAATCAGACTAAGATACAGTAAGGTCTGGAGAACACACAACTTGGGTGAGAGATTTGGAGAAGGTATAACACTCACAGATGAACTGGAGCACAGAAAGCTTATTTTTATTTGCCATACAGGCACAAGAGGGGATGTAGTCAGGATCCGGATGGTTAGAATGCCAAAGTTCACAATCCCGATAGATTTCCGAGAGTACTAGGGTAAAGTTTAGGATCTAGGGGGAGGGTTAGGCTGCAGGAGGGGACAGTTAAGGTTACTGTAGGTTGTGGGACGGGTGAATTAGGGTTAGGATTGGATTTAGAATACTTACCAAAATCCGTCGAGATTTTGACCGCCAGGATGCCGCTTTCGGTATTGACCGTCGGCATTGTGACAGTCGGGATCTGGTACCCAACCCAGCAAGGAAACTAGTCACTACTCCCACCGCACAGAATAGGCCATAAATACCCATCACAGGCAAGATATTCATCCCATCCCTTCCATTACAAAAAGTGTGGGGAAAGCAGTTATTATTGATTTACCAGAATAACTATTCTAGGACACAAGGGAGAGCAGTGGTTAAGCTGCAAATCTCACATTTCTCGTCTTTAATAAGTAGTGGCCCTATCTTTGCCACACTGTGGGGTCTATTTATGTAGTAGAGAAAAGCCCTGTTTAACTGAAAACAGGGCTGTTCACTGCTTTGCTCTAATCATGAAGCGGCTTACCGTAGAGAAATTCATGACGTCTCCAGCGGCGCCCCCACTCTGTGCCCAAAACGCGTCCCCATACACTAGAGAGTGATAGAATGGAAAGCTCAGCTTTCTGTTCCTCTGCTGTGTACAGATTTGCCATCACACAATAGTGTAATCTGTACTTCAGAATGTCACCCGGTGGGTTTTTATCTTTGTTTCCCCAAAATAATAATTGTAGGCTAAAGATAAACATTAATGTATCATATAAATTTATATTAAAAAAGAAATTGATTATATATATATATATATATATATATATAGATAGATAGATAGATAGATATAGATATATTTATTATATATCTCTATCCCAACACAAATCTGGACCGGAACTCAGAAAAAGGATAAATATATATATGAATTTATTTTTTTAAATAAATATATATGATACATTAGTCCCTATTAATCTGTGACCAGCAGGTCACTACAAAGCTGCTGCAATGGCCGCTGGTCTAGGAAAGGGAGCGGAGCAAGCACCGGGTGACGGGCTGAGAGCAGGGAAGTATTTAACTTCACACAGGACCTGCTCTCCGACCCCTCGCTTCTCAGAGGGCCGCAGGAGAAGAATGGGCTACAGGAGCCCTCGTTTTTGGTTTGCATAGCAAGAAAGGTAGGTATACATCAATTCCTACTAAACAAAGCTAGATATTGTATCAAAGTGATGTGATATATAGTGAAAAGTTTACGCATATTGATATGAATAGACCCCCGTGTGTCACTGGGTTTGGCACTCCAGGGGTTAAACTAAGCATGTCCTGGTGCACAGTAGCCTAGGAGTAGGAAAAAAGAAGCCCAAATAAGGTGGAAATAAGTCAATTTGTCATGTTTCTGACCTATTCTGTGCACTTTTACAAGAAAATACAGTGTGAGAAAAGGTGTAAGGCGATATATATCCTGCGGTATGCAGGCAACCTTCAAGCTGCTAGAGTGATAGCTGTTACAGCAACAACACACAGCTGCTGTGGGTTAGATGACAGTTGTCAGGCAGCATGGCTGCAACGTCAGGCTGCCAACCAGAAATATGTGTGACAGTAAAGTGCCCAAACTGACATCAGTAACAGCAATAATAACCACAGGAGCTAAATCACATAGCTCTCCAGCACTCTTATATGAAGCAGACATAGGGCATGATGCCATGTGAGTTCTATGCTAGTTGGCATAGCAGGAATTCCCTCTGCACAAAGCGTCCATGCAGATTTGTAAGATTGCCATTTAATTCTACCTGCCACAGGATAGATGGGACGAACGGATCACTATTGGCGCTTTAACTAGCTATACAAGATGGCTGCTCAAGCCTGTACTGGAATTTAGAGAATCTGAGAAGTAGCTATCAAATGTTTAATTTTAAGAGGTATACCATGATATCACCATTTTTAGTGATGAGGCCCATTTGTTCCTGATGTTGTCCTAATAAGGGGCCATTATACTAAGAGAATCTGACATCTATAAAAAGGGAAGACCCAGGAACAGAGAGACGTGGTTGACCGGACTGTCCAAGAAATATGGTTCACAATGGACACTTATGAATTGAGCGACCAGTAGTGAAATCAAGCAGATTGTAAAGTGCTGTATTCAATATCTAGAACTCTGAGAGCCTCTGCAACTATGTACACATGCCAAATGTAGGGTGACGCCAGGGCTGGACCACTGACCTGTAAGAGAGAGGGAACCATCTGCCGACCAGAGTAACCCAAAGTGTTTCCCATATTGTGATGTTACAAAGATATTGTTCTTGGAATGGTAACGCTCAGTTGGTACTTGCCTCGCCACCACAGTTACATAGCTTAAAATTTCATGGATAAGCAGTCTGTCTATACTCCTGATGATGTATTACCCTATCAACATAACACCCCACCACCTGCTGCACTACTTACCCCAGATAAATAGATCCTCCACATTCTCTTGATCAGTCTATGACAGAACAGTCTTTTCTCTGGAACTGTAATGCAACAGTCGCAAGGAGCAGTTCAGTGTAACCTCTAGGCTCTGGCACCGTGCTCATTTTTCTGTCCTTTGACTATTCCTTTTCCTGCCATGAAATTCTATCACGTGATACAACAATGTGACAAGTAGAGAGCAAGAATAGAGCAAAAAGAAACACAAGTAGTAGGAGGAATGTGGGCAAATCTGTGGTGTTAGCAGCAGCGATGGCTGTAAACACAGAGCTGTGGTGTTAGCTGAATATAACAGCATTTTCTATATCAGGTAACCGATGCCTGCTATTATTGAGTGATCTTCCATACTGATTAACTATACCAGTGCATTGTCTTCAAGAGTTTCTTTAGGAAAGGAGAGGACAATGGATGTAGGGAGCGTAGGAGCTTGGTCCGGGGTAAATAATCCAGCAAGTGGTGAGGTCAGTCAATTAACTGGGAGGGTAGAGAAACTGTTATTCATAAACATCATGATTACAGAAGATAGATGTAGCCTGCACATCTGAGGAACCATGTAAGTGCCTAAAAAGTCTAAAAGGCAGCAGCTGTTCAGAAATGGAGGGGTACCCGACCTCTACCGTAGATATAGTTACACAATTTGGGGGGATCCTTGCGTTTGAACTCTGACAGAGCGCTCGCTCTGAATCAGGGCCGTCCCTCTGTTTTTTTAGAGCGGCCTCCTGGCTGCTCGCATAGCTGTAGGTGGCCGCCCACAGCTATAGCGAGCGGCCAGGAAGATGGTCGCGATGGTCAAGACCATCGCGACCATCGGGCTTGCGACGAGACCCTTATGGTAGGGTTTCGTTTGCGCAAGCCCTAAAGTGCTTTCGGCTCTACCAGAGCCGAAAGCACTCCCACTGACATCACTTGTGATGTCAGTGGGGCCGGCCCCAGACGGTAGGCGTTCCCATGGGACCGCCTCCGTCTGGCCAGCCACGCCCCGCCCACCAAAGGGGGTGTGCTGTCACTCAACATCGATAGCACGCCCCCTTTGGTACGAGACCCGGAGCGACGGCTTGCCCGTCGCTATCCGGGTCTCGTGCATGCGCACGACGCCAACATCGACCTGCTTGCGTGCGCTCAGCACTCGCGAGCGAGTCTGAATCAGGCCCTATATCTTTCCAAGAGACACTTATTTTCTTGCCTAGTTGGCAATACAATAGGAAACATCTCCATCACAGATCTGGGATCATCAGATCACCATGGTGCTTAAACAAACTCCCACCATCAAACCAATCCCAATTGGGATACCTAGCTACCAACTGTTCTGTTGAACACAAAGTTGTGCGCCTGTTTATTCACATCTACATTTGTCGATATACACATATAATTGATCACTGTACATAGACACACCACTCAGGCAAACTCATTTCATATAATGAAAAGTAGGACACACACAACTGATGTTCCCACTCAATAATCATCATTATCACCCCCCACATCCTAGTCGAGTGCTAGGTTTCCCCAATTTGTATACCATAATCACATTGTAAACCAATATCTGATGCTAAGTCTAGTATACATAATGGTCAGGGCACCTGATCAATAGTTTTCTACATGCGCCAACCAGCGAAGACTCACTAAGATATAATCGGTAGCAACTCAACCATGAATGAACACTACCTGGCTAATTCTGCAACCTTGTGACATACGACCTGGTAGCCCTCAGCAGGTACGACTTGCACACCTTGGTAAGAATCTTCTAAAACAGAACAATTTTCATTTTCAAGTTCACCAACTGGTTATAATGCTTTTTCAAATTTATAGTTAAAATAGTATACAACCCCTGCAAAGGAAGCCCTGCAGTCAACCTTTTTCTGGAAAATGGAACCAGCTGAGCAGTCTGGGGTCGATTCAGACCCGGACGCTAAGCTGCGCTCTCTTGCAGCCGTCAGGGGCCGGGTATGCAAATTTCGCGATCGCACTGTCTGGCTTAAGGACGCCCTCTAAGTCTTAGTAGAGAGCGACAGCAGAGTGAGCGCACACAGGTGTAAAGACGCCCATTTTTCTTCTCCAGGAAGTGTATGATTAATCAGTAACATCGAGTGCCATTGGAGCTGCAGGCGGCGCTTGAGGTAGACCCTACCCCGCCGCAAGCACTGCGATCAGTGCATGCTGAAATCCAACCAAGTGACGCGTACAATGACGCTTCCATACTAATTATGGACAGCCAGACACGCCTGCGTTCGCAGCACCACTCCCCCGTTCACCTTCCCTTCCCGTTACCACCCACAAACGGCACTGTCACTCAAAGTAGCGTCCTGTCTGTGTACTACGAGCGCACGATTCCCAGACGCAGTGTGACTCGCGAATGTGCATATTGACGCATATGCATGTGCAGATGGGCTACAATCGCCCATAGCGTGCATCCGCGGCTTAGCGAGTGGGTCTGAATCGGGCCCTCTGTTCCTTGTACTTGGTCAGCGAAACGCTGGTGTGCCAGTGCATTTGATCGCTGCTGCAGGGACATGCATAAATTATCCACTGCAATGCCATACGCAGGCTAATACTGCGTGCGATGAGGATAGTCATTCCTGAGTCAGACCTTGTGCAAGTGTGCGTGAGGCTCCGATTCTACTCAATGTTACCGATGGTTCCGCAGTCTTGCAAAGTATTATGGATGTGTGTAAGGTAAGGTGGGCGTCCTTATGTTGTGCTGCGATGGCATAGCGTTTGCAGTGGATTAGCATATCATTGCAGTGAGACTGCGTGCTTAATCGTAATTGCGATCCGTACTGAATCAGGCCCATAGGGCCATTGTAGAATCGAATCGGTATGAATTACGTCCGGCGGTTCAAATCCTGAAAGCGGCTGGTCAACATGGCTGAAAATCCAGATCGTCCCAAGGTAAGTATTAACTAACCTAACCTCCCCCTCTATCCCTCCTTAGGGGTGCCTAACCCTAACCTTCCCCCCAGTGCCTAACCCTAATCCCCCCTCTAAGTGCCTAAACCTAACCACCCATTCCCCGCCGCCTAAACCTAAGTCCCCCCCGGGGGTGCCTAACCCTAAGGCCCCCCGGGAGCCCTAAACGTAACCAGACCCCCCCCCCCGGGCTATCGGCGCTCGTCATCACTTCGATCGGGATGCCGGGCGCCGGTCTCCCGGCATCAGTAAGATGACAGGCGTCTAGATTTAGACGCCTGTCATTTAACCCTCGCCGGGATAAAGCAGTTGGGAAGCTGGTTGTCAGGATTACGTCCGCCGGCTTCCCGCCTGCATACCTTGTAGAATACCTGGTATCATTCTGCTATTCTGTTTGTACACAGCCAGTTAGCTGTCTAATGATCTGGAAAGGAATTTGTTGCAGACAGTTTAGTGGTCATCTAGCAAGGCATGAGGATAAAGCTGCAGATATGAATGGCAACAGTGGAAGTAGATCACTTTTTCATGCAGTCATTGTGCATTCCTGCTTTTTTGCTTTATTATTATTTTTTTAAAATTTCTTTTGGCAATGGGAAAGGAGATGTTACTATCACAATGCAGAAAAAAAAACTCCAATGGGGTTTGTATGGGTGCGGTCTGCATCCCGACAAGCGGGATGTCGTCTGCCAGAACCCCAGCATCGGAATCCCAAACGCCGAGACAACACTGGTGCCAAAATCCTGACATGACTCGGGATGCCAGCAGACGGCAACCCGATTGTAAGGACACCGGGGAAAGGGGAGTGTCAGCCGTGGGTGGGGATTTAGGTTAAGGCTCCCCGGGGGGTGGGAGCGTTAGGCTGCGGGAGGGGGAGTTAGGTTCAGGCACCACCTGGGGAGGTTTAGGGTTAGGCACTAAGGGGGGAGGATTAGGTTTAGGCACTTATCGGGGAGGTTACGGTTAGGGTGCAGGGTAGGGAGGGTTAGTATTAGGGTACAGGAAAGGAGGGTAAGGGGGGAAATAGGACAGGAGAACAGTGCTCACTGTTCCGTCGGGATATGAACTTTCGGGATTCTGCGGTTGGTGTACTGACAGACGGCATCCCATCCATCGGTATTTCATACCGATTACATTTGTATAATGTAGGTGGCAACAAGAAAGCACAACATTCACCACACAGAGGGCCTGATTCAGAGCCGGACGCTATTTGCGGACGCTCGTTCTAAAAAAAGGTCCGGATATTTAAATTGAGCGCTCGCTCTTTGCGGTTTGTTGACGCCTCTACGTCTGAGCGAGCGTTCGAAAAATGAGCTCGCTATTTTGTAAAGACGCCCCTTTGCCGTTCGCATCACACGTCATCTCCGGTATTTATTAGATTAATCGGGAACATCGAAAGGCATCTGAACTGCTCGCAGTGCTTGTGGTAGGATTTTCTTCCCGCTATCACTGCGAGCAGTTCAGGCTAAAAGACAACCAAGTGACGTGGTCGATGACGCTGCTTTACTAATTATGCACTCCCATTAAATGCCCCTTTGACCGTTTGGCACGCCTGCGTTCAGATCTCCACTCCCCCATTTTCAAGCACCTTCCCCTGTTACCACCCACAAACGGTACATTCTGTCAATCAAATTAGCAGGCCCTCGCTGTTTTACGAGCGCACGATTTCCGACCGCAATGACTGGTTTGCGCATGCGCATTACGACCCATACGCAGTTGTGCGAACATCGCTCAGAGCGAACGAGCGGCCGCTTACGAGCGGCTATGAATCAGGCCCAGAGAGCACAAACAATGCTTTCTGCCTACTTCCCTGTTTCATCCAATACTTCCTGACTGAGGGCCTGATTCGGATGTGGACAGTATTACTGGGATACAGCTGTGCAATACCGTCCAACTAAATTTCACATGCAGCAGGAGGTGTCTGTAGGGAATAGACGCCTCCTGCATATATCTGGAATTTGAGTGCCGCATCTGTAGACGCCGCTTCGGATCACGATGGTTGCTACCCTTGGCCAGTCTGCGTAAGCTGAAGTTTACTCAGCCTGGCCGTCAGAACATGTCAATAATTCTGTGGCTAAGGGGGGACCGCAAGTGATCACGCAGAACCAGCTCATAGGCAGAACAGGTCCTTCGCTGCGCAGACCCATTGTATGTGTACGGAAAGCTTCGTGCTTGTGTACAAGTCTGAATAAGCCGTGTGTGTCCTCGCTTCTTGTCCAACTCTTACTGGTAGCCAATTAGAAACAGGTGGAATGAAGCCTAACATCACTGACTAGTATACTTGGGTATATAATGGCGTATAACTAGGTATTCTCTCTGTCAGTTTACCTGGTAGCGACTACTTGTACTGTATATCACTCATATGTCTGACAGATTGCTGGGCAAGTGCTACTGGAACCAGGGCCGCCAAGAGCCAAGGCGGGCCCCGGTAATAGGGGGCGTGGCCTAATCTCGGGAGGCGTGGCCACGCCCCCTTGCCGAAAAATAAATAAATAAGATTTGCAGTGCCGCTTTGCGCCGGGGAGGGGGGCGCTCTGAGCCCCCTCAGCCCGGCGCAAAGCCAGGGGGGGCGCGATCAGTGTGATCGCTCCCCCGCACAGGCATAGGAGACTGCTCCCCCGCACAGGCACGAGCAGTCTTCAACTGTAGCCCAGCACACGCTGTGTGCTGGGCTGCTGTGAGGGGGGGGGGGGGGGGCGGCGTCGGACCGGGGCCCCCGCCAGGCCCCTCAGGAAGCCCGGGCCCGGGTAATCTGTACCCGCTCCCCCCCCCTCTCGGCGCCTCTGACTGGAACACACCTGAAACAGAGGGTTAGAGTTACTAAAATGCATGTTAAATGCAGACAAAACATCATACATTTATAATGTGCATATCCATTATAATCTAGCGATCTATACACAGTCTATACACAGTATTCATAGTGGTGGTGTGCCCATATCAACCAATCAGATTTTGGTTCTCTTTTCTCTATTGCATTCTAGAAAATGATAGACAGGATCTGATTGGTTGCTATGTGCAACACCACTACTGGTCTGATTTAGTAGCTTTAGTAAATCTACCAGAGAATCAGACGTAGGTTAAATATGTAATAAATGTATTTCTTATGGATTGCTTTACTATTGGCTAACGTATTTTGTTTGCTTAGAACAGAACGACTCAAAGATTATACAGCGGTAGAAAATAAAATGTCTAAATGTCGTTTATAAATTTGCAGCTAAAGAAAATATTTATAAAACCGGATGGAGAATCACCCCACATAGGGGCTGATGTAGAGGTGGCCACACAGTATCCATTACTGCTCCCGCTTTGTGTCCATGGATCTAAATGGATATATTTTCCTGTATATAAAGCTGTACTCTGTGGCCAGACCACCCATATGCGTAGGTTTGATTTACTACCCATTATCATCATCACTGTGCAAAAGATCTGTCACAAAATAGACATAGTTACATTTCTGTAAAATCGAGCACAGCCGCTAGTTCCGCCAACATGCGGTTTGTGAACTTTGCCTACACGAGAACACCCAGTTACGCCCTTTCAGTTGCAAGTGGACATGCAACGTTTCTGCATTGCCTGCACTGATGTACGCTTGTTTCTGGAGCATGTGTAGAATTAAAACATGCAAAATAGTCTCCGAAAATGGACTTGGTTCAACCGTTTGTATCGGCCCCATAGTGTTATCAGATACATGACACACAGGTTAATCATCCCCTGATTTATAGTATTATCACAGATACTATGATGATGAAACCTATTACAGGTGGCATTTAAATATTTACCCCAATTATTTCCTTCAATTAGCAGAGACTCAGGTGTCCAGTGTGGTATCTGGATGGCAGGTTGACAGCAAAAAGGTCGACACCAAATGGTCGATATGCAACAGGTTCAAAAGGCCGAGTGACAAAAGGTCGACAGAGAAAAATGTTTGACACAACATTTTTGTTGGAGTTAGGGTTAGGCACTTGGCGGAGGGTTAGGCTGCCAGCGGTTACAGTTAGGTCTAGGCACTTGGGGAAGGTTTAGGGTTAGGTTTAAAATAAAAAAAAAAACATGTTGACTTTTTTTGGGGTCGACAATTTGGTGCCAACCTGTCGATCGCTTATACCACACACATCCATTGTTCATAGGAACCTTCTGTTTCCATGGATTCTCAAAGTCTCTCTAAGCTTGAAAAAAGTCCACAGAGGTGGACGAAATGTGTTGCTGCCCGCTGCATCCAGAGAGAGTCTGGTATTTATACACAGATCAAGACCAGCGGAAAAGGTGTCCAGGATCTAAATAGATGCCGTCGTACTACTGAGGCCAGCGGGTCATGGGTCACACAGTCAGAACACGCCACAGGGAGACCAGGGACTTGAGTGGCTTAGAATATTACAGCCGCTGCGACACTGCAGAGAGATTGGAGCTCCATGGAGTCACACTGCAGCTACTGGTCTCTGACTGAACAATCACTGACAAAGACACCTTACCTTGTGGAATGCTTTGAAATCAGGTAACAAAAACTCTTTTCACCTGAACTTTCATCCGGCACACAGTACATTTGTTCCATATTTAGGGACAAGTATGTTTCAGGAACAACCAGCAAATTTTAGAATCCTACTTCCACATTTCCACTCATTTTTAATCTAACAATATAGAGTGCAGCTTGACTGGGCACGGCTTATCAAAACTAAAGACCGGACTAACACTGTCTAGAAACAAAAATATTGATGGCACCGTATGCTGAACAATTTATTAGATCTTTTTTCGCTATATAATCAATATATTCACTAAAGGATCCATTTTTGAGATTGTCTCATATACAGCGAATTGGAATATTGTATACATTGAGTGCTACATTGTTTCATGTGATTGATGTTTTATGACTTTGTAACGAATTATGAATATGTTGTTTGAATAAATACATTTGTCTTTTATACACTGACTGATAATGAAAAGGTACACCAGCACAGTTTTAATATTGTTTATCGTTGTGAGGTTAGCAATACCCCTTATTTACTGCCGCGAGTGCTCCTCTTTGTCAGAGGTGTGGTTCAGGCACTTATTCTCCAGCCCATGTGCCCCACCAGTTAGTATAGGAATGAGGGTGGTAATACCATAATCATAGACTTCTGTAATATCCAAGCAAAAAGACAAACAAGCAGCACTCCAATAGTTGGTGAAAGTTCATCCTTTAAATACACATTAATACAAAGTCACAAGCAACATTTTAGAAGGAACCTTCTCCTTTCTCATGCCATATCACTGACAAGAGAAACCGAAACATTGACATAACTTGGCACCTGGAGTTTTGTACCCATTGGACAGCAAGGAACGCTAATGGGTAATATTCTGTGGATGGGAGCGGTCGTCTCTAAAGCTGCAGACATGCAATCACCTCCAGTTCTACTAGTCATGAAGTCCATGTAGAAAGTAATTCTGGGTAGACATCTCCACTAGGAAAAATGTTTCAGATTTGTTTTTATATTCCTTTTAAATGAAGCATAGAACAGTGACGCAGGTCTGTTGCTTATGCCCTCCGTGGTGGTTGTGTTTATTAGAAGAGACTCTCTGTGGACAATTTCCGGGTTGTACGGTGGACAGCAGTTTGCTCTATGAAGACAGAATAGGATACTGAAATGAACATAAATGTAAGTTGTATGTTTATGTCAGTATGTAGTAAATGTTAACATGTTACCTAGTTAGAGATCTTAACACTCTCTGCACACAGCAGGAAATCCGTCACATGCTTAGAGCAGTTTTCTACCGCTGTCTGGTTCTGTTTCAGGCACTGCTCAAAGGCTGCAAATGGTTCAGTACACTGAGTGCGGATCTTCTGTATAATGGGACTGGAAAACAGGAGAGTATTACACTTATAACAGGAGAGTGTGAATACATGTATAAGCAGATGTGAAACATATGGTTATCTTTGTCGCTCTTTGACGCCTCTAGTCATATAAGAGACAATTATTTTTAAAAAACACACTTCAACCAAACAAGCAAATCTACAACATAATAATTAAATCACAACAGGGAGAAAACACAAACTTCAAGTCAGGGCTCTGGCACGAGTCAAATTTAAGTGAAACATACATTTGTGCAATACATTAATTGTTTAACAATGGAAACAATACAAACATACAAACAAATAAAACAGGTGTATTATTATTATTTTTTTATATGGCACTATAAAGGGTCAGCAGCACCTACCAGAGTACATACACAGATACAGTGGAAACAAACAAGATAAAAAGTACATAACATTATTAATAAATAAACAAACAATTGCAGCAGACAGGTTCAGGGCTACTGTAAGAATGGGTGGAGATAATTAAAAAAATTACAAAAACAAGAGGCAAGAAAGTCCTGATTGTGAAAGTTTATATTCTCTCTATATACACTGGTACAATGGAGTATAAAGGCTCCTCCATTATTTTCAATGATTATGCTCCTTCCTCCTCTATAACCCATATCCTACAGGGACTGTGTTATTTGATACCCAAGTCTCAATGAGTGAGGAAAACACCACCAGCACATACACTTTCATCCTATGGGAAGCACTGGTACGGTTGGGATGTCCCTTAGGATAAAGCTCACAGAGGTTTCGTGTGTAGCACCTTCAAACCACTCTGGTATCTTTAGGCACCAAAATATTAAGAGGGAGATGTATTAAAGTTTCTAAACAAGACAAGTGGAGACGATGAACACTCAACACGACAGACAAAATAAGATCTGCAAGACAGTGCTTATAGCTCAGATACCCTCAAGGCTTGGAGATAGCCAGGAGAAACACAGTTTTACAAGTAGGAAACATTACACATACCAAAATCTGCATAAAAAAGTTCAGGTTAAGCGGCCGATTAATGGCCAATCTATTCAAATGATGGTGTAACGTGTTCTATTTCCAGACGCATTTGACCTGGACCACCCTTGAATGAAACCATGCAAACGAAATGGCTATGAAAGTTGACACCATCCTCCCCAACACTTTCATGCAGAAATAAATTGATAGTCTGAAAGCGGATAGACACTTAACTAGTTTTTGTAGAGTCCCTGGAACAAACACCTTCTGCTGTTGAGTGGTGAACAGACATCACAGACACACCAGCCTCTGTGACAGGAGCTGATCAGCTTTCTGGCAATTGACCATACAGAGTTTGTGCCATCTCTCTGCAATGTTTCTGGCAGAGAATTGTGGACTCTACCTTGGTCAAGAGATTGTGCAAATAATGGATGATAATCACATGCTTGGAACTCAAGATAGCAGCCACAACTTTTGTAAACACATGAAGAAGATGCAAGACGAAAAGGAAACCAAGAAATGGACGACGTGGGACCACTAAAGTGAGAATATATTGGTGAACCTCTGGAATTGGAAAATGTAGATAAATATTCTTGACATCCAGGGCTGCCATCAGAGATTGTGGGGCCTGGTACTGACAAAACAGGAAGGGCCCCTCGGGGGTGGCAGAGGTGGGCGGAGCTACACAAGGAGGTGGGATACCAATTTGTGCATAACCAGTTTAAAAATGCTCAAAGTTTGGGCTGTGGGTTTTATTATAACAGAGTGTGCTCCACCAGTATTGAAACAACGGAGTCTGGTCCCCAGTATTATAATATAGCACCAGAGACTGCTCCAACTGTTATGTAATAGCCAGACACCAGTCTATGCTTCCCCATATTATAATCACAGGACACCTGAACAGCCTGTTAACAAGCAGAGACCGACCCACCTGTATTATAGCAAAGCAACAGTCTGCTCCACCACTATTATACTAACACCGCACTAGGGTCTGCTCCATCCATAATGTAATAACACAGCACTAGAGGCTGCTCCACCATACTATGATTACGCAACACTAATGTCTGCTCCATCTGTAATATAACAACACATTACTAGAGGCTGCTCCATCATACTATGATAATGCAGCACCACAGTCAGCTCCCCCTGTATAATAAACATCATTACCCTCTGCCAGACATAGCAATGGCCGCTCCTCGCTTTTTTCACAGTTCACGCTACACAGAGCGATATTATCCAGTCGCGAGCCAATCACAGCCCGCAGACCGGCAGCCAATCAGGACCTGATTGGCTGCCGGTGTGCTAACTCTGGCTGGCTCGAGGCCGGCACAATAATTGACATGCTGCCAGCTTTATATCAATTGTACCAGCACTGCTGCACCCGGGCCCCCCTCTCTCTCCGGGCCTCGAGGCCTCGTGGTCCCCCCCTGATGGCGGCCCTGTTGACATCCATCAACACCAGGAATCTGTTCTGCTACATAAGGTGAATTCAACATGTGTCCCTCTAGATACTGTGGAAGTACACATCCAAGCATGACCTGCCACAAATTTAGCACATCATAATATCAAAACTGTGGGCATGCTGGGATGTGTAGTTCCACAGCAGCTGGAGAGCCAGATGTTGAATACCCCTGCACTACATGCTGTTGATGACAGATATAATAAATTTCATCTTAAACTACCCACCCAAACACTGGAGTTGAGTGACTTGCATATCAAAATGGGCCAAAACCCAATTAGCTTTGGGATGAAAAATATCAGGTCCCCCTGTTCCAATGGAACCAGAATTATGATGCATGTTGACATTAAGGTGCAAATGAGGTCTTGCAATGCCGAACACTAGGAGGCCAATCCCGAGATTGGGATCGGTGGTATCCCATGATTTCAGCCCAAAAACATCAGGATTTGAATCTAGGGTTTGGTGCTTCCAATCCCGGGATTTCCGGGATTACAGTGCACATGCGCAGTTCAGCCGATAAGGCTGAGCACTCGACTCAGACATGCTGCACTGGCCCTGCGCAGCCCCACGCCAGTTCATCCCTTCAACAGCGGCGAACACCCACTTCAGCGGAGGTGAGGTGACATAGTGAGTGCCACGGTTGCGTGGTGAGTGACACTGCCATTGTGTGTCACATGGAAGCTATTTTATTCCTATGGGGGGTTGGGTTGGGGAATTCAAGTTTTCCTTCTTTTCCTGTGGGGCTGGGGGCCTATTTTCATTGATTAACTCAATCCTGGGATTGAGAATAATGAGGCGGGATTGGCTTCCCTACCTAACACTAAAATATCCACAATGCCCCATACTTGGGAATCTGAAGGTAAACTGAACTACTGACTGCAGAAAAGATAAACTCCCACCACAGTCGTGGCCTGTTGGAGAGATTGCCCAACATACATAATATTTATTTATCTGTTAGTTTGGTCGCTGGTTACTGTGCAGACCAAGCTTGTTTCCCTCATGACTGTACTCAGCAAGGTGCAGTGAAGCAATGAGAGCTTTCATCTCAGGCAGATTTTCTGTATTTAATGAGAAACTTCCTTTCTGGTTTGTCCTTTAACCTCTCTAAAGGGGCCTATCCATTACACGACTTTTTGAACAATGCGAACAAAACCAGGAGGGTTTGTTCACATTGTTCAGAAAGTTGTCTAATGGATAGCCGGCAAGGACCAGCGATGTGCGTGCAGGTTGGGTCCTTGCTGGCCCCAACTATCTACGGAACATTGCTCATCAACCTGACGATGATCGTCAGGTTCCACATGTTCCCAGATAGGTCGGAATCCTGCACTGAATGAAGTCCAGTGAACACTGTCCAGTCCGGGCACTGCACCCGGCGACCTGAAGAACTGAACGCTAGTCCGTCAGTTTTTCAGGTCACGTAATGGATAGGCCCCTTTACAGCACATTGTCAACTCTGAGGATTATTCTTATTAAACATTTAGCGATAGCCTAACTGCATGCACTACGGGCCTGATTCAGAGATGGACACAAATCCCATCGCGACCGTGCTTCCATACGCAGCAAACTTGCAAAAATATGCTAATGATTTAGCCGCTATCTTGAGCAATAAGATACCCACCTCGGGATCTGACATCTGCTGCTCACGCACAAAAGTGGGAACATCAGAAACATCGGTCGCACATCGAACATCTGCGTAAGCCTATGCCATCTCAGACTATGGCCCGTATTCAATTTGAGGCGAAAAATCCGTTGCCGCGATACTTTTTCACTGATGACGGAATTTTCGCCTGTTTTGACATTTTCTGCCGTATTCAATTTGGAAGACTTTTCGCCTAGGCGGAAAGTCAATGCAATGTAATAGACGGAAAAGTTTCGCCTATGACTAGGAGGCGGAAAAAAGTGCAGAATTGCGGTTTTGGGGTGCAATGTTGTGGGAACCCCCATGCAGCCTTCAGACAGTCCCCCAAAGGTAAACTGCGTAAAAAATTTTTTTTTAAAACACCTAAGGACACCCCAAAAAAATCACTTTGTATTTGGGGGCAAAAAAAATGTTGGGGAACAAAGATAAAAAATAGCGAACTTGACTCTGGGGGGGGGGGGGGGGTCCCCAAGTATGCCCCAAGTGTTTTTTACATTGCAGGGGCTTGAGGCAGGGGATTTTTAAAAAATTTTTCAACTTAACTTCAGCAACTTTAAAGTATTCTGACCCCCATTTTCAAGTACCCCAAATTTGCTGGGATAAGTTATTTACTGCAAAAAATACTCCTAAATACTATTCTGCACCACTTATACAAAAACGCTATTTAGCAGCTATTGAGCCCGTTTAAAAACACCAAATACCTTCAGCAAGCCAAATCAGGGGGTGCCACAGGGAACCCCCATGTCAGTGCATCTTTTGGGGGGTGTCAGGCTGATTTCCCCAAATCTGACAATACTTTCCGCCTGTTCAAGTTTCGCCGGGTCCTGTTTTCGCCTACTTTCAAATCGAATACGGAGATACACGGGCACGCGCGCGATACTTTTCCGCCTACAAAACACGCGATGTAGGCGAAAGGTCCGGGAGGCGGAAAAGTATCGCGGGTCCGCTCAAATTAAATGCGGCTCTAAGACGCAGGGGACTCTGCAGCTGCAAATTAATTTGTAGAGGCTCACTAGAGCATGTCCAAAAAATGGTCCCGACACTCCTACGTTTTTCCAGCCCCCCATTACCTACCCCAACTGCTGACCACCTGTCACTCGCTTTGCAAATATATCCTCTCAGCGAGCGCTGTCGCTAATCCATTGCTTTAAGGATGAAGATTAAGGAACATGCAGCAAGTGCGTAATGGGCACTTGTAGGGCCACAATGAGCACTGGCAGGGATCTAGCCAGTGCTTTGTTCTGAACCATTCTCGCAGGGTGTGCATAAGGCATCTGTGCCTGCTGGGTACTATTGTGTTACATTTTAGGACTACTATAAAAAGTAACTTAAGAAGTTCATTGGGTTTTGGAATTACTCTTTTTAAGATGGGGAAAAAATGGTGGAATAGACATCAATTACAGGTAACACACAGAGAATGAACATTTTAAAACACACACAGAACAAAATCAGCAAACGGAGTGTGTATGACACACAGACCCCAGGCAATCCCACCTCAGCTAAACAGTAACTTCCGCTGACAGCTGCTGCCAAGTCTGCTTCTTTTGGCTGGGCTACAGTGAACACACTGGACCCTGCTAAGGAGGAGGTGCCAGGCTGCTAAGGAACTGCACCTCCCCCAGAGCCCAGCAAGTACCAGTCACCTGCCCAATCGGGAGTCTAACTACATAGTACACTAAGCTGCAGGAAAGCCAAAATAGCGTTTTTATTTTACTAAAATGTTCTATGAAAAGAAAGTTCTTTCTCCTGATAAAAACAAACTATTATTAAAGATATGCTATAGGCCACTTGCCAGCTCCGCTTAATTTCCAATGCTGCCCCAAACACCCGTCTTCTCAAATGAGGTTTGCAGTGTTTTAAAGGTCATGCTCTTATAATGTAAATCATGCTCAAAGTATTAAAGGATAATTAATTAATTATAGAAAACAACTAACAATCTCGAAAAATATTTCTTAAAGATCATTATATTAATATATATTTAAAAAAAATACATACTGTACAAGAATAGTCCCTATACAATGTAAACTTGTGAGCAGGACCCTCTTACCTCTTTATCTGTTATTAGCCAGTTTTGTTTGAATACTACTTTGTTCCTAATTGCAAAGAGCAATGGAATATACTGCACTATAAGTAACTGTTAAATAAATATATAAATATAGTGCAAATGTCCTCAATGTATTGGCTTAGTGGCAAAAGACACAAACATGTTACTCACATCTCTTTCAATCATTATGATCACAAGTAAGTGGAACAGTTTCTGAATTACAATGAAGTGATACTGCCACCTAGTGAATAATCTGGGAATGACAATGTTGGAAGGAATGGTATCTGTCACTGGTCATTCCAGATTTACAGTAATAGCTCCACCTGTGGTTATAATCTTACATTTCTGCAGGCACATGGTGTACTAAAAACGAATAAATTTTAAGTAGCCTCCACCTTTTTTTGCAGCTGCTAGGTGACGCAAGTCTCAATATTTATACCAATGGGAATTAATTTTAAACCTTTAATGAGCATCCTTTAATGCAGACTGTCCAGAAATGATGTAAGCAAATGGACCTGTGCACACACTCCTTCTATCTTCTATTCCCTTCTTCTCAATTTATATGTTGCCTACAGTGTTCAGAAGCTTTAACACTTTAGAAGATACAATGGAGTTCTGTGGAAACGCTCATTAACCACTTGAATCCCCCAACGCTGTAGTACTATGCTTCAGTGTGTGCCCAATGAAAGCCATGTCATTAGCCCTCTGCCCTGCTGGCATTCACAAGGAGGATGATGATACCCATTGGTTCTTGGAACACAAAGTTATATTTTGCCACTCTCCATATTTATTATGCCTTATACTGTAGCTGTGCTTGTGAGCCTGGTTATATAAATCCTTATATTCTTTATGCAGTTATACGTTTGGGGGCAACACTTCATTACCCATGTCCAGATTATTGTGGCGAGTGACATGGTGAAAAAGTAGCCTTGTAGTGCTGCACACTCTCCTCCGTAAAGTGCGGACATACAGCTGCTAAATACCGTCCTGTTACCGTTTGTACCAAGATCCCTGTTTTCCAGGGCCTGTCAGGTTGTATTGCTAAGACTTCAGGACATTGTGCTTTGGACCCTGGTAGTTGGCTACCTTGGACCATATGTGCCAGTCAGGTCATATGTCCAAAAGGTGGAAGAGACACTAAGGCATTAATATTAGAGAGAGGAAGGTGGCAGGAGGTTACTGTGACCAAACAAGAGTCCAACTTCTCCCCAACACTGCCGTTCCTTGTTTTGCACAAAGAATGGATGGCAGTGGAGTGAGTCCATTTACACCATCTACCAGTTAGACAGGGTATATAACCTGTGGTGCTCCATATTATGTCAGTTACAGCCCCTGCTGGCCTGTCTGGTGCGACTGCTGCATCCTGATCACTTGCACAAAGGAAGCCTGGCCCCTCTTGCAGATCACCATATAGCTATCCCCTTGGGTGTTCCTACCTAGAAGTCGGATTACATATGCTATGAGCCACCCAAAGGCTAATTGATAGCAGCAACTCTTACACTCCAGCATTCATCATGTTAGCTCTCAGCACATCACCCCTACCAGTACCATGGATGTGGGAAAGTGTTCACATACCAAATTCTGAAGTTTGTTATATACATATCTAAGCCAAGATCTATAGCATTTTTAAACAAAAGATCTAACACTTATATTATAATATCACAAATTGACACATAGGAAAACAAAAGAATAATCAATCCCAATAATATTTGTTCCAGGCAAAGTCCAGTGGACACATGGCTTTTCTCCCTCTCCTTGCCAGCGGGCGGTGCTCCTGCTTTCGGAGGGCATAAACATCCACATGACCCGCAGGGAATGACTCAGCAAAAGAAGAAAAGCTTTGGTCTATGCGATCAGTCTCCATGGGGCTCCTGGTCCTTAAAAGTCCAGCAGAAGCTGTAACTCCTAGCCAGTCCTTTCTACCGGCAATCAAGATCTTAGCCAGTGAATCTTTCCTCTGGTCTCTAGACTCAGCCTTTTATCCAATATGTTTCCCGCATTTCAGGGCCCCCTTTTCGGTACCCCTGACTGGATATCTAATGAACCGGGACTCGGGCACTGCCCAATACTGTGTAGCATTTCCCCTGCCGGATGTGTCTCCACGATGTCTGCAGATAACGGGTTGCCATAATGGAGCTCATCAAAGGAATGTGATCACTGATGACATAATTAACAATGGCAGCCTCCTTCTGTTCATCTATTATTCTGAAAGTTCTGGGCTCACAGTGAAACTTGGTCACACACTGCATCACTACCAGCCCCATCAAAAGTAACCACCTCTTGAGCCAGCTGTCCTCAGAACAGTCTTTGCAAGATCATTTTACCCAAGGTGGCCGTAGCTCTTTCAGAAACACATTACACACTGATTAAATTAAATTACAATTTGAATTGCAAATATGGTTAAAGGGAGTGGTTCCTTGGTGCAGGGGTTCCCAAACTCCGCCATTACAGTCCAGGTTTTAAGGATATCCATACTTGAGTCCAGATGGTTAAATCAAATTGATTGAGGTACTAATTAAGTCACCTGTGCCCAAGCATGGCTATCCTTAAAACATGGAATGCAATGGTGGAGTTTGGGAACCTTTGCCTTGGTGAATTAACCTTTATTTGAAGACCCCAGGTAGGTACCCACTTTTCCATGAATATGGGAATAACTAGCAGACATAAAAGTGTAAATAGCATGCTGACCACTTCCCATGTAACGTGGGACACAGGACAGGGCAAGTTTAACGTCTTATCTCATCACAATAACTACACTGTACATTAAGCTGCAGTGAATATTTCAGAATACACAAATATGCCACTTTCCTGATGTGACAGCAGCCAGCTCCCATGTGACTGTGTCTGCTGCTCCGTCCCCTGGAAATCTCAGACAGGATCAATTCTGCCCATGTGCACAAAAGATCTCCTTCTGCTCAAGTCCCATGGCGGTGACGTAATGCGAGTGTTAGAAGCACAAAAGAGATTTTTGGCCCTTTTGGTGGGGAGGAATTAGACACAAAGGGGGTGATTCATTTCAGCGCACTGTTAATAGTGCCGGAAAGGAGTTTCCGTAGCTATTCAATTCAGTGTGCTGGTAGGTCGACTAAAGGATTTCTTCTCGCACCCTCCTGAGGTGTGAGCAGAAATCCGACTGAAGGGCGGTGCTAACAGCCTCGCGGCTGGCGCTTTAGTCAGAGAATGCCGGTTAGTGTGACTAAACACCCAGCTTCAGTTGCACTAACGGGCATTCTCCGACTTAAGTAACTTTAGTCTGACTTAGCACGCTGAATTGAATAGCTCCGGGAACGCCTTCCCGATGCTATTAACAGCGTGTTGAATTGAATCGCCCCCAAAGGGAGTTTGCTGCCACTTTAAGGGTATTTATTTTCCAATGCCTTTCCTGCAGACATGGGGGTTGGGGGTAATACAACTGGAGGTTCTATTACCACTGGCGGGTGAGAGCAATAACATTTATTGCCATTTGGGAATCTTTTTCCACAGGTGGGTGGGGTGTAATATTACAATGGGGACCTAAAGATATCGGGGTGTGGGATTTTTTCATAAAAATATATCAAAATGTTTTTTTAAAATACGTTTTAGACTAAATTAAAGAAAAAAAAAAAAAAGTTCAGTTAAGTGGTAAAGACAACATAGGACACAGTATTTTGCCAAAACATTTAACTAACAACTTTTGGATGAGCCCTTATGCAGAGAAATGTGGTTAGTCCTCAAGTATGGTCTAGCCACTACTACAGCCTTTTGCGGGTATTGCTCTATGATTTAATTTATAAAATGAACCTTAAAGCAAACATAAGGGGAGATGTATCAAGACCTCTAAAGAGTCGAGATGTGGACCAGTGGAGAAGTTGCCTATAGCAACCAATCAGCTTCTACCTATCATTTTATAGAATGTACTTGATAAATGCTAGCTAGCAGATGATTGGTTGTTATGGGGAACTTCTCCACTCTTTAGAAGGATTGATACATCTCTCCCGTAATACTTTTAAGATGCAGCGTAAGACAGACAGCTAACGGTATAGATGGGCTGGTGCAGAGTAACTCACTGTGAGGAAGTACACTGGGCTACGGCTACTTTCAGCTTATGACAGTCCTGTTGCCACGTTCCTGGTTTGTTGGTTACACACTGACCATACGCTTCCAGCTCATTCCGGCAATATTTAGCTGTAACCTCCAGCGCAGCCTCCCTGCACGGGAAGAAGGGAAACAAAGTAAAATGCCGGGCTAAGCACAGCAACATCAATGTGGTGGATGTGCACAAGAGCAGAAGAGTCTAAAACTAGAAGAGGAGGAGGTTCATTTATCATAAATGGTGAAGGACAGTTTCTACAATGACTAGTTCATATTTCAGTCTTCACTTCTCTTCTATAACCCGATACACACAGCCGGTAGCTGCACAGAAATCCCAGTCATCAATGACTGCCTTATTATACCCCTTTCACACATACAGCTAAACCCCGGGTTTTGTGTTGTGAACACGGATCGACCCGGGTTTTTGCTATACAGGTATGTGAATAGAAATGACCCGGGACTACCCTGCTCTGTACCAGGGTCAGACTGAGAGCTGGGAAATTGCCGAGTTAATAGACCTGTGTATTTCCCGGGTCTCATATCTGTAAGGGGTGTTATTGGTGGCTAGTAAGGCTGCTTTCTCACATTAGCCACACACATTTTGCCCATCAGCAGCTAGGACTGTTATTCCACTACTTAATGTATGAAGTGTTACCCACCTGTTTTTGTAAGCTCATTCGGACAGGACCATCTTCATCTTCTGTCACTTTATGCAATTCATTTGGGTCATTATCCCCTCAAGGTACAGTGCTTCTTAATACGTCAGCACAATATATTATACTAAATAATAATAATAAGCCGAGGTCCAGACACAGAGCAGCAGACATACCATTCAGTATAAAATGACCAATCTGTCCATCAGATGTGCAGCTTACAGAAAACAGTTAGCACCTATTTTATATAAATACAGCCTACACTGTATAAAAAATAAAAATCCAGTTGTGAAGATCCCCTGGTATAGATCTGACACCTTAGCTAGTACTGTGCCTTTAAACCAGCAAACTGACTTTTATTATGCAAACATAATGCTAAGAAACATTAACTAGAAAACTCAAAAACTAATGATTTTCATAAGTGAATATTTGTTGCCCCATATTGGAATAGACTAGGATATAGTTTTGAAATTATATTACGTTATGACAATTACAATATAAAATGCCACCAGACCCTTGCATGCCATCAGATTCCTCTGCATACTCCTTATAATGCCCATTAGACTGCCACCACACACACACAAACGTACGTTGCTGGAGCCTATGCAGAGGACAGCATACTTCTCACTGACCTCCCCGTGTTGTACAGAGGAGGAGATTATGTGACACACCGGTAGGACCACCTACATGACCCGGAAACCCTGTTTCTACTCCTAGCCTTTAGTGTGGGTGAGGGCTATGTAGAGCGCCCTCCTCTTGTTGGCATTCTATGTAGCTGAGTACCTATGGGGCCGGCCATTAAGTGATAGGTTTCAAGATGAAATCCAATTACGGTAGATGTGAGCTGGCTTGTTCATACTGTTTTCCCAGCAAACTCCCCTGTGAAGTGCGGTTGCAATCCAATTCCAAACTCGCTATTTTTTTTCCCCCGAGAAATATCACGCTTTTTGTACGCAGCCCCCCTGAGGGTGTGAGATGGAAGGGAAAGTCTTTATTTTAGGGTACGTCAAAACCTCTTTGATATACCTTCCCATAATGACTAAGTTTTCAATCAGCTTAATTGGCCCAATAGCTACATACTATTTTTGGGTATTTAAAGAAAAGAGTTATGGTAAAACTTACCTTGGTTAAATCTCTTTCTTCGAAGTCCATAGGGTCCTCAGGGAGACATTAGGGTATAGGTGGGACCTGGAGGAACAGACACCAACAGCAAAGCTTTTCAATCCTAGGATGCTCCGGTATTTCCCCATATACCCACAGCCTGAGGGCACTTAACTTAGTTTTGTTGGTGTCCGTCAGGAGCTAGATCACCACTATAACAGGGGGCTGCATTAAGCAGCCCAAGCTTTTATTTTATGATTTCATTTATTTTCTATTTTTACTATAATGGGCGAGCAGCACATTGGGCGAGATTGCAGAGATTGGGCGAGATTTTTTCCAGCTTATCAGCCAACCGTGCGTTCGGTTACCTGTACATGGCGGTGAAGAGTCTCTGGGGAGCTGGCCAACAGCAAAAGATCGTCCAAGTATGGGAGAAGTCTGATCCCTTGACGACAAAGAGAGGCCGCCATAACTGCCATGAACATGGTAAAAACCCGGGTAGCTGTTGAAAGGCAGAGAAATTGGTAACATTGCTATAGTATTGCAAACCAAGAAACAGTCGGGAAGCCGGCTTCCCGACTACTGAATCCCGGCAAGGGTTAAGTGACAGGCGGCGAAATCTCGACGCCTGTCATTTTACCTACCCGATCGAAAGAATGCTGGGCACGGACGGCCACGGGGGGGGGGGGGGGGCTGGTTGGAAGGTTAGTTTTAGGGCTCCCAGGGGGACTTAGGGTTAGGTACACCCCGGGAGGTTAGGGTCAGGCTAGGGGAAGGGGGCTTAGGGTTAGGCACCCCCCGGGGGACTTAGGTTTAAGCGGTGGGGATTGGGGGGTTAGGTTTAGGCACTTGGGGGGGAGGTTAAGGTTAGGCACCCCTAAGGGAGGGTTAGGGGGTAGAATAAGTTAGTTTATACTTATTTTCCTAGCTCCATAGTTAGGATAATGGAACAAAGGGTTTCCATATGAAACCTGGGAACCCTGATAAACTTGTTCAGAGATTTGAGGTTGAGGGTAGGCCAATGAGACCCATTGGGCTTCTGAACTAAGAAATGGGTAAAATAATAGTCCTTGCCTTGTTGTTAGGAGGGGACCCGAATTATTACTCCTGAATTCAGTAAAGACTGAATGGCTTTTTGGAGCAGCAGGGCCTTGGTTGGGTCTGATGGAGGCCCTGTGCAAAAGAACAGCTGGAATGAGAGGGCGCTTTTCGTGGGAGACCACTTCCCTTACCCAGGCATTTGACGTGGTTTGATACCAAACCTGAGCGAATTGAAGAAGTCGGCCTCCCACCCTGGGAGCCCCCCAGGGAGAGGCCCGCCCCGTCAGGCTGTAGGCTTGTCCTCAGACTTGGCAGGTGGATGTCTAGTAGCCCAGGCATGTTTGGCCCTAGGCTTGGATGCTTTGGCTGATGTCTGGTGTCATGGAAAGGACTGACTCTTGGCTTTTCCTTGAGGGCGAAAGGACAGAGAGGCTTTGTATTATATGCAGAGGGCAGGAAAGCAGTCTTGGAAGCTGCTAAAGTAGTCACAATTATATCTAATACTGGACCAAATAGGATGTCTCCAGAATAAGGCATGGACTCCATGAGCCCGTTTTGAGTCAATCTGCTTTCCAGTAACATAGAAAAACAATACGTTGGGCCACTACTGAAGTGGTAGATATCCTGGAGAGCCGTATTAGTAGCTGCTTCACCTAAGTAGGAAGCCGCATCTCTAATGTGAGATATGTAGGACAGCTGTTCAATCGAAGCATCAGGGGGAAATTACTCTTCTAGGGCCTCTGCCCAACTCTCAGTGGCTTTTGCCACCCAGGCCGTAGCCCTAGCAGGACGAGTAATAGCTCCTGTAAGAAGAGAGTATATGGATTTGTGACAAGCTTCTAAACGTCTATCTGTAGTCTCCTTCAAGGAGGTTGCAGTATGAATGGGTAAGGTGGCATTTTTAACCAGACGTGTTAAATCAGAATCCACTGCTGGGGGAACTTCCCATTTAGTACAATCAGTAGCTGGAAGAGGGTGAAAGGAACTGAACTGTTTTGGAATTTGAAACCTTTAACTGGGCATATTCTGAGCTTCACTCATGTGATCAGATAGCTGGTCAGAGTGAGGGAACTAGTAAAACTAGCTTTTGTTGTGTGCGTTTTTTCTTAGGAGCGGGCTCATCCTCTTCTATTTGTAAAATAGTTTTAACAGCTCTCAAAAGAGCAGGTATATTTAGTTTAGAGGGTGGCTCCTCTTCTCCTGAGACGGAGTAAGAGTGAGAGAGGTCTGCGTCTTCTGCCTCCCCAGATGATATGTCAGAATCATATAACTGTGTGTACTGGGAAGATAACACAGAACATTTAGTAGGCTTAGTAGGTAAAGGTTTTTCTTTTTGCAGAGTTTGCTGAAAAACCGTAGAGGTATTAGCCAAACTCTGTACTGAGGTAGACAGTACGTCTATCCATGGGGGAGGCAAAGGATTTGCAGGGAATACCTGCTGTGGCCGTCCCACAAGGGGAGCTACCACGGGGACTGCTATGTGGTCCACAAGTTTTGCCAGCATCTGTGAAAAGACAGTCCAGGGTCGGTCCTGAGGGAGAGACACCGGGGCTGAAGGGCCTGGGGCTGTGTAGCAATTAGTACAAAGACCATCCTGAATGAGTTCCTCTGTGGCTAAAGCTGGGTACACACCTGAACGATATCATCCCGATTTGGCTAAATCGGAACAAATCAGGCATATCATGCAGTGTGTATGCCCGATTTGTGCGTTCCTGCAGTCGCATGCAATATCGTGTGATTGGCCGTGCTGCACAGTCATCACAATCACGCGATATCGCATGTGAGGCTGTACATATTAATGAAAGACGTAACAGTGATAGTTCCATCGTTCATTAAATCTTTTAAGTGCGTACAGGCAATCATGCGATGTCCAGGGTGAAGGCAGATCGCCCTGAACATCAGCACGAATGCTGGTCGTAAAGTATGTACCCAGCCTAAGCCCGCTGAGCAGGACTTACAAGCTATCAGAGTAGGAGGAGCAGCATCAGGCTGTTTGTTATTCTTTCCTCTGCCAGACATAGTCACAAGAATAATAAAATAAACAGTATGATACAGTGCAGTGAACACCCTGCAGTATGAATAATATGGCACAGTGTAGTATTCAACCGCGCTATATAGTATGTGATAGCCCTCACAATTATATAGGAAATGTGAGGTACAATGCAGGGGCGTATCTATAATGGGTGCAGGGTGTGTGATGCACATGGGCCCACGGGTCAAGGGGGTGCACGCACCGCACACCCTGCACCCATATTAATTAGAATTTACCTCTCCGAGGTCTCGCGACGGGTCTCTCAGCGCTACTCAAAACTCAGTTTTGCGCATGTGTTGGGAGGAAATGGCAGGGAAAATAGCGGCCCTGCCATTTCCCCGGCGATCTGTGCATGAGCAGTAGACTCTGGGCACACTCTAGTAGCCAGAGTCTACTGATGATGCGGTGGCCGGCCAGCCGCGTCAATCTGCCACCGGGGTGAGAGGAGGGGGCCCTTAACATGGGGTCATGACATCACCCGCGACATGAGGAGCCTGCCCCACGCGCCTGCTGGATCTAGTTGGATCCAGTCAGAGCGAGGCAGCGGGAGTGGGAGCGGGAGTGGCGAGCAAGTAAAGGTAAGTTCTGCCCTGTGGTGCTGCACTCCAGTGACACTGCTGCCTGTCTTCTGTGCTGAGCTTGCCTGACTGTGCGTCTTCTCCAGAGGGCTCCCAGCTGCTCTGATCACATTCAGCCGGGCTGGAAGTCTCCCGCTCACCGCCATTTTCTGTTCCCGTCCTCTGGTTCCGCTGCTGTCATTTGCTGGGCTCATTCCTGACAGGCTAGGCTTAGTTGTGCCCCTGGGGACTTGGTTTACTGGCCCCTGCTGTTGTCTCCTATGCATCTCACTGCCTCTGGGACCTTTAGACACTGCATAAGGGACACAAAGCCTGGGGGCACTGCATAAGGGGCCAGCCTGGGGGCACTGCATAAGGGACACTATTTAAGCCTGAGGGCACTGCATAAGGGGCCAGTCTGGGGGCACTACATAGGGACACTTCTTAAGTCTGGGGGGCACTGCATAAGGGCAAAGCAAAACTACAGGGGGCAATGCTTAAAGGGGAAAACTACAGGGGGCAATGCATAAAGGGGAAAACTACAGGGGGCACTGCATAATGGGCACTTTTGACTGAGAGCCAGTGGGGGAGCAGCCTGAGACCTGTCGGGCTGGAATGGTAAGGGAGATACCCCTTTTCCCGGCTCGCACATAATTGCGAAGGCCCCCACCCGGCTACTTTTTGATGCCACCCGGCTGGAAAAAATTTCTGGGGAGAACACTGAAAATGTATAAGGTGACAAAATAGAAAGTAGAGATTAGTGCTAGCACAAGTCACGTACAAACACAGAATAAAACAGACCGCAGTGGCTGGTAGGATATAGCGCTTTATGACCTGGCCCGTGGGAGAGTGATACAGGGAGACTGGACCCAGCGTTCCCGGAGATTTGCTTGTATAAAAATGGCTGCCGCGCGTCTCTGAGGGGGCGGAGGGTGAGGGATGAGCAGCCCAAAGAACACCAGGACCACAGTGGAATGGCGCCCTGGACTGGGGAAGGGGCTGCAGGGAGAGCGCCTTCTCCCCTTGCTGACGTTAACCACCCGATCCCTGCCGGACACCAACGAAACTGAAGTGCCCTCAGGCTGTGGGCAGGGTATATAGGGAAGGACCGGAGCACCCTGGGATTGAAAAGCTTTAATGTTGGTGTCCGGTCCTCCAGGTCCCACCTACACTCCAATGTCTCCCTGTGGAGCCCTATGGACCCTGAAGAAGAAAAATATGGCCTCAAATTACCCCAAAATCTTCTTTTTTGTTAGTTTAGGCACCCCAAATGTAATTACAAGATTTTTTAAAATGAAAAATAATTGCTTTTTATCATTTTTCTTTACATTTGTTTTAAGTTAAAGTGGCCTCAAATTAAGACAAAATCAGCTTTTTTATTTGTATTTTTTGCATTTCCTGTTTAGTTTGTTTGAGATGAAATGAAACAAGTTTGCTTTTTAGAATGCTTTCAATTTTTTTTTTTTTAATGCAGAAATTAGCCAATTTACACCAATTAAAAATCTCCAGTACTTTCCTTGTGCCCACTAACAGCCTTCTGTATGATTCTGTTAATGAAGATGTCACTTTTAAGGATCCAGGATGATGTTCCCACTTTTTCATTCCCTTCTTAGAAGTCGCATTCTATAGAATATTCGCACATCCTCCCAGCGAGTAGCACGAGTTGGCATTTCTAAATGGTTTGAGTGTTTTCTCTGAAACAAACTCGCACCTAATTGGATTGACCCCTCAGACTGTGGATGAAACATAAGGAACCGTGATCTGACAAAATCAGAAATTTTGGGAATCAAGCGGAGGCTTTAAAGAAAAAAAAAAAATCCAGCAGTAAAAATAATTGATTTTGACAAATCACCTTTCATTAAATTTCTCTCTCTAAAAAGATACCTTATTAATGTATAATGTAATAATAAAAAGTGGTTATGAAACAAATGCCCAAAGCACATATTTAGAAGCTAAAGTAATTTGTGTGTGTGTGTATTTAAGAGATGAATATTTAGGAAGAATTTAGAAGCAATTATACGTTAGTTATAAACAGATACTGTTAATATCCAATGGAGTTGATCCATATAGAGTCATACATCAGACCCAGAAAGGACATAAGGAATATGAATATGAATATAAATTAAGCACAGAATTAATCCACTTACATGTTCACTAACACCAGTTCACCCTTGAAGATTGCATGTGCTCATAATCCACTTCCAGGTTGGGGGATGTGAGGCCAGTCATTGGTTGATGTGGAACAAAGAGGCGGTGGCTTCAGTAAAAGGAGGTGTGTCTGGTAACCCGTGCAGTGCTGAAACAAAAGAGAGAAGCAATTTTAAGTAATGTCACACACACAGTCACTATTATGCACGGATGATGGTCACTAGTACGCTGTGTAATGCATTAGGCAGCTCTTTGTGACGTTGCTTGCAGGAGGCAGATATAATTCAACTTTTCTGGAACTCAAGAGTGTCATTGCAGGGAGGCTACAGCAATCAGAGGAGGAGATTTATCAAAGCTTGGAGAGGCAGATAAAGTACCCACCAATCAGCTTCTGCCACTTTACAGGCTGTACAAATTAAGAATGAAAAAACCTAAACTTATTAATTGTACAACGCCATGAAAAGTATTCATTTTTTTTTTAAAGAATATATCATTATGTCATTACACTTCACAGCTAATATATGAGTCACTGTATAGGTCTATACAGAAGACTCATATGAATAGTTTGGAAGTGTTGTCACAGCTGGGACTAGTAGTTCTATAGCCTCTCAGTTGTGGTGTCACAGCTGGGACTAGTAGTTCTATAGCCTATGTTGTGGTGTCGCAGCTGGGACTAGTAGTTCTATAGCCTATGTTGTGGCGTCACAGCTGGGAATAGTAGTTCTATAGCCTATGTTGTGGTGTCACAGCTGTGACTAGTAGTTCTACAGTTTCTCTCTGTTGTGGTGTCGCAGCTGGGACTAGTTCTATAGCCTATGTTGTGGTGTTGCAGCTGGGACTAGTAGTTCTATAGCCTATGTTGTGGTGTCGCAGCTGTGACTAGTAGTTCTACAGTTTCTCTCTGTTGTGGTGTTGCAGCTGGGACTAGTAGTGCTATAGCCTATGTTGTGGTGTCGCAGCTGGGACTAGTTCTATAGCCTCTCAGTTGTGGTGTTGCAGCTGGGACTAGTAGTTCTATAGCCTATGCTGTGGCGTCACAGCTGGGACTAGTAGTTCTATAGCCTATGTTGTGGTGTTGCAGCTGGGACTAGTAGTTCTATAGCCTCTCAGTTGTGGTGTTGCAGCTGGGACTAGTAGTTCTATAGCCTATGTTGTGGCGTCACAGCTGGGACTAGTAGTTCTACAGCCTCTCAGTTGTGGTGTCACAGCTGGGACTAGTAGTTCTATAGCCTCTCAGTTGTGGTGTCGCAGCTGGGACTAGTAGTTCTATAGCTTACGTTGTGGCGTCACAGCTGGGACTAGTAGTTCTATAGCCTATGTTGTGGTGTCACAGCTGTGACTAGTAGTTCTACAGTTTCTCTCTGTTGTGGTGTCGCAGCTGGGACTAGTTCTATAGCCTCTCTCTGTTGTGGTGTTGCAGCTGGGACTAGTAGTTCTATAGCCTATGTTGTGGTGTTGCAGCTGGGACTAGTAGTTCTATAGCCTATGTTGTGGTGTCGCAGCTGTGACTAGTAGTTCTACAGTTTCTCTCTGTTGTGGTGTTGCAGCTGGGACTAGTAGTGCTATAGCCTATGTTGTGGTGTCGCAGCTGGGACTAGTTCTATAGCCTCTCAGTTGTGGTGTTGCAGCTGGGACTAGTAGTTCTATAGCCTATGTTGTGGCGTCACAGCTGGGACTAGTAGTTCTATAGCCTATGTTGTGGTGTTGCAGCTGGGACTAGTAGTTCTATAGCCTCTCAGTTGTGGTGTCGCAGCTGGGACTAGTAGTTCTATAGCCTATGTTGTGGCGTCACAGCTGGGACTAGTAGTTCTATAGCCTCTCAGTTGTGGTGTCACAGCTGGGACTAGTAGTTCTATAGCCTCTCAGTTGTGGTGTCACAGCTGGGACTAGTAGTTCTATAGCCTATGTTGTGGTGTCACAGCTGGGACTAGTAGTTCTATAGCCTCTCAGTTGTGGTGTTGCAGCTGGGACTAGTAGTTCTATAGCCTATGTTGTGGCGTCACAGCTGGGACTAGTAGTTCTATAGCCTATGTTGTGGTGTTGCAGCTGGGACTAGTAGTTCTATAGCCTCTCAGTTGTGGTGTTGCAGCTGGGACTAGTAGTTCTATAGCCTATGTTGTGGCGTCACAGCTGGGACTAGTAGTTCTATAGCCTCTCAGTTGTGGTGTCACAGCTGGGACTAGTAGTTCTATAGCCTATGTTGTGGTGTCGCAGCTGGGACTAGTAGTTCTACAGTTTCTCTCTGTTGTGGTGTCGCAGCTGGGACTAGTTCTATAGCCTCTCTCTGTTGTGGTGTTGCAGCTGGGACTAGTAGTTCTATAGCCTATGTTGTGGCGTCACAGCTGGGACTAGTAGTTTTATAGCCTATGTTGTGGTGTCACAGCTGTGACTAGTAGTTCTACAGTTTCTCTCTGTTGTGGTGTCGCAGCTGGGACTAGTTCTATAGCCTCTCTCTGTTGTGGTGTTGCAGCTGGGACTAGTAGTTCTATAGCTTATGTTGTGGTGTTGCAGCTGGGACTAGTAGTTCTATAGCCTCTCAGTTGTGGTGTCACAGCTGGGACTAGTAGTTCTATAGCCTATGTTGTGGTGTCACAGCTGGGACTAGTAGTTCTATAGCCTCTCAGTTGTGGTGTCACAGCTGGGACTAGTAGTTCTATAGCCTATGTTGTGGTGTCGCAGCTGGGACTAGTAGTTCTATAGCCTATGTAGTGGCGTCACAGCTGGGACTAGTAGTTCTATAGCCTATGTTGTGGTGTTGCAGCTGGGACTAGTAGTTCTATAGCCTCTCAGTTGTGGTGTCACAGCTGGGACTAGTAGTTCTATAGCCTATGTTGTGGTGTCGCAGCTGGGACTAGTAGTTCTATAGCCTATGTTGTGGCGTCACAGCTGGGACTAGTAGTTCTATAGCCTATGTTGTGGTGTTGCAGCTGGGACTAGTAGTGCTATAGCCTATGTTGTGGTGTCGCAGCTGGGACTAGTTCTATAGCCTCTCAGTTGTGGTGTTGCAGCTGGGACTAGTAGTTCTATAGCCTATGTTGTGGCGTCACAGCTGGGACTAGTAGTTCTATAGCCTATGTTGTGGTGTTGCAGCTGGGACTAGTAGTTCTATAGCCTATGTTGTGGTGTCGCAGCTGTGACTAGTAGTTCTACAGTTTCTCTCTGTTGTGGTGTCGCAGCTGGGACTAGTTCTATAGCCTCTCAGTTGTGGTGTCGCAGCTGGGACTAGTAGTTCTATAGCCTATGTTGTGGCGTCACAGCTGGGACTAGTAGTTCTATAGCCTATGTTGTGGCGTCACAGCTGGGACTAGTAGTTCTATAGCCTCTCAGTTGTGGTGTCACAGCTGGGACTAGTAGTTCTATAGCCTATGTTGTGGTGTCGCAGCTGGGACTAGTAGTTCTATAGCCTCTCAGTTGTGGTGTCACAGCTGGGACTAGTAGTTCTATAGCCTATGTTGTGGCGTCACAGCTGGGACTAGTAGTTCTATAGCCTATGTTGTGGTGTTGCAGCTGGGACTAGTAGTGCTATAGCCTATGTTGTGGTGTCGCAGCTGGGACTAGTTCTATAGCCTCTCAGTTGTGGTGTTGCAGCTGGGACTAGTAGTTCTATAGCCTCTCAGTTGTGGTGTCACAGCTGGGACTAGTAGTTCTATAGCCTATGTTGTGGTGTCGCAGCTGGGACTAGTAGTTCTATAGCCTATGTTGTGGCGTCACAGCTGGGACTAGTAGTTCTATAGCCTATGTTGTGGTGTTGCAGCTGGGACTAGTAGTTCTATAGCCTCTCAGTTGTGGTGTCACAGCTGGGACTAGTAGTTCTATAGCCTATGTTGTGGTGTCGCAGCTGGGACTAGTAGTTCTATAGCCTATGTTGTGGCGTCACAGCTGGGACTAGTAGTTCTATAGCCTATGTTGTGGCGTCACAGCTGGGACTAGTAGTTCTATAGCCTCTCAGTTGTGGTGTCACAGCTGGGACTAGTAGTTCTATAGCCTATGTTGTGGTGTCGCAGCTGGGACTAGTAGTTCTATAGCCTCTCAGTTGTGGTGTCACAGCTGGGACTAGTAGTTCTATAGCCTATGTTGTGGCGTCACAGCTGGGACTAGTAGTTCTATAGCCTATGTTGTGGTGTCGCAGCTGGGACTAGTAGTTCTATAGCCTATATTGTGGCGTCACAGCTGGGACTAGTAGTTCTATAGCCTATGTTGTGGCGTCACAGCTGGGACTAGTAGTTCTATAGCCTCTCAGTTGTGGTGTCACAGCTGGGACTAGTAGTTCTATAGCCTATGTTGTGGTGTCGCAGCTGGGACTAGTAGTTCTATAGCCTCTCAGTTGTGGTGTCACAGCTGGGACTAGTAGTTCTATAGCCTATGTTGTGGCGTCACAGCTGGGACTAGTAGTTCTATAGCCTATGTTGTGGCGTCGCAGCTGGGACTAGTTCTATAGCCTCTCAGTTGTGGTGTTGCAGCTGGGACTAGTAGTTCTATAGCCTCTCAGTTGTGGTGTCACAGCTGGGACTAGTAGTTCTATAGCCTATGTTGTGGTGTCGCAGCTGGGACTAGTAGTTCTATAGCCTATGTTGTGGCGTCACAGCTGGGACTAGTAGTTCTATAGCCTATGTTGTGGTGTTGCAGCTGGGACTAGTAGTTCTATAGCCTCTCAGTTGTGGTGTCACAGCTGGGACTAGTAGTTCTATAGCCTATGTTGTGGCGTCACAGCTGGGACTAGTAGTTCTATAGCCTATGTTGTGGTGTCGCAGCTGGGACTAGTAGTTCTATAGCCTATGTTGTGGCGTCACAGCTGGGACTAGTAGTTCTATAGCCTATGTTGTGGTGTTGCAGCTGGGACTAGTAGTTCTATAGCCTCTCAGTTATGGTGTCACAGCTGGGACTAGTAGTTCTATAGCCTCTCAGTTGTGGTGTCGCAGCTGGGACTAGTAGTTCTATAGCCTATGTTGTGGTGTTGCAGCTGGGACTAGTAGTGCTATAGCCTATGTTGTGGCGTCACAGCTGGGACTAGTAGTTCTATAGCCTATGTTGTGGTGTCACAGCTGGGACTAGTAGTTCTATAGCCTATGTTGTGGTGTTGCAGCTGGGACTAGTAGTTCTATAGCCTCTCAGTTGTGGTGTCACAGCTGGGACTAGTAGTTCTATAGCCTCTCAGTTGTGGTGTCACAGCTGGGACTAGTAGTTCTATAGCCTATGTTGTGGTGTTGCAGCTGGGACTAGTAGTGCTATAGCCTATGTTGTGGCGTCACAGCTGGGACTAGTAGTTCTATAGCCTATGTTGTGGTGTCACAGCTGGGACTAGTAGTTCTATAGCCTATGTTGTGGTGTTGCAGCTGGGACTAGTAGTTCTATAGCCTCTCTCTGTTGTGGTGTCACAGCTGGGACTAGTAGTTCTATATCCTCTCTCTCTCAGTTGTGGTGTCACAGCTGGGACTAGTAGTTCTATAGCCTATGTTGTGGTGTCACAGCTGGGACTAGTAGTTCTATAGCCTATGTTGTGGTGTTGCAGCTGGGACTAGTAGTTCTATAGCCTCTCTCTGTTGTGGTGTCACAGCTGGGACTAGTAGTTCTATATCCTCTCAGTTGTGGTGTCGCAGCTGGGACTAGTAGTTCTATAGCCTATGTTGTGGTGTTGCAGCTGGGACTAGTAGTGCTATAGCCTATGTTGTGGCGTCACAGCTGGGACTAGTAGTTCTATAGCCTATGTTGTGGTGTCACAGCTGGGACTAGTAGTTCTATAGCCTATGTTGTGGTGTTGCAGCTGGGACTAGTAGTTCTATAGCCTCTCAGTTGTGGTGTCACAGCTGGGACTAGTAGTTCTATAGCCTCTCAGTTGTGGTGTCACAGCTGGGACTAGTAGTTCTATAGCCTATGTTGTGGTGTTGCAGCTGGGACTAGTAGTGCTATAGCCTATGTTGTGGCGTCACAGCTGGGACTAGTAGTTCTATAGCCTATGTTGTGGTGTCACAGCTGGGACTAGTAGTTCTATAGCCTATGTTGTGGTGTTGCAGCTGGGACTAGTAGTTCTATAGCTCTCTCTGTTGTGGTGTCACAGCTGGGACTAGTAGTTCTATATCCTCTCTCTCTCAGTTGTGGTGTCACAGCTGGGACTAGTAGTTCTATAGCCTATGTTGTGGTGTCACAGCTGGGACTAGTAGTTCTATAGCCTATGTTGTGGTGTTGCAGCTGGGACTAGTAGTTCTATAGCCTCTCTCTGTTGTGGTGTCACAGCTGGGACTAGTAGTTCTATATCCTCTCTCTCTCAGTTGTGGTGTCACAGCTGGGACTAGTAGTTCTATAGCCTATGTTGTGGTGTCACAGCTGGGACTAGTAGTTCTATAGCCTATGTTGTGGTGTTGCAGCTGGGACTAGTAGTTCTATAGCCTCTCTCTGTTGTGGTGTCACAGCTGGGACTAGTAGTTCTATATCCTCTCTCTCTCAGTTGTGGTGTCACAGCTGGGACTAGTAGTTCTATAGCCTATGTTGTGGTGTCACAGCTGGGACTAGTAGTTCTATAGCCTATGTTGTGGTGTTGCAGCTGGGACTAGTAGTTCTATAGCCTCTCTCTGTTGTGGTGTCACAGCTGGGACTAGTAGTTCTATATCCTCTCAGTTGTGGTGTCGCAGCTGGGACTAGTAGTTCTATAGCCTATGTTGTGGTGTTGCAGCTGGGACTAGTAGTGCTATAGCCTATGTTGTGGCGTCACAGCTGGGACTAGTAGTTCTATAGCCTATGTTGTGGTGTCACAGCTGGGACTAGTAGTTCTATAGCCTATGTTGTGGTGTTGCAGCTGGGACTAGTAGTTCTATAGCCTCTCAGTTGTGGTGTCACAGCTGGGACTAGTAGTTCTATAGCCTCTCAGTTGTGGTGTCACAGCTGGGACTAGTAGTTCTATAGCCTATGTTGTGGTGTTGCAGCTGGGACTAGTAGTGCTATAGCCTATGTTGTGGCGTCACAGCTGGGACTAGTAGTTCTATAGCCTATGTTGTGGTGTCACAGCTGGGACTAGTAGTTCTATAGCCTATGTTGTGGTGTTGCAGCTGGGACTAGTAGTTCTATAGCTCTCTCTGTTGTGGTGTCACAGCTGGGACTAGTAGTTCTATATCCTCTCTCTCTCAGTTGTGGTGTCACAGCTGGGACTAGTAGTTCTATAGCCTATGTTGTGGTGTCACAGCTGGGACTAGTAGTTCTATAGCCTATGTTGTGGTGTTGCAGCTGGGACTAGTAGTTCTATAGCCTCTCTCTGTTGTGGTGTCACAGCTGGGACTAGTAGTTCTATATCCTCTCTCTCTCAGTTGTGGTGTCACAGCTGGGACTAGTAGTTCTATAGCCTATGTTGTGGTGTCACAGCTGGGACTAGTAGTTCTATAGCCTATGTTGTGGTGTTGCAGCTGGGACTAGTAGTTCTATAGCCTCTCTCTGTTGTGGTGTCACAGCTGGGACTAGTAGTTCTATATCCTCTCAGTTGTGGTGTCGCAGCTGGGACTAGTAGTTCTATAGCCTATGTTGTGGTGTTGCAGCTGGGACTAGTAGTGCTATAGCCTATGTTGTGGCGTCACAGCTGGGACTAGTAGTTCTATAGCCTATGTTGTGGTGTCACAGCTGGGACTAGTAGTTCTATAGCCTATGTTGTGGTGTTGCAGCTGGGACTAGTAGTTCTATAGCCTCTCAGTTGTGGTGTCACAGCTGGGACTAGTAGTTCTATAGCCTCTCAGTTGTGGTGTCACAGCTGGGACTAGTAGTTCTATAGCCTATGTTGTGGTGTTGCAGCTGGGACTAGTAGTGCTATAGCCTATGTTGTGGCGTCACAGCTGGGACTAGTAGTTCTATAGCCTATGTTGTGGTGTCACAGCTGGGACTAGTAGTTCTATAGCCTATGTTGTGGTGTTGCAGCTGGGACTAGTAGTTCTATAGCTCTCTCTGTTGTGGTGTCACAGCTGGGACTAGTAGTTCTATATCCTCTCTCTCTCAGTTGTGGTGTCACAGCTGGGACTAGTAGTTCTATAGCCTATGTTGTGGTGTCACAGCTGGGACTAGTAGTTCTATAGCCTATGTTGTGGTGTTGCAGCTGGGACTAGTAGTTCTATAGCCTCTCTCTGTTGTGGTGTCACAGCTGGGACTAGTAGTTCTATATCCTCTCTCTCTCAGTTGTGGTGTCACAGCTGGGACTAGTAGTTCTATAGCCTATGTTGTGGTGTCACAGCTGGGACTAGTAGTTCTATAGCCTATGTTGTGGTGTTGCAGCTGGGACTAGTAGTTCTATAGCCTCTCTCTGTTGTGGTGTCACAGCTGGGACTAGTAGTTCTATATCCTCTCTCTCTCAGTTGTGGTGTCACAGCTGGGACTAGTAGTTCTATAGCCTATGTTGTGGTGTCACAGCTGGGACTAGTAGTTCTATAGCCTATGTTGTGGTGTTGCAGCTGGGACTAGTAGTTCTATAGCCTCTCTCTGTTGTGGTGTCACAGCTGGGACTAGTAGTTCTATATCCTCTCTCTCTCAGTTGTGGTGTCACAGCTGGGACTAGTAGTTCTATAGCCTATGTTGTGGTGTCACAGCTGGGACTAGTAGTTCTATAGCCTATGTTGTGGTGTTGCAGCTGGGACTAGTAGTTCTATAGCCTCTCTCTGTTGTGGTGTCACAGCTGGGACTAGTAGTTCTATATCCTCTCAGTTGTGGTGTCGCAGCTGGGACTAGTAGTTCTATAGCCTATGTTGTGGTGTTGCAGCTGGGACTAGTAGTGCTATAGCCTATGTTGTGGCGTCACAGCTGGGACTAGTAGTTCTATAGCCTATGTTGTGGTGTCACAGCTGGGACTAGTAGTTCTATAGCCTATGTTGTGGTGTTGCAGCTGGGACTAGTAGTTCTATAGCCTCTCAGTTGTGGTGTCACAGCTGGGACTAGTAGTTCTATAGCCTCTCAGTTGTGGTGTCACAGCTGGGACTAGTAGTTCTATAGCCTATGTTGTGGTGTTGCAGCTGGGACTAGTAGTGCTATAGCCTATGTTGTGGCGTCACAGCTGGGACTAGTAGTTCTATAGCCTATGTTGTGGTGTCACAGCTGGGACTAGTAGTTCTATAGCCTATGTTGTGGTGTTGCAGCTGGGACTAGTAGTTCTATAGCTCTCTCTGTTGTGGTGTCACAGCTGGGACTAGTAGTTCTATATCCTCTCTCTCTCAGTTGTGGTGTCACAGCTGGGACTAGTAGTTCTATAGCCTATGTTGTGGTGTCACAGCTGGGACTAGTAGTTCTATAGCCTATGTTGTGGTGTTGCAGCTGGGACTAGTAGTTCTATAGCCTCTCTCTGTTGTGGTGTCACAGCTGGGACTAGTAGTTCTATATCCTCTCTCTCTCAGTTGTGGTGTCACAGCTGGGACTAGTAGTTCTATAGCCTATGTTGTGGTGTCACAGCTGGGACTAGTAGTTTTACAGACAGTGGCATTCCTCTCATGTCTAGTAACATGCAATGAGATGGAGACCCGCAGCTGCAGCGCTGTGCCCCCTGACAGCGACACAGCACAGGACCCGCAGCTCTAAGCAGCTGTCTCGTGACGCGGCCTGTGTGTGGTGACGTCACCCCGCCCCCGGCGGAAGCGGAAGCAGCCGGTGTTGCAGCATCAGCGGCAGCGCTGACTGACGCGACTGCAGGCGGAAGGGTCAGGTAGAAGGGGGAATGGCGGTGGCGGCTGGCCTAGGCGGCGTGCCGGCACAGGATGAGCTGGTCCGCTCGGTCACCCTACACCGCCGCCGGCCCCTGCTGCTGAGGGGGACGGTGCTGCCGTTCTCCGCGCTGTACCCGGCCTGGCTGTACCTGTGGGTGTCGGTGTACGGGGTGTCGGAGTACCCTGAGGCCGGACTCCTCTGCCTGGCCGCGCTGGGGCTCGTGCACGTGCTCACCGTGCTCTCGGGGCTGTGGTCCGTGCACGCGCATTGCGCGCTCTCCTGCTCTAAGGTCAGTCCTGGGGTGCGCTAGTGACGTCACGGGCAGCTGCTGACAGATGGGGGGGGGGGGGGGGGAACTGGGCATGGCCATGGCTGCCTTCCTGATATATATGTGCTGAACATTTCTATGTCGTGGTCCTTATTGCAAAAGGTTAGGGAGGATGTAGCCCATGTATTTATTATATTTTATATTTAGGGCACCACAAGTGGTCCACAGCACAGTACATACAGTGCAGGCTACACAGAACATTACGTTACAATAGAGTAACTAAAAGATAAACAGAGCACAAGTAACAATTAGCAACACAATTCTCTATATACAATACAGCTGGGAAGCTGAAGGCTGTCATTGAAGTGATAGAGAAGAGGGCTGTGAGACAGTGGGGAGGAGGACCCTGCTCCTAAGACCTTACAATCTAGGGGAGACAGATGACATGAGGCATGAGTGTGTAGATGGGGATCTGCGTGCAGGAAGTAGGCAAGTGTAGAGATGGCTGAGGCAGGAGGGAGAGTGGCCACGTTTATGTGGTGGTAGTGTATGCTTTGATGAACAGGTGGGTTTTCAGTGCACGTTTAAAGCTCTGCAAGGTCGGGGAGAGCCTGAGCGAGGGAGCTCATTCCAGTTAGGGGGGCTGCATGGGCAAAATCTTGGATACAAGCATGTGATGAAGTGACCAGGGTGGAGGAGAGGTAACAGTCATTTGTAGACCGAAGTGGGAGGGAAGATGTAAGGAGCAGTGGAGTTAGAAAGGGCATTGTGGGGGAGATGTATGAAGCTTTGAAGAGGTTATGTGCGCTGATACCGCTTCTCCCCGATGTATGATCGAGGGGTTTGGCGGTAAATGACAGGGGCGCTAAGCGCCCCTGTCATTATCGGCACTGCTATCTACAAGAAAGCAGCGCCGAACGGCAGGGCATGTATACGGTCAGTTCACCTGACCGTTCTGCCCGCTGTAGCTACCGACAGCTACCGCCTGGCGATGACCTATCCCCACAGCAGGGACAGCGCTGTCCCTGCTGCGGTGGCTGCCGGCTCCAGGACTGCACGCGGGATCTCGCGATTCTTGCGAGATCCTGCGCATGCTCAGTGGAGCCGTCCGGGACTTTGATACAGCGCATCAGCACTAGGCTGATGCGCTGCGGTCTCTAGCTGGGATCGCCGGAGGGGGGAGTTAATGCTCCCCCACTCCGGCTCATCGATGGTGCTTCCTGCTTCATCTCGGTAAAGAGGCGATGCAGGAAGCGTTATAGCGACACGTTATGTGAAGATGAGGAGCTTGAATAGGATTCTGTAGGGGAATGGGAGCCAGTGCAGGGTTTTTGGAGGGGAGTGGTGGAAGTGGAACGGCAGGAGAGGAAGCTAAGTCTAGCTGCAGCATTGAGAACAGACTGGAGGGGAGCAAGATGGCAATGTGGGATGCCAGTGAGGAGAAGGTTGCAGCAGTTGAGCCGAGAAATGATTAGTGAATGAATGTTAGTTATTGTAATGAGTGGGTCCTTATTACAGTCACACACCTAGACCACCACAGACTTTTCTCCTCAAACAAGCATATCTAAGGCAGATTTTCTCCATTTAAAATTTATGCTCTCATCCTATAGTACTGCTTTCTCCCTCTCTAAACAGTCATATTTCAAGATCCTCATCTCCTCTCAGTCCTCTAATCCCCAGCGTCTCTTCACCACTTCCATCTCCCTCCTTCGCCCACCCCCTCCTCGTCTCCCCTCCTTGCTCTCTGCCCTTAACTTTGCTACCTACTTTACATCTAAAATTGATTCCATACGTCAGTACATCATATCCAACCAGTCCCCCAGCTCTCCACCTCCTCTTTTCCCAGATCACCCCTCCCAATCAACTTTACCAACTCTAACATCCTTCTCCCCTGTATCTGGAGTGGAAGTCATGGCCCTCATCCAGTCCTCCCCACCTACCACCTCCCCCCTTGATCCTATCCCTTCCCGTCTCCTCCGCTTCCTCTCTCTTTCTGCCTGCTCCCATCTTGCCCACCTCATTAACCTCTCCCTCTCATCAGGCATTGTTCCTTCTGCATTCAAGCATGCCCTTGTCTCCCCCATTCTTAAAAAACCTACCCTTGATCCTAACCTTCTTTCTAACTACTGACCCATCTCCTCCCTTTTGCCTCCAAACTAAATGAGCGGATTGTCTACAAACGCCTTACCACTTTTCTTTCCTCCCACTCCCTCCTTGACCCTTTTCAGTCCGGCTTCCGTTCTCTCCACTCCACTGAAACTGCCCTCACGAAAGTCAGCAACGACCTCATTGCTGCCAAATCCAAGGGCCACTACTCTCTTCGCAATTTCCTTGATCTCTCTGCTGCTTTTGACACTGTGGAGCACCCTCTCCTGCATATTCTTCACTCCCTTGGTCTACGTGACACTGCCCTCTCCTGGCTGCCATCCTACCTCTCTGACCGATCTTTCTCAGTTTCCTCTCATGACTCCTCCTCCCCCCCTCCTCCCACAGCCTCTTACAGTAGGTGTTCTTCAAGGTTCTGTTCTTGGACCTCTTCTAGTCTTCCTCTATACTTCCTCTCTAGGTGAACTCATCAGCTCTTTTGACCTCCATTATCATCTCTATGCTGATGATACGCAAATGTAAATTTCCTCCCCTGATCTCTCCCCCTCTCTTCTGACTCATATCGCCAACTGTCTTTCTGCTATCTCTTCCTGGATGTCCCAGCAATTTCTTAAACTTAATATGTCTAAGACAGAGCTGATCGTCTTCCCACCCTCCCACATAACCTCACTTCCCACTATTTCTTTATCAATTGATGGTATAACTATCTCATCTAGCCCCAAAGTGCGCTGTCTTGGAGTTATCCTGGACTCATCCCTCTCCTTCAAACCACATATCCAGAACCTTTCACAGTCCTGTCCTTTCCATCTCAAAAATATTTCTAAGATCAGACCCTATCTCACCCAGGATGCTACAAAAACCCTCATACACTCACTGGTCATCTCCAGATTGGACTACTGTAACCTCCTCCTATCTGGCCTCCCCAAATCCCATCTCCTCTCCAGTCTATCCTTAATGCTGCTGCACGGCTTATCTTCCTCTCCAAATGCTCTACATCTGCCTCCCCTCTCCTACAAGGCCTCCACTGGCTCCCCTTCCCTTTTAGAACCCAATTTAAGGTTCTCACGCTCACTTACAACGCCCTCAGCCAATCTTCCCCCATATACATCTCTGATCTTATCTCCCTTCACTCTCCTCTCCGCTCTCTTCGTTCAACTAATGCACGCCGCCTTTCATGTCAGCTGATTACTTCCTCCCACTCCCGTCTCCAAGGTTTTGCCCACACTGCTCCGCACGTCTGGAACTCTCTCCCACTCCCCATCAGACTCTCCACCTCTTTGCAATCCTTAAAACGGTCCCTCAAGACCCACTACTTCATCAAAGCCCTCCAGCTGTCATTGTAACTCCCTGATACATACACCTTCCTCCCCATCTGTGTCACCCCTGTTTGTCTTCCCCTCCCTTTTAGAATGTAAGCTGTTACGAGCAGGGCCCTCTAACCTCTTGTACTTCTCCCTACTTTAGTTTCCTCTACTTCTTACTCACCACTAGGGCACCTAACACTTTGTTGCTTATGCTCTGTTGCTTATCTGGGTGTTATGGTCACTAATGTAGCAATATATATTATCCATGTCCTGGTCCTGTATTGTATTGTTCTGTGAGTTGCTTGTCTACAACTTGTTTATGTGCTTTGTAAGGCGCTGCGGAACATTTGTGGCGCCATATAAATAAATGATAATAATAATATCCCTAAAGGTGCATACACACGTAACAATTTTAATAACCAACGATTTCGTTCAGATTTTCCCTTGAAACTATTTTGTTTCCAAAAATCGTTGTTTACTAAATTAATGAACGATTTTGTCAACGATTTTTATGAACGATTTTTTAATCATGCATACAGTGAATGGACATTGGCCCTCATTCAGAGCCGTACGCTCTGAGCAGAGCGCACGCTCTGAATGAGGGCCGGGCTCCATTTTCATGGAGCGTCCTCCTGGACGCTCGTATAGCTGTGGGTCACCACCCACAGGCTATACGAGCGTGCTTTGTGATGGACGCGATGGTCGAGACCATCGCGACCATCGAAATTGCGAGCCGGAGCCTGCGGTTGAGGTTTTCAACCGCAAGCTCCGGAGTGATTTTGGCTCTATCAGAGCCAAAATCACTCCCACTGACATCACTAGTGATGTCAGTGGGCCGGCTTCTGACGGGAGGCGTTCCCGTGGGAACGCCCCCGTCAGGGAGGCACGCCCCCGGCACGCCCACCAAAGGGGGCGTGCTGTCAATCAACATTGACAGCACGCCCCCTTTGATCGGACACAACGAGCGAAGGACTTTCCTTCGCTCGTCGCGTCTGGCGCATGCGCACGACGGAGCTCCCTCCGTCGTGCGCATGCTCAGTCCATAACATCGACCCACTTGCGAGCGGACAGCCGCTCGCGAGTGGGTCTGAATCAGGCCCATTGTTCATTCTGTACAAGAATGATTTTCTGAACGAAAATCATTATGTTGGACAGTCAGAATGGACGATAAACTACAAACGGGAGTGCGCTTGAACGATTATCATTCATCGTTCACCCCAAAAGATGAATGATTTTTGAAACGATTTAAAGATAACGACGTTGTTATAGTTAAATCTTTCAAAAAATCGTTACGTGTGTACGCACCTTATGGTATGCACTGTTCAGATGGTGTCTGTTATACAATGGCTGCAATGGACTAGGTCACTCTGATGCCATCTGTGGCTGCTCATCGTCTATATATGTCCATCTCTCTCACCGGCTGGAAGGACCTATAGCTCCATCACAGCTGGAGAAGCTCAGGTTGCCTGAGGTGTGGTGTCTTATAAGTTAAAGCAGGCATACTGCCGTATAGGTCAAAGCTAAATCTGTATGTCACTGTATTTTACCTGTGCTGGCCTCTGCTCTCCTACTTGTTGTCCCAGTTATATATTATTGTTCTTCGTGTATATAGTGCTAACACTTTACACTGCACTGTGCAGACAATGTCATTCACATCAGTCCCTTGACCATTGGAGCTTACAGCCTACATTCCCAAACACACAGGGCTAATTTTTGGTAGAATCCAATTAACCCGTCAGCAGGTATCGCTCGCATCTGTTTTGCTCTGTGTTGGCTTGTACATCTATATCAATCATGCTTTTGGGCTATTGCAGCAGTATTAGTAACACATTCAACTAAATGCTAAGTTAATTAACACAAGCGCATTAGCAGAATGCTGCATTAAATGTAACTGAAGCTGATAATACATGGTTTCATAGGTTGTAGCACAGGGTGAAGTTTATTGTCCTTTTCCTTTCCATGGATATCAACACCACTATGATTTTTGGCATGTAACAGAGGAAGACTGATAAATTTGTCTCAGGAGGCAAGCAAGAGGTTGATATAATATAGAAACATTTACCTGTATTACTAGTTTTTGGCAGCAGTATGTATATAGTGTGTGTGTTTTTTAGTGACAGAAATCCCACTAACATGATTAGACACCAAATCACATGACTGCATTATTTCCCAGTGACCGCACACCTCCAAGCATAACCACATGCCTGAACTACTTCCAGCTGTCACAGCCACAGCAGTATCACTCCACAACTGTAAAAATTATGAAAATTAAACAGCCTCTTCTGGACTATTTCTGTTCTCCTATTTTGGATCTCGTTCACCCTACATCATTCTCCACGTAGAACTATTTAGTTACAACAGGGGCATTTTATAAATTAAATATACCACTCTTGAGTATGCATCACAGCTGCAGATCGGTGAGAATGCCCATGCTGACACCTGTCTACTGCCAGAAGCGCCTACAATGGGCACGTGATTGTCAGAACTGGACCATGGGGCATGGAAGGTGGCCGGATCTGATAAATCATGTTTTTTTTACATCATGTGGAAAGCCTTGTCAGTGTGCGTCATTTACCTGGGGAAGAGATGGCACCAGGATGCACTATGGGAAGAAGGCAAGCCGGTGTAGGCAGTGTGATACTCTGGGCAATGTTTCTGCTGGGAAACTTTGGGTACTAGAATTCATGTGGATATTACTTTGACACATACCGCCTACCAGAACTTTGTTGCAGACCAAGTACACCCCTTCATGGCAACGATACTCCTTGATGGCAGTGGACTATTTCTCAAGGATAATGCATCCTGCCACACTGCAAACATTGTTCAGGAATGGTTTGAGGAAAATGACAGCGTTCAAGGTGTTGACTCAGCCTCCAAATTCCCCAGATCTCAATTCGATCGAGCATCTGTGGGATGTGCTGAAAAAACAAGTCCGGGAGATGGAGGCCCCACAACTTACAAGACATAAATGATCTGCTGCTAGCGTCTTAAGGTGCCTATCCACTAGACAATTAAAATGAGCGATTGATATCGTTCGATCCTTCGATAATCGTTTGAAAATCGTTTGCATATTGTTTAAAAAATTGGTGTTTTAGACATCTATCGTGCAAACATTCTGGTCAACCTGACGATAACGTCAGGTTGAGCATGTTTGCAGATGATTGATTGTGCCTACACTGAACGACTGCTCGCTCAGTGTAGGCACATCACAGACTGACAAACGACTGCAGGATTACAATGTCGTAATCGTGCAGTCTTTTGCCTATCTTCTAGTGGATAGGCACCTTTAGTGCCAGATACCACAGGCACCTGCAGAGATCTTGTGGACAAGGCTGCCATCAGAAATTGTGGGGCCTGGGACTGACAAAATAGGCAGTATGCCCCCCAGCTGGGCATTAGCAGCGGTGACCGGGCCCTTTTCTCTTCAAGGGGGTAGTTCAGGCTGTAGCTTTGCAGTGGCAGTAGTAGCGAGCGGACCCCCCCCCCCCCCCTGTTCAGCTAGGGTCCGGGCTCGGGACTCCAGTCCTGGCAATCCCCCCCTGATGGCTGCCCTGCTTGTGGAGTCCGTGCTACAACGGGTCAGATCTGTTTTGGTTGCACGAGCGGGATCTGCACAGTATTAGGCAGGTGGTTTTAATGTTATGGCTGATGGGTAGATATAGATATAATGAATTCACCCACAAACTGTATAGTAACTTTCCATAGATTTTAATACATTACATTTTATGATTCACTTTTTATGAAAAATGTTTAGTGTGAGTTGGAATGTCCTAACAAATACAATTTTCTGGTGCCCACACACATAGCGATCTGCACACGATCCCACGATGTGTGCGATTTCCCCTGAACTCTCCCCTGGCAGCTGCCCGGCAGTCCTACACACGATTTGGAGTAAAACGCATCCAATCTGACTTAAGCTCTATCGTGCATCTTAACTTTTTTTTTTTGTCAGATCTGGCGATGCGATGTGCGACCAGCGGGGACGTGCATCGCATCGTGATAATGAGTGGGGACTCACGTTCTACTGATGATTTGGCCCAGATTTTAGACGATCTGTTGTTCCAATGTGTCGGAATCGGCCAGATCGGGTAATATATCGCTGTGTGTGTGGCCAGCATTACAGTGCTCTTGCTAGTATGCATTTTCCCTCCCTTTTCCTCATCATTTGGGTATCGCAGTTTTGTTGAATCTGATTAAAATGATGTGATTTCTTCTTTTGTGTAGCATAAAACTGTTTGTTTGTACCATCAGTGTGTTTGCGATGACGTTCGGCTTATGATGTAGCAGAAGGAACAGAGACAGATGACTTAACTTAATAAATTATACAATTTGTATTATTTGTGCACCGCATGCAAACTATAAGCATTAGCATATACATACTATATATGCTAAATCTTCTGTTTACTCTTCTTAATCATCTTCTGTTTTAGAACGGTTTGTATTGAGTTGGTATTTTTCTTCCCACAGGACTCAAATCCAAAAACGGCTACATTAGCGAAAGTTGTTCCAACTCCAAACAATGGATCCGCTGAGTTAGTGCCACTGGTTAGAGAAAAGGTGAGGATGGCTTAACCCGCAGCCGGGCTGATCTAAGGGCTAAAGTTTACGGGAGTGGATCTATTTCTAGGTCACCATATCTTTACAAGCTAGCTTTCTCATCTCATGACTTGGTCGTTAAGGTTCTCAAAAGCTTGATGTTAACAAGACTGCGTCAGCTGGAACCAGCCCTGCTGAAAAATGCAATCTGGCTGTGTTTAGTAAAAAACAGAATAGCTTACTATAAAACATACATGTGACATAGTGACTTGATAATTGACTTCATGCACACTGACCTGATCCTAGTGAATGTACAGCATTCATTTTGTATCTCTGATAACTGTCGCATTGTAGCAAATGAAAACAAAAGCTTATACATACACACTATATATTTTAATAAGTTTGTGCATATAGCCTCTAATACATTATTGCTTACTTAAATGACAGTGATCTCGTTTACCTACACAGGGAACAGCTGTTTCTGGTCTGAAACAATATTTCTGAGCATACATCCTACCAACAAAATTGGAACCAGTGACATTCCAGGGATACACGGCTATATATACACATGCCACTGGGTCCTAGTATATCTGTTGGTTGCATTGTCACAGATTTTGGTTCAGCCAGCAATGGCAGCCTCTGTACTATGTAGGTGCCACTTTAAGTGTGTAACCAGCTATTTACATAATAGCTCGTGTCTGGATAATAATTCGGTGCTTGGATTTATTAGGCTGTATGTTAAATGTTTCGTTTATCTTTTCCACTGGCAGCCTCCTTATGCTGTTAGAGGCATTTTGGTGGCTGTAAGGACAGCAGTACTATTATTGTGTCCCCCAGTAGTGAGATGAGCATAAGTTCTTGCTTATTTCGTCTGACAAATTGTTGTTCTTTAGTGCGTCACGGGTCTGGTAGACATCGGATTCCTGTTAAACTGCTTTGCCTGTGCTTATTATGGCCACCAGTAACTATTTGGATGCATTAAATGGATGAGATGAAATTCAAATTGCAGCAGTTTGGGGCCTAGTTTTCCTAGGGTGCAAATTTTGTTTGAAAACCCCTGATCTAGAGCTCAGTTTTAGGTGTGAATAATAACTCTTACATGTGCTGTATTTCCACATGTCTGT